>CM035773.1:52587500-53187500 GCA_020466155.1 Pachypeltis micranthus
TGGATGTGAGTTTCTTCGTAGTGTTGTACAAATATTTCATTTAATATAGACGAGGTAGGGTTTCCCATACCTAATCCATCTTTTGGCTTGTATATGCTATTGTTAAATTGAAAGTAATTTTGTCCGAGTGTCAGTTTGGTGAGGTTGGTGACGTTTCTAGTGGTTGTCGTGTCTATTTGCCTTAGTTTGGTTTGTAGTATGTCAATGGTTTCTTTTATTGGTATGGAGGGATATAAGTTTTTTATATCGAATGATACCAATCTAGTGTTTGGAGTTATAGTAACGTCTTTTAATCTAGTGGCGAGTTCTTCTGTGTTGCGTATCGTATATCTGTTTGGTAATGTGATGGTACTTTTTAGCATTGTTGTCAAATATTTTGAGAGTTTGTATGCTGGTGCAGATGTGAAGTTTATGACTGGTCTGATGGGTGTATCCTTTTTGTGAATTTTTGGTTGTCCTTTGAGTAGAGGTGGTTTTGGGTTCATGTTTATGTATTTATAATGTTGTTCTTTTGGTATGTTAGTGTGGTTTCTAAGTGCATTACGTATTTGTGTTTGATACGAGTCCGTAGGGTCTTTTTCAGTTTTGTGCATTGTGTTTGGTTGATGAAGTCGGTCGTTTTGTTTATGTAGTTCTGTTTATCTAATATAACAATGACGTTTCCTTTGTCTGCTTTTGTCAAAATTAAATTATTGTTGTTGAGTTTGGTCCTAATTTGTGTGGCTGTTTTTACGTCTTTGTGGTCCGTCCTGTTCTTTTTGTGTTGTTTGATAGTTTGTTCGATTTTGTCTACAATTTTGTGGCGTATGCGTTCTTGGTTCTCAATCGGTAGATATTGTATGGCTGTCTCAGCGTCTAAAATGTTTGTTTCAATTTCTTTTTGTAGGTCAGTTGAAGGTAAGTTATGTTTGAGTCCTCTTTCTAATAATTGCGATTCGTTATCAGTGAATTTTACGTCCGTCAAGTTAACTGTTCTACTATGAAATGTTGTAGCAGGTTTCGAGATAGGGTCTAGTTTTTTCTTAAGTTTGTCGAGTTTTCTGTCCATATTCTTGTATTTGTTAGTCATGATTGTATTCGTCTTTGTACGTAGGTAGTCTAGGAAATCTATAAATATGTCGTGTAAGTTGTTTTTCGTCATTATGTTGGCCGATTCTAAGTGTATTTTGTATATTTCCCTATTAAGTTTGTCTTTTTGATGTATAGCGTCCGTATTTCTGTCCTGATCCAAAGTTTTTGAGCTAAATGTTTTGTTTTTGTGCAGAGTATGTCTGTCTGTTGATCTGTATGAGTGCGTATTTTGGTGTTATATTGTGAGTGAGGCATTGTTTGTTGTAGCGTATGTTAGCGATTGTTTTGTGTAGTTGTAGCGTCTTGTTGGTCAGTCTTGTTAGTAGTACCTTAGCCGGACTGGCTGTGTCAGGTATTAAAGAAATTGGGTTGTGTCCGCCAGTAGGCAAATTACTAAAGTTAACGTACCTGTTAGGTGAGTCCGTCTCCTCTGGCTGGTGAGTTACTGTGGGCAAGCGCTTTCGATGTAAAGACATCATCGTCTGGCCGTTAAGTCAGTACTGGAGTCAGTCGGTTAGTCGTGGTCTTTATATACAAAGAGAAAAGTGAAAGGTGTGATGGAGCGTCGGTGAAGGGACGGGGAAGGAGGTCATGTACCTCAGGGTGAATACCCCTAGAGATAAATGGGACGTGTTGGATGGATGGTCTGTCAATTGTGGAATTTACGTCTTTTTGTGTAGGGTGGTCTGTAAATCCGTCAGTTGGTTGTTTTCGTTTGTGTAGTGTTTTGAGTGGTGTGAATATGGTGTCGCATTTTGTGTTGATTTGTTCATTTATGATTTGTCCATTGAAGTTTTTGTTTATAAATTTCCATGTTTTCTAATATGTTCAGTTTTCGTCCTTTGTATTGTTTGTGTAGTAAGATGGTGCAGTCCTGTATTTTGGTGGGTTCATGTCCAGTTGTTTTGAGGTGGTTGGCAAAGTTTGAATCGTCTTTGTTCCTACTAAGAGATTTAATGTGTTCTGAGTATCTGGTCTGTGTTCTGGATATGGAGAAGTATACCGTACTTTGTTTGCTTATTTCTGTTTATGTTGACCTTCCATTTTGTAGCTTATTGGAACATGAGTTTAGTGTGAACGATAGGTGAGAATTACGCGTTTTGACCTCGGTGAGAAGTATAATTTTGTGCTCATAACTTTCTGTGACCGTCCGATGTTGGTGTGAGATCGTGAACATCAAGTTTGAGTTGACTAGGTTCAGTCGTTCTTTCTTATTCGTGTCTCGAATCGCACACTATGTTCTGAAAAGGGTGGTTTTGGAAGTTAGAAACGTAAATATCTGAAGAAAACTCAATAACTATCTTTTTTACCAATCACATAGGCTATACGAATGAAAAGGTCCTTACTATTCAAGGCGATTCGTATAAATTTAGGAATTATGTGGAAGTAGAACACGTAAATAATCATTTTCGTTTTCTCTTTGAGGGTTCGATGCTATTAGCTGTAGGCGACTCTTGTGGCGTTAGTAAAACTTCTACCTCTTTCATTGTGAAACTAGTTTCCCAGACCATTGTTCACTTCACCCCACTTTCATAAAGACGATGTCTGGAGAAGAAAAAAGAGCGTTTTACCGGCTAGAATACCACAGGCCATGGTGCTATCGACTGTACACACGTGAAAATGACAATTTGTGTGAAACACACCACACATTTGGTGTTGAGAGAGAAGCATCATGTATCGTTATTCAAATTTTTTAAAGTTGTTTGGTGTATGATTAATTTTGAATAATACCACGTAATGCTTTCTGTAAGGAACATTTTTTTTTACTTATGTTTGCCCGCCCCACTCACGACGGAAGAACTACACAATAAGAAGAGGAGTAAGAAGAGATTGAGAAGTAAGGAAAGATAAAAAGAGAATTGGAAAAAAAGAGATAAGTATCAAGTAAGATCATAAATATATTATTTAACAATTCTGCGACTGATATTTTGGGTATTCGAATAAAAATGTCAAATAATGAAATCGACAGGCGGCCCCATGGTAACAACGCTCCAAGTTGCCTCTTCGTTCGAGGGATTCTCGTTTGAGCGTAGTGGTGGCCCTTTTCCCCCCGCAGTCATACTCCCGCTACCTAACGGTTAGTCAATTGGCGATTGATGAAAGCGATCCGAACTCTAGTATTTTTTCACTCCTTGTGTACTGAGCTTGAGAAAGGGTTGAAACACAAAAAGAAAAAATGAAACCGATTTTCCCTACTCAGACAAAATAATAGAAGTATATTAACGAAAATAATAGAAGTATATTAACGAATACGATTAAGTATGTTAACGAACGAAGTATGTTAACGACGTTTGAACAAATGACTTAGTATTTAGAAATTAATTTAGAATAAAATAAAAGGAACGTTCTGACCAAAAACGACGTTCGTGGTGGCGAAATGGACAGACGGAGAGAAGTTGGCAGATGAAAGACGAGTTCGACGACGATCCCCCAGACGCCTGGAAGATCAGGTTTTCCGAGAAGTGGAAGATCTTCAATAGGGCTGCTGATAATGTCTGGCCGATGAAGGATTCCAATAGAGAGAGAAAGAGAGATGGAGGGTAGTAGACTGAGTAAGGGAGGTATAGAAAAACTGGACACGTGGGATGCTGATGACCCAGTTCGAAAATATGAGAATTCGGCAGACGACCGTTGAGGGTTTCGGCGTAAGACAGACTGGTGGGTGCTGGAAAGGGCTTCATCTAGGTCGGAGCGGAGAGCTTGTAGCGACAAGAGCGCGATCACTCAGAGGTCGACGGAGAGAGCACCAAATGTTCCGATGACAACACTCGCGCACTAGTAATTTAAAATACTGCTTATTGTTCAGAGTTCTAAACATGCTCGCCCCAAAAATTTTACAAAAAATTTTGTCATATAAGATTAAAAAAAAAGACAAAAAAACATGTTCTTATATGTATAATACTATTTACATTTGAAACTTAGATTGATCAGGTTTTTTTTTTGAAATATGCTCTTACTCGCTTTGCATAAATAATTAGTTAATGGTCATGTGAAGTAGGAAAGGATGGAGAGTGAAGTGGAAGTAGCCGTACGAGGTTGGTCACCGATCTTTTGTAGGTAGAGCTGAGTGTACGAAGGGTGACCACACGTACGACACCATCATTTCCAGGGTGTACAGACTCAATACGAGCAGTGGGCCATTGAAGGATTGGAGACTCCGCGGATTTAAGGAGTACCAGATCCCCCACTTGCAAATTATCTGATGGCTTTCTCCACTTGGTCCGTGACTGCAAGGTTGACAAGTATTCCAGATGCCACCTCTTCCAGATCTGCTCGGAAATTCTCTTCACTAGCTGCCAACGATTTAATCTACTCTCCATGATATCAAGAAGAGTGGGTTCCAGGTTAGATGTTAAGTGGCCGCCGATTAAGAAGTGCCCAGGCGTTAAAAAATCTGACTCTCCTGGGTCTGCAGAGAGGGGACAGAGTGGACGAGAATTGAGAACAGCCTCAATCTTACAAAACAATGTGCCTAGCTCTTCAAAGGTAAGAGGAGTAGTGCCAGCCACACGTTAGAACAATGTCTTCACACTTTTTACCCCAGCCTCCCACAATCCGCCAAAGTGAGGAGAGTAAGGAGGGTTGAAGTGCCATGTAATGCCTTTACTGGCGCCATGATGCTCTAAGGCGGTTTTGGTGTTCTCTTGGTTGAACCATTCTTCTAAATCTTTCAGTTCCCTACAGGCACCTTTAAAATTCGAACCGCAATCAGAATAAATATCGGAAGGAAGGCCCCGACGGGAAACAAAACGTGACAGTGCTGCGAGAAAGGCGTCAGTGGATAGGTTTGAAACAGATTCTAGATGTAGAGCCTTGGTGGTCATACAGACAAACAAGCAAAGATAAGATTTCGATATTGGAGACTTTCGCCTTAGGGATTCTTTAGTGTTGAACGGCCCTGCAAAATCTACTCCTACATGAACGAAGGCACGACCTCCTATAACTCGATACTCAGGCAGGTCCCCCATCAGAGGAAGTATGGGCTTTGCTCGTAATTTGTAACACCTCAAACATCGAAAACAGCGATACCGAAGCTGGGTCCTGGGTGCAAGAAAATAGTGTGATAATAGTCCATCAGCAATAACGTAAAGTGGGCGTCTGGTGGTAAGAGAATAGGATGTTTTCTATACACTGGGAATGTTGAGTTGGAAAGGCGTCCACCAACCCTGACAACCCCAGTTGAATCCACAAAGGGTCGTAGACTGTCAAATTTCGTGGGTATACTGTTCTGACTGGGAGGTTGGTCACAAAAGAAGTAATGAGATTGAATAATCCTAATACACAAGAATTCAGCCTTGGTGTATTCTATGGACCTTATGACTTTAGATGAAGGAATAGGTAATTTTTCAAAACCAAAAGGGCTCGTCTTAAATAGGCGGCTATACGGATGAGTTTCGAATAGGAGGAAATTTTCGACATCCAGGACACACGTTCTAGTTGATCCTGACGACTGATGCCTAAGAGAGCACACGTGTCAAATTTAAGCTCCGGTAAATTAGTCACACTATCATGGGGGCAAAAGCCAGGCCATGTTTCCTCAGGTTGGGCCATCCACGTTGGCCCAGACCACCACAGAGAATTGTGGAGCAGCTTGAAGGCTGTGCAACTTCTCGAGCCAATATCTGCAGGATTGCTTTTGGAATCAATATGAGCCCACCATGAGATTTTTGAAAGCTCTAAGATGTGAGAAACACGATTGGCCACGAATGTTTTCATTTTGTATGATGGAGTCTGTAACCAGCCCAATACAATCGTGGAATCGCAAAAAAATCTTGGTGGGCTGGATGGGGAAGGTAGTAGTTGTAGAAATTTGGATATAGAGGAATATAGTCTAGCCAGAAGGTAAGCACCGCTAAGTTTCAAGCGAGGGATAGTGGTGATTTTTGTAGGGGCTAGTTTGGTTTTAGCTGTGAAAAGATGAAAAAATACATTTTCGCTTGCCACGACTCTAATGTATATTATAGCGCAGTAACCACTCTGAGACGCATCACAAAAACCCACAATTGAATAATTGTAACTTCCAGCGCATTTAACACCCCGTGGAATTTTTAATTCAGATAGGCACTCTAGGTGTTGAACTGCTGACTGCCACTGAGTCACCAAAGTGGAAGGAATTTCATCATCCCAGTCAAGCCCAAGTTTCCATAAAATTTGGATGAAGCTTTTCAATAGCATAGTAACTGGGGAAAGGAAACCCAGTAGATCGAAAATCCGCGCGACTGTCGATAAAATTCCCCTCTTGGACATAGTAGGACTAGGCAATTGAAAGGTATACGAGAAATAATCATCAAATGGTTCCCATTTAAGACCCAGTACCCAGTGCTGGAGTCTTCTCTATTGTCCCAGGAAACACTGGTTCTGTCTTGTGATGCCATAGCAATACCCTCTAAGAGTTCGGCCCGATTACTCGCCCATTTCCCTAAAGTGAAACCTCCCTTTTGCATCAACGCGATAAGTTGTTGCTGCAGCTCAAGAGCAGTTTCTAGAGTTGCAGCACCTGTGGCGAAGTCGTCCACATAAAGGTCTCTCAAAAGGACTTGAGACGCAAGGGGAAATTGATGGCCCTCGTCGCATTGAAGTTGTTCAAGAGTGCGAAGAGCTAAAACTGGGGAGCATGACAATCCATAAGTTACCGTGCTCAGCTCGTAGGTTTGGATAGCACTACCAGAATCAAAGCGCCATAAGATATGTTGGTATTGGCGATCTCCTGGGTGGATCAGTATCTGCCGATACATCTTTACCACATCAGTCACAAACACGATTACATGTGAACGAAAGTTAAACAGTATGTCTCTCACATCCTTTTGTAAAGGTGGACCAACAAACAGATGGTCATTCAAAGAGCCATGGGGGGTTTTCACAGAGGCATCAAAAACAACCCGAAGTTTTACTTGACCCCTGTCGACTTTGGAAACACAATGGTGTGGTATCAAGAATTTAGAAGGCCCAGAAGTTGGTTCCATGTGGCGTAGATCCAAATACTCTTGCATAAAATCGTGATATTGTGCAGAGAGTTTGGGTCGTTTCTCCAACTTTCTTTCAAGGGCAACTAACCGTTGTTTAGCGATGAAAAAAGATGACTGTGCATCAGGTAAGTTCTCCTTGAATGGAAGACGCACTATGTAGCGTCCGGTTTCATCACGAGAGTGAGTTGCACGGAAATGATTTTCGACTATTTCGTCATCTGGATGCTGTGTCTCAGAAATCTTGGGTGGTTCTTCAAGTTCCCAAAATTTTGAAAGTTGGAAAGGAATCAGGTTAGATGTGTTAGAGGATAATAGACAAGTACTACTGGAGCCTGAAGTATCTGGTAATTCGTAGCGTCCTATCACTATTTCCCCAAAGGCAGAGGCAAATAAGTTTTGGCAAATCAGGATCGATAACAATTTTTCCTGATTCTATTATGTCTGCATACAAATCTGCGCCAATCGTTATGTCTCCTTTAACCACTACTGCTTGGGTTGTAAATAACGATTGTTTGTCTTTAGAACGCCAAGTGCAATTAGTCTCCCCTCGAGCACCATTGAAGGGAGCTGAACCAAGCATCGAAATTTCCCTTTTGTGGGGCCTAATGGGAAGACCTAATTTTCTAACACATCGCATAGTAAGATACGATTTCTGATTGCAACTGTCTACAGCCCCTCGAAATTTCTGAAATAATCCTCGCCCGTCTTTCACGTCAGCAAGAACTGTTCCTAAAACAACTGGCATATCATAGTCACCACGTTGCGCTGATGCTAATGCTGAGATGGAAGAGGTTGATGCTGAGGTAGAGGGGGATGGAGTACCAGAAGGCGGCACAGCCATCTGAGTGTGCTGGTGTAAAAGGGAATGGTGCCGAACTGTGCAAAAGCGACAACGCCATTTAGATTGACATTTGTCAGTGGTGTGCCTAAAGTTTAAACAGTTATGGCAGCCATTCCACTTTCGCAGTTTGAGCTCTCTTTCTGTAGGGGTAAGAGAGTAAAACAATGGCTAAGAACCGCAGCTAAGAATCGAATGGTACGAACTACAAAAAACGCATTTAACCGGACTTTGTTTATCGCCCGGCTTGGCCTTATCCTCCGCATTTGGATTGCTAGACAGAAGAGTAGGTCTAGATTTGGAATCAGTGAATTTGGCATGTCTCATTTTAGGCTCAGAAAACCTGTGATTAGATGTGGAAGAACTATCCAATTCCTGATGACCTTCAGATAGCTGAAGAGCTGTGCATCTTCCTCGTACGTATTGAATCAACTGTTCAAATGTGGGGAATTCCGAATCTTGGTTGGCGAGTTCGAAAGACTCCTTTGTGAAGGGATCTAAACATCTAAATGCTAAATAGAACAGAATGAACTCAGAAGAATTTGGAATTTGAAGTAGTTTGAAAGCAGAAATGTTGTCAGCAATTTTGGACAAGAATGTAATTAGAGATTTGACGTTAGGCTTTCCTTGTAAGGGTTTATACTGCAATACCTGATTTAAATAAGCATTGGAAAGCAAGCGTTTGTTGTCATAAACGTCTACCAAAGCTTTCCAGGCGAGTTTATAATTATCTTCAGAGAGAGACAAATGGCTGATCACCGAAGCAGCATTTCCAGTTAATGAGAGTGTAAGATAGTGGAATTTTTCTAAAGAAGATAAATTGGATTCTCGATCCACAACTGACGTAAAAGTGTCACGAAATTTAGGCCAGGCTGCATAGTGACCGTCAAATTTAGGAAGAGAGATACGAGGCAAATTGGAAGAGAGGCGCATATCACTCAAAGTGACATTGGCAGGAGTAGGCGGATTAGTAGGAGTCGAGATTGCGACCCTCTCTTGCTGGAGAATAGTTTCAAATGCGATGTGAGCTTCTCGATAGTATCGTTTAGTGTTTTTGTGGAGTTCCAAGTCCTCCTTGGTAGAGAAAAGAACCTCACCCTTATCAACATCAGCTACTATATCCTCTAGTTGTTCCCAAGTATTTTCAAATTTGGTGTAATACTTTTCAAGACACCGGAAAAGCCCATTAAATGCTAGGGCCTTCTGATCATCTGTTAAAGAACTGAGAGAAGTTCGACCAGAGTCGTTGATAGTCACTACTTCATTTGAAGATGAAACCAGTTTGCGTCTTAGAGTCCTTATGAACGCCTTAACACTTTCCGCCATTTTGTTAGAAAATGAGAATTAAAAATGGATGTAGAAATTCGAAAAAGGGAAAGTAGAATTCACCTGGTACGATGTAAGAGAAATTTCAACAAATGAAGAATGCAACTTCGAAAATATAGAAATAATTTTGCCAACTGAGATAACTTTCGGTAATGTGTGAATTTATTATTCACTCGGAAAAATTAATTAGACTTGATATTAGTTGAATTTACATAACCACGTTCTGCTACCAAAAAATGTACTGAGCTTGAGAAAGGGTTGAAACACATAAAATAAAAAATGAAACCTATTTTCCCTACTCAGACAAAATAATAGAAGTATATTAACGAAAAAGGTTTGAACAAATGACTTAGTATTTAGAAATTAATTTAGAATAAACTAAAAGGAACGTTCTGACCAAAAACGACGTTCGTGGTGGCGAAATGGACAGACGGAGAGAAGTTGGCAGATGAAAGACGAGTTCGACGACGATCCCCCAGACGCCTGGAAGATCAGGTTTTCCGAGAAGTGGAAGATCTTCAATAGGGCTGCTGATAATGTCTGGCCGATGAAGGATTCCAATAGAGAGAGAAAGAGAGATGGAGGGTAGTAGACTGAGTAAGGGAGGTATAGAAAAACTGGACACGTGGGATGCTGATGACCCAGTTCGAAAATATGAGAATTCGGCAGACGACCGTTGAGGGTTTCGGCGTAAGACAGACTGGTGGGTGCTGGAAAGGGCTTCATCTAGGTCGGAGCGGAGAGCTTGTAGCGACAAGAGCGCGATCACTCAGAGGTCGACGGAGAGAGCACCAAATGTTCCGATGACAACACTCGCGCACTAGTAATTTAAAATACTGCTTATTGTTTAGAGTTTTAAACAGGTCTGTTTCTTTATTTGATGACTGTACCTAAACCCTCGACGAGGGTTATATCAGTCATAGAAGTTGCGGTTTCGCTAATATGCAAGAGGCCGGCCCCTGCAGCATCCACCGAACTCAGACCTGTGGAGGTACGGCAGGTATTTGGTCGTTAGCCAGTCTCACCGTAGAGAGCTGTTGCCCGTGTGTTACCGCGCGGAGGTGACCACCTGAGGAATCCCGTACCATCTGGGAGTAGTTCTTAATCTGGTTCCCTTCCTGATCTTACTGTTTACTTGGGTGGCAAGTTTCAAAAGGACAGATCAACTATAACCACGTTTCTTAGCCATCACCTTCTTTGCGAACTTTGCAAAATGGTTATAGGCTTCCTTCGTAGCAGTTAATGCTGCTAAGTTCGTTTGCCCTCCCAACAACCGTCGCTCACTGTTGTAGAAACTACAGTGGAGCAGCACATGGTTTCTTGTTTCCTCCGCACTGGAGGCACAAGACGTGCATAATGGAGAGTCTTTCAGAGAAAAGAAGTGGAGCCGCGCATTGAAGTCACCATGTCCCGTGAGGAACTGGCTCGTCCAGTGGTCTGGCTCAACCCATTTTCTAGAAAGACGTTCACGGATGTTGGGGAAGAACTCATACGTATCATGTCCCTTTGACGAGGATTCCCATCTCGCTTGCCATTTCTCTAGAGCCCATTCATCGATGGCGGCAAGTTTCTGTTCTGTGGTGAGATCCGCACGGAGTTCAGCGCAAAGCGGGGGAAGCTCCCGTTTCACTCTCCACTTGTCAACCATGCACTCAACAGCCAAATCAACTGGTAACTGACCAGCGATCACCTGGAGTGCTTCCGTTGATACAGTCTTGTAGGCCTTGGTGATCCACAGGAGCGCAGCTCTCTGGGATTGGGCCAATACTCTCTTTTGATTGACTGTTAGTTTGCTACCCCAGACAACGGGGCAGTAGCCAATCAATAGATGGCCTTATACATGAGGATGGTGTCATGGTAACACACACCCCAAGTAGCCTTAGTAATGGCACGCAGTGAGGCAAACCGAGTGTCGGCTGAGGCCTGGTTGAGAGCGGACGTGTTTTGTCTTGTTCCGTGGTTAATCAACGAAATTAGTGGTTTCAACTGAGTCAATTACTAAAAATTTTGGCACAGTGTTCGGTGACTGGGCGTTACACGTCATTGTTCGTTTCCGTGTCGATTGGTGATTATTTTGATTGCTTTTAGAGCCAATTCGTAGTCGACAAGTGATCTCGTGGGTTTATACAAAGCTTATCTCGGACGATTGCTTATCTCGTGTCCTAGACGATTGTTGGCTCCTTCCACTAGGCTGGGCAGCTCGGTGGGGACTTGGACCCCCTCTCTGCGTTCTCGGTGAGTCCCTTCCTCGTCTCTTCTACCCTATGCCTATTGCGACCAGCTTGTCTCCGGCAGTGAGTCACTGAACGTGCTCTGAGCGGCGTAAGGTTGGCAGAGAGTAGAACTAAGCGTTGCGATATTGCGATAGACTTGATGCAGCAAAGCTTAGACAAATTTGTTACACGAAAAGATAGTGGTAATTACGTACCAGTAGGTGACCAAACACCTAAGCGGGCTCGAAGTTCTCCGGATATTTCGGCGTTGGGTTGTAAAAAGAGAATAATAATGGGGAACGGCAAAGAGGATAATAGTAAACTTCTCTCAGATTTTGAGAAAATTATGGATAGGAAGATGGAAAATTTGCCCACAAAGGATGATTTTCGGGAGCTCCGAAACGAAGTGAAAAATGAAATGACGAGTCTTCGGAAAGAGAATGAGGAGCTGCGTGGGGCGATTGAGAGTATGAGGGCGGATGGAGCTAGAAGGGACCAACGCCTGGATTTTGTGGAGGCACAATGGAGGAAAAATAATTTGATACTTCGTGGACTAAATTGCGCTCCAAAGGATGACTTGTATGCGGTAGTCGGAAGATTTTTTGCCCAAGTGCTGGGTATAGAGGAGAACATCCAGTTGAGCTCAGTGCAACGTCTTGGACCTCGGGCATCGAAAAACGGAATTTTAATGGTAGCACTTGTTAGTTCCAGAGATAAATGGAAAATAATACAGAGGTCTACGATACTAAAGGGCACTGGGTACAGCATTTCTCAGGATTTCCCATACCACGTCCGACTTAAAAGAAACAAGTTGCTCCGAATAAGATCCGAGATAAGGAAACAGAACCCAAATTTAGAAAACTTTTTACGCACTGATAAGCTGGTGATTGGAGGGAACACTTTTGCTTGGTATGATTCTTCGGGTCTGGTATTGGAGGGGCCTGGCAACGCCCTTAACCCAGTGGTAGTCGTGGAAGGAGTGAATCTCGCGGAGGTGATTCAGAAGCTAATTGCTGAAAAGGATCGTTCCGAGGGTGCCACTAAGACTAATGAATGAAAAATAAACGTCTGTCGGGAACATGAAGAAGTGAAGAACAATTTTAATTTAAGTTTTCTCGTTTATAATGTTGCGGGTCTTAATAACAAAAGGAATGATGTATTTTTTTCTAACTTTTTAAGAGGTTATAATGTCTTTATAATTTTAGAAACCCATGTTATGGAACAGGGTATACAGTTGTATGAAAATATGTTCGTAGACTATGATGTTAAGTGGATAACGGCGAATAAGACATCTAACTTTGGTAGGGCCAGTGGAGGGGTGGTGATGGGAATTAGGAAGGGTCTCGGGAACGTAAATTTTGTGACGATTAGTGGGCTAGATTTGATAGCTATTCGTAGTGTGGGCTGTGTCTTACATCTTGTACCGATTTATTTGAACTGCAACCATTGGGAGGAGGACTTTAGTGAAGTTAGTGACTTTATTACCGACCATACGGAGATGAATTTAATTTTAGCTGGTGATTGCAACGTTAGAGTAGCCGCTGAACAAGATCTTAGTGACTTGGACGTCGCAGATTTGGGCTGTTTCAATCGTGCACGGTTATCGAAGGATTCGGTTTTGAATACCAGGGGCTCCAAGTTCCTTGATTTCTGTGCTGATAACGGTCTTGTAATTTTAAATGGCCGTTCAAAAAGTGATCCATCTGGCAGTTTTACATTTGTTTCTCGCCAGGGTGCGTCTGTTAATGACCTAGTATGTGCGTCACTGTCTGCGTTGTCTTGCATTGTCGATTTTAAGGTTATAAGCGAAACCTTCTCAGATCATATGCCGATTGTGTTCGATGTGAAGTCAGTTGCTGCTGCGGACAATAGTGCCCCTCTACTTCCGAGACTGCGGTGGTTTCCGGAACAGGCAAAAAAATACAGCCAGGGACTCGGGGAGTTGGCCAGTGATCTGGTTGACTTCGATGACCTGGATGGTATTACTAGCAAAATAGTTAATGGGATCAGGGAATTGTCAGCACCGCGTCGTGGCAGTACTCTGGTGAAGAAACAGCTATGGTTTGATTGGGAGTGTGAGAAATCAAGAAAACGATTGATGAAGCTTTTAGGTTTATGGAGGAAGACTGATTCAGAAGAAGTGAGAAGTAAATATCTTGATGAAAGCAGACGGTACAAAAGGCTAACTCAAGACAAGGCGGCAGAATTTTATGGAAGCCTGGCTGGCAGGTTTAGAGAGGTTCACGACAGCAGGCAGTTTTGGGATCTAGTTAAGTTCCTCAAGAGACATGACAGGCATAGACGGGCGGTGATCCCGTCTGACGAATGGGTGGAGCATTTTGAATTGCTGCTTAATCCAGTCATCGTCAGTGATCCTATTCTCTTCGCTGAGCCCTATGTTTGCTCCCCAATCCTCGACGAACCTTTCTCGCAGAAGGAGCTGCAAAATGTACTCCAGTCTGCCAAGGACAACAAAGCTCCTGGAAGCGATGGTATTCCATTTGAATTTTATAAAAACTCTAGCAGTGAGTTCCAGGAAAAGCTTTTGAATTTGTTCAACAGCATTCTTGAAAGTGGTACCATTCCTGCGATGTTCAAGGAGTCTCTGATATTTCCTTTGTTCAAAAAGGGGGACCCAGCAAACGTTTCAAATTATAGGGGACTTTCCTTCATCAATTGCCTGGGAAAGCTTCTGGCGGGATTGCTAGCGTGCCGTCTGACGTCGTTTCTGGAGGTGTATGATCTGCTGACAGAATTTCAATCAGGGTTTCGACGAGGTTATTCCACGACGGATTCAATTTTCGCTCTGACTGGCACTGTGAGCTTGAAACTGAGGCAGCCCGGTGGTAAAGTCTATGGTTTTTTTGTAGACTTGAAGTCTGCATTTGACACAATTAACCGTGGATATTTGTTCTACAAGCTGCTTGCTCTGGGAGTTTCCAGTAAGTTTGTATCAGTTCTGAGGAACCTTTATTCGGGAGTATCAGCTGCGGTGTGGACTGAGGCTGGTAGAACAGAGTTCTTTGAGGTTAAGAGTGGAGTGAAGCAGGGCTGTCCTCTCTCCCCCACTTTATTCTCTGTTTTTCTTAACGACTTGGTAGAAGAGCTGCAACATGGTATAGAGGTTGGCGGACTTGTGATAAAAGTTCTGATGTATGCAGATGATTTGGTGGTGATAGCAGATGACCCTGGTGAGCTGCAGGTGAATATTGATGTTTTGGAGAGTTACTGCAGTAAGTGGGGACTTCAGGTCAATCTAGCGAAGTCGAAGATAATGGTTTTCCAGAATGGTGGGAGAAGAAGGGCGACTGAGCACTGGAAATTTGGTGGTGAATCAATTGAGATCGTGAGTAGCTACCAGTATTTGGGAGTTGAACTCACCCCCCGTCTTTCCTTCACCAAGCACGTAGAGCGGAAGGCCCAATCTGCCAAGTTTGCCCTCAATAATGTTTGGGGAAGATTATTTGCCAATCCTGCTGTACCACTAAAGGCAAAATCGGAGGTGTTCAATGCTACGATCCGGGCTATCCTGTGCTACGCTGCACCATGCTGGGGATTTCAGGAGTATGCAAAGGCGGAGGGAGTGCAGCTGATGTACATTAGAAAGCTGTTCCAGTTGCCGAGGTTTTCCCCGAATTATATTTTACATCTGGAGACAGGGGTGGACACCATATCAACGTTTACTCTCGAAGCCCATATAAAGTACTTGAGGAAGGTATCTTGTCTCCCGGACACACGTCTCCCTAAAATAATTGCCATGGAAGTGATGAGAAACAGAGTGTCATGGGCTGGGCATCTTGGCCGCCTCGCCGCTGGATTGGGTGTCATAGATGAGTTGGATTCCTGGTCCTTTGAACATATCCGGCTTCATGCGGCTGATCTCCTTGAGAGGTTCAGGGAGCACAAAAAGCAGTGGTTCTGGCAGAGGGCTATGGACTCGGAGAAGTTCACTCTATATAGGGAGCTTGACACCCGCTTCAAGGCTGCGAGCTTGGTCAGTGAGCCAGTGATGGACATTTTCTCGGCGAGGTGGATTTTTAAGTTGAAGGGAGAACTGCTACATCTCAATGCAAAGCCATATAACACTAACCACAACGAGGAGTGTGCTCTGTGCAATAGGCATGAGAGGGAAGACTTGCACCACTTTCTCTGTACTTGCCCAGTACTTGGAGAGTTTAGGATTGCAGTTTTTAATAAACCTGCCCTTTCACGGAATGAGGCTGTGGCTTTGTTGAATGGTGGTGGATATCCTCAGCTGGTGGCTTTTGGTAGGATGGCCTGGAGGTATCGCTCTTCGTTGGTACGTGAATTTAATTTTTACTTTCCTTTTATTGTATTGTATTTTGTTTTCGCGGTAGCTTCTTTTTTTCGTATGTTTGTAGTATAACCTGCTGACGCCCCCGACAGACGGTTTGAAAAACCATGTCGGAATTGTTTATTTTTGTAATGCAGAAGGAATCTTTTACTTTGTTTTATTTTGTCAATAAACTTTTTTCTTCTTCTTCTTCTTCTTCTTCAGTGAGGCAAACCTTGCAATGGTAGTGCCTTTAAGGGACTGGAGGTGTTGGTTGAAACCCCACCTCTCACCTATATTCACTCCTAAATACTTGACGTGCTTTTCAAGAAGGAGCCTGTGGCCACCAAAGCGTATTGTGGGTGGATTATTCACTTTCCCCTTCAAGAGGATTAGATGGGTTTTTTCCTCAGCCACCTGCATCTTGACGTGCTCGCACCATTGGTTGACAGTGCGGAGCACGTGGTGGGTTTTTTCTTCAATTTGGCGGACTGACTCTGCAAAGATCAGCACAGTCAAGTCATCCACATAGGCGTACGGCTCGCAGTCAGTCTCCATGAGTTTCCTGAGAAGACCTTCGAAGAAGGCATTCCAGAGTGCTGTTCCAAGGACCGAGCCCTGTGGGCACCCCTCCTCAATCTTTCTCCGGACGGAGACATGCCTACTTTCGATCGTAGCAGTTCTGTCTGTCAGGTAACTTCTGACGAGCGAGTACAGGTTGCGGGGGATTCCCCTACCTTTGAGCTCATTAAGGAGCGCTGGGTTGTCAAACGCTCCTCTGATGTCAATCAGAACTGCTACGACGTACTTACCCGGTGCCAGCAGGGAAACACGCCGAGAGAAAGTTATTTCTGATCTCACGTGCTGTTAGACGCATACGAGTACCGTTTAGTTTTAGCTTAGGAAGCTCGACTCTTGGGGCTCGACATTGGCTTTCCTACGATCATAAATTGAAAGTGATGTGACGTGTGAACTGTCTATTTTTCTATTAGATGGAATCTGCACCACTCTTTTGGTTAGGAAAATTTTCTTTTTTACGCTCTCAAGGATTGTTGCTACACACCTAAAATCGTTCATACAAGTAAAGCGTCTGAATGAGCGTTTATACTTGTTTTATACTACTTATATTTTTACGAGAACATTCCACGACTTTTCTACTAACTGACTGGCTAGCCAAGTTTCCGTTCTGTGGTGAGATCTGGAAGGAGTTCAGCCGAAAGCGGGGGAAGCTCCCGTTTCACCCTCCACTTGTCAACCATGCACTCGACGGCACATTCAACCGGTTAAGGTTATGCTTTTCGAACCTAGTAGGCTATAAAATGCACACAAAAAACTCACAAAATAAAATAAAATAATAAAATTTTTTCAGCCGATTACGCAACTTTTCTTTTTATTTGGTCAAGGAACGTATGAAGAGCAACTACGGTAAAATGTTAAGGTCAATTTCCCTCAGGGATCAGACGCTCTTTTCCGGTTCTTTGGGGATTATGCCAGGAATTTACATAGGCCTTCCCCATAACCCTTCCTCTCAAAGATCAACCTGACCTTACCTAATACCAAACATTCACCCGTAAGCGTTCGGTTTTAATCGTAACAAACACAGCTAGAACACTCACGTGGTATCCACCGCAACACGCGCCAAGGAAGGAAATTCACCTGAAACAATATATGGTTAATTGATTTTCATGCGTCAGGAAGAAAAAACGCTATTTTCTAAAAAGGTTCTTCAAGATTCAATTTACACCAATTGAGGCAAATGCACACGCTACCATTAAGCCCCAAAATACTCACCCCGCCAAAGTACTCCAACCCATTCTTGTCATACGCCACACCCTTCGATGTGTTTATGATATTTACGATGTTCAGCACAGTGGGGAAGTTGGGTGACAGGTGAAGATCTCATAAATATATAGCAAAACGGCCTGTTTTAGCATCAGAGCAGAGTGAATGTAATGCAGGCACAAGAAATGGAACGAGGATAAACACAGAGCAGTAGAATGCTGAAAGTGGGCATATACATTAGGGCGAGGGAGCTAAGTAACAAGGGATACTTCTCAAGGATAACGGTACAACAGTTCGGGACCATGAGGAAGGGAACAATAGTTAGAGAAAAGAGGGTTATCTCAATGAATAGGTCACAAAGACCTGTGCACTCGGGCATGAAAACATGCAGCATTGTACAAGGATCACAAAGAGCAGGGACATTTGTTTACGCGTGGCGAAGGAATTTTCGACTAAGTTGAAATTGTTAACAGTACTGAGCAATCATGGAGGACCTTTCGATGCTGACACCTGGACTCTTCGTTCGCTCCCTTTCATCCTTTCATACAACCTGTGCTACAACCTACCTAAGGTAAGCAGTATCTGATGGGTTAGCTAGTTACGATTCTAAGATCCTGTCTGGAGAGCTCCAGCTTGAACAAGAAGGCATAATGAGCCTTTTCAACTGCCTTAGTCGTGGCCGGTGATGCCGATGGGTGCTATCCGAGAATATATGCCATGATCTGCTTGCACTAGATTCCTTGCCTAATCGTTGCTTCGAGGTTTGCCTAGGTCCTGTATGCAAAAGCCTTACTGCTCCCAGGTAAGTTCGACATGAGCTACATATCTAGTGTCACCCCCGAGGTATTTCACCTGTGTCATCAGCTGGAGTCTCGCTCCTTGCATAATGGGTGGTACTATTTCTAGGCTCCTTCGTATAGTAAACGAGACTGTGGTGGTCTAGATCAATAAAAAGTCCTTCCTTGTTGCACCACCTTTGGATGATGTCTACAGCTCTTCACACGCATCCGTTCTAACGCTGTGTAGGCAAATTTGCCTCTCACTGCAAGATCATCTGAATATGCACCATTTCGTAGGCTTCAAGGTGTTATGCTTGCAACAGCTCATTAGCCACTAGTAGCCATAGAGGCTGTAATCGAAGAGGAAGTAGGCAGCATCTACTGCCACCATCGCCCTTGAATTCTTCAGAAGGCTCGCCTCGCATGTCCCATGACCCAACAGCACTTACGTTGCTGCAAATGTGGGGCACCACTACCTCATCTCCAGGCAGTTCCTCACTGCTGGTATGATGCCTGGCAGGGGGTGGGCAATAGTTCCACTGTCGCACCTTGGACAGTGGAACTACCACCTTGGGTTGGTCCAGTAGCCAATTCTCAGCCATGGCGATCCAGAGCTCGGTAGAGTCCTCTCGAAGCATATCTGGCACTAGGTTCACCAGTAGCACCTGGTACGACGTCAGCCTACTGGTTCTGATCTGGTGGCACATGACGTCACAGTCCAACCGCTCACTGGTGGAGGAGTGCTGGCAGGGACCTGAAGGGCAATGTGTGATGTATGTGGTACGCAGGGAAGACTCTGCCAGCAGTAGATTCCATTGAAGCATCCTGGCTCACTGCCAATCCAGCTCGGGTGGCGTGATCCACCAGGACACAGCTGCGTACCGTGCTATGGCAGGAATACTGCACATAGTAGAGTAGCCTGGTGTGTTGTGGCGCCCCTATGAAGAGCCTTATTATAAAATGGGGTCTGCATCCAGCCCCTTACCTCATGGGTAGTGAAGGTCTCACAGGCACAACGACTGAGCCCATTAGAGACAGGCAAGGTCAGGCTGCCAGGGTTGGTATAATCAGTTAGAGACCATGTCTCCCTGACCCGGTGCAACCGATGCTAGGGATTTGGGCACTGCCTGAGCAAGTGCACTGGCCCCCAAGTGTGTACTGTACCTGGTGTGCTGGCCAGGGACACGGCAATCAGACCTGCCCTAAAACAGCTGGCCCCAGGGTGCAACCGCACCAGATCCAAATGCCCAGCGGACCATCTACTCTCAGCCGGCACCTACGCAAGTTATCTCTCTGTGCAGAAGCTTTCAGAGAGTAGACTACGGCACGGCCCCACCACCTGATGAGCGGGCAGGGCCCAGTCACTTGCACCCCACCCAGGAGGAGGGAAGACACGCAAATCCTGATGAGCTCCAACCTCGAACCCATCCTGTGTCTGGGGTGCCTAAATGTGGGCAAGACAGTTATCCCCCATTCCCAGCACTGAGCGGTGAATGCGCCCTTCCACCTCCTTTTCCTTCAGAGTCCCACGTTGCACAAACTGTGTGAATGCACTTACCACTCACATACACAGTGTTCCCCTGCCCAATCACAGGAACACACCCCAACCCAAGGCACTAGTGGTTGATGCCAGCGATTCACGTAACAGCCCTATCATCGTCCGTGCGCAGTCTCCCTATATATTTACCCAAGACCGGCCAATATGCACCCACATTCAATGCATTCCAGCAGGTATTGACGGTGTTGGTCTCGAAACCAGTTATTGTGGCTGGGGACCCCAAGGCCCACCATCCTCTGTGGGGTTCACAGGGGGTGGGTGCATGCGGGCTCGAGGTAGAGGCCCTGCTGAATGCAACAGACCTGCGGCTATTAGGGTGCCCTGAAAGGCTGACCTTCACAGGCCCACTGGGGTCTTCCTTCGTGGATCTGGGCTTTGCTGTGGGCTGCCCCTACGTGGATAGCCAAACCAGATTAGTAATTGACGCCTGTTCTCATGATTAAAAACTATTAGTTTTTGAGTCATTAAATGGGAAGTGCTGAAGCTTGAAAAGGAAACATCGCCAGTTGCAAGATGGTGTGAAAGTCATCCATCCAGCAATTGAGTGTGTAATAATCATCACATCTAATTAACCATATTTTTCAATTTTATATACTCCTCAAGGAAAGCAGAACGTTTGCATGTTACTTGCCAACTGCTGAGTTTTCTGAACTAAAAGGACAGTAGGAAGTACTATATTTCATGTGGTTGCAAAGCTGCACGGCCGCTGGATTAAGTACTCATTTTGATGGTTATGGCCCCACACTCTCCAGCAACCTCGACCGCAATGAAGACATAATAAATTAGAAACTTGAATGGTCATATATAAATATTAACAAGCTTGGAATGAAGTTCAAACTCCCAATGCTCCGGCAAAGAGATCAATCGGACGGAAGAAAACGACCAAACGAAAACGAACATCAGCTAACACGTAAGGGGATTGGAACGACGGCCACAATCCTGGTCCAGAATTTCGGGGGTATGACCGCGAATCGGCGACATGTGGGAAAAAAAGAAAAGAAGCTGTCAGTCGAAGGGAAAAGCGAAGCTCGGTGGGGGACGACCTATTTCCCGATACACCCTCACACTAACTCAATTCTAATTTTACGATGAGAAAAACGCGATTTCCAACGATCACGAGACGTCACTCAAATGTCAACCACTTGCTCGAGCGCGACTGATTCTAAAAGGGGTTGAGATGAATTTTCAAGAAATTTCATTGACAGTGGAGAAAGTTCTTATTTCAACACTGCGAAACAAGTTTTTCTCAAGTGGAACGAGAGCTAAAAACGCTGAAAATTATTACATAACGGTTGCCACAGCATGAAGACATAGTTTCGAGACCCATCCCATTCGAGTCAGTATCAAAAGGTATTGTCCAGTTCTTTCAATTGGCAGACTTAGACTCACTATATTTACGTTTTGGTTAATTTTTTAAACCATTTTTTTGCCCATAACATCCATGGGCTTCGTCCGACCGGAGTGCCGAGCAGGCCTAACATCTGCCGAAAACTAACTATAGCTGTCATAATTAGCAAAGCATACGAAACATAATCTGATTACAACTGAACGACGAAAACGATATATTCCCGACGCCAGTGGGCGCCTGTAGGCAACTGTCACGATGTGGCGAGTCGAGCTGAAGGTGGTTGGAATGAGACGAGGGGGAGAGCGAACAAGGAACCGTTACTTTCGCTGCGAGTTATTTTAATTAGCAGACATTGGTTAACTATAATTACTGTGATATCAGGTATGTGTCCTTATTAGATGACTGTTCCTAAACCCTCGACAAAGGTTATACATCAGTCGGAGTTGGAAGTCGCGGTTTCACTAGCATGCAAGAGGCCGGCCCCTCCAGCATCCACCGAACTCAGACATGCGCCGGTATGGCAGGCATTTGGTTGTTAGCCAGTCTCCTGGTAGAGAGCTGTTGCCCACGTGTAATCGGGCGGAGGTGGCCACCTGAGGAATCCTGTACCATCTGGGAGGAGTTCTTCATCCCTTTCCCACCAGATCTAATTATTTACTTGGGTGGCAAGTTCCAAAGGGACAGATCAATTGTGACCACGTTTCTTAGCCATCACCTGCTACGCAAACTCGATGAAACAGTTTATGCTTGCTCTGAAGCAGTCACTGCCCTCCCAACAACCCTCGCTCACTGTGGTAAAATCTACAGCGGCATGTGGTTTCTTGTTTCTTCTGCACTCGAATCGGGCATTGAAGTCCCCATGTCCCAAAAGGAACTATCACCCACTCTGAAGACGTTCTAGGCTGTTAGGAAAAAATTCAAGCGTCTCACGTCGCTTAGACGAGGATTCCCAACTTGCTTGCCATTTCTCTGACGCTCATTCGTCGATGGTGGCAAGTTTCCGTTCTGTGATAAGATCCATAAGGAGTTCAGCCCAAAGTGGGGGAAGCTCCCGATTCACTCTGCACTTGTCAATCGGGAACACCCCAAGTGGCCTTATTAATTCACATAGTGAGGCACTCTTGCAATGGTACTGCATTTAAGGAGCAGTAACTGGAGCCGTTTGTTGAAGCACTCACCTATATTCACTCCTAAATACTTGACGGGCTTTTCAAGAAGGAGCCTGTGGCCGCCAAAGGTTATTGGCTACTTAATTTTCCTTTGAAGAGGATTAGCTGGGTTTTTTCCTCGGCCACCTGCACCTTGACATGCTCGCACCATTAGGTAACAGTGCGGAGCACGTGGTGGGTATTTGCCTCAAATTGGCGGACCGACTCAGGAAAGAACAGACAGTTAGATCACCCAAATAGCTCGCAGTGGGCTCCATGAGCCTGATGTTCAATTTTACTCCCGTTAAGATGTCGGGCCAAAGGAGCCCCCCTAGTTGACAAGATGGATGAGCCCTGTGAGTATTTAACAAGTCAATTGGTGTCAGCTCTTGTATGACTGTTTATGGAGTAGAAGAGCAATAAAATTAAATTCAAATAAAGAGCAACTGGTGTGTTGGCAGATAAAGAATGAGTGGAAAGAAGGATAGAGGGAAAACTCGATATATTGTACCATGGGCTGTTAGAAAAGCAGGAGCAATTGACGATCGGCTGGTTTCTTGCGAACCAGGAATTCTAGTTGAGTTGCCGTCACGCTCCAAGGTGGGAAATGCGAGGGATCAAGTTAAGAATGGGGAACCGGGTCGATCAATCATTGCGGAGTGGGGAAAAAGCCTGAGATCTACCGGCTGAGAAGAAGACTGAGAGTTTGAAGCCGGCTCACGCTAGTAACGTGCGCGTCCTCCTTCCGGGACGAGGTAAGGCCAACTGCCGTTTTACCAAAAGGGTTAATGTAATCATAGTAATCGTGTTAACAAAATATCTGGTGCGTAGCAACACACTATTTTCCACAACCCCCGTAAATTTGACGACGTGCCATATATATATATGGGTTCTGTATCGTCGGTCAACGCATTTCTACTGGAACATTTATGCAGAACCAAATGTAGGTATGGGTTGCTATAAGACATTCCATAAGATTGATGCAATCCAGGGACGCAGTTACTCGGAAAACTACAAAAATGTCCAAAAAACGCTATTTTCGACACATTTTCATTGTTATCTCTGTTCGATGGATTGTCAGAGGAACATTTATTCAGAACAATATACAAGCATGAACTATTTAAGAACATTTCATCTGTTTGGTGAAAGACGTTAAAGCCTTTTGCCTAAAAGTGTAAAAAACCTATTTTGGCTCTTTAGGCCTATATCTCCGTTCACCGTATTCGTAGAGAAGAAACGTTTGGTATCGTAGTAGAAGATAAGTTGAAAGTTTAATATAAATAGCTAGAGCCGTTTGCGAGATAAATACGAAAACACCAAGTTACTTTCCGCTTTTTTGGGTTTTCTTAAGATCTTTACGTTTTGGAGCATGCCGAGTCCGAAAAAACTAATATCGGCGCGTGGTCCGGGACCGATTGCCTCCGCGGTGGGGGGGGGCTCCTTATCGACTCATCGATTATCACAGCTCTCTGTACTGTTGGGGTGTGATGGCCTTGCAGGTTCGAGCAGAGATGTCTGGGGATGTGGCAATAGGGCGTGGCGTTCGGCAACGGGCCCCCCTGTCTCCTATACTCTTCAATCTTGTGATTGATACTACGCTGGGTAAACTATCTCAAGAAGTAGGGTTTATTATCGCCCCAGGTGTGCGGGTGGGCACATTAGTATTCACGGATGATGCCGTCCTCCACGCGAGGCACCAAGCGAGGCTTGCAGATCGTCCTAGTATAGTTTGTAAGGCAGCTAGGCATGTGTGGATTGAGGGTGAATCAGAAGAAGTGCGACTCAGTTTCGTTGGTACCGTCTTACCGAGGTTACAGTGTGAAGATCGAGGATGCGGGTTTTGTCATTTAAGAAGCTCGAGGCCAGGATAGAGGCGCCCTCGAGATGAGGCAGTATCTTGGGATCAAGTTTCTCAGTGCAACCTCCTCAGCCAGAAGCCGAGAGAAACTTGGTGATTATCTTTGGGAAGTTTCCCAGGCTTCACTGAAGCCACACCATAAGCCTCCTTCGGATGTGCCTTCTTCGGACATAGTTGCTCCCAAAGCTGACCTAGGGGTTGGTTTGTGGGAGGTTGACCGTCCAAAGGCTTATCAGCCTAGATAGAATGGTGTGCTCTTCTGTTTGTGCTTTAATAGGCCTCCCACGTTCGTACATTCACGCTCCGGTTCGACCAGGGGACTCTGTGTTCCATCTCTCCCACTGTTCCGTTTTTGCGACGTAAGCGCCATGGGAAGGATTACCGGCACTTCCACTCCATCCGAGTGGTCTCACAGCCTACAGCGAAGAGGATGTTGTGAAGAGGCTGGGATCGTAATGTTGTGAATGATCGCACCCCTACCTCGAGCTGGGATCGCAGAACACACCCCTTGCAGGAAGGGGGACACATTTCTCCTGCCGTATCCTTTCCGTGGCCATAAAAGTCGTTCTTAAACAACACATTCATTATGCGAACAACACTGCAACGGCTTATGCGGCCGAACGCATCGACCCAAAACACTCAGAATGAGCAGAATCAAGTCCTGGAAGTAGTTCACTAACACGCTCGTGGGTGTCCTCCATAGGTGCGGTCTCGGCATCAGGAGGAAGAAAACTCAGGCTTCAGCGTTCCCAGGGCGGCTAATAGCGTGTGTGCACGATTCACGAAATTCACGATTTGTACAGAGTTGGTTGTGCTTTCGTCGTTTGTACAGAGCAAAGCAATTCCATTTACCGACAGCGACAGCGTTACAAACTGTCATGTTCGAACAACCAGGCTGACGTTCCAACGATCGTGCTCATTACTAGCCACTTGTCAGAGCTTCGAGTCGCAAAGGGTTAGAAAGTGCGGTTAAGATATTGTGACGCGTCGCATGATTCCTTATCGGAAGAAGCGCGGGAAACCTCTTAGCAGCTCGTCGCTCAATCACGCGCCTGAACGCCCGAACTACTCTGGTGAGCCACTTGTCCCTTTCCTCTGCCTTCCGCCGTGAGCCCATCCATCGATCATTACTTTTAATTTATTCATTAGGTATTGCAACCATTACCTCGCCAAGGTATTGTTTATTTTTACTCCTATTATAGCATAATATTGGCAAGCCATGGCTTTTTTATTTTTCTTCCACTAAGATCTAAGCCTGGCGTCTCCAAACTTTTTATGTTAAGGGCCATATAATGAAATTGAAAATGTCTGGCGGGCCACGCATACAACATACAATACTAAAAGGCACAAAAAAAATCAGCAAAATCTTCAAGAGCTATTATATGGACCGCTGTATGTCGCATTTCCGGCATAGCCTATCGTGCGGTGTCGCTCGAATCTCTGTGATACGTGTGATTCAATGGAACCGCGCATAACATCGGCCCCATTAAATTACTATACACAACTTTCTTTTAAAAATGCGGCATCGCGCGATCGGATGCGCGGCGGTAGCTGTAAAGAAAATGGACCTAAGTTATTTGAGTAACAGCTTACATTTTTTACTCTTTCTAAGCCTTGCTTGGTTGCTTTCACCCCATTATTAAAATTGTGTTGTGGTAGGGTTGGGTTTTTAGGGTGCGTGAGTGGTTAACGAACCGGCGCGAAGACAGCAGTGGATCAGTCATGTTGCCACCTGAACTCAAGTAATTATAACGCAGTCTAAATACCTCGATACTCGCACTTGTTCTGTTGATATTGACACGTATTACAACCAAAACGTCAATACATTATCGAGCGCGTACATGTTATTATAACCAAACGCTTATTTTTGTATACAAAATAAAATTCGATATAATGAAAGCACTGTCGACGCGTGTGACTAGTTGAAACCCTCTCGGGGGCCGTATTTTGGAGACCTCTGGACTAAACAATGCAAATGGGAGCAGAACGAACCTCAGACTAATATTATAATTTTCGAGCCACCACTGTACGTCACGACGTTCAAGTATCATATTACTCAACTTTGTTTCTATGATCATAAAAATATTCACATATGGCGAGTGGACTTTGGCGGATACTTGTGATAAGGGTTCTGCCAAGATGGCTGCAATTTGTTTATTGCGGAGAAGCTTTTACACGCAACTTTTTGTGGTTTTACTGTTCAAAATTGTGCAAAAGACGGAGCTCGTAAGGCCCAATGGAAGTAACCTGCTAGTAAAGCGTTGGTAAAATCGTCTTAATTTTCTGCACGGGAAGTACGAAATTTTCCCATGCTGTTCGCTACAATTTAACGCAGTTTTCGACTCATTTGACAAACAATCACAAATGAACCCGTTAGAAACGAAATTTGAGGCGCTTACAGCTAAGTTGTCTGACGATCAGTTTTAATCAATTCGAGTCTTGGGGAAAGAATTAGAGAATTCGGTTGGCGCTGTTTTTGGCACGATTACAATACTTTTCTCACGCT
The DNA here is from genome assembly GCA_020466155.1 of Pachypeltis micranthus. Classification (NCBI taxonomy): domain Eukaryota; kingdom Metazoa; phylum Arthropoda; class Insecta; order Hemiptera; family Miridae; genus Pachypeltis; species Pachypeltis micranthus. The sequence goes on from CM035773.1 coordinate 52,614,188, forward strand.
TCGGGTAGCGGAAAAGGGTTGAACCTGATTCCACAATTGTCAATACGATCCATGACTCATCAGGGACTAGAAGGAATGGAGAGAGCAACCTAACGCCTAACATTTAACAGTCTGTTTATTAACTTAGTTCTAGTAAATCTAGTATTCGAGTGAAGGAAAGTCTTATAAAAAAACAACAAATATGCGGGGTCGCCCAACGGTCAACTAACAGATCTAAAACGTTAAGTGAACGAAGATGGGCCGGCGGATGGTTTCCAACCACTGATACGATTTCTCGTTCTCCAGCGGTCACCCTCCCCAGTGGCGCAATTGGTTAGCGCACGGTACTTATAATCAGTATTCGTAGAGCAATGCCGGGGTTGTGAGTTCGAGCCTCACCTGGGGAATGGAAATTTTTTATTTTATCCTCAAAGATGAACTGGACTGAAATGAGTCCAGGCACGCACACACAACTTCCAGTACTTTTTGGCGTTTTATCCATTAAACGATTTTGTTTTTTAACTGTTATTAAACTGCAATAGAATCAAATTTTGTCGAAACGTACGATAATTTGTTGTAACGCTCTTGTCATTTTTCCAAGGATGAACATTTTGTACTACTCTCCATTCATCTAAATCATTGAAGTCGTTTTTGAGTGAAAACAGTTTGGTGTTTGATGACTGAAGCTGAAAATCACATTTTACCCAGCCGTTCTCTTTCAAACGTTTCAGACACACACCTTTTTACTTTCCTTGGCTCTAAGCAGTAGAAGGGAAAGTTATGTAATCGGTTGGAAAAAAATTAACCTTTCAGTCCCTACTGGGTCCGAAAAACACTATTTGGGAAAATGATCTGTGTGTGAAGGACATCCTATTATCTTTTCTCATCTTCTACCCCCTCCTACCCTCCTGCCATCTCCACTAAGGTAGATGTCTGCCAGTGCCGATACTGTGGCTAGTCATTCAGAAGCGCTAAAGGCCTACGTCTGGTAGAAGCATCATGTCGAAAGGGAGATTCACGTTGATAGGAGTGTATATGGGTATGCTACTGAGGAAATTGCGTCTCGTGGCAGGGAGGGACCTTGTGTTGGAAGCCCTAGTACACGCAGGCTGTGGAGGATCAAGCTCCCGCTTTTGAGATACTGAGGGCCGGTTTATCAATGTCATTTGCTAGCTTGACTAAAGGTTGACTAAGCGAAATCATTCGTTAACTCCCGAAGACGCGTTCATCAACTCACTTTGACACCGCGTTAGCGCTAGCTGTTAGTTATGTTTTAACTGGTCTCTTCGTTCGTTAGTTATCAGATAGCTAACCGTTATCGGTTAGTTTGTTGGCAGCCATTTTCGGTTGTGTTTCGCTAGCCTCGTTCTGTTTTCGTTTGCGCTTTCGCGATTTTATTACTATTCTATTCTATTGGGTTTTCGTCACCTAAATTTTAAATCATTGCATTAAAAATGGACTTCGACTACGATCTGTCTGACTCTGATTTCTCTGACGAAGAGGTATACGCGTTTCTTGAGTGGGAGAGAAGGCCCGTTTCTTGAGTGGGAGAGAAGGCCGTAACAGGTCCGTCCGAGAATCGAATATTTTGACACACTCGACGACGTAGATTTCCATTCTAGGTTCCGGTTGTCGAAAGAAACAACGGAGTTTGTACTTTCGCTAATTCGAACGCGAATAGAATCGCCAAGCAATCGCAATCACGCAATTACGCCTATGACGAAACTCCTCTTAACGCTCAAGTTCTACGGTCTCGGTAAGTACAGACCTAATATTTTATCGACCTACCACGTTACTTATGTGCGTGATATAACTTACGTCAAGTTCGAAAAGTAATTAAGAGCTTTCATCGAATGTTAACGTTTCAATTCTATTAGTTCAAATGTCTGGGTTCGACCAATCACGAGTTCTCTAGTCCCCTCGTACGTTCAGCGCAATGCACTAATAATGCAGCATAATGCAGTCCTGGAAGTAGCTCACTAACACCTTTGAGCGATCCCCTATATAGGTGCGGCCTTCGGAATGAGGAGGGGGAAAAACCAGGTTTGAGCGTTCCTGGGGCGGCTGATAGCGTGTGTCCCGCTCACCACATCACCGGTGGCCGAGGGCTGACTCTGAGCAGCAGCCGAAAAATCCCTCATGCGTCTTAGTCCCGGTGGGTGGCCGGACTGGCAGCTGCGGCGCATGTGGGGGCCTCCCTTTGACCCTCAACGGACCAGCGAAAGGGGCTAGAATCAATATGCCTGAGGAGCTTCCAGGACACTGCCTCGAGCACCTCTCGCTCATACCACTAACACACACAACAAATGAACTCACAAGGATACACTACACCAGTCCGCTTCTTTAATCACCCCCCCCCCCCAAATAAGTAAAAAACATGACAAAGTCAACTAAATCTTCAGCAGGTAATAAAAACGCCACCTGCGCCTCTTCCTCGGGCTCGCCAAGCTCGACCCCTCCCTCCTCGGACGATGAGCAACCTACTCGTCGTCCAACCAAACAAGGGCGGAAAGAACCGGGCAAACCGCGTCCATCTCCCCCTTCTCCCCCTAGTAGCCCGGGCAACCTGGCTACTACAAGCACTCGGCATTCTGTTGACCCTAATCTGTCGGACATGGAGCAAATTTGCGCTTATGTCCAAATCATCCACGGCCAGCTGGCACGGATGAGGGCCAACGCGACAGGACCCATGCGGGACCTCGTAACTAGCTGCCTCTTCGAAATTTCGAAGCTGGCAATCAAAGCTAATGCCCCCCCAACGACATCGCCCCTGCCACTCCGCCCCTGCAGTGAAACTGTGGCGGCTGTTGTGAGGAAGAGCTGCGTAGGGCAATTGCCCAGCAGCCAGTGCCACCAGCCCCCCAAACTCGAGGAGCAACGACGAGCCAGGGTAGTACCCCAGGCCCCTCATATGCGGCAAAAGCCGCTACTGCGCCTTCCTCCCCCCCTCATGGAGCTGAGGCGGAATGGCAGCCTGCCAGGGCCAGGAAGCGCAGAGGGAAGCAGCAACAGGCCCCAACTAAGCAGGAAGTGCAGGCCGAGGGCAGCGCCCCGCCTATGCCTCCGCCCAAAAACAAGGGCAAAAATAAAAAGAAAAACCAAAATAAAAAGCCTCCACCGCTTGCCAAACTCCCCCCTAAAAACCCACGACAAAACGTGGTAGTGGTTAGGCGGACATGTGAGGAAGGAGAGGCTGGTGTCTCCAACCCTGACGCAATGGAAGCGCTTATGCGGGGTGTCCCTGCTACGGACCTCCAAGCTTTAAGCGTCCGAGTGCTAGACATCCGCACCGCAGTAGGAGGTGGCGCCGTCATTGTGACGGAAACGCCAGAAATGGCCAAGGCGCTCACGAGCCACATTTCCACGAAAAAGGAGTTGAAGCTCCAAGCGTCAGCCCCTGGGTCGTTTCCTCACGCCTGCTGCTGTGCGACGTGCGGACCGACCTTCAAAGAGGACTTGGCCCAGCAAGTTGTTGAGCACAACCCTGCGTTAGGCTTGCAGCCGCAGGATGTCAGGCCTCTCTTCACTAAAAAGCGTGGAAGACAGAAGGATTGGGTGATTGAGGTATCACCCAGCCTATACTAAAAAACTAGAGGGCAAGGCACCTCCAAATAGCCTGGCAGCGGTGCGCCATACGAAAGTACCAAGCCCCCACTCAGTGCTACAAATGCCAGCGCTATGGCCACCTGGCAGTGGCCTGTACAAGACCTGTTGTGTGCGCCTGGTGCGCCTTGCCACATCTGAGTAAGGAATGCAAGCGCGATGCTCCCTCAAGTGTGCCAATTGGCGTGAACGCAAAATCCAACAGGTCGCACACTCTACACGAGACATGCGCTGTACGATTCGTCAGCGAGCGATAGCCCTCCAGGAGTCACGAGTGGATTATGAATAGGTCAAAAACAGTTCGAATCCTTCAGCACAACACAAATAAGAGTTGCCCAGTTATGGCTGAGTTGCTGCAAAATGCACTCAAGAAACACTGCAGTGTTCTCGCCATTCAGGAACCGTACATAGGATCCAAAACTCTTGGTCTGGGATCGCAGGCACGAGTGGTGGCTGGAGCAAGAACGAGGGCGAAGGCAGCAGTAGCCTGCATTGACCCGTCCATTGACATGCTCGCACTCACTCCACCTGAACAGCCAGCACTTGGCGCTGTGCTCATCCGAGCGGTGGCTTTGAGCTGGTTGTAATATCATTTTACAGGCAATTTGGCGCACCAGTTGCCACCAGCCTTGAGCGACTCGAGCGGGCTCTAGCAGGCCTATCAGGACGACCCTGCATAGTCTGTGCTGATGCAAACGCCAGATCACCATTGTGGGGATCCCCAACCCTGGATGGGGCGGGCGAGGGGCGTATATAGAGCTGCTCACCAGGTACAACTTGATTGTTGCCAACGACCCCATGACTGAGGCGACCTATGATGGTCCGGGAGGAAGGTCGTGTATAGATGTCACAGCCGTGTCTCACACCCTGCTACTCAAATTGCAGGGGTGGCGGAAGTCGTACCAGGTGCAACGCAGAGCGATCACATGGTTATTGACTTTGCCATTACGGATGACAACATCCTCTGCAAAGACACGCGTGAAAAGCGATTCAAGCACAAAAAATGCCGACTGGCCACAATTCTGTAGGGTACTGGAAGGTGAAATGCGTGCGCGGACACCGACCTAATAGCGCAAGCATCCACACCTGAAGAGGTGGACAGCAAAGTGGACATATTTACCACAGCACTGCACTCTGCTGGGCTCTCTGTACTTGGCCAACAGAAACACAGGGCGATCAAAGTCCCATGGTGGACTGAGGAACTTAATCCCCTCAAGCAAAGTGCAAATAGAGCCAGAAGGATGTACCAAAACACTCGTGACCCTGATGCCAGAGCAACACTCCGAACTGCCTTCATCCAAGAGAAGAAGGCCTTCCACCGCGCCATCAAACGAGCCAAACGGCAAGGCTGGCGAAATTTTGTGGAAGCAGAGAGCTCTGAGAACCCCTGGGGCAGACACTACAAGTCCTCCATAGGAAAAGCAAACGTAGAGCAAGTCTTAGCTGCGATGCAAAATGAGTCAGGCTGGGCCTGCAGCATCGAAAGCTCACTGGAAACCCTCCTTGAGAAGGCGTTCCCAGATGACCAAGTAGCTCGAGACACTGAAGCCCAGAGGACAGCAAGGGAGCTGATCATGGACCCTCCGAACGAGCCCGACATCCCATTGTGGACAACAGGCGACCTCGGCAGGGCTCTTGCGACCTTAAAGCCCAACAAATCTCCTGGGCCAGATAAAATAGAAAGCAATATGCTAAGGAAGGCTGAGCGGACAATCTCCAGCGGTCTCCTTAATTTATTTAATGACTGTCTGCAGGTCGGACAGTTCCCCACTCAGTGGAAGTCTGCGCGCGTTGTCACTCTTCAAAAGGGAGGCGACCGCAATCAGTCGGACCCGCGATCATGGAGACCACTCAGCCTTCTTTCCATATTAGGCAAAACACTAGAAATCTTGATGTTGCAGTCTCTCGAAGGAGTCTTTGGCCGCAACCTCACAGGCAGGCAATACGGGTGTACCAAAGGAAGGTCCACGCAGGATGTCATTGTCGAGATTCGGCGTGTTTCCCTGCTGGCACCGGCTAAGTACGTCGTAGCAGTTCTGATTGACATCAGAGGAGCGTTTGACAACCTTTGGTGGCCAGCGCTCCTTAATGAGCTTAAAGGTAGGGGAATCCCCCGCAACCTGTACTCGCTCGTCAGAAGTTACCTGACAGACAGAACTGCTACGATCGAAAGTAGGCATGTCTCCGTCCGGAGAAAGATTGAGAAGGGGTGCCCACAGGGCTCGGTCCTAGGACCAGCACTCTGGAATGCCTTCTTCGAAGGTCTTCTCAGGAAACTCATGGAGACTGACTGCGAGCCGTACGCCTATGTGGATGACTTGACTGTGCTGATCTTTGCAGAGTCAGTCCGCCAAATTGAAGAAAAACCCACCACGTGCTCCGCACTGTCAACCAATGGTGCGAGCACGTCAAGATGCAGGTGGCTGAGGAAAAAACCCAGCTAATCCTCTTGAAGGGGAAAGTGAATAATCCACCCACAATACGCTTTGGCGGCCACAGGCTCCTTCTTGAAAAGCACGTCAAGTATTTAGGAGTGAATATAGGTGAGAGGTGGGGTTTCAACCAACACCTCCAGTCCCTTAAAGGCACTACCATTGCAAGGTTTGCCTCACTGCGTGCCATTACTAAGGCCACTTGGGGTGTGTGTTACCACGACACCATCCTCATGTATAAGGCCATCTATTTAGGTGTGATTGGCTACTGCCCTGTTGTCTGGGGTAGCAAACTAACAGTCAATCAAAAGAGAGTATTGGCCCAATCCCAGAGAGCCGCGCTCCTGTGGATCACCAAGGCCTACAAGACTGTATCAACGGAAGCACTCCAGGTGATCACTGGTCAGTTACCAGTTGATTTGGCTGTTGAGTGCATGATTGACAAGTGGAGAGTGAAACGGAGCTTCCCCGCTTTGGGCTGAACTCCGTGCGGATCTCACCACAGAACAGAAACTTGCCGCCATCGATGAATGGGCTCTAGAGAAATGGCAAGCGAGATGGGAATCCTCGTCAAAGGGACGTGATACGTATGAGTTCTTCCCCAACATCCGTGAACGTCTTTCTAGAAAATGGGTTGAGCCAGACCACTGGACGAGCCAGTTCCTCACGGGACATGGTGACTTCAATGCGCGGCTCCACTTCTTTTCTCTGAAAGACTCTCCATTATGCACGTCTTGTGCCTCCAGTGCGGAGGAAACAAGAAACCATGTGCTGCTCCATTGTAGTTTCTACAACAGTGAGCGACGGTTGTTGAGAGGGCAAACGAACTTAGCAGCTTTGACTGCTACAAAGGAAGCCTATAACCATTTTGCAAAGTTCGCAAAGAAGGTAATGGCTAAGAAACGTGGTTATAGTTGATCAGTCCTTTTGAAACTTGCCACCCAAGTAAACAGTAAGATCAGGTAGGGAACCAGATTAAGAACTACTCCCAGATGGTACGGGATTCCTCAGGTGGTCACCTCCTTCGGTAACACACGGGCAACAGCTCTCTACGGTGAGACTGGCTAACGACCACATACCTGCCGTACCTCCACAGGTCTGAGTTCGGTGGATGCTGCAGGGGCCGGCCTCTTGCATATTAGCGAAACCGCAACTTCTATGACTGATATAACCCTCGTCGAGGGTTTAGGTACAGTCATGAAATAAAGAAACAGATCTGTGTACGTATAAACTGATGAAGAAGAACGTCGAGGAATCTATAGTTATCCCTAATTACATTATGTCATTGTTTGAGTAACCAATAATGAGTCACGTTTGACGAGACTATGCCAAGACGATTATGTTGTGGGAAGTTGTTTTGATTATTTTGGAATTAGCTGTTTGGATGCCGTAATTTGGTTGTTGCTGATTATGATTGAAATTCTATTTCGTACCTTATTGGATTCCCAAAACGAATTTGACGTGAACGATGGCGGTGATAATTATGCGTTTTGACCACAATGAAAACTATAATTTTGTGTCACCGTCTAATGTGGGTGGGTGTGGGATCGAGAATATCAAGCGTGAGTTGACTGAGTTCAGTCATTCTCTCTCAATCGTGTCCACAATCGCACACACCATGTTCTGAAATGAGGGCTTTGGAAAAGTTTGAAACGTAAATATCTGAAGAAAACTCAATCAAATTGTCTTTGTGGCCAATCACGTAGCTCTCATCCTACTTTAATGAGGCTGTATAAAGAAAATGGGCATTACAATTCAATGCCATTATTCGTATACATTTTAGAATTATGTGGTAGTAGAGCACGTAAAGAACCATTTTTGTTTTCTCTTTGCAGGTTCGATGCTATTAGCTGTAGGCGACTTTTGTGGCGTTAGTAAAACTCCTGGCTCCCTCATTGTGAAACTAGTTTCCCAGACCACTGTTCATTTGCCCCTACTTTCTTAAAGACGATATTCGGAGAAGAAAAAAATCTCAAAAGCTCAAAGAGCGTTTTACCACTGGGCTAGAATGGTACAGACCACTGGTGTTATCGACTGTACACACGTGAAAATGTCAATTTGAGTGAAACACACCGCACATTTGGTGTTGAGAAGCATCATGTATCGTTTTTCAAATTTTTTAAAGTTGCTTGTTGTATGATTAATTTTGAATAATACACGTGACGTTTTCTGTAAAGAACATTTTTTTACTTATGCTTGCCCCACTCACGACGGAAAGTTATAAAATCGACGGAAAAAATCACGACAAACACTTGAACAAAAATAATCGTAATACGAAAAATGAGCTACACAATAAGTAGAGGAGTAAGAAAGAATGAGAAGTAAGGAAAGATAAGAAAAGAATTGGAAAAAAAGAGAAAAGTATCAAGTAAGATCACAAATATATTATTATTTAACAATTCTGCGACTGATATTTTGGGTATTCGAATGAAAATGTCAAATAATGAAATCGACAGGCGGCAAATGAAGGCTCCAACTCTCCACCACATTGTTTTGGAGGAAAACTCGCCAAGTCGCCTCTTCGTTCGAGGGATTCTCGTTTGAGCGTGGTGGCAGCCCTTCTTCCCCGCGTTAAAACTCTCGCTAGCTAACTATTAGTCAATTGCCGACTGATAAACGCGATCCGAGCTCAAGAATTTTTTCACTCCATGATTATCGTTAACAGATCGCTACCTAATCAATGTTTTAACTAAAGAATTGATAAACCGGCCCTGAGGCTTGCTGAGCAGAAGAGTTAAGTGAAAGGGTATGAGAATCCTCACCTACAGCGTTTGGCAAGGAGGGTCATTTCTGGTCGTGGTATTTCTGTGGACGAAAATTCATATTATATGAGCTGCATTTTTCCAAGAGTTGAGAACCCGACCGGTGTAGAGCGCAGAGCTGAGATTTTTCGAATCTGCCCCATGCTGGTTGAGTGGTCATACGGCAGCCAAAAGGATGAAGTGGGTAGAGTACCTACGGGTTCAGAAGTTGTGGAGGAGGTATCTGGGTAGAGTTGCGGCTCAAGTGCAAGTGCATTAGGGTGCAGGGCATGGAAAAGTTCAGCTTACTCTTCACGAATATGAGACATTGTGGGAACCTCTCATAAGGGCTCGTACTTCTCTGCATGGGAAAACCTTGTGCTGCATTGTCGCGTACCTGAACTGTCATTGTCCCCAAGGAAAGTGGTGATGGGTACAGACCGATTTCAGTGTCTTCTGCGTCTTTCAGCACTTCTGGCATGCCAAGATGCAGGTGGCTGAAGAAGAAACCCAGCTAATCCTGTTGAAAGGATAAGTAAATAGCACATCCTCAATACGATTTGACGGCTCAGGCTCCTTCTTGAAAACCACGTCAAGTATTTACGACTGAATATAGGTGAGAAGTGGGTCTTTAGCCAACACCTCCAGTCCCTTAAAGGCGCAAACATTGGAAGGTTTGCCCACTGCTTGCAATTACTAAGGCCACTTGGGGTGTGTGTTACCACGACACTATCCTTATGTATGAGGCCATCTATCTAGTGACTGCCCCGTAGTCTGGGGTAGCAAACTAACAGTCAACCAAAAGAGAGTATCGGCCCATTCACAGAGAGCTGCGCTCCTGTGGATCACCAAGGCCTGTATCAACTGAAGCACTCCAGGTGATCACTGGTCAGTTACCAGTTGATTTGGCCGTTGAGTGCATGGTAATCAAGTGGACAGTGAAACGGGAGGTTCCCCTGCTTTGGGCTGAACTCTGAGCCGTCAACGAATGGGTGTTAGAGAAATGCCAGGCGAGATGGGAATTCTCGTCAAAGGGACGTGACACGTATGAGTTCTTCCCCAACATCCGTGAACGTCTTTCAAGATATGGGTTGAACCAGACCACTGGTCCCCCAGTACATGACGACTTCATCGCGCGGCTCCACTTCTTTTCTCTCAAAGACTTTCCAACAGTCACGTCTTGCGCCTCCAGCCACCAGTCCAGCCTCCTTAAGTGAACGTGGGACCCTGTCAGGCTGCTACCTGTGATGCTCTCATGCTTCGATAAACATACGTTCCCTTGGTTTTACACCTCCAGCAACTGGTTCGTTTCATTGATTACTTGTTGATCTCCCTCTTGTGGGTCCGCTATCTTCTGGCTGCTCTCCAAAACCTCGTTCAAACTACGAGGAGAAGGGGATTAAAAAAATCGCGCTGGCGTCGAAGACGAACGTCTGGGCCGTCCCCAGACTGCTGGTAAATACGGAATAAGCGGTCATACCCTTTCAAGGGGCTTGAAGCATTAGAGCCGAGATTGGATGGGTTGACAAGGGCATGTTGCGATGAGCAGGCGTCGAACGTTCAGGGGGAGGCCGATACTGGCCTACATACACGCACTCTCTTGAACGCTCTCCCTCTAACAGCAACAAAAAAAGTGGATTTGCGTAATTTGCTTATTGAATATCGCTAGAACATGTTGCCAGCCCCACACTTGCAACCTAGTATTATTCAATGTAAGTATCTCGATTGGATCAATTCCGCGTTTCATTTCGTAATATCAGGTAGGTCTTAAAACCGCTGTATATCTCACCTGCTATGCTCTACATACAGACATAATATATTCGTTCAACGCTCATCAACGATAACGCTCATAGCAAACAAAATTTAGGAATTTCAGATTACTGAACGTTTGAAAACGAATTTTGCACGTTCAGCGAACCTCATTGTCTGGTGTCTTTAGGCTTAAACATCAGTTCAACACGTGGTTGACGAAATAGCTGTGGGAAGATTAATTTCAGTGCATTTATCGCAAGAACACATCGGTGAAATACTAAGAAACATTTCGTGCAACGCACCTCACAACTTGCTTCAGGTCGACGGACATTCGGCGATCATTAGCACTCTAGTCACTAATCAAATATCCTTTTCACTCAGGTTGTATAGATCTGTTAGTCGTACAGCTGAAACCACAAGCACTTCAAGTTCCCGAATTCATTGCTACTTATGCCACGGTGTCAATTGAAAAACAAACGTGTAAGTAGTTGATGAGAATGGATCGTTTACGCTTACTGAGGCGCGAGAGGGAAAAGATTCTGACACTTTTTCAGCAAACTATCGGATAGAGGGGGTCTGGTTATGACCTAGGATTATGGGACAAGACGGTTCCAGCCCAACTAAGACTAGCTGGGAAGGAAGTTGTAGCATTTAACTGCCAGGAATTACGATGGTTTTTGATACAGGCACGGCATGTCCGATTTGCAACAATTATCATGCAGACTTTGTCACCTCATAGCGCTGTGTTGAATTTGAAAAAGTGCGAGGGCTCTGTTATTAAACCAACTCATAACAGAGGAAGTTGTTGGTTCTTTTGGAGGGTCGCTTTGTGGGCAACTAAGATGGAGAAGGAAAGTTAGAAAAGAATTTAGAAAACTTCCATACAACTTAGCCCTACGAAGATCTGCAATTTTCATGGTATCAGCGACTAATTAATATGAATCTTCTTCACTCCGTCCATTTGAACTTGAAAAAAAACTACACGTATGAAGCAGAAAGTGGTAGAGTCAGTTATTGGCCAATCACTCCACAGGTGATTCATGGGGACGTCAACACGATTTTTACTTTCCGCAACTCAAAGAGAAAGGAAAGTATAGTGATCGTGCAGTCGGGGATCCAGAATGCAACTGCCATTTTTCCTGAGTGCCCATAAGAGACGGACTCAAATGGGCTTCTTCCTCATACAATACACACTGTGAACCCCCTACCTTGAGCTGGGATCATGGAACACACCCCCAGTGGGAGGGCGAGAGAATTCTCCAGCCGTAACCTGCGTGGCCGTAAAAGCTAGCCTTAAAGCACACGATACAGCCAACGCAACATTCCAGATACAAACAACACTGCAATGGCTTACGTGGCTGAACACGTTGACCTACGTGGAAGTAGCTCACTAACACCTACGATCGCCTCTCCTATATAGGTGCAGTCTCAGCATGAGGACTGGGAAAAACCGGGTTTGAGCGTTCACAGGGCGGCTAATAGCGTGTTTCCTGCTCACCACATCACCAGTGGCTGTGGGCTGACTCTGAGCAGCAGCCAAAATATCCCTCATGCGTCTTAGTCCTGGTGATCCTTAGCCCTTCCAGGACACTTTGAGCACCTATCGCCCATACCACAAACACCCACAAAAATTAAACTCGCAACAGTACGCAACATTAGTCCGCTTCTATGATCCTCCTCCCCTACCCAAAACAAGTAATAAACATGACTAAGTCCGTAAATAACCATGCAGGCAATGAAAACGCCACCTGCATGAAACGCCTCTTCGGATGATAAGCAACCTGCTCGTTGTCCCAACAGACAAGGGTAGAACGGACTAAGCAATGCGCCTTCTCCTCCCCCTTCTCACTAGTAGCTCCGATAAGCTGGCTACTACAAGTAGTAGACCCGCAGTGGACCCTAATCCGCGACAGGACCAATGAGCGGCTTCGTAATGTCGAAACTCGCCACCACAGAGGTGGGGGGGGGGGGCATCCGACAATCCGCTTTCTGGAAACCTTGACGGCTGTCGTGACGGAAGTATTTAGGAATGACTGTAGGTAGTCCAGGAACCGAGGGCTAAAAACGTTGACCGTTGAACTGAAAGTTGGTTATACTATTTTTTCTGATAGTTCCCGCAATGTTTGGTAAAACCCCGCAAGTCTGCTCTCTCTGAAGTATGGACTAAGAAAAAATGATGGCTCATCAAAAAAGTCAAAATTTGACTTATTAGTTGATAGTTACAATATTTACCACAGTTGAGGAATTGGCTTGTACTTTCCCAATTCACACCTCTGCTACCTCCTATGCTTGGCCATTAAGTTGCAGTCATTCAAAATTCGTCGAATTTTGGTCAAAAAATGACCTAAAGAGTTGAAACTTGAAATTTATGTTACGCGTAGGTGAAGTGGAGTACTTTAAGAATTACCTAGTCCGCTTTCCTCATTTTGAGGACTCGTTCGAGCAGACGACGTCAAAATTTGACGAAATTTTGGTCAAAAAATGACCTACGGAGTTGAAACTTGAAATTTATGTTACGAATAGGTGAAGTGGAGTGCGTTAAGAATCTCCTTAAGAGTCTGCTTTCGTCATTTACAGCTGTCAACTATTCAGTTTTTTGTTTTTTTCAATACTGGATAATTCTATTTCAGCGACTCTGCGTTGAAAATGCCTCGTTTTTGAGATGGCAGATGACGTTTTATAGTAAAGCTGATGGATGTCGAACTCATTCACGTCGTTTGCAAGTATTAACTAATAAGTCAATTTTTGAGCCGTCAAATTCATCAAATTTTGATGTCGTCTGCTCGAAAGCGTCCTCAAAATGAGGAAAGCAGACTAGGTTAATTCTTAACGCACTCCACTTCACCTATTCGTAACATAAATTTCAAGTTTCAACTTCGTAGGTCATTTTTTGACCAAAATTTAAAATAAGGAGTGGAGGCAGGTTTGAGGTACCATTGACCGTGGTGCAAGAGCAAAAGTGCTGGCGAGATGCGTTGGTTGTGTGTGTCAGCAGGCTTTCTCTGAAGTATCACCACCCACATGTTGCTCGTGTAGTACCTAAACTGGAGGTCGTTCTATCGAGGAACATCCTCCTATCTTTCTTTCCTTCTCTGTCCCAATTCTTCTATTCCTGGAGTGGCACAGGGTAATCTGGGCACCTTCACCACTTCCAAAAATGTATGTATTTAATTTGTCCGTTTTGGAAGCCAGCCCAAACAGCGAGCTTCGGAGGAAAAAAAAGATGTATGTGCGTGTCTGTAGTTCAATTTGCAGGAGAACGGCTCGACCGATTGAGCTGGTATTTTTCTTGTTTTCTTCGTAATTTTTTCCCCCTTCAGAAAGATGGTTGTAAACTATTTTGAAATTAAAGGGCAAGAACTCGGATAAATCTTAGTAAGAGAAACAGCGGTGGTCTGAATTGAATTTCAGAGGTTGCTCCTAATTATCTTAAAAGCGTTGTGCAACATTCATAGTATATATAGTTTATTGGAAAACTTCCCTAGCATTTCTGGAAATGCTAGAACTCTTTGAGCGGACGTTACAATTATAGGGAGAAATAAGTTTTATTTTTCGAAATTTTTGATATATTACCATGCTACTTTCATGAAGAAGAGAACAGATTTTTATGGTATTGTCACGTTATTCGGAACTGTCCATACGCGAAATGTAATCAACACCGTTAGAGCCGTTCTTCAGAAAAATAATTTGGTGTTTTGATCACTATGATGTCATTATGTATTTAGTTTTATGATTTTAATTTCATTTCAATGGACTGTCAGAGGAACATTTTTCGAGAACATGGCTATGTATGGAGAAGAACATTTTTGTGCTGACTAGTATAAGATAATTTGAAAGTTTAGTTCAAATTGTTAAAGCCGTTTTCGAGAAAAATGCGAAAAACCCTAGTTTTTGGTACATTTTCGTCACCCACTTACCCTTCCCAGACCAAAATCGCCCATAACCTTATTTTGGGGTCTACAAAAAATAACTAACAGAACAAAAAGCCCTGCAAATTATTACACAATGGTTTATTATTCTCATGAACAGCTTGACCTAGTATTACTGCTCCGAGACCCATTCCATTCGATTCAGCATCGAAAAATACTAGTAAACCATACGAAACATGACTTGACTACAATGGAACTACGGAAACTAAATATTCCCCCGGCACCTGGCACTCGTAAACGTCTGTAGGCATTTATGATCCCATGTAGGGGTGTGCGGAAGAAGTGGCCCTAACCTTCCTTCGCCCTGTCTGGCAAAAAGAGTCGGGGAAATTGAGATGGGGACTTCCAGCGAACCCTCGGCAATTGACATGATGTAGGGAGTCGAGCGGGCGGTGTTGCGAGGCGAGCGGGCGGGCGGTTTTAATGAGACGGGAGGGTGGGAGGGAATACTAACGACGAAACGGTGACTTCCGCTGTAGTTCCCGCGAGTTCTTGCAATTAGTTGACTCTAATAATTACTGTAACTTCCCTGTACGCAGTTGTACATGTCTGATGCTCATTCCATTCGACCCAGGATGTAAAAATACCTTGAAAATGATACGATCACCGCCGTTTTACTTACTACCGTTTCTTAACGTTTTTACCCGATAACTCTGGGAAAGTGATTATTATCCTTCTCAAAAAAATCGTGTTTCCAGTCTCATTAATTCTCTTTTTACCAATTGCTCAGCTATGGTCACGTTGAGTATGAGCAGCACAATTCTGGAACTGTAAGTGTAACACCACTTTCTACCAATGTGGAGTGGTGTTTTACCAAGTTCAAATAAACTGAGTGAAAAATGAGTGGAATTAGTAGAAAAAGTAATGAATATCAGTGAATTTACGTACGGCTAAGGAAAGTTGTGCGATGCTGTGCACCTGATATTTCTTGTATAATATCTGACCGACAGCCGCCGTCCTGTATGAACCTCGTCGAACTGTTGTATTTAATAAAAAATTATCATTATTCCAAAAACATTATTTATTATTCTAATGCGTATATTATGATACCCAACATTCTTAGTTTTATTATCTGACACGTATATGAATAAAGTTGTGTTGGCCATCCGACAACACAGGCGATGTACAACTGGCCCTGTGAAAGAACATGGATGTTCGAGATAGATGTCACGAACACATAGCGACTACCCTTGCGACTTGTTTATGGACATTGTACATGCCAGCCGCCCTCGAAATTGTAACCGTTTGAAGTAGAATGCCATGTTGTTACGAATCCATGGAACCAAACGCCATCGCCTTTGGGTATCCCTATCAAAATTGTGGTATTACAATAAGAGACGAGAAATGTCGCTACATAATTATTATCAATTCGATGTTTAAAGGCAAATAATGAGGTGATAACCAAGGCACTTACAGCAAACTTCAGTATTCGTTGGGTAGTTGACATCATGTTGATTAGTGACAGAATGTATTTATGTTATGTTATCAATTCGCCTGCAATGTTATTTTGCATTTGAAAATTCATTTCGTAGACCTCAATATAATTCCGACCGACGCCTGTTTTAATCAATTTCCGCAGTGATCTGGGTTAGCCACCGTGTCTGCGCTGCAGTAGTATTACGAGCTGCTTGGCATACCAACTAGGTCTGCATCGAATAGAGCAAAAAGCGCAATCTTTAAGAGCTGGCAATACAACTGACAGACTATAAGAATATAAGAATTAGTCGTGCCCTCACCCATGTTCCCAAGGAAGTGTAATTATGGATTTGTAGGCATGTATGAAAAATCGATGAGTGGGAACAACTAAATTCTCTTTTATAAATCCGGAGTAGACGAAGCGGAGATCCGAGATCACGTGAGGAACATAAAAGAGGAAGCACGACAAATTCATTTCAATTTCCAACCGAGGAGTCTATGGTACCAATTAAAAATAGACACTCCCCGTAATGGAACTTTCCCAGCTGGTCGTTGCCTTTACTCACGACGCCATTGATCCTCTTAGCCACGCACAAGATGCCCGAACCCCTTTACCCTTTACTAACTAATAATGTTACAGAGAGCTCCGCAACCCAAAGAGAGAGAGAGGAGAAAACTGTCGGGATTGGGCTCCTGGTGGCTCTACCCATCACTTTATTTATTGGTTCTCTTTATAAATACTGAATTCATCAGTTACACCGCGGGAAGAGCAATAAATAACCACGTACCAGCGTAAATCATTCTCTACTCAATTCATTGCACATGTAATGCAGTCCTCATCACGCTCACTGAGTTCCTTTTTATTTCGTCGGCAACTCCCCCTCTCGTGTGCCCAAAAATCTGTGCTACGATATTTATCTCGAAAGTGTTTATAGGATAAACACGGCTCAATAAACTATTCATTTGAATGGAGGCATTCTTCTGAGTTCCTGATTTAGTCCACCATTCTACACTTGATGTAAATCTGTCGCTAAGGTGCGTTGTTTTACTCACGTGTGGACATCAGAGGCGGATAATCACTCGTCAAACACCATCAGTTTTGAAAAGATTGGACACTTAATTAGCAAACTATTTTGTATACTTGTGATGTCATAAATGGAAGTTATGCTGAAATTAAATATACACAAACTATTCCTCAAGCCTAATTATAAATTTCTATTATTATTGTTATTATTGTTGATAATATGTCAATAGTCTATACACGTCCTATAGTTACTCTACTGGTTCATGGAACAATTATTGAATGCGTGAGAGAGAGGACTGTATTTAAGATATATCTTTGAACCCGCAAACTGAGTTTTTAATGAAGAAGGATGAAAATTAATGAACGTTTCCAGAGTTATTGGGTAAAAACTTGTAGAACTGGTGGTAAGCGAAACGGCGGTAGTTGAAATTCCGAAATTTCTGGAGTGACCCCCATATTATGAGCGTTTTTAAAAGCTCAGCCAATAAGTATTGGATTGGACTAATACACCAATTAGTTTCAACATTCTAGTGACATTTCAGCGGAGTTTATAAGAAAAAATCGCGCTATAGTCGAGTGTCGCCGAAACTTTTATTGCTCTCGTCATTTTCCCACGAATAGGAATTTGAACGTATAATCGCCTTATTACGAGCTATCAACATAGAAAATTTATTCAAAATCGTTGGAGCCGTTTTTGAGAAAAAAAATATTTGGTGTTTTGTTCACTATGATAACTAGTTAACTTTCGGTGGATTTTGCTCGTACTCTTATAGTTGCGTCCCATGGTAACTACATGGCATGGCAACTGCGGGCTAGATATCAAGTTGGAGCTGATTTGGTACGGTCATTTTCTCTAAAACTCGTTCACAGACACACAGGTCTGTTTCCTAATTTGATGACTGTTCCTAAACCCTCGACGAGGGTTACATCAGTCATGGAAGTTGCGGTTTCGCTAATGTGCAAGAGAGCATCCACCGAACTCAGAACTGAGGTACGTCAGGTATTTGGTCTTTAGCCAGTCTCCCGGTAGGGCTGTTGATCGTGTGCGACTGCGCGGAGGTCACCACCTGACGAATCCCGTACCGTCTGGGATGAGTTCTTAATCTGGTTTACCACCTGATCTAACTGTTTACTAGGGTGGCAAGTTTCACAAGGACAGATCAACTATGACCACGTTTCTAAGCCATCACCTTCTTCGCGATCTCTGCAAAAGGGTTATAGGCTTACTATGTAGCAGTCAATGCTGCTAAGTTCGTTTGCACTCCCAACAACCATTGCTCATGTGGCGTATATGATGCATCTCTTTGGGAGAAAAGGAGTGAAGCCATGCATTGAAGTAACCATGCCCCGTGAGGAACTGGCTCAACCGATTTTCTTGAAAGACGTTCACGGATGTTGGGGAGGAACTCACACGTGTCACGTCCCTTGACGAGGATTCTGTGGTAAGATTCGCGTTCA
The DNA here is from genome assembly GCA_020466155.1 of Pachypeltis micranthus. Taxonomy (NCBI): domain Eukaryota; kingdom Metazoa; phylum Arthropoda; class Insecta; order Hemiptera; family Miridae; genus Pachypeltis; species Pachypeltis micranthus. The sequence goes on from CM035773.1 coordinate 52,632,522, forward strand.
AAAGCAATGGAAGCTCCCTTTTCACTTCCCACTTGTCACCCATGCACTCAACGGCTCAGTCAACTGGTAACTGACCAGGAGTGCTTCTGTTGATACAGTCTTATACGCCTTATACGTATCCACAGAAGTGCAGCACTCTGAGACTGGGCCAATACTCTCATTTGATTGACTCTTAGTGTGCTGGTGGTAAGTATGTCCACTTTGCTGGCCACCTCATCGGGTGTGGCAGCTTGCTTTATTAGGTCGGTGTCTGCAGCACGCAGTTCACCTATTAGTACCCTAGAGAACCCACACACATTTCCCGTGTGTCTTTGCAGAGGATGTCATCATCTGCAATGGCAATGTCAATAACCAGGTGATTGCTCTGCGTTGCACCTGGTATGACTCTCCAATTCAGCAATTTGAGTAGTCCGGTGTGGGACACGGCTGTGACGTCTATGCACGGCCTTCCTCTCGGTCCATCATAGGTTGCCTCAGTCATGGGCTCGTTGGCAACACCCAAGTTGTACTGTACCATCTAGGTTCGGGGATCCCAACAATGGTGAGCTGGCGTTTGCATCAACACATACTTTGCAGGGTCGTCCTGATAGTCCTGCTTGAGATCGCTCGATGTAATTCAAGGCTGTCGGCAACTGGTCCAACGAATTGCCTGTAAAACGATATCACAACCAGCTCAAAGCCACCAGCTCGGATGATCACAGAAGCCAAATGCTGGCTGTTCAGGTGGGTGAGTGCGAGCATGTTAATGGACAGGTCAATGCAGGCTACTGCTGCCTTGGCTCCCTTTCTTGCTCCAGCCATCACGCGTGCCTGCGATCCCAAACCAAGGTTTTTCGATCCAATGTACGGTACTTGTATGGTGAGAACTCTGCAGCGTTTTTTCAGTGCACTCTGCAGCAACTCAGCCATAAGCGGGGAACTCTTATTTGTGTTGTGCTGATGGATTCGAACTGTTTTTAGCCTATCCATAATTCACTCATGACTCTTGGAGGGCAATTGCTCGCTGACGAACGGTACAGCGTGCGTCTCTTGTAAAGTGTAAGATTTTTTGCAATTTGTGTTTGTCGCAATCAATTTGCTTGCACTCCATGGCCAGGCGCACACCACATATCTCGTGCAGGCTACTGTCAGGTGGCCATAACGCTGGCATTTATAGGACTGTGTGGGGGGCTTGGTATTTGAGGATGGCCCACCCCTGCCAGGCTATTTGGAGGTGCCTTGCCCCTCTAGTTTTTAGTGTAGGCTGGGTGACACGTCGTACACCTAGTCCTTCTGTGTGCCCTTCTTGTTTTGTGGCTGCAAGCCTAACGTAGGGTTTTGCTCAACAACTTGTTGGCCCAGGTCCTCTTTTTGTAGGTCGGTCCGCACGTCGCACAATAGCAGGCGTGGGAAGCGACCTAGGGGGGCTGATGCTTGTACCTTCTACTCCTTCTTGATGGAAATATGGCTCGTAAGCGAATACTTTGAATGATTTCGGACTGAAACGAGAAAGATGTACAACAGTTCAATTGGAGGGACGTACGACAGTCTTGTACGAACAGCCACAACACTGGAAAGGCAATCGACAACTAAGGAGCTCGTATTTATAACGTTAAGGCGCTGTATCAGCAGACTCTCGGGATTCAGAGATACAACTTTAGTACACTTCGATACATAGTAGCGAATAACAGTTTGATGTATGAGTGTGAGTGAGTAAGAATTCATACGAGTCACGGGGGGGGGGGGGGGTTCTCAGAATAGGCGAAGCTCTCACTACCATAACGTTCCTTGAAGTGTCATATTCATTTAAATCCGTGTTTGGACCCACCACAGGAAAATGAACCCCATAATAGCGTGAGGGTGGGAAAACAGTAACAACTGTTGAAATTGAGTCCAATTCTAGATGGTGGGGACCTTAAAATGGCAGTGCCTTCACTCATTAGTCTCATTCACAACCATAACACAAAAATTCAAATGCCTCACTAGTAAAAATGCTAAACGCTGGACGCGACCGATTGTTGACTTAACGTAATCACAAAGATTCAACACCAATATTACCTCTTGACCTCCCATGGCATCAACATGACGTGGCTTCGGGCTGTTCACAGTTTGTTAGCACTGTAACACAATTAGCAGGGAAATATTCACGCTGGAAGGAGCTATTTTACTCCCATGGCATCAACATGACGTGGCTTCGGGCTGTTCACAGTTTGTTAGCACTGTAACACAATTAGCAGGGAAATATTCACGCTGGAAGGAGCTATTTTACAACTAATCGCTTCGTGCGTACACTCCAAGGAAGTTTTGTACATGTTGGGAATGTGGAAAGCTCGTGCGATTTTTAAGTGAGAAATCTTGATTAGACGTCGTCGTTGCTAAATTGTGAGTGCTCTGGTTAAGATACACGTACTCCTTAACAGCAGCTTACAACCCCAAGGTCAATGGCATAGTAAAGCAGTTTCACCACCAGCTCAACGCGGCAATTAAGAACCATTGCCACAACTCGGAACACTGGGTGGAAATTTTACCTTTAGTGCTGCTGGGCATCCAGTCTGAAGTGAAGGAGGACCTATACAGTAGCGCAGCAGAGTGAATCTACGGGACCACTCTAAGAATGCCTAACGATTTTGCAGCAGAGAAGCCACCAGTAACGGACGTACCTCCTCACGAATTCTCGCAAAGCCTACACCACAACTGGCAGCTTGGCACAATGCTCACGCGATTTTCGTCTACCCTGAGCTTAGGATATTGAACAGGTCTGGGTGTGTAATATAGCAAAGAAGAATACTCTCCAACCACCTTTTCCAAGTGTCCAACGTGAGGAGACGGCATACATAGTTAAGATCAAAGACTGGAAAGTTCCAATTTATCTTGATCGACTAAAACAGGCTTTCACGGAGAAAAAGGCGATAAGGTAGATTCAAGAGGCCTTCTGATGGAAAGGACTGAATCACGAGAGAACCCGGAAAGCCATCAGAACCTTGCTGAGATTCTGACATGTCAAGAAGTCAGCAGATCCCATGTCAACTGGACAAGAGCCGCCAATGTTCGTGCTTTAAGGCGATTATGCAGGGTCAGACGACTGCCAGTTTGTTTCCAGAACTACGTACTAGGTTGAGAAGAGAAGGGAGGTGATTTGTGGCAGTTTCTTTTATTCTAAATTCTATTTTAGCTTCAAGTTTTGCAATTACTTCCATCATTCGAGAAAATTAGTTGTCATGACATGTGTTCATAATAAAGTTGTCAGTTGTGCCTGAGAGTTCGTTCGAGTCGTTTCTAAAATTTTCAACAGCACACGAATGTCGTAAGAGAACAAGGTGGAAACCCGCTGAGAGGTCCTCATTTGCTCCCAATTGCAGTTCGAGTTCAAAATAATTTAGCCCTGTTACCTTTGTGAAGAGAACGAACAATGTCCCACGTCTCAAGTATCGCAGATTTTATCGCCAAGCTTTCTTTTTTTCTCCTCGACTTCGCTTTCTCGGATGTGAAGAGGGCATTCATTCGGCTCTGTGTGTACAGTTAGTTATTCTTGAGCTGAACACAACCGGAGATGCGATCCAATTAACACAACCTTTAGTTATCTAGGAAAACATGGTGACCTTGATTCTACCGATTGATTGAGTTGGCCTCCTCAGACTATTGAAGAGGGTGAATTGAGTTGATATCCTCCCATTCACATTGGTAATTATTTTCTCCGCTTAAATATCATCAAATTGTAACCACCAAAGGAGAGCTGCGGCATGAATCACGTCATAATTTTGGGGAAAGAGATGGTTGACAGAAGAAAATACGTGGAAAGACTCGTCACACATTTCGTCGGCGATTACGAACTTGGTTTAAGGCGCGAAAATAAGGTCACTAGCAATTTCCATCGACGGGAAAGCGAATGGAACGGGGGGAGGAAGGCAAAAATGTACAAACAATAAGGGATTTTCACTTTTTTTTCGAAAACGACTTCAAGGATATTGACTGATTGATTAAACTTTCAATAAACCTTCTATTCACCAATACCTTACAGTAGTTATGTATGAAAGATATTTCTTCGGACTCGAATTTTATGTTTTTAAAAAGTTATTTAATTTTCACAATTACAACACACTCAATAATTTTGAATTTAACACTTGGAGAAGAGAGTAATTCGTCAGAGAGACAACAAAACAGCCGCAACACACGAAGGCAAACCGACAACTGGGGAGCCGAGCGTTCAGGGCGAGCTTTTATAATGTTAAGATACTGTGTCAGCAGACTTACGAGGTGCAGAGTATATAACTCCTCCCTCCTCAGTGTAGAAAACTTTCTGAAAGTATTTCTGAAAGTTTTCTTTTGAAAATTTAAATTTTTATATAACAGAATTAGGCATTGAACGCTGGCTTTACAAGGATTCAAAGCATAAAAATATAAAATTAACAACATGTTGGTGAATTAAGCAGATACATCTTGTCTTAAATTATGATTGATATTTACTTTTCTACAATTTGAATAGTATTTGTAACTAGTGAATGCAAAACATGAAATTAAAATGACGTACAATGCGGTTGTCCAAAAACTAGGAATAAAAAGGTTAATTATAGTGTCTTTAACTGAAAGCACTGGTCGAGGAGGAGCCATGAGATATTTGAGGCTTTGCAACTTGATTTCGGAGGTGGGATATTTGTTGAAATCCCACGGTACTTTGATGTGCTTGATGAAGGAAGGGCTGAAAGAGGTCCTTATCGAAGGGGCAGCTAACGTTTGATTTTGATATTCTATTGTACTATTTTCCGGGGAAATTAAGAATATTCCATTAAGTTTTCGAAATTCTACCTTACTGAATTTAGAGATTTTTATTTGTTCTTCGAAAGGAAAAATGAAAATGTATCGTTTTGTTTCGTCAAGGAATTCTATTCGGTTAGATTGGATGTCTAACTTTATTAGATCGCATCGACCATTTAATCCTTTTCTCAAAATATCCTGTTCACAGATATTGTCTCCAGTTAGTTGAATGATACTTGGACAGAAATAATTATTCAGTCCTGCTTCGCATTTTTCGTTCAGAAATTTAATGTCTGAAGACGAAACGGACTTCAGGGCAAATTGAACCGAAGGTATTATGGTAACGTAAGCTCCATCGTGGAGAGTTGGAACTGACTGTAGGAAATATAGTTCAAGATTTTCTTCGCTTAACACTGGTACGTCGATGAAGTAGACTATTTCGGTTTCTCCAATGAAACAATTAACTTTCGTATGGGTCTGAAGGTCCCATAGCGATTCTCCTTGAAATTCAGGTAGCTTGTAACCGTAATGGTTCTTCAAGATTTGGAGGATTTTGGATAGGGCTTGGGGTTGGATAATGCTAGGGTGCAGTTTTTTTAATTTACAGAAAGTAATTGAATTTTCTATGTCTTGGGTCAAGTCCAGAAGGAGTTGCAACAATAGTTGAACATGCTCTAGGGTGTCTTCTATTTGTTTCAGGTGGGTAGTGAATGATGAAATTTCTTTGAGACGTTCGATCTCTGAGACTAACAAGTTGTGGTTCGAGTTGATGTGATCGATGGTGAGGTTCAACTCTTGAACCAGTTTATCATTAACCGAATAGTGGTGGTTAATTTGTTGAGATAATGTTTCCTGATTAGTTTTCAAGTGTTGGAGGATGTGGTTGTATTTTTCCTCATCGCTCGCGTCTAAATTACCGGTTATAAATTTTATTAGGGAACCTAATCCATTTAGGAGACCGCGTTTTTTGCGATGTGGTAGGATCGAACCAAATATTCGATTTTCCGCTACTGTCAGCATGTGTTCTATCATTAGGCTACGGGGTCGAACCACCTTTTCGATTTCTTTATCAGATTGTACATAATTATCGATTTCGTCGAAGTGGGAACGGATATAACTTAGTTGTGAGAGGATTTCTTCTAGCTGGTAGAAATGGGTGATCGTATGGTAAAAGTCAATTTTTCGGGCAGGGCCCAATCGTACGGGTAATAGTCCAAGGTTGGCTGTTATGTCCTCGATTTCTAGTCCGTCGGTTAGTAGTATCACGCAGCTGGTCAAAAGTAACCTGGAATTGGATTACGTGCTGGATAAGTCAGAGTAGTCGTAAAGGCAAGGTGGACGAGACGGTCCAGGTTGAGGTGAGTCAGGTGGGCAAGGAAGGGCTTTCCGAGGTCTCATCGGAGTGTCGGGTGGACAAGGAAGGGCTTTCCTAGGTTTCTTTTTCACTTGGGTTTCGATTGAATCCGAGGAAGTCTCAGAAGGAGGTCCTCTAGGGGTAGTGTGTCTAAGTGGCTCTTGGCTACTCATCGGAGGAGAGTATGAAGAACTTTCGTACGGAGGAGTCGAAGGAGGCATTTTCCGAGGTCGTTTGATATTGGAGGCATGGATCTTGGTTTGGGTGTTATGGTGTCTAGGAATGATGTGGAGGGTACCTCTAGACAGGTCTACGTCTTCTACGGTTTCTTTGTTGTATTTGGTTTTAGTCTTGTTTTGTAACTGTCGGTTCTTTACGTATACTATGTCTGGGAGTTCTGGTGGGTTTTCTCTAGTCTGGTTATGTGAAGTCGTGGTGTGCTCTTTATTTTTTGAAATGTGTTCGTGGAGGTCTCGGTACAAGTATACCATACGGTCTCGGTGCTTGGAAATGTAGTCATTAACTAATTTTTGTTCTAAATCCATTTGCAGTAGGCTGTTATTGGAAAAATGGCCATGAATTATTTCTAGTGGAGTGAGACCAGTGACTGAGTGGATAGAATTATTATATGCCAAAAGGGCGTATTTTACTTTAATTTCTATTGATTCCTTCTGGAATTCTTTTTGGAGATTGAGAAGTCTGATGTGCTCTACCAAGGTTGAGTGGAAGCGTTCGATCGCACCATTACTTTCGGGATGTTGGCTTGAAATAAAATGTATCTCGATCCTATGTAATTGCAGAAGTTCTTTGACAAGGGCGGAATTAAATTCGGCTCCATTGTCGGAGATGATTATTTCTGGGGTGCCATGAACTGAGAAGTATTCGACGAAAGTATTCACTACTTCGATACTGTTGTTAGATTGAACTCTGTAAAGTTGTGCAAATTTGGAAAATGGGTCGAATATGGAGAGAAATTTTACCTTTTCTAAAGCAATTTTATCCACATGAAGGGTATGAAAGGGTCGTGATGGGGTAGGAGTGACGTTAAATTTGACTTTTAATGGGTTTCGGTCGTATTTAGAACGAAGACAAATGTCACATTGGTTTATGAAATATTGAATGGTAGCTTTTTGATTTGGCCAGAAGTATCTACGTTTTATCTGTTGATACGTCTCTTCGATTCCTCTGTGATTCGTTTTTCCTTCGTGATAGTTCTTTATTGTTTGTTGTACTTCTTCATCAGTTTCAATGTCTACAAGGAATTTCGTGCAGCGTTGCATTTGTAACTGAGATTCTTTGAAAATCGGAGTTACAACATCGAGAAACTTTTGATAACTATTATCGTCATCGAAATATATTGAATATTTAACGTTTGGCCTGACATATTCTTTCATAAAATTTATTGTTTCTGAACTGAAATTTGTTTGAGAAATTTCGCAAGTAATTCTGTTTTTCTTGTTAAATAATTTTTCAGTTTTTGGTTTTCGAGCAATATTTTTAACAACTTTAAAAATGATTTGATTTTGACCGTGATTCACAGCTTCTTCCCTAACTGAGACCGAAAATTGATTTGGGTCTGGTTCGGAAGTTTCAGGATTCACAAATAAGGATCCCGAGGGGGTTGGAGTTGTTCGGGATTGACGAAAGGCAGTAACTATTTCATTAATAGTAGCTTGTTCTCTTTCTGGGTCGTCGGAGCGTTGGATGAGACGATCAATAGAACTACAGTCATCGACAGGGCTGTTGAATGACGCGACAGCTTCAGCAATGATTTGATCTATGTCCATACGAGATCCTGGGCTTACTGAAGGTACATCGGGGAAACTAGTGGGGCTTAACTGCTGGTCTTGAGAATTGTCATTTTCTAAGTTATTGATTTCGATACGTGACAGGGCATCGGCTACGAAATTGGATCGTCCTGGTTTGTAAATTATGGAAAAATTGTAATCGCTAATTTTTATTCTCCATTTATATAATTTAGAGTTGGGGTCTTTTAAACTGAAGAGCCATTGTAGGGGGCGGTGATCGGTGAACAATGTAAATTTTCGACCGTATAGGTATGGTCGGAAGGTTTTTAGCGCGAAAATGATAGCAAAGAGTTCCTTTTCTATGGTTGAATACCGACGCTCAGTCTCACTAAGAGTCTTGCTCGCAAAGGCAACGGGGAGGTCGTTTCCTTGAACATTCTGGGAAAGGACGGAGCTGCGACATTACTACAATCGGTAGTCACGAAAAAGGGTTTGTCGAAATCTGGGTATTGCAAAATCGGACTATTACATAGTAGATTTCGGCAAATTTCGAAACTCGCTTTGAACTCTGGAGACTCATGAGTGATTTTTGGATCATTTTTTATTGCAGCTGTCATAGGCTTGGTGATGGCGGCAAAATCTTTGATAAAACGGCGATAATAACCAAGAATACCGAGAAATCTTTTAATTTCAGTTTTTGTTTTAGGCAACGGGAAGTTTTTTACTGCTTCGATCTTTTCGGGGTTCGGACGAACTCCGTCTGGGGTGATAATATGTCCAAGGTACAGAAGTTCTCTTTGAGAAATTCTGTCTTGTCGACTTGAATCTTCAAATTTGCTGCTCGAAGGCGATCAAAAACCTTTCGCAACCTGTCGACATGTTCCTGAAGGGAAACTGAAAATATTAAAATGTCGTCTAGGTACACAAGGGCGAGTTCTCCATTAATTCCTCTGAGGACAGAGTTCATTAATCGCTGAAAGGTGGCTGGAGCATTTTTTAGGCCAAAAGGCATGCGGGTGAACTCGTAATGGTTATTTTCGGTCGAAAATGCCGTTTTAGGGATCGACTGCTCATCTAGATCTAGCTGGTGGAAACCATTCGCAAGATCTAGCGTGGTAAACATTTTGCATTTACCAAGCTTGTCCAGAAGGTCACAGATGTTTGGTAATGGGAATCGATCATCTATTGTTTTTTCGTTTAATTTACGGAAATCGACGACCAAGCGATATTTACGCTTATTGCTGGCATCTAACTTTTTCGGCACTACCCAAAGGGGTGCGTTGTACGGGGAATTTGAGGGTCTAATAATTTTTTGGGCGACTAGCTTTTCGAGTTGATTTTGAACTTCTTCTTTATAAATGTGGGGATACCTATAAGGTTTCACGAATACTGGGATTTCATCGCTCGTTCTAATGTGATGTTTTACATTGACAGCGGCAGAGAGGGGTTCATCCGGGTCTTGGAAAAGGTCGTAATACTCTCGTATTAGTTTTTGAATGATTTTTAATTCTTCCGGGTTCAGGTGGTCGAGACGAAATCTCGAGTAATCAACCCAGGTTTTGGCTGGTGGCAGCCTACGTGGTTCAGGGGGTTCTTCTTCCATAAACATTAAATCGTTTACTGGTTCGACCAAGTAACGTTTATTTAAATTTAATCGGACCGGTATTTCATTTGGATTTGTCACGTGAATGTAAGCTTTTGAATCTTTAACCGTAATTAACGAGTTTGGGATTTCTATTCCAGGCTCAGTGATGCTATTGAGGATAGCTTCACCGTTTTTTAGGTTTTCTACCGAAATTTGAACTTGAGAGATACTTCGGGCTTCTATAAAAAAGGTTTCGAAACAACAATTGTTTTTGGGGTTTTCGTCTCCAATAACGTAATATTCTAATGGGATGTTGATGTGCGGGGTTTGGAGTAAGTTTTTATCGAGGTTTACTAAGGCTTTTAAGGTTTTCAAATTATCGAGCCCAATAAGCATATGAAAGAAATCGTGGAAATCAAACAGGATGAACGGCAATTTGAGGTTGAATTGATTGAACAGATCACCACAGGGCACTTGGGTTCTTTCGGTGAACTGTGTACAGCCATGTGTTGTTCGGACTGTACCAGTCTCGGGTTCTATTATTTTGGAGAAATGCTCACGAGCTACATCTGGTAAGATGAAGGATCGAGTGGAACCAGTGTCGACCAAAATTCTTAGGTTGAGCTTTGGAAGAACGACATAGGGCAAATTTGGGCCTGTTAAAAACAATTCGACAGCACTATCTGATGAGGGATAGGAAATTTCGGATTCTTTTGGGTGAAGGAATTTGGAATTCTGTCTTGAATGGGAGGAGTCTGAAGGCGAACTTAAGACTCCTGGGATTCTCCTAAAAAATGATTGGCCTCTTCTTGTTGCGTTTCGGGGGACTCAATCGCAAGGTTTTCGAAATCTGAATTGAAGTCGTACGGAAAAAAGGTGGTTCCGTCAAAAAAACCGGGGGTGTACGTTCCGCTTGAGTTGTCTGGGTTATCAGCTGTTTTTGATTCTGGATCCTCCGTTTGGAGCATGTGGAAATTCTTGGTTTGGGGTGTGAAGGACCCTGACCTGTTTCCTTGGAACGGCTGTCTATTAAACGGTTTGGGGGTGGACGGACCAGGCGTGGACGCGTTTTTTTGGGGTTGGTTGCTGGAACCTGCGGTGTGTTCGAAATTCGGGTTCTTTGATGTGAATTGCGGCCTCCAGCTGTTAAACGGCTGGGGACGGGGTGTGGAAAAGTTCGGGGGAAGAACTTTCATCGACTGATTCACAGGAGGTTTGATTCCGGGGTTTTTCGGAAAATGTTGTTGTCCTCTTTGTGAACTGAACTGAAACTCGTTTTTTAGAATTGAGAACACTTCGTTCATATTACGGCACTCTCTAGCTCTCAACAGAGAGGCTGTGGATTCTGGGAGTCCGTTGATAAATGTTCTTAATGCGTACTCTCTCGAAAATTCGATTAAAACTGACCGGTGGGGTTCCTTTTTATTGATTTGAAGGTACGCAATTTGCGCGTTCAACTGATTCGTAACCCTTTGATGGTATTCGAAGCAGTTTTCACTGGCTCTCTGCGTGTACCTTGACATTTCGAATATTAAAGTGCAGAAATTTCTTTTGTCTGCAAAATTTTCTACTAGGACTTCTCTTAATTCAGGGTAGTTCGTTATATTATTAGAAAATACTCTATCGACCGCTTTTCCGGTGATCCGAGATAAGATTGTGTCAAATAGGTAGTAATTTTGGAAGCAATCTGGATCTTGCGGGTCATAAAAATTTTTGTATAGTCGATCGCATACCGAAATGAAATGGTTAAGAAGTAATGGTTCACCCTGGAATTCTGGGATCATTCTCAGAAATTCAGGTTTGAGCGGGGAAATTTGGTTTCTGTGGGTGAATTGTATTGGAGTTTCCGGGAGTTGGGGAGTTTCATCCGGAATAAATGGAAGTGGGAGTTGCGATTCCTCATTTCGACTTTCCATGTTTTTTCCTAAGCCTGTGCCTTCTACTTCTCGTATTTCCCTGTGTAGGTGTCTACTATCATACAAAAAGTATCTCCAAAATTCTTGTCGATTCGATTTGTTACTCGCTTTTGGAATTTTGAAAGATGTTAAAACAGGGGTAATAAGGAATACCTACGGGAGGCTGAAAACACAAGTGAATAAAACAATATTAAACAATATACGTCTAAATGGGGGTTTGCCTTTTGTGTTGCTCTAAATATAAATTTTAAGCGGAATAAAAATTATGAGAATAGAAAAGTGTTTTAATGATGAAGATGAAGGTGTCGAGGGCTGAACTTGTGCGCGGTTAAGATACTGCGACGGCGATGGTTTGATTTAAATTATCTCGATGAGACTTTTAAATGGGGTCAGCAGAGGATGTGAGAGTTTGAAGTCAGCAACTTGGGAATCTCTCGTCTTTTATCTAGGTAGCGTGTGGGGTCTTCTCGAAGGTCGTCAGGAAGTTACTCGTGCGAATCTCTTGAGCTTGTTTGTGAAGTAATGAATTGAAAAATAAATCTTTTAGAAAAGTTTCGTTTCTTCTTAAGTTTCTTTCTAAAATTGGGTTTTCTTCTTTAAATTGTTTCTTAATTCTAAATGACCAAGGGGTAGGTCGATTTGAGTCGGGGGATGACTCCTGATTTTCGGGGGGTGAAAATCAGCAGCGAACAGGGGAGTCGCTGTTTATTTTAACGAGGAAACGGATATAGCTCACTTACTGACGGATGTCAACTGGAACCATCACTATTCCTCGGAGTTGCGGATGTCTATTTCGGTATTGCTGGGCTACACGTCCCGTACTGTTCGTTGTCCTGAGTGTTGGAGTTCACGTCCTTGTTGGAGTTGGCTTGAGTGTTGTTGTGAATGTAGGATCTTCGTTCCGCCAAAAACACAACTGCGTTTTTTCTTGGTTTCGCGATTGTCCTAAGTCGACTGCGCCAGATATTTCTTCGGACTCGAATTTTATGTTTTTAAAAAGTTATTTAATTTTCACAATTACAACACACTCAATAATTTTGAATTTAACACTTGGAGAAGAGAGTAATTCGTCAGAGAGACAACAAAACAGCCGCAACACACGAAGGCAAACCGACAACTGGGGAGCCGAGCGTTCAGGGCGAGCTTTTATAATGTTAAGATACTGTGTCAGCAGACTTACGAGGTGCAGAGTATATAACTTGAATATATCTGCGAAAATTCGGTGAACAGAGGAGTGATCTTCGGATGCAAAATGTGATCTTTGTGATGACCAAAATGGCCCGATGAGTCTCAAACAAGAGTTACCTCGGCCCTCATACAGACGTTGGCGGAGTTGTACACTCAAGTCAAATAATGAGGGAACTCAAGAGGAGCCCTCTACTTAAACGCACGGATGAAAAGTAAAACGCTATTTCTGGGTCTCTCCCTCCGAATAACCTTAACCCGACAATATCTAACCACTTTGGAATCAAAGTTAGCTCAACCATCTCCTTGAGAGATAAATAGGATGTTGAGCAGATAGGAAGACCTGGAGGCCATTGGAATTGAAATCGATTGGAGGGAATACGCTGTTTAACGAATTCCAACGAGATGTACGCACAAAATACCTTATTAGTAAAACTGATCATCCGCTCGAATGGATTACGTGGAGAAAAAACCTGCGCATCAATTATTCATCCGATATAGGAAGAACATTCGTGAAACTGCTGAGATATTAACACAACGACGAAACGATATTTAAGTACTGAGCATCCCAAAATTTATATCGTCCAAGAAGAGTAGCCACTTAGGAAAGACATTGAATGATTATAAATTGCATTTTTCTACTGGGACAACTAACAAACTAATGAAAGGAATAAACAATCGATATTTCCGACGTGACCGAGGTTGGTAGTCGCTTATTAATATTTATCAGTATTATGTGGCCAATGTGTTTTGATTATCAATGAATCAACCCTAACACATCGGAGAAAATGTCAATGATTAGTCCTCCGAACAAATTAATAAACCGAACTTTCAAAGAATTAAGATATCACATTTTCCGAAAACTTGCATTATGCCTTTTTTTGAAAGATGTGCGTAGGGTATATATCTACACTTCCTCAATTTCGAAAAGAGGGCAAGCAGATAGAAACACCCTAGTTCGTAACTGGCGTCAACAGCAAAATGTCTAAAGTTATCGGGGATCAACTTTTCGTTCACCGTCTCGTCCTCTACCACACTTTAAATCTAGGTTAAATGTATTTTTATGTTTATGGGATATGACTTTGGAACAATGAAAGACGAAGAGGACACAACGAAAACGGAAAAGTTCGTAGCTGACAGCAAAATGTCGAAAAAAACGACAGCTTAAAAAAGCTGTCGCAACGGATCCCCTCTCCCACAGGTAAACTCAGCGATTTTCATGGCTTTAGCAACTCATCCTATCTAGTACTCACTCTGTTCGTTTGAGCTTAGTAAAACATTACTTCACAACATCGTCCCACTTATGCTACAACCATTACTGAGCACAGCAACGTTGGCCCAAAAGTGGAGCAAAATAAACAGCGGGAAAATAAGAGATAACGAATGCTTTTGATCCCTGACAACGATTCTCGGGTTCGGCTTTTAAATCAACGGACGCTCCAGCCGACAGATCGATGAGGGTTGGCCCGACCTGGCCTCCTCCCCGGAGTCCGTTGATAGAAGCAGAACACTTTTGAACGGCAGTCAAAAATTTCATCCGATTATGGGTGAATTCGCCTCACGAGGGCTTACGAGTAGCAATCACTCGGCTTCCTGGGCGAACTGTGAAAAACAAAATTGGGAGATGAAGGAGAAAATGAAGGTCATTTGTTCTCAATTATCACCCACGAGTTTGAACGAGAACCCCTCGCATTGACCGGCAGAAACGATGTTTTCAGGATGTTCGCCACATTCTCCTCTACCAACTGATACAATTGGGGTTTCTCTCAGTTTATGTGAACCTGGTAGATCTAAACCGTCTATAGAGAAACAAACTGGTTGTGCCTCTTCTTTGCAACATAGTTGATTAACTTCTTCGAGCTCAAAGGGCTTCAACTTTTCGGAGGGTTTTGGGAAATGATTTGATGATTTTTTTTGTACACAGCTCCGAGCAACTGGACGATAATATAACATTTGTATCTTTACTACCACAATACATTATCCATCATTTTGACAATAGTCGATTTTCTTTATAAATTCTACTCATATGACAAAAGCGGTCTCAAAAAACTGCATACAAGATAATTAGGAACAATCCATTTTCCCTATAATGTAATAAACTCCCTATAAATTACTCTATGAAAGTAGTACAACCCAATAAATTATGGACCATTTCTATGTAAAACGTCAAGTTCGGAATTCAAACTACTGTCGCCTCTCTGAATCCCACGCCTCTTTTAACTGCCCTTAGCCCCTGGAAAACACACAAAGCAAAAAGTAGAAAAATTCTCATAAAACCTTCACGTTTCAAAGACTTCTTGAATCGGTAAAATAGTCTGTGTCTGTCCTTGTGAACGTGAAAATAAGGGTATTCGCGAGATTGCTCGAATAAATGTCAGCTATCTTTACCCGAAATAGATTTTTTCAAATACGTTTCTGAAGATTTTGATTAACATTTTTGAGTGGGCACCTTACCTACCTAGCGCTACTACCGTTCTAAATTCGAATGGAATCACCAGACCAACTGTTGAACTATGAATAAAACGGTTTATCTCTTGCTTCGTCAACTATCTATAGAAACCCTCAGTTGCCGCTAATGTGTTCGTTCACTAGCTCCAGTTTTTCAGTCAATTTTGTTTTTTAAATTGTCTTTTTGAGCCCCATGGCTCTACCTTCGTCTTTAGTACTCCTCCCACTTCGCGTTTTTTGCAATTTTTAGGCAAGCCATGGATGGGCAAATTTCGATTGGTTTGATTGTACACACAGCTCTTGAGTGGAAGGGTAGTAAAGGCGAGTACCATTTTTGATTGATGGCACTGCATTTACCTTACTCTTCCTTTAATTTCAAATTACTTCTCGTTTATTCGCGGATCTTTGTTTACATTCACTTTCCATTATTTACTCGATTTCGCTCATCTTCATTGTATATATTCCTTTCCGCTACTTTCGCAAGAAGTAATTATTCAAATGGCTTCAACTGTTTGTGCTACTGCTGTCGTTAACCCTTCTGCTGTGAGCTGTTATCGTTAACCCTTCTGGCGTCACGAGCCGGGCACTGTACTACGGCTCTAATGATTTCCATTAAATTTTGTGTGGACAGATTCCAATAACAACGATTATAAAACATTTTAACCCGTGGGAAATAACTAGAGCAGCACAATAATTTAGCAACAATTTTCGGCTGTACTTTCCACTTTCTCAAAAAACATTGCGTTGGCAGTAGTACAAAATATCTATACGCTGGTAACTCAATATGCTTCGTGAGATAAGTCTTTGCAATCCAATAAATTCTGGAATGTTAGGTTCAACCGCAAATGTGAATCTGGTTGGTTCTACCAGATTTATATAATCTAATGGAGAAATGGATTTTACAAGTTGGTAATAAAAATTGAGAGACTGAGGGGGGGGGTTAGTGAGGCCAGACAGAACTGTACTCAAAAGGCCCTTAAAAGTGAACATTTGAAGAAAACTCGAAATTCTTTTTCGTACCGGTTGTACAACTTTTCTACCTACGTCGTAATGCTAAGGAAAGTAATATTGCGGTTAATTTTCCGTGTTAAATGAAGAACTGCAGAATAGGGAGGGAGCCGGTCGTCAAAAGGCTGGAGGGTTCTCAGACTGGCAACTTCAAATCGTTACATCCTCGCACTAATTTAAAACTCATTGGATTGATATTGATGTTTATAGCTATCAACTCGTTAATAAATTAGTTTTGGATTCTCTAAATGAGATTTCTGCCCCCGGCACTCCCTCATTGAGGAGTTGAACGAACGGCAAACCACCCCTAACGCAATTCACCCCCACCAACGACATTAGTTATCAGCCAAAAAGAAACAGCAAAAATGGCCAATTTCTAGGGTTTATTAGGGAATATTCGAGGTTCCCGAGAATTGAAGGGAGCTCTGGTGAATCAATAAACCTGGAAATCGGGTGCAAACAGTAGTGGGGAGACTGAATGGTCGGGGCAGTGGCAGTATCTAGTAGTACGCACCTACCTGAGGTAATGTTGCCGAAATTTGCCGCTGAAGAGAATCTCGCTCCTTTTCAACTTCGGCCAATTTGGCTTCATTTTCACTCAAACGCTCTTGAGTTTCCCTCAATGTGTCCATTAATTTGTCTCTTTCGTCTAGCATTGTGACCATAAGTTGCTCGAAATTCGCATCCTCCCCAGAGAATTGGGAACTCCTCTGGCTGATGCTGTCCTCCGATATAGTCGGCATCACATCGCACATCATGTTCCACATTTTGAGCTACGTTTTATTCACCACCGGAGGCCGAAACGATTGAACTAGTTGAAGGAAACAATAGTGGAACTGATAAGATTTCGATTTGACCGAAACTTGAAACACTTCAGCTTCCCGCAGTTAATTCTTGATCAGCATTTCACATCGCGGTTTAGTTTCGGTACGCGATATGCCGCGGTTTCCGGACTCGAAACGCACACGTTCAAACACACATCGGTGTAACGCACGACAAACACTGACAGAAACCACATGACGGCCAAGACACACCTACAAATTCCTACTACTTTCCGTTAACTACTAGACTGAAAGACCCCGGCCACCATCTTGCCATCTGACGTCATGAACAGAGATGCGCCGCCTTTCCAATATCGATCGTTAAGGCTTAAAAGTAAATACAATTATTTTTCTGCCCTAAATGAAAAATTATGGTATTCCTATCGCATTTAATTGGAGAATGAACGTTTTAACGACAGCTTCGTGCAACACAAACCAATTCAAACGCAAAATAAGAAGATAAATGAGTTGTGCATCCGATGGGTGGCAACCCTGAAGCGAATCGAACTTGCGATACGATCTTTCCTGGAGATCCAGCTCATCGAATAGCCCCGTGGTGCCGACACGATTCCGCTCACGATTGCCTATTTTCTCAAAGTTTGATTACACTGTTACATCAACATCGGCAATTAGTAATCAAAACAGATACACAAACGCAACTTAACGAGCCAACACAAAATTCCCAATACTTTTTCAGCAGGCCTCGTATGTAAACATAACTGGAAAGTAATTTAGATCAAAATTGGAAGAGGAAGACAGACCACTAGAAACGCATTGAGGTATTCAAAATACGAATTACTGAAAACATGGAGTTTTAGTTCGCAATGTAAATATATGCGAACCCGATTTCGTTACGAGATAAAGAGCGAGAGTGCCAATGAACGAGCTAGGTAAACTAATCGCCCAGTAGTGAGTATGTCGTTTCAAGTGGTTGTTTGACAGATTATTTGAAAATTTGATGCAATGGTTTCGGATGTGTATTAAATCAATACGGAAAACTCATTAAATGCAGGTGTGAGCCGATCACGTGCGACCAAATTCCATGTGACCGTGTGACTAAGGGCATCGTCTTTGTTTTGGATTGTTATTGCTTTTTATTGCATTTTATTTTTAACCACTCCATAATTGTCTTCGGAACTCTGTCAGACAGCTGGTATACAATGATAAGGATAACGTCGCAAATAAAATATTACCTGCACAAGATTCTCTTGGCTTCAAGCACCTGTGCAGTCCGACTCCGAGTCGGGTAAAAAGATAACAAATACAAGGGGCGATAACTCATTGGATTTCCTTCCCTTTAGCTTAGTTCTTTTATAATGGGGCTTAAAAAAGTTGGCAACCGGACTCATAAACAGGGGAACAGACAAGAGACATTCGGTGGTAAGTCTCTCAGCGATTCTTGTTGATTGTTCTTGACTGTTCTGGGATTTTACCGTAGTGGCCAATCGGGATTTGCGGTTTACTTTGTCATTTCTTGTTTTGTTATTAGTACGTAGTTCGCAGAACCACTTGAAACCCGAGGTGCTCATGACAGCGAAATTTTACTAAATTGCATTGAAATATTTCCAGAAATTCTTATCAGTTGGCTTATTGGAGTCCAAATGTTTCACCATGTCATTTGAGTCTTTTCTGATGTTTGTTGATTCAAGTAATGATTTGGCTGGAATTACAAAGAATGCCAGAATATCGGCTGTTAAGATTAGATTACCGCAAGCCAACGAACGAGCTGGGTAAAAAAATCGTCCAGTAGCGAGTTTGTTGTTTCGAGTGGTCGTTTGACAAATTATTTGAAAATTTGATTCTATGGTTTCGGATGTGTATTAAATCAAGTTGTTAAGAGTTAGTTCAAATGTGTTATTATTGTCTCAGTAGTCATCAGATTAAATGAAGTGAAGCTTGAACCACGTATTTTTAGCTCTGAACATTTACGTTGACATTTGACAACTTTTTCTTTATAATTCTGAGAAGTGTAAAGAGAAACCATTTCTAAACAAATAATCACGAAAACTATCTGTGGTGGCTGGCCACCCTTTACCGACAAAAGATGCTTCACCGCAAAGTCATCCCGACAGAGGGCGCTAGCCACGAGCCGACTACTCTTGGAGGGGATAGCATGTGGCTAACCAGGGAGGACTACTCCCTCCAAGAGAACGTATAAAACGGCCTGCCTGCAAGGACAAACAGCATTCATTCTTTCTTTCTTCCATTCACCACTTCTTCTGACAACAAGCCATCGCCATGAGCAGAGCCAGCGGAGACGACGAGTACGAGTCCCTCATCTCGCGTCTGAAGAAGAAGGAGCGACGACTCAACCGAGTCCCTCGCTGTGAGGAGCTACTGCTCAACCGAGCCCTTCAACCTACACTTCGATGCCTGTGGAACTCGTCCCTCACCCGCTGCTCAACCGAGCCCTCCGACTCAACAGAGTCTCTCATCTCCCGTCTGAAGGAGAAGGAGCGACGACTCAACCGAGTCCCTCGCTGTGAGGAGCTACTGCTCAACCGAGCCCTTCGACCTACGCAACGACGCCCGAGAAACCCGTCTTCGCCTCACACTTTTCCAACCGGCAACGACAGGACCAACACAACAAAACTTTCGTCGGCCCTTTTTAAGGCCACACCCTTGAAAAGGGGACTCCGACACTATCTATATCCTGATTACTCGGTGCAGGTTGTGATGTAAGTAGGTGCAACTCCAGAATTTGAGTATTAGCAGTTCAACCAAGTGATTATAAACGCGGCAAATTATTACTGATCGGTGTATTATTCTCTTGCACTTGACGTGGCCTTACACCTCTGATGCCCATCTCATTCGATTCAGCATCGAAAAATAGCAGTAAACGGTGGGAAACATGCGTAATTACAACAGGGCGACGAAAATAACATATTGCAGGTGCCTTTGCAATTGGCACGACTTGACCAGTGTGGGTGATGGGTGGTTGGAGTGAAACAGGAGGCAAATGACGAAACCATTACTTTTACTGTATTGTCCTGCTAGTTCAAGTAGACTTTAGTTCACTATAATTACTGTGATATCACAGTTTTTGGTATCATACACGGTTCCATTCGACCCAGCATCGAAAAGTACGTGGAAAATGATACCAAGCACGGCATAATTGCGATAAAACTGCCAAAATTGCGGTTTCATTAATTTCTAAACAATTTTTGCCCATAACAACCATGGGTTTCGCCCGATTGGATTGCCAAACAGGTAGGCACAACTAGATAGCAAATGGGATATTTGTAAAAGAGAACGGATTTTTTAGACCATGTTAAAGGCAATACCAGATGCCAAAGCATTCGCATTGTTTCCAAGGAAGGTGAGGTTTCAAGCTGATAAGAACTCAGCATACACTTCTGGCTAGCTTCACCGTTGTAATAAAAAAACTAACAATCATGGAATGGGTGGCAAAGGGATATTTGTGAGGGGAATCAGATTGTGTTCTTGGATGCACTGTCCTCTCACAATCTGTGGAGTATAAATCAGGAACAGGATGTCGAGAAAATGGAATTTAGGAGTGAATCACGAGTTAACGAATCTGAATTCGCCTTACATCAACCCACGTCAAACCAGTAAGTTGCCACGCCAAAACAGCTCCCCACCCTCTCCCGTATGGGCCTTTAGAAACTGGGGAGCTTCGAAGAAAAGGTTTGGGCACTTCAAATTCGCCCTCGTGAGAGACCATTCCAGGTTGTGTATTTTTCAGGCACTCTCGTTTTACTTGAGGTATAATCTGAACTTTTCATTGGATGAAATTGTTGTATCTGGTTGCTATTACCATATGTTAGACCGGGCACAAATAACGAACGAGTTAACTCGGTTTGTATACACGGTCTATTATGATTGGGTTGATACAAGAATATAGATGCAAGATTAATAGTTGGCGTACAGACGCAAGAATAATGTTCGAACAGACGCGCGCGTCACAGCAGCACCCAAAAACACTTGGGCCAACATGACAACACTTAAATTGCCCAAGTAGGGCCACCAACACAACACCAAACTGGATGGAAATTTTCCCTTCGAGAACAACCCTTCACTGTCAAGATAAAACTAGAGGGCTAGGGTGAGCCTGAATGATTTAATTGAACTGAACTTGAAGAATACAGATTAAGAAAAAGGAAAGGGCTAGGATGGAGCAGGAGTGATTTAGGGAAGATGGCGTCACAAAGAAAGTAACAGCATGGAGTAGTCGAATACCTTCTGCTCGGCAGAACATCAACCCCCCCTTTCTTTGTCAAGGAGGTCATTCTTCCATTGGTAGAGGGCAAAGTTTGGTTAACAGTCGAGTTTTTACCCCGGTGCTGGTCCGAACCTCAGCCACTCGAGAGACCCCATCCGGGCCAGGATGAAGCTGTGAAATGCGCCCCATGGGCCAGGATAGAGGGGGGGGGGCGTTATCTTCAGCTATGATAACAACGTCTCCCACAGAAGCCAGTCTATGAACAGAAAAGGGGCCAGCAAAGTCTACACCAACCTGCTCGAATACAAATGAGCGCTCGACTCTAGCAGATGGGAGCTGACCCATTACAGGCTGGAATGGACGAGGCTTGACTGAAAAATAACGTTTGCACCTAGCCAGGAGCTTGGTTACAACGTTGCGACCATCTACGATCCAGAATCTGCTGCGCAAATGAACTAGTGTAGCTCGAGGGCCTACATGGAGGCATGTCTCGTGCGCATGTCGCACTAAGAGGGGAGCAAGGACGTCATTGTGTGGAATGAGAGCTGGGTGCTGAGATGCAAACGGCAATGAGCTATTAGATAATCTACCGCCAACCCGAATTATTATGTGAATCCCTGAATATTCCTAATTGTTTCATGTACTTTGTAGGTCGCCCCTTGGGATTCAAGGCCGCGTGAATATCAGATAGGCCTCGTTGTTGGGATTGTCGCACAAGCGTGAGCTCAGCATCTCGAAGCTCGGCTGTTGATAAGGGGCCAACGTGAGAGCGAGAATTGAGGCAGTTGACTTTGAAGCGAAGAATCCATGCTACAATTCGCCGCATGTGGCTATAAGAACTATAGCGTTCTTCTATGAGTGAAACAGCGCTGGAGGCTACAAGGGCATGAACTTGTTTGGCTCGAATTTCTAGCTTTACTGAGTTAAATCGGGGTGGACACGAGTGATGGGCCAATTGCCGCGATCTTGAATCAACCACTCAGGTCCTTGCCACCAAAGCCGGCTGTGCACGAGCTTATCTGGAAATGCTCCTCTAGAGGCAATGTCTGCCGGATTATCTGATGAGCGAACATGATACCAGAGTGATTGAGGGATGTTACTCAATATTTTAGCGACCCTGTTACCCACAAATACCTTCCAAAGTGGAGCTGGATTAGCTGTTAGCCAGGACAGTACTATTGTGCTATCTGAGCAAGCCACAATACAATTGTCTTGAATGTGTGGGAATAGGGGCCTGACTTTGTTCATAGTTTACCCAGCAGCTCTGCAGCAAGAAGCTCGAGTCTAGGAATTGTTTCTGACTTGATTGGAGCTACTTTTGCCCTCGCCATAATTAGACTGACAGTAGTTTGCGAGCAAGAGTATGACACATGGTAAATGACCGCTGCATAAGCACGTTCAGAGGCATCCGCAAACCCAATGAGCCACTGGTGCTTGCTGTTAGAGTCTACCCAACGAGGAATGCGCAAAGAAACGAGACTAGGCATGGAATGAGCTAGTTTGGACCAGTCATGGGCAAGTGAAGTAGGAATAGGGTCGTTCCAATTAACTTTTGAATGACAGACTTCACGTTGAATGAATCGAGCTTGAACTGAGATTGGCATGACCCAACCGGCTGGATCATAAATTCGACCAATTTGGCTAGCGAGGTCCCTCTTTGTGTAAACGTTTGGAGTAGTTGGGACTTTGAAAAAGAATGAGTCCGAGATAGGGTTCCACGCTATGCCCAGCATCTTAAGGGCTTTGTCCTCTTCAGAACTGATATTAACAGAGTCTGAGAGTGGTAAGCGGTGCTCGGTTGGAATATTTTGAAGCAAGAGTGGATCATTGGATGCCCATTTTCTGAGCTCCAATTGAGCAGAAGCAAGTAAAGAAATGAGCTGATCACGGCACTTAATAGCCTCCCCCACGGTTTCTCCCCCACCGTGGACGTCATCCACATATGAACCCTGACGTAAGATTTGAGAACCAAGCGGAAAATCTTGCTCCCGCTGGTCAGCTAGATGCTGAAGAACTCGATTGGCTAGGAAAGGGGCAGAGGCTGTGCCATACGTTACAGTACAAAGGGCGTAGTCTTGGATGGGCTCAGAAGGGGACTCACGCCAGACCAATCGAAGCATGTCCTGATCCTCAGGTGGGTGGTTTATTTGCCGGAACATCTGACGGATGTCAGCAATGAATACAAGCTTGAATGATCTAAATTTAGTGATCATGTCACTGATGTCAGATTGAAGCTTGGGTCCTACAAGCAGGATTTCATTGAGTGACCTCCCATTGGAGGTACGCTGTGATGCATTGAATACAACCCGAATTTTGTCAGGGGGATCATCCGAGCGGTGAACAGCATGATGAGGTACATAATAATGCGGAGTATCAATGGTAGGTTTGGGTACAGGGCGCATATGACCAAGCACGAGATACTCGTGCATTAATGCAGAATAAGATTGAGCTAGACTTGGATTTTTGGCAAGCTTGGATTCTAGACGATAAGGCTTGACTGGGGGTGGCTTGAATGGAAGCATTGAACATGACTCTCATTGGAGTAACAGGGTCCCCTCTGAATATGCAAGAGTTTGATGCTAGACTATAAGGCTTGACTGGGGGTGGCTTGAATGGAAGCATTGAACATGACTCTCATTGGAGTAACAGGGTCCCCTCTGAATGTGCAAGAGTTTGATGCTAGACTAAACAGCTTGACTTGAGTTGCCCGCTCCTGAATGGGGGGAACTACGCAATCTATATTGCGTAGTGCAGTGCTCCTGGCGGGTCTCTTAGTGTAAAACTGGGGGCGAGTGCGACCTTCACGGCAGTTCAGAGGCACAGCCTGAATAGAGATAGGCTTAGAAAGAACACATGAATTAGAATTAAGTTGAATTACATGATTGGGAGGGCATGCCACATCAAAATCACACTTTTGAACCACAGGGCTGAATTGCACAGATTTACTGGACTGATGCTTTAGCTTTCCTAAAACTAGCCAACCCAGTTCGGAGTTGAGAAGCCAAGGTGAAGTGCCAATGGGCTGAACACAGTCTGTACGAACAAGATGCATGAACAATTCTACACCAATAAGCATGTCCACAGGACGTTGTATGTGGAACAGGGGGTCAGCGAGAGAATTCCCTAGAGCCAGAATATGTTTCCACTTGGAGGGATCTAAATCCTTGTGAGGCAGGGGCCCTACAACCTGATCTAACATTGAAGCAGTGAATGGAACAGTGGAGCCAGATTTAGTATGCAGGTGCCCTCTAGCAGAACCGATTACCTTTTGAACCGTTTCCCCTACAACACCTAATTTTGATGGAGCTAGGATTTTGACCAAATTTGCCCTGCGAGCCAGATCAAAGGATATTTGCGTTCACCTGTGCGCCACTGTCAATGAGAATTCTGGCTTGCACGAGGGGAGACCCAGTTCTAGCCGAGACCCGAACCATTGCTGTAGGCAGCAGGCCCACCAGTGATGGGAAATGAAATGAGGATGTGGCTTGACGGGTAGTGTTAGAGCTGGGGTCAGGAGAAGGAGCTAGGATAGAGCTAGGATTAGAATTTTCATGCTTGACACTACTGATTGTTGAATCAAACACCAGTCCAGACCTCCCTGCAAAGACTTCAGCCTGAGTTAGGGGAGCCCACGCTAAGGAGGTGCTGGTCGTTGCTAGTCATGCAGGATCACCCCTTTCTCCCCCCTGAGAGGGGGTGCCCATGTCTACCTGAGGCAGCGAACTAGAGGGGCGAGAATGGGACATGTTCACTCCACTTCCCCCTTGTTGGGAGAATGGAGATACCTCCGAACCCCAACTGCGCAGAGCAGGGTCGGACTGAATGTTGGGATTGTCTGGATTTAACACATGATTACTACTAGCATGGGGGAGACGCGACCTAGGTGAACTAGCAGGAGTATCCGCTGATCTTGGGTGAAGCCATAAATGATGACGCTGATTACAGATGCTGCAGGATCGGGTGGAAGGGCAGGAGCCAGTGGTGTGATTGTAAGAGTAAATAGGTTTTGACTTACTGCTGAGCTCAAAACCTCGTCTATTTGCTCGTCTTGAGAATGATCGAGCGTGCTTAACAACGCTTTACCTTCCTCGATAAATGATCTGCTGAGGGCAAGTCCTTCTGCGGTTTCAGGTGGTTCACGGCGCGGCACTAGCCCGAATCGACCATCTACGCACTTGGTTGTATATAATCAAATCTTCGGGCGAGAGATTGTCGCGCACGGCTGGATCCTGATGATTTTGAATGATTGAGCCATGAGGAGTATCTGGCAAGGATATGACGCACGAATAATAACTCGGAGGTTCGACGAACGAAGAAGCGAGAATCAACGAGAAGTTGATTGCTGGAAGTTACTCAGCCAACCAACAGAATCCCGGGTTTCGGCACCAATGTTAGACCGGGCACAAATAACGAACGAGTTAACTCGGTTTGTATACACGGTCTATTATGATTGGGTTGATACAAGAATATAGATGCAAGATTAATAGTTGGCGTACAGACGCAAGAATAATGTTCGAACAGACGCGCGCGTCACAGCAGCACCCAAAAACACTTGGGCCAACATGACAACACTTAAATTGCCCAAGTAGGGCCACCAACACAACACCAAACTGGATGGAAATTTTCCCTTCGAGAACAACCCTTCACTGTCAAGATAAAACTAGAGGGCTAGGGTGAGCCTGAATGATTTAATTGAACTGAACTTGAAGAATACAGATTAAGAAAAAGGAAAGGGCTAGGATGGAGCAGGAGTGATTTAGGGAAGATGGCGTCACAAAGAAAGTAACAGCATGGAGTAGTCGAATACCTTCTGCTCGGCAGAACACCATATTTTTAGATTCTCATGCGTTTAATTACCAGGTGTTCCTGCGTCTTTAGAAGAATGCTTAAATTGTAAAATGAACAGAGTAGTTCAGAAACGTCAAATATTTATCGAGAAATAGTAGAAGTGCATTTACACACAAATTGTTCAATTTGTATATAATTAAGATTTTCTTTTGCTTGATTAAAAAGCCCCACTGGGTCCCATGATTGGTAAATGCCTCCTTGGCGAGGCTCAATTTAGTGGTTGGATAATTCGTATCCTGAATTGGCGTTTGGTGAATCTATTCACTCCTACTGCCTTCACAGACAATTAACGAGTTGATTGTGTCGGTCGCACAAGTGCACCGTGACAACTTTCAGTTTAGTTCAGTTTAGTAGTTAGTTCAGAAAGTGACAACTTTCAGGTTTTATTGTTGTGAGTTTTTGAAGCTAGTTGTTTTTCATGAGGTTGTTGGTTAATTACAATCTTAATGTGGGTTTAGATGTGGCGCTGTCAGACTTTGCCAATGCTGCGCTGCCCAAGGGATGTGGAAGGTTGAGAAAATCCAAAGCTTATCTCCCTTTTGAGAATGGTAAGTGCCATAGAATAGTTCTGCACTTTTAAAGCCATGGAATTTCAGATTAAGATGAGTTTATGCTTTTGTTTAATGGGGTGTTGAGGCAACATAATATAGCTTGTCAGTGGGAGAACAGTGCACCCAGCTAAGAACAAGCACATACTGTAATCCTGTCACGATTAGCTCAGAAAAGCGTTTTCTTCTTACACTTCCGGTAGTGTGTTGTGTTAGATAGTTATATAAATTCATTGTGTTTAGATATAAACCTAATTATATTGTAACTTGAATTAACCAAGGGCGACCTTCACTCACCAACCATTCTCTTGCTTTCCTTTTTCGGCAGCATAATCAGTTTCAATCTTAAAACCGACTCTCTTTTAACGTGGTGTTAGGGGTGGAGTAATGAAAGTGAGAAGGTACCTGCTTTCTGGGTCAAGTGGATTGATCTAGAAATCTGAACATTTATCTTAGGAAGAAAATACAAAAGGTCTGTTTGATTTGATGAGAATTTTACAATATGGGTAATTGGTAGTGTTGCCTCTCAAGATTTTTTTCCATCCAATTCAAAATGATTATAGCAGAAATGTTGGTACTCACTTGTAGATGCGGATTTGGCAGCTGCAGAATTACCTGAAGAAGAAGAGAGTGAAAATCTAACTTCTACAAAATCTAAAGTGATTCAAAAGCGTAAGTTGTTTAGCTTTCCCCCTTCACACGTGTACACCTTTTATTTAAATCAAAATGGTAAAATATTCACTATGAGACCGAAAAATTACGATAAAAATGCCTCATTAATTCAATGCTTGTCGCCTCACCCCCTTATCCCTCTCATTGTATTGGAGGATTATTGATAAATTGTTCAAAGATTAAAGTTGTTGCGCTTCTCTTAACTTTAACGCTCTTTTTTTTTCTTTGTGGGTCGAATCAGCTCACCACCACTTGACTTGCGGAGTCGTGAGAGGAATTTTTATCTTCGCTTGTGAACGATTTGTGTTGATATGTTCTCTTTCACCTATGCTTGCGGTGAGAGTGTTGAATAAATACAAATAAACATTCACGTCACAATCTCTCCGGCGTACACATCTTCTGTCACATGGGGTCTTCGTCCCCATAGCTGCGACATCTATGGTTCAGAGAAGCGGTATCTTCAGGTGTTCTAGAAGGGGTAGTGCTGAGCAAAGATGCTGCGTCTACTGTGCACTGATTAGTTGTACATTTGGGAACAAGCACGGCGTTCTGGCTCATGGGGTGTGATGCCTGTGTTGACATCATTCACACGTGTACGTTGAGGGGCAGCTCTTGAGTGTGTGAGGTTGCTAGACAATTTGTACACAGGTTGTGCACTAACACGTAGGTTCTTCGAGCGTCCTGGCTGGAATTGAGGAAACGTGGGCACTTTTTTACCCTATGATGTTTGCCACAGATAGGGCAGGGATGTGGCTCTGGCGAGGGAGTTTTTTCTTCACCAGGCCCTTTCGAAGGCGTGTGGTTTCCCCAGACTCGTTGTTTGCGAGATCGTTCGGGGACAGACACACAGGAAGATGTCAATGTTGATGAAGGATGGGGAATTGAGTTGCTGTGAGGTTTACACTCAGTAGGTTTCCACTGCTGCGATGCTAGGAAAGCATTAACCTTCTCAATGTAGATGTGAACGAGATGCTGGTAGACTGGAAGCTCCTTGACATCCATCCTGCTTTCCTCGACACAGCCGTCATTGATTGAACACAAAGCTGTGGTCAAGAACGGACAATGTTCGAACATAATGTCGGGTGAGAGAGTAGGTCACAGCAGTAGTACAGAAAAGTTGAAGGTGGGGGATAAAAAATTCCCATCGTATTAGAAGAACCTTCAAGTTTTTCTGCATGGTCGGCATCGCCAACTAATGCAGGGAAAGTTCGACCATTAGTTGGGCGCCAATGTAATATCGTTACGAACTAAGCGAAATATTACGTAATAACGATCGAACTAAGCACCGAACTGAACTGTCTTTTATTCGCAACGGGTTTCTATGTAGCAACTGACTATAAACGGTAACTAAAACAACACGACAACAACAGCCAGGTGACAACATTCCCGAAACTACTTCCCTCCCTATTTGAGGATGAAACGTCACTTTTACGAATGTAGGGCACTAGCTTGTCAGCTTGAACTACTATCTTCCTCCACCTTGGTGTTATGATGCGAAATACGACATCTGAAATGGGCTTAGAAATTTTACTAGGGCCGATCCAGAATGATTGTAGTTTCGAACATACTCCAACCCGTCGTTTTGGGCAGTAGTACCAATCTTCATCTCCCATCTGGTATCGTGGTTGCTGAGCATGTACGTCATACCGCCTTTTTTTTTTCTCACGTGACATGTTGTGGCCCTCTTCCATCTGGCTCTTCAGCGCCTCGACGTACACTGTATTAGTCAGCATGGTGTCTGGCATTCCACCGCACTGTATATGTACAGGTAGCGTCAGCTCCCTTCCAAAAACGAGACTAGCTGGTGAGAATCCTGTGGCTGCATGGTCAGCTGCTCTATAGGCCAGAAGAACCCAGTTCATGCCAGTCCAATAGTACCTCTTCCTCAGAGCTGCAAGCGTTCTGCGCCGTCCAAAGTGCCCCAGTCTATGTGCCTGCAAGACGACCTCACTCTGAAAGCATTTGGGTACAATTATCTCTTCAACTATCATTCGTCCGTTAGCACTTTCATTTTGTCGCACCACCAGTAATCCATCTTTTAGCTTCAACGTCGCCATGGCTGCCCATAAGGTCTTCTCTCTTTCGCCGTACTTAGCTACTTCTTGCCTCTTTGGCCGTACTCCCTCCTGCACCCATTGGTACACCAGCTTCAGTACTGGGTCGTCCTGTTGAGCTCTTATCCAGTCTCTTTCAATAGGTAGCGTCCTGGTAACTCTTACTGCGACATCTTCTTCTGCGTACTTCTGTTCCTGGCGCAGACAGTATCCACAATTTACTTCTGCACACGGTTTGTCGATAGTCCGTCAGCATTGAGATGATCTTTACCTGGTCGGTGCTCAACTCGAAAATTAAACGGTGCTATACCTTCCAACCATCTTGCTAGTTGACCATCCAGTTCCTTAAAATTACGGAGCCATCTCAATGAAGCATGATCAGTTCTCACAACAAAAAGTTCGCCACTTTCCAGACCAAACGCCTTAAAGTGCTTAAGAGTTTGCACCAGACTAAAAAGCTCTTTACGCGTTGTACAGTAATTTCGCTCTGCTTTCTTGAAACACTGGCTGTAGTAAGCGATCACTCTCTCTTCCCTGGTCTGTACTTGGGAAAGTACAGCACCTATAGCAACATCTGAAGCATCTGTGTCCAAAATGAACGGTACTTAAGGATCAACATGTGCAAGGACTGGTGGCATAGAGAGGGCTCTTTTAATATCACCAAAAGCTTCTTGTGAATCTTGAGTCCATTGAAACTTCCCTTTCTGGTCCTGTAGTGCATATAACTTGCAGGCTCGTTGAGCGAAATTTGGAACAAATGTCCGATAATAAGAGCAAAAGCCTAGGAAAGCCCTTAGTTGTTTCTGATCTTCTGGCGCTGGCCAGGTAACTACTTTTTCGACCTTCACTGGGTCAGTGGCAACACCCTTTTCTGAAAGGACATATCCAAGGTTTCCCTCCAAGATATCCAAGAAATCAATTGACTTCTCGTACAAACAGTTGGCACTTCTTAGCATTTAATTTGACGTTTGCTTCACATAGCACCTGAAAAACGAAGCGGAGCCACATCAACTGGTCATCAAAGGTGGCTGTATCAATGAAGATATCGTCGAGATATACCTTCACCCTACCTTGGCGAATCAACTCCTGCAGGACTTTGCTCATAGCTCGTTGAAAAGTTGCAGGAGCGTTGCACAAACCAAATGGCATGACCAAAAACTGCCACAAACCCCAGGGCATACAAAACGCAGTTTTTTCTTTGTCCTTGGGAGACATCAAAATTTGCCAGTAACCACTTTGAAGGTCCATGAATGAGAACCAGCTGCTACCTGATGTGCCGCAGATGAGAGCGTCTATTCTAGGGAGTGGGTGGGAATCTTTTTTGTCACGTCATTCAACTGACGATAATCAATGCAAAAGCGAGTACTACCGTCCTTCTTTTTCACTAGTACAATAGGGCTTGCCCAAGGGCTGGTAGATGGCTCAATGATCCCGTTTTCCTCCATATCGGTCACAAGCTTGTCCACTTCCTCCATCCTACAGGGTGGAATTCGACGTGGAGCCTGTCTAATGGGATGACAGCTGCCTACGTCAATGGCATGTGAGACTCCTTCAATCCGGCCCAAATCTTTAACAGTCTCGGCAAAAACATCGGAAAACTCAATGAGTAGCTCTTTTACCTGTTCCTGTTGTTCAGGCTGTAATTTACTTGTATCTCTCTCAAGTAAATCGTGCAGATGTGATCGGAATTCATTCTTATTATATTCCTGATGTTTTTCATCTCTTTCTGCTCGCAATCCTTCAAACCCCTGTATTCTTTTCATGTTGGGTCTCTCTTGAAGCATTTCTTCTTGTGCATCACATGGTTAACATCCACAGTGTCAGATGCTTCAACCCAGCAGCCTCCCACAATCACACCGCGTTCTGCCGCGTCAATTAGACATTTTTGAGCTGCTAGAAAATCCAAGCCTAAAATACATGACTCTTGAACCTCAGCAATCAACACAGTATGGGCAACCCTATTCCATCTCCTATATCAAAAACCATTTTTGCTTTACCTCGCACAGGTATTAGGTCACCTGCTACTGATCGAAGCCATTTGCTCCTGTGGACTCCACCTGACATTCCATTCTCTTCAAAAGTTCGGAGTTAACAATGGTTCTAGCAGCTCCTGTATCGACGATCATCCCACATGAAATACCGTTAACTTTCCCAGCAAGAACGAGCGGGTCCAAAGAAGTGAGCCGATAAAGAACAATTTGTTTGTTCTGATCTAAAACAGAATTTTGAACACCAAATTCATCAGCTGATTGCATCTTGGAGACTTTGTCAACAGTCAGGCTGTTCCCCTTCAACCTGACTGTTTCTCGTTTCCCGCAGGCTGTTTTCCCTGACGGAGAGGACAGGACCTGAAGAAGTGATTCGTTTTTGCTTATTTTTCCTTTTTGTGACCACCTTGTACACTTTATCAGTTGGGGGATTGTTGATAGCAACGTGCTGAATAGGTGCTGTAGGCACAGCCAGTTGGGCCACTGCTTCCAACTTCAATGCAGAAAGTAGGGCATCTCGCATGTTGTCAGGCCATTGGAGTAGCAGCTTTTCACGCAGATCATGATCCTTCAAGCCTCGAACAAACTGTAAAGTGATCATCTGTTCACTGTACTCATCCCGGTGTGGCCAAGCCTTTCCACCGAGATCTAGCATGACCTGATGAAAAACTGCAATGTCTTCTCCAGCTCTCTGCCGACAGCTGTGCAGCAATGCCAGGTTCATTTGAGTCTGCCCAGCGGTCCCATACTTGTTATCAAGAGCATTGACTAAGTCGGGATAACTAAAGGGGACTGCAACATCCACCAGCACAGTCAATGCTGGCCCTCGCAGAGCTGCTGCCAAGGCAGACGCTTGCTGGGCACTGTTCCATTTTTTTCGGATAGCTATGATTTCAAATTGCCGAAAGTACGCAGGCCAGTCCACAGTCCCATCAAATGGTGTTGGTTTCCATTCACACAGTACTGTCCCATTGCCAGGATCATCTTGGGACGTATTGGTATGTAGACGAGCCTGCACTGAGCGTTCAGATCTGAAAATGTTTTGAATACCTCTTACAGCCTCAGCAGTCTGGTCACTTATTTCTCTACGTAACTTCTCACGCATGGGTCCGATGTTCAGAACATTTTCTCTACTTTTTTGCTGCTCTCCCCTTTGAACTGCAACGCTTGTAAACTCTGTCCCCTCACCGTCGTCTCTTATGATAAGGCGTTCCTGCGCGGGCCGTCATCTCGAATAGTTCCGACATCCCACCGCTGTCACCAATTGTTACGAACTAAGCGTAATATTACGTAATAACGATCGAACTAAGCACCGAAGTGAACTGTCTTTTATTCGCAACAGGTTTCTATGTAGCAACTGACTATAAACGGTAACTAAAACAACACGACAACAACAGTCAGGTGACAACATTCCCAACAATATTGAATCTGATATTGAGTGATTGATCGAATGCAATTCGAACAAGGAGTTTTATTCTTAATTAAAGTCGGGTAAGTTTAACCACCACAAACAGGGAACTGCTTGGTTACAACGACTTGGAAGTCTCGAGCGAATCGGGGCATTTGAGGTGCCCAGTCAGCACAATGCCCCAGACGAGCCTCTGCTGAATAGAACGGTTTGGTTCGTCCCGGTACACTAAATTTGGATCGGTGCTCAAGACAGTGAAGCTTTCAAATGCAGTGGGTCCTGCTTATGTCGGGCACACCTGATTGGACAGAATGGAATGGTATTTGACTCAAGAAATCGCCTGCCGTTGTTTGAAAATTATTTCTCTTCCTTCTCCAACCATATGTCCGATTATACTTATTAGCCTTTGACTGCCCAAACAAGAAAGGCGTTTCTCACCAAAGCCGATTCCAAAACCCAACTCATCACCACTGAATTCACTTTTCTCCCAGTATGATAATCACTGTTAATTTATAGGGCAGAATGAATTCGCTTCTAAGCATGCTGGCGTTATAAAAACCGGCAACCAGGCAACAGAGTGTTTAAGCTATTCAAGAACGACATAAGTAGCCTGATCTTCTGGCTTACTATTTTCACTCACAGGAGCTGAAGCTGACTCGTCGTCTGAAGCTTACGATGGCAATGCTGGATTTTTCTTCGCCGACGAAATATGGTCGTTATTGGCCGAATACATGAGGCCCCAAGATGTTGTCAATTTCGCGTTGATTTGCCGAAGCTGTTGTCGCGTCATCAACTCACCATTTTTCTGGATCAAGCTTTACAAAAGGTCAGTTAATGTTGCACTAGTTGGATGTCAAATGTTCTAGATATAACTAAAAGGACTCATAGCCAACTATGCCAATGTATCAAGTAAAGCCTATATGAACCCCTACTGAGCACAGCTCAGTGTGTTCCCATTTACCTGTCTTGCTGCCCATACCTATTCTGGTTATATAACTGTCAGTGCTTTTTAAAACCTTCCTCGTCCGTAAAAGGAAATTAATTGAAGCAGCCAAACTACTCAAACTCCGATCATTGGGACCAATAGTCGAAGAAGTAGATCCCCAGATACAAAACACAATGGCAAATTTCGCTAGAAGTGTTAGTGCAACTGCAAACGCAAACGTTGATTGGTCAATAACTTCATACCGTGCAAAATTTCAAGTCAACCAGAAGACCCAGAATCCCACGCGAATAGCTCGATTTAATTCCTGTTTTCAAATGGGAACCAGACTGCTGCAAAGACTCCCCTATGTCAGCGAACGGCTGTTTTAAAGATATTGCAACGAACAGGACGAGGACCAGAGGCAAGGAATAAGGCCAGTCAAAACTCTTTCAGTAGAGAAAGGCCCAAATATAAGACAACTTCCGGCCAAAGAATCATTTCCGATACCAACAATTCAACCAAAATAGAATCCAGTCGCAACAAAGATCTAAGTCCAAATCGGCACAATCCAATGTCAGAACAAATTCTAAACTTTTGAAATTAACGAAAGTTTTGTGAAATTTGTGACAGATATAAATCTTGTACTACCTCCACTAACATCCAGTGGTGCTCATTTTGTTGAAAAAATTATTCATTTCAGAAATCACTACGCCGAGCATTTGGACAATTGCACTGTACACAATGTGTATCAGTTTTATTCTTGTTATAATAATCAAGTACAGGGTTCACCTGTGGAAATAAAATACTGTCACGAGCCAATTAGTAAACATCATCACTACTGTTGTTGTATCTTTCTATTTATGAAGGTTTAAATGACTATGCTTCGTATTGTCATTGGTTAAATACTGAGAAAGCGCTATTGTACTTTTAGTACTCATGGGGGTGTAATTTGCTATGTTACATACGGTTGCTGCGATATTTTTAAATTATCTTTTTCTCCAAGGGGGTGGAGTTACGTTATGGCCCAGTGCTAATGGAAACAGTATGACGCAAAGCATTCTGAGAAGCTGCCTGAAGGAGTTGTTGCCAACTATGCAGTTGTATTACCTATTACCTATATAACCTTCAATCAGTACACACATGTTCGATGGCTACAGATTGAGGTTTAATCGCAAATCGATAATGCTGTGACTACCGTGCAGGTCTGCTACCGAAGGTTTGCTGGAAACCCTCCTTGAAAAGGCGTTCCCTGACGACTATGTAGCTCGAGATATAGCAGCCTAGAGAGTGGCAAGAGATCTGTCATGAACCCTTGAGCAGGCTCTAGCAGGGCTATCAGGACGAACCTGCATAGTCTGTGCTGATGCTAACGCCAGATCACCATTGTGGGGATCCCTGGCTCTGGATGGGGCAGGCGAAGCGTATATACAGTTGCTCACCAAATACAACTTGGTTGTAGCAAACGACCCCAAGACTGAGGTGACCTATGATGGGCCGGGTGGAAGGTCATGCATGGACGTCACAGCCATGTCTCACACGATTATTGACTTTTCTATCCCAGATGACATAGTTGATCTGTCCTTTTGAAACTTGCCGCCTAAGTAAATAGTTAGTGGGAAAAGAGATTCAGAACTCCTCCCAGATGTTCACACCTGACAGTTACACATGGGCAACAGCTCTTTACTGGGAGACTGGCTAACGACCAAATACCTGCCGTACCTCCGAGGGTCTGAGGTCGTTGGATGTTGTGGGGGCCGGCCTCTTCACATTTGCGAAACCGCAACTTCCATGACTGACATAACCCTCGTTGACGGTTTAGGAACAGTAAAAAAATAAGGAATAAGACCTGGCCACCTGAGGAATCCCATACCGTCTGGGAGGATATCCTAATCTGATTTCCCACCTGATCTAAATATTTACTTGGCTGGCAAATTTCCATCGCTCATTGTTGTAGAAACTACAGTGGAGCAGCACGTAGTTCAGCCCAAAGCGGGGGAAGCTCCTGTTTCACTCTCCACTTGCCAACCATGCACTCAAAGGCCAAGTCAACTGGTAACTGACCAGTGATCACCTGGAGTGCTTCTATTGATACAATCTTATAGGTCTTGGTCATCCACAGGAGCGCAGCTCTCTGGGATTGGGTCAATACTCTCTTTTGATTGACTGTTAGTTTGCTACCCCAGACAACGGGGCAGCAGCCAATCACGCCTAGATAGGTAGCCTTGTACATAAGGATTGTGTCATTGTAACACACACCCCATGTGGCCTTAGTAATTGCACGCAGTGAGGCAAACCTTACAATGGTAGTGCCTTTAAGGGACTGGAGGTGTCAGCTGAAGCCTCACCTCTCACCTAATTCACTCCTAAATACTTGATGTGCTTTTCAAGGACAAACCTGTGGTCGCCAAAGCGTATTGAGGGTTGGTTATTCACTTTTCCTTTCAATAGGATTAGCTGGGTTTTTTCCTCAGCCACCTGCTCAGTGTTGCATGTGACTGCCTGCATTGGATCGTAGCAGTTCTGTCCGTCAGGTAATTTCTGACAAGCAACTACAGGTTGCCGGGGATTCCCCTAACTTTAAGCTCATTGAGGAGCACTGAAGGTTGTCAAACGCTCCTCTAATGTCAATCAGAGCCTTCCTTAGCATATCGATTTCTTTTTTTATCTGGCCCTGGAGATTTGTTGTGCTTTAAGGTCGCAAGGGCCCTGTCGAGGTCGTCTATCTTCCACAACTGGATGTCAGGCCTGTGTGGAGGGTCCATGATCAGCTCCCTTGCTGCCAGCTGGGCTTCAGTATCTCGACTTACTTGGTCGTTAGGAAATACCTTTTCAAGGAGCGTTTTCAGTGAACTTTCGATGACTTCTGATTTCTGCAGGCCCAACCTGGCTCATTTTGCATCGCAGCTAATACCTGCTCTTCGTTTGCTTTTCCTATGGAGGACTTGTAATGTCTGTCCCAGAGCTGAGGTGTATATACGACCTTCCTCCCCATTGTTAAAAGAACACGACTTATGGCACATTTTGGTTGTTATTTTCATTGATATGACTCTGAAAGAAACCGTTATAGATACAATTATATAGGCCTTGCTAATGACACCGAGTGAGTTAGGAGAAAATCGTTAGTCATTTTTCCAAAAATGAGGTATAAATATCAAGTGCGCCGCATAACACAACTTTCCCTAGCTCTACTTAAATTCTCTGGTGTTCATGACTTTTTCTATTAATTCAATTTATTTACATTCAGTTCATTTGAACCCTCTAAACATCACTTAACGATGAAAGAAACTTTGAACACAAGACAATTTTTTTTGAAAAAGAGAATAATCACGTTTGCAGAGTTTTCGTGTAAAAACGTTTAGAAATGGTAGTAATTGAAACAGCAGTGGTTGAAATTCTGGAATTTCTGGAGTAACCCCTGTATACTGTATGTGCTTTATTTAATGCTCATCGTATAGGTATCATTTAGACTAGCACCTCAATTTTTTGACGTTACGATCCTGGCTTCTTGTACTCCTCATCGCTGTAGGCAGTAATGCCAGATGAACGGCGTGAAATAATCCCTTCCATGGATGCCCTCTCATGCCCACTCCACCCACGCAGAAGAGTAGGGAGAGTTGGAACACTGCCTGAGGTCCTGTGCATCAATCAACCATTCAGAGCAGCTGCAAACTATGAAGGCTTACAGGGCTTAGGAGCGGTGGCGTTAGAATTTTGAGGAGTGGAGGCACATGACATCAGGGTTGCAGCAGTGATCATGTTTTGGTGAGGGTCGGGGAGCAAGCAAAATGCGTCAACTGGGTGGTCAGCAGGCGTTCACCACAACCACTTGTGTGTTGCTCGATTTGTGTCTCCACTGGTGGGCATTCTGTTGTGGACCTTCTTCCCACTCCCAACTCACCAGTACTATATCTAGTCCTACCACTGCGCATCAATGCAACCTCTCCATCTATTCATTTTTGCTCATTTTGGTGTGATTGTTCCCTTTACAGTTAATTCAGTAATGGAAAACATTTTTATGAACTCTCTATGCCTGTAGGTGATCAATCTCATTCTTTCTTTATAGCGCTAAGAGAGTTCCAACAAAAATGTTTTATTAACACAAAACATGTGTTTGTTGTGCCTGCATATTTTTCTCCATAAATATGTCAGTCAGTTCATTGATAAGAGATATATCCTCATTCGACTAAGAGGGGAGTGAACTTAGAAGTGAGAAAGCAATAAACGATGGATTGTATAATAGAGTATAGTAAAGAAAATCGAAAAGATCGACTTAAGCATTTAAGGAGCTCAATTACATGAAACTACTGCATACTGATGAACAACGAGGGAAAGTGGACGAAAAGATCACACTGTGTAAATGAAAGACTATGAAGCAGAGAATTAGAACTGGTGGAAATTAGATTTAGACACTTTTTCCTTGGTCTTACGAAGTAAAGAGAAAAGTTGTAAAATCGCCAAGGTTAGAGAGACGTATCAAATAACTTATCTCAATGTTAAGCCGGAACTAATCAGACGTTATCATGTCATAGGAGATTATTGATTTATTACAAATTTGTGTTATCAATAGTTTTCCATTTCAGGTACTACTCTAACAAAGTCTACGTACCTACATTTTTGAAGAAGCACTGTCTTGAAAGGCGTCAGGGACTCAAGCCCAAAGTTATTCGATCGCTTTACTACACATATCCTCCCTTTCGAGAATCACTACAGAAGAATAACAGCTCTCTAAACACTGTGATTGGTCATCGTTGTGATTTGATGTGGGTGCAGCGAGCTAGTGACAAAGTGAGCACCAGTTTGTTTACCATTATTGATGATGGAAAGGGAATTCAGAGATAAGTGGAGCGTAAGATTTTATCTTGGAATAAAACTACGTTTATTGAATAAATAAGGTTAAAAGTGATGGTAAACACAATGGGCAAACAAAAGTGGTTTTCTTCTCACTATGGCCTATGGTAGGTCTGATACAAAAGGCAGAAGGAGCGGCGTATATTGGTGGCAGTTGGGAGACAGAGACGCTGAGGGAACTGATGTACTCCTGAGTAGCCAGATGATGAGGGAAACACCTGCCAGAAGCACGAAAGGGAGGCGCTGCTGAGTGCACCCAGGGAAATATTTATGCTCAACGAAGTGTGGCAATAAGCTAGTTTAAACCTTGCAAGACTCGGGGAAGGACAGGGTTGTTCCTGCACTGCTACAGCATGGCCATGGGATCCTAGCGCCACTGATGGTGAAGGTGTTCTGGGCAAGCTATGTCCTAACATTCATACCCTCAATGTGGAGGAAGGAAAAGGCGATCTCTATACCGTAGGTGACTCCTCGACCCAGGCAAAGACCTACCGTCCGATACGTTTCACATCCTTCCTGGTAAAAGCTATGGAAAAGATAGTAGTTCTCTACATAAGGGAGAACTACCTTGCTTGTACACCAATCCACCATTCCCAGCACACCTATCAGAGGGGAAGTTCTGAATGAACTATTGGCTCAGCTGGAGAACACATTAGTGGTGGGGGAAAGCGCTTTGTGCTGCATTCTAGATATTGGTGGGGGCTTTGACCATACCTCATATGCCTCAATCACAGATGTGGCTTGGAGGAAGGGAGTAACCGCTACCTGATCGCATGGGCCAAGTGCTGTAAAGCAGAGTGGTTTACTTGGAACTAGGAGGAGAGAGACTCCCTCAGTCAGATCGATGAGAGAAAACCATCCTAGTCCTGTTCACCAGGAAAAGCAATTATATAATGCAGGAACTCCTGCTCAGGGGGAAGGTGTTGATGATCCAACAGGAAGTGAAATACTTTGTCAATCGTCCTAGGCAACAATCTCTCATGGGCCACACATGTGAAGGGAGCAATGCAAAGGGTTTTATCCGTGATGTGAGCCATCCAGAAAACGTTTGGCAAGGCGTGGGGACTGTGAGTGTTCACAAGACTGGATTGTGTGTTGTATCATTAGGCCTGTGGTAACCTAGGGTGCTCTGGTCCAGTGAACCAGGACAAGAAAGGAGACTGTGCAACTGCAGGGCAGGGCCTGCTTAGCTGTGACAGGTTAACCACCACAACCACAACTTCCATGACTGATATAACCACTGTCGAGGGTTTAGGAAGTCATCAAATAAGGAAACAGACCTGAATGCAAATGGTCCCCATAGCGCTGCAATGGAGGTTGTGCTGGGTCTCACACCTCTCCACATACATTTGGAGAGAGTTGCCTACTTACAGGTATGCTGGAGTTGGGTCTTGTCACGTGGATTAGAAGGCTGCCACACCATTTTATGTTGGATAAGGTGTGTGTGGCACAGTGTGGTCTGCGTGTCAGGTACTTGGTACAAATGTTTAAATCGAGCTTCCCTGGAGGGTACGATTTCACAAAAGACTGAGATGTGGGATGGGGGTGGTCCCACTCTTGAGGTTGGGATAATGGTATATTATGCTGCCGACAAACTGGCAAGAAAAGGATATGCGCTTGTACTGGTTGGACCTGAGCTCTTTGTGGGGACCACCAAGAACCACTTGATCTTGGAGGCTTGGCGAATGGGAGGAGAAGTGCAGGGCTGCCTATTGGCGGGATGTACAAAGCCAAAGGCAGTCAACGTTGTTTATTAATCTGTCTAAGGAGTAAACAAGAGAGATCTTCAGTGTGGAGAGAGACACTATACGAATCGTATGTGGCCTGTCCACTAAAGTACCACCCGACCAAAGTTGGCGAGTCAGAGGCTACAGAGTTGTAGATTCTGGGAGGTGGAGCTGGAGTCAGCGAAGCATGTACTGTGAACTTGTGAGAGACTGGCTGCTGTAACGGGACGAACCAAACCCTTCGATTCAGTGGAGACTCGTCCGGGGCATTTACGCTGACTGGGCACCTCAAATGCCCCGATTCACTCGAGACTTCGTTGTTCCAATTGCATTCGGCTTCTATCGTACTACTTCCCGACTCACCTAGTGCGA
This sequence comes from Pachypeltis micranthus, assembly GCA_020466155.1. NCBI lineage: Eukaryota > Metazoa > Arthropoda > Insecta > Hemiptera > Miridae > Pachypeltis > Pachypeltis micranthus. The sequence goes on from CM035773.1 coordinate 52,672,891, forward strand.
TACCGCTTCCAATATTAATCTCACCCGTAACATTTGCGCCCAACTAGTGGTCGAACTTCCCCTACATTAGTTCGAGATGCCATCCACGCAGAAAAACTTGAAGGTTCTTCTAATGCGATGGGAATGTTTGATCCCCCACCTTGAACTTTTCTGCCCTACTGCTGTGACCTACACTTTCGCCCGTCATTATGTTTGAACGTTGTCCATTCTTGACGAACAGTTGAACACAGTTTTCTGTTCAATCGACGACGGCTGCTTCGAGGAAAGCAGGACAGATGTAAAAGAGCTGATCTACCAGCATCTCGTGCACATCTACATAGAAAGGTCAATGCTTATCTATCATCACCGCAGCATAAACCTACTAGTAGCGGAAACCTACAGACTGTACACCTCACAACCACTCAATCCCCCATCATGCATCAAAGTCGACATCTTTCCGCGTGTCTGTCCCTGAATGACCTCTCAAACAACGAGTCCGGGGTAACCACGCACCTTCAAAATGGCCTGGTGAAGACAAAACTCCATCGCCAGAGCCACATCCCTGCCCTATCTGTGGCAAACATCGTGGGGTAAAAAAAGTGCTCACGTTTCTTCAACTCCAGCCAGGAGGCTCGAAGAACCTACGTGGAAGTGCACAACCTGTGTACAAATTGTCTGGCAACCTCACACACTCAAGAGCTGCCCCTCAACGTACACGTGTGAATGATGTCAACACAGGCCCCCCATGAGCCAGAACGCCGTGCTTGTTCCCAAATGTACACCTAATCAGTGCACAGTAGACGCAGCATCTTCACTCAGCACTACCTCTTCTAGAACACCTGAAGATACCGCTTCTCTGAACCATAGATGTCGCAGCTATGGGGACGAAGACCCCATGTGACAGAAGATGTGTACGCCGGAGACATTGTGACGTGAATGTTTATTTGTATTTATTCAACACTCTCACCGCAAACATAGGTGAAAGAGAACACATCAACACAAATCGTTCAAAAGCGAAGATAAAAATTCCTCTCACGACTCCGCAAGTCAAGTGGTGGTGAGCTGATTCGACCCACAAAGAAAAAAAAAGAGCGTTAAAGTTAAGAGAAGCGCAACAACTTTAATCTTTGCTCTGCACTACCACTTCGGGAACACCTGAGGTCAGGTGTCCTCTGAGGAGGAGGGAAACTCCGACTCCCTTTACTCAGAGAATCGTCTTTCGCCAAGAGATGGTCCGATTCTCTGAACCATGGATGTCGCAGCTGCCTGGGACAAAGACGTACGATCCACACATCCCAAGATGTGTATGTCAGATATTGTGAGGTGACTGTTTATTCGTAGTTCTAAATTCAATACTCCCACCTCAAACATGGGCACCCTTTTGGAACTTTAATCGAAATTCTCTTTGTTTGGTCAAGATTAGGTTCCCCTTTGTTGGGTGGGCAGCAACGCCCTGATTGCAGTACATGGCAAGAAACTGCAGTGCTCATGCGTACCTGAGGACAGGCACTTCACCAAGGGTGGAGTGGTGTAACAGGACGAACCAAACCCTTTGATTCAGCAGAGGCTCGTCCGGGGCACCTCAATTGCCCCGATTCGCTCTACTTCGCTGCTGTCAGTTGTTGCCGAGCCGGTTTCCTCATCGCTGTGTCGCCCACGCTCGCGTTTGCTCCCACTCAGTGCCCTGTCTGTGGTGGTAAAACTTCTCCGAATGTAATTGAGAACGAAACTCTGTTCCAATTGCATTCGGCTTCAATCGTACTACTTCCCGACTCACCTAGGGTGATACCGCTAACTATAGTAATCCCCCCCGTAACACGGCGATGCACCGGGCAGAATTGAGTCTATGAATTCCGGTGTGAGGAATAGGTAATCACTGAATGTTATCTGAGCCATTCACCCTGGTCTTATTCTGTCCACTTTCCCTGTCACACATTCGATGGTCCAGTCAGCTTAAGCGTGCTTGTGGTATTGCTAAAGCTATAGACATCTCAGAATGATACTATTAATTTGATTTTCATTCGAATTCATGCTCACAGTTCAACACTAATGAAGCAGACTCAGTTTCGTAATCATCACTTTGTTACTCTTAAAGGAAATCAATGCGAACAACTCCAGAAACCCAATTATCGAGCGCTGGATTTATAGTTTTAAATTGAGCTGTAAATCGGAAGATACGAAAAAGCAGTCGAAGAAAATCGTGACCCAAGACCTCAACTACAATCCTGACGAGGCCTGCCGCCTTCTAGAAGTAAGTAATCTGCATGGATCTTCATATCGATCATACTTCTCCAATATTGTTACTTCCCACAGTAAGGTTGATAAGAAAGACTTTAGGCAGGCCACACACTTCATCAGCCTTCTAGAGTATGTCTGATAGCTGCTAACCTGTACCTTCAAGTCTAACTTAAGATTTTTTTCACCAGGTTGTGGAGGGAGTGTGATGTTATGCAAGTGTGATGTCATTGGCGAACAGTTTTTTTCTGATTCAATCAACACATGTCAGGTTTTGTTCAACATTAAACAAGAATGAAGGGAACTGTCAGAAAGTGGTCCAATCATCCAGGGCATGGGGGCTGTAGAAGGAGCTCACTGATCCAGTTACAGTTGTACATAACGAAAACGGAGTCCTTTGGTTTGGTCCTGGGATTGTGAAGAGAGTAGAGGGGGTCAGTATTGTTACCACAGATCGCGTGGCCACTCAGACCCTTCTTTCTAAGCCAATCAATAAAAAATCAATACTCGTCGCTAAACGTCCACTTTTGGATACTCGATTCAGTCATCACCCTTCTTGTTATCTTACCAATATTTATTTTTTCAGGTTGTTTGCAAGAGCTACGTCGACCCAAAGTGCGTCATTGGTATGAAACTGAGAAAAGCCAACATCGACGGTAGGAACGTTCAGTTGAAATTCAGTTCAGCTCCTTTGTCCAGATTTGGCACAGATTTCGGAGCCATCGACATTTACTTGACTGCCATCCAACCTCCGTCAATATTTGATTGGTGGCACCCGCATTTCTACAATCAACAATACTAGCGAGGGGGTTCAGAAAATCCACCAACCTCTCGTTCTACTTTCATTTACGATTTTTGAATCGTTCTCATGATTTGGAGTTGAAGAGTGCGCGAGAATTTTGTTTATTTTTGAGGTACAAAAATAGCTAAATTCATTTTATAGAAGAATGTGGGTCGAAATAAAATTTATGAGCTACCTGTAGCGCTTATTGTTTTATTATTCGTTCTGAATAATAATTCTGTTTTCGGTCAGGAAATTTTTTTTACAACTCCTCCTCAAAATTTGATACTTTACGTTTCAAGACGTTGGGATTCTAAATCTGTAATATCGTCCGCCGTCTGTGTCGTTTTGTGCCTTTTAACGTGGTCTAAAAAGTCCGCGCTTTCGTACAAACACCCCATTTGGTATCTAGTTGTGCCTTCCTGCTCAGCAATCGGATCGGACGAAGCCCATGGTTGTTATGGGCAAAAAATGTTCAAGAAAATGAACAAAAACGCAACTTTGGCAGTTTTATCGCAAATACTCCGTGTTTGGTATCGTTTTCAAGGTACTGTAACAATGTTGATCGATGCGAGTTTTTATTAACAATGATAATCTAATAATTTACGCTTTTCAAATCATAACAACATAATATAACAACGGTAAACACCTGTGTGGTTATGTTGTGGACTAATAACGTGAGTAATAATTAAAACACGCAACGATAAACTCGATAAACGTTTTATAATACCGACTAGAATACAATAGCACTGAAACTTGGAGATTGAACTCAGATCACTAGGGAACGAATAAACAATGCCAGTATCCATAGTGAACTGAACAATGTCTGACACAATAGTCCTCCCTTGCTTAGATTGAAACCTCATAGTCTTCAAGATATGACGGTGGTCGACGAATTCGGTTTGAACGTCGAAGACTTGCTGTAACCTGCTCGGGCTCCTCATCCTGAGCTGGCGAAGTAGATAGTTCGGTTGGTTGCTGCGGAACACAAATAGGTATAGGGTGCTGAATGTTGGTGTGTTCCGGTGGGTGTTGTAAGGGTTGATTGTTTTGATCTGGGGCAAACGTGATGCGTACTGGTTTGGTGTTGAAAGGTCTTAATTGATCGATGTGTCGCTTAAATATGTGGTTGTTGTCCAATTTAATAGAGTAATGGAGCTCTCCAAACTTGGAGACAACAACCCCAGGTTCCCATTGTAGCTTGTTGTTGTGAAAATAGCGAGCCTGCACCCTGTCACCAACTGAGAGCTGTCTGGCTGGTCTGGTCGGGGGTGACGTTGTTTCGATGGTTGTCGGTTTGAGGGCATCCAGTGTAATTCGAATTTGTCGGTGCAGAAAATTTTCACTGGGTGTTTTCCCGTCGATGAGTGGCGTTGCTCTATATCGGAATAGAATTTTGAGGATCTTCTTTTTCATAGAAAGAGATTGCAGCAAGACGATGCTTCAAGGTCTGGACATTTCGTTCAGCTAGGCCATTAGTCGATGGGTGGCCAGGAGCAATGAATCTTTAGGAAATACCAGAGGCTGAACAGAAGCTTTTGAATTGGTCACTGGTGAAGATGGTAGCGTTGTCACTAACGAGGACATTAGGGAATCCTTTTCTGGAAAAGACTTTCTGTATGAGTTCAATAGTTGAAGTGGATGTTGGTGCCAATGAGCAGGGTAGGATTTCAGCCCATTTAGACTTGGCATCCACCATTATGAGAAAGTGATGATTTTGATAAGGACCGGCGTAATCAACATGGACACGTTGCCAGTTGCCCTCTGGGCTCATCCATGGATGGAGAGGAGCCTTTGGTGGGCTATTTTGAGTCTTAGCACAATCTGGGCATTCTCGTACTAAACGTTCAATGTTCGATTGATTTCCAGTAAACGTAGCGTCGGGCTAATTGTTTCATTTTCGTGGCACCTATATGGGTTTGATGAAGTTCGCCCAAGACCGCGGATTGCATTGATTGAGGAATCAATACACGAGGTCCACGGAAGAGGATGTCACCATCTATAGTAAATTTTGAGTCGTCAACTCGGTTTTGACGGAGTTGTTGGAGCAAAGTTGATAGGTCGTCGTCTTTCCGGGTAGCTTCTTTCAGAGCCTGGTACGTTAAGGTAGGTGATTCGATCAGGTGTAGTGAGACATCGAAAAGTTGCTTGACTTCATTGTTGATTGATGTATCTGTTTTCCCAGGGACATTGATGGGTGCTCTGGACAAGCAATCCACATTTGAGTGTTCGATACCCTTTTTGAAAGCGACTGAATAATTAAATCCTGAGAGGAATGCCGCGTATCTCTGTAAGCGTGCTGACATCATTTTGGGGATTTTGGCATCCTGGTGGAAGATTCGAACAAGAGGTTGATTGTCAGTGATTCAGTCTGGCAAAAAGATATTGATAGAATATGATGGCCAGTGCTTCTCGGTCGAGCTGAGAGTACCCTTGCTCAGCTGGTGTAAGTGATCTCGATGCAAAGGCAATAGGGCGTTCAGTTCCATCAATGATGTGGGATAGGATTCCAGCTATACCATAGGGACTGGCGTCACAAGCGAGTTGAACTGTTTGATAAGGGTCAAAAGGCACAAGCACCCTGTCACTTGCGATTTCTTGCTTGAGTTTAATGAAAGCTGATTCTTGTTTTGCTGTCCATTTGAATGAGGTTTTCTTTTTGATCAGTTCTCGAAGTGGTGCAGTTAACGTTGAAGCACTGGGGATGAAGCGAGCATAGTATGTCACCATGCCAAGGAAATCTTCTTAGGGATTCGAGAGATGTTGGCCTGGGCATGTTGACAACAGCTGCAATCTTCTTAGGAGATTTTTCAATACTGTTGATGCGCACCAAATGTCCCAAGAATTCAATATGTTCAGCAAAAAGCGTGCATTTGCTTTGATTGAGATGTAAGGCGAATTTCTGTAGTTGATCGAGGCAAGCAGCCAGATTTGCTGCGCATTCTTCCTTGGTTGCTCCATGTACTCCTATATCATCATAGTAGTACTCACAATTTGGAACATTTCGAAGAATTTGATCGATGCCTCGGTTAAATTCAGCGGGGGCAGTCTTGATGCCAAAAGATAAACGATTTACCTTGTATGTTCCCCGATGAGTGGTGATGGTTTGAATTTTGCTTGATTCATCGTCACATTTGAAGTGGAGGTACGCTTTGTGCAAGTCTAGACGGCAGAAGAACCGAGATTTGGCTAAACTGCTCAAAATATGCTCAGTTTTGTGAACAGGGTAGTGAGCGTCGATCAGTCGTTCATTGACTCCAATTTTGTAGTCAACGCATAAGCGCACTTTCCCGTCTGGTTTTGGGATGACCACTAGTGGTGAACCCCAGTCGCTTGTTTCGACTTTTGTGATGATACCTGCATTTTCTAGTGATTCGAGCTCTTGATTAACTTGGTCTTCAAGTGCATAGGGAACACTGCGTTCACGATGATAGACTGGTTAAGCATTGTTTCGAAGTTTGAGTTTAATTTCGAATCCTGGAACACATCCTACCTTTTCCTCAAATACACTTGGGTAGCGTTCGATGAAGGTGTCAATACTGTAAGGGTTTTGGATAGTGTTGATGTTCGATGATACAGTAAGAGATCTGGTGTCAATATTTTGCAGATTGATGTGAAGTTTCCTGATCCAAGTCCGGCCCAAGATCGCTGAAAAATTGTTGGGAACAATGGAAATTTCGTCATTGATTTCTGTTTCATTGTAACGAGCAAGAACGTTGATTGTGCCATCAGGAACAAAAACTGTTTGGGTATACGACCTGAATCCAATTAATGTAGGTCGCAGTGGTGTGTTAAGGTTGAGTTCATTGAAGATATCACATGGGAGGAATGTGTAGGCTGATCCTGAATCCACTTCAAATTTTACTGGTTGTCCATTGATATTAACCATGACAAAATAGCGGTCACAATTTTGAGGGGAGTCAAAATTATGGTTGATGTCCACAATGTGACTCAACCCATATCCGTGGTTTGAGTCAGAGGTTGCAGCTTGAGTTTGTTCTTGAATCTGGTGGGTGGAGCGAGAATTTGATGTCTGGTCGAGTAATGTTGTCACGCAAACCTTGGCCACATGACCAGTGCGGTTGCAAGCAGAACATTTGAATTTTAATTTGTCAGTCCGGCAGTCTTTTGCTATATGGTTACCTTTTCCACATCTCAAACAAACTCCGTCAAGGCCTAGAGCAAAATAATCAATTTTGGGCCTTCGTCTTGATTGCGATCGATGACGTGAACCTGGTTGTTTCTTTTTGCTTTGATTAGTGTTATTAGTCCGTGATGTTATTTTGTTGATATCAGTGGGTGTGGTTGGTTTAGGAGCCAGTACTCGTGAGTCGATTTTGGAAGTTTCCAACGCAATGGCGTCCGTCACTATTTCGGTGAAAACGGTTTTTTTCGATTGGAGGACGTTTTCTCGAATTGCGGCGGAATTGAGACCCCTAACGAATTGGGCCCGGAGAAATATGTCAGCGATCGAAGCCTTGCACTCACAGGGAGATATAAAATTACAATCTCCTATTTCAGAACGAAGAGAAGTCACAAATTCGGCAATCGTTTGATTGTCCCGCTAGTAAATTGACAGGAATTTGTGTTGAGCAACGAGTTCGTTTCTTGGAGGGGATAGATTGGCTTCGAGCAGAGCCATTAGTTCCGGGTAAGTATGCTGTGTTGGAGTCTTAGGAGAGCCCAATGCAGCAATCATGTCAAAGTATTTGGCCCCTACCAAGTTTAACAATAAGCGTGCGCAATAAACCTGGTCTCCAGATATTGATTTCATCTCGAGATAATTTTCGAATCGTTGCTTGTATGTTTTGAATGATTCCTTGGAGGAGTCAAATGTTTCGAAATTCGGTACGAAAGCTGTATTTGTATTTGAGTTTGACGATGAGCTGGTTGTCGAAGGCGAAGTTCTCGTTGATTGGAGTGACTCGAATAATTTTGTCATAAGAATGTTCTGGTGTTCCAAAAAGGCTTTGAATTGAGTTGCATCCATGATAGTTGATTAATGAACAGAGAAGAGAATTGATAATTACCGTAAATGGTTGTGATGCAAAAAACGTGTTCGCTTGGGATTCCCGTGCGAGTAGAACAGCAATTGATTTTGTCGGTGGAAAACGAAAGAAAAAGGTTTACCTCGTCGCCAATTTGTTGTGGACTAATAACGTGAGTAATAATTAAAACACGCAACGATAAACTCAATAAAGGTTTTATAATACCGACTAGAATACAATAGCACTGAAACTTGGAGATTGAACTCAGATCACTAGGGAACGAATAAACAATCCCAGTATCCATAGTGAACTGAACAATGTCTGACACAATAGGTTAGTTACCCCACATTACCCCCTCCATGACTATTAGGCCTTACGTCCGCCTTGGCTATGCGATTCGCATGTAAACGTCGTTTCGTGTTTCCCAACATTAAACAATACTTCGTTGAGTCGTTTGTCAATGACCCAGGGTCCTGTCCACAGTGGCTGAAGCTTTGGACAAACACCTTTCTTCCGTTTGGGATCGAACACCCATACCCAATCGCCTTCTTTGAAAGTCGGTGTTTGTGCCCGTCGATCGTGAACCTCTTTCTGCGAGCGCATTTTTAGGGCAGCCTCTTCTTTCGCGAACTCACGAACCTCTTTAAGTTTTTTGCGTAGATCGAAGGCGTATTCCGTTCTTGAGACAGTTTCCATCGCAGCTGGGCGGACCAAGTCTTCTGGTAATCGCAAATCTTTTCCATATACGAGCTGAGCTGGTGAAAAAGCAGTCGTATGATGGGGAGCTGATCTGTACGCCAGTAAGAACAACGGTACCTTTGTATCCCAGTCATCTTGACATTTATTCACAAATATTGCCAAATATTTTGTGAGAGATCTGTTCATGCGTTCCACGAGTCCTGCTGATTGTGGATGAAGTGCAGTTGTTCTGGTCCGATGTACCCTTAGAAGATCCGACACTTCTTGCACCAATTTGGACTCGAAATTCCGTCCTTGGTCAGTGTGGATTTCCAAAGGTATTCCTACACGACTAAATACCTGCTCGACAAGAGCTGAAGCAACAGTGGATGCCTCTTGATTTGGTACACAAATCGCTTCTGGCCACTTCAAGAAATAGTCTACGGCTACTATAACGTATCGGTTCCCACGTTTACTGGTAGGGAAAGAACCCAAAATGTCGGTTCCCATCCTCTCAAAGGGCGCTCCTACTGTGAGCTGTTGAAGAGGGGCAGGTGTTTTTGGACCAGGTCCTTTGGACCTCTTACACTCAGAGGTCACGTTTTACACCATGCCCCGATATCTGTAGACATTCCAGGCCAGAAATATCGTTGGCGTACTTTTGCAAGCGTCTTCCAGAATCCAAAATGACCTGCAGATGGCGAATCGTGGTTATTTTTAAAATTTCCTTCACCATTGCCTGAGGTACAACCCATTGAATTTTTTCTGGCCCTTTTCTCTCCGACCAGCTCGCCATTTCTAATTTCTAGATGTTCCCAACGTCCAACTAGATGACGCAAGCGAGGTTCCCTGGCTGACAAATCCGCTGAGTTAGGCCGTTCCCCACTTTGTTTCCAACGTATAATCTGTTGGATAATTTGGTCGTCTTCTTGTGGATTCTTCTCTGGCAAGACCCTCAGGGTGTTCACGAGCAAATTCTTCTCTTCTTTTCTACTGCAATACGTACAGTCAACCCCACAAGGTCTTCGCGACAGTCCATCGGAGTTTTGATGCTCTTGTCCTCGTCTATGTGTGATGGTGAAATCATAGGATTGAAGAGTTTCGAACCATCTTGCAAGTTGTCCCACTGGAGTTTTAAATGTTGTAAGCCACATTAACGCAGAACGTTTACCATAAGGTATTGATGGAAATGGCTAATGGATTTTATCACTGCCAAAAGTTCACAGCGAGTTGCACAATAATTCCTTTCGGGTCGTGACAAAGTGTGACTGAAATATGCCCCCGGTCTCTCTTCCCCTTCATGATTTTGTGATAAAACTGCGCCTACAGAACCACTGGCATCACAATCCAGCATGAAGTCCTTACTTAGGTCAGGGAAGGCGAGGATGGGGGCTGTCGTCAGGGCTTTTTTTAAGTTTACAAAGCTCTGCTCTTGTTGCGTGTTCCATTCAAAATCCACGCGAGCCTCAGTTAGTTGGAAAAGGGGTTTGGCGATTTCAGGGAAGTTTTTAACATAACGACGGTAGTAGGAGCAAAATCCAAGAAAGCTATGTACTTCTTTCTTGCTCTTGGGAATAGGCCACTCTTGAACAGCTTGTGTCTTCGTTGGGTGTGTTTGGATTCCGTTAACCGAAATAATATGTCCGAGATACTTGGTTTCTCTTTTGAAAAACGTGCATTTCTTCAAGTTTACCTGCAGCTGAGCGTTCTGAAGACATTCTAATGCTTGTTCCAACTTTGTGAGGACAGTTTTGAAATCAGGGCCATGAATTATACGGTCGTCCAAGTACACAAGTGCCAAATGGGGTGATATGATTTTTTCCATCAGTCTTTGAAACGTCGCTGGTGCATTGCACAGTCCAAATGGCATGACTTTGAATTGCCAGCGCCCCTTGCGATAAATCGAGAAAGCAGTCTTTTCCTTGTCCTTGGGGTTCAATGCGATTTGCCAATACCCACTTTTAAGGTCAAGAACGCAAAACCATGCTGATCCGCCTAAAGCGTCCAATAAATCCTGGACACAGGGCAATGCGTAGGAATGCTTCTTTGTGACATGGTTCAGTTTTCGATAGTCCACACAAAAACGGGTGGAACTGTCTTTTTTAGGGACAAGGACAACGGGAGCAGCCCAAGGACTTTTGGATGGTTCAATGACATTTTGATCGATCATCTCTTGAAGGAGGTCATCAACATGATGTTCTTGTGAGAATGGTATGCAGCGTGGTGCTTTCTTGATGGGTCGACATTCACCTGTGTCTATGGCATGTTGTACTACATCAGTCCGGCCATGAGCTGAGCCCTAGTCATTGCATTTTGCAAAGAGATGGGGTATGCAGCTGGCAAAATTTTGCTGGCATTTCGATCTCGTATGCCACGTAGGAAAGCTTGCAATGCCATTTGCTCTTTACATTCTTGAGGCCAATTGGGAGCCGAGAAACGGACTAAGCGCTTAATTTCGGAAGCAAATTGTGAGATTGTTTCGTTAGGATGTTGCCGTTTACCTTCCAGTTCATATTGCCACCTCGGCGCCGAGCACATCTGACCAAAACGAGAACGGGGAGCCGCCGAAAGGCAATTGAAATCTGTTCGATCGTGCGCTTGAACCATTGTCAGGACGATTTGTAGAGCAGCACCTCGAAGTGCGTTTGCCAGTTTTTGACCTTTCCTCTTCAAAGACCACTCACTGGCATTCGCTACCATATCAAAATATCCGAGGTAATCCTCCCAGATCATGTCACCATCGTAGTTCATTAGAGTACTTTCCATTTTAAGCTCAACTCTAGTGATAAGCAACTCGTTAACGGTTTGGCTGGAATCATCTAGGTTATTTATTGGTGACGTATTGTGAAGGCACAATTTCGGACGCAGCGAAAAAAGCGCGGGAAGCCGCGTCCCCACTCAGCGCCAGCCCCTCCAAGGGAAGGAGAAGCCGGGCCCTGCGGTTGAAGAGGCCGGCGGAGCGGCAGAAGGTTGCCGGCGTCGTCGCCCGTTGTCGCTTCGAACCGAGATTGTGAAAAGAACAAGGAGATTTAACTTCAGGAAATATTGAGCATAATACACATTATTATCTCGCTCCATTTTTTTGAGCGAGAGCAACGTGAGCCGCTAAAATCTTTATTTTATATATTTTTTAAAATAAATTTTCAATTTGTTTTTCCATTAAGCCCATTTGTGTGGTAAGACGCCCTCCTTCACGGGTCAGGCTTCCCTTTTGTTTAAAATATCCCTGGTTGGTTGTCCGCCCCCTTCCCTGAGAAGAAGGAGTTCTCAATTTGTTCAAATTGGGAAGAAAACGATCGGCCCCGAACATTACAGTATGTAATCCGGTGTTATGCCCTTCTTGACTTGAGTTTTCCGGCTCAAGGTGACGAATTCGCTGTTCATACGTCGTCGATTGTTGTCTTAATGTTATTAATTCTTCTTGAATTGAATCCAACCTTTGAAGAATGGCAAGTGATGTACTATCTGTGCTACAAGAGGTGTCTTCATTTCTTACGTTCATTCGTAAGTTAGTTGAAGTTTCTTCAGCATCTGCTGCCCTCAGGCGAGTCGGTATCGTTCGTAGAGGTCGTTCAGTTGTTGGCAGTCGACGGGGAGGCATCACTGTTTTTTTAATATTTTCTTTGATCCCGGAGCGGCCCCCAAATGTAACAATGTTGATCGATGCGAGTTTTTATTAACAATGATAATCTAATAATTTACGCTTTTCAAACCATAACAACATAATATAACAACGGTAAACACCTGTGGGGTTAGTTACCCCACAGTACTTTTAGATCCTGGGTCGAATGGAATGGGTATCAGACATGTGCAACTGTGTATAGCGAAGTTACGGTAATTATAGTGAGCCAAAGTGCACTAATTGAAAAAACTCTCTGGACAATGACTGCAGCGAAAGTAATCGTTTCATCGTTTGTACTCCCTCCCTTCTCATCAAAACGACTCGCAGCTTCGTGGCAATTGCCTACAGCCACTTACGGGCGCCTGGAATACTTAGTGTTTGTAGTCAGGTCCTGTTTCAGCATTTTTCGATGCTGAATCGAATGGCATGGGTCTCGGAGCTATCAGACTCCGTCAATCTGTTCATGAGTAAATAAACCGTTGTGTAATAATTTGTAGGGCTTCCTTAAACTTAATTTCGCTTTGTCGCTCCGACTTTTAAGGGGAGCCTTATCCTCATGTAATAGCTATTCAAAATAAATCCAGTTTCAGGCTCTCGGCTCTCCTGCTGAGCGAATTTTCATAGATTATTTTTCTTATGGAATTTTCAGACAGTTTTCAAAAACCTAAAGGTCAATTCAACGCTAAAGTAACTAAAGTAAAATTTGTTTTAAGCCAACTTTTACATCACTCATCTTCCTACTTCGTACAGATTTGGAAGTGTGTTGTTATGTACATTTCTGACAATTCATACAAACGATTAAACTCAATGTGAACCCTTGGGTATAAATTTAAGTTATGCCACTAAATAATGATGAATTCATCAATCAATCCTCATGCAATCATCTGAATATACTAATCAGATGTTGTAAGTAGTTGTGGCAGAGCCGCTGCTCTTCAGTCCTCTTCCCCCTCATTTATGTATTTCAATTGTATGTAATAAAGTTCTTTCTTTTTTTTAAGTCCTTTGGAGCAAACTTAACTGGCGCAGACAAGTGAGCACGATCTGTAAATCCCTTAAATGTACTCGACTCTACGCAGTAAAACCTACACAGCATTCGTACACTCAAGGCTTCGAGATAGACCCCGTTGAAATGACTCCGTAATGAGCCTAATCATAATATTTCTAAGTAAATATAGAAATTTGCACTCAACAAATTCCCATGTCTTTGTGGCTACACGTGGCAAATTATGATCAGTCTTACTCATTTAAAGGACACCAACTACTGGAATACTTATACAACGTTCTGAGACCTTTTCTACTCTGAGCCGCGTAATTTGGAAGCCTACGCTTTGAAACTGAGCATGTATGCGCCTCATCTTCTTTTTAAATAGCCTACATCGCTGTCATAGTCCCAGTCGCTCTTCATTCGACCTTCCTTTTCTGCAACGTTTCTCTCTTGCCTGTACATCGGGAAGAAAACTCGCTCCTTATTCCCACTGTTCGTTCTCTCTCGCTCAGCCTCCTCGCATGATAGTGTTCTAGAACGCAGAGCCTTCTAGTTAAAAATCCACGTCGCCCCGTCACCTCTCGACGAACCTCTGTAAGTTTATTACATCTCTTTGAATTTCTTTCTTCATACATAATTGTTTGCACTTTTGTCTAACCACCTCTTCTTCAGAGCACATCGTGTAAAATACTGATGGTAACATTTTAAAACTTGACCCCTAAAACGCAACAAAAAACCTGCGGAAATTCCAAAGGCAGTGAAGCAATACGTGCACGACCATCTCGGGAAATAAACAATTCCCCTGTTTTCCCGTGAGCAAGCCACTGACACATCCACTGATGAAACCATGAACGACAACTTCATTCTAATAAACCACCAACAGACACAAATTAATTAACTACAAGAAATAGTCCAACAACTATCAGTCTACCACGTAGTTAATGGTTCTCCAAGCCATAACGATCACAACCGACGTGAATGTCTGAATCTAATTCCGTATTTCTCGGGAGAACCAGAAACTATCCACGAGTTTCTTCGAACACAAAAATTATACAACAGTTTCTTCGATCACCAAGAAACAAAACTAAACAAAATTACACGTTAATAATGGAGATAAAAGCCAAAATCCTAGCGCCCGCTTCTACACAAATATTTTCATGCAGTTTAGCCATCTACAGTTAGATAGACGACGGATAGATAGACGATATTACATTAGTAATGGAACTTATAGGGTTATTAAACAGAGTCAATTTACATTTCACGATAAAGTATTGGAGTTACTCAACCTGGCAATCACGAACCACACCACGCAAAAATAATTATTGAGAGAATTAAAAAAATCTCTTAGATGTTTTCTCCGACAATTGAGAGAACCATAGGCACCAACCTCCAGATCTAGGTACTGCATTATCGTAGCTAATAAACGACGGTTTGTGGTTTGCTTTTATGGTCGACCAATATTAGGTATAATATTGGTCGACCATAAAAGCAAACCACAAACCTATAATAGCCCCCAAGTGAACCCTCGACCCCAAATCAAAACCATTTTAGAAAATAATCTCAATAATTTTTTACTGAACCTTTCTTTTAGAATAAACTCAAACAATCCTCAAAACTCAAAAAAAAAAAATTCCCCAACGACTAAACCACCGACATTCTCATCAAAGCCTTGACAAAGACCTGCCTCACCCAACAATTGGGCACCGAGAAACGGAACATTCGTTCATTTTCTCTCGGCATTCGTGGATCTCATCTCGATTTCGTGATGCTAGTCCTTTTTAAATTCATTTCATAACTGCAACGATAATGTTTAGATGATAATGACTAGAGTGCTCACCGTAGAGCCACTAAACTTATAACCATTTAAATTCTGTTTAGATACTAAACTGAAGATTTTTGTAGTTAAAGGTCGATGTTGAATTTCATTAATGATTGTTCAAAATCAGTCGAAGCTAATAAAATATCAACTTGACCTATTTTGGGAGGGTCAGTAACGACCTAAATAAACGATTCATTTTCTTCCGTTCTGGATCGTATGAACCTGTTTATTATTCATTGCATTCTGTATTCTTTGTCGTATTACCGCATCAACGTCGAACATAGGGTTCAGTATTCAAACGACAGTTCACTGCAGTATAATAACTCATTACTATCAAACCAAACGCTATGACACAAACCCTTCTCGTGTCTTCAAACTTGTGGAATGATCGCACTCGGTTCGTTTTTAGAACGTTCTCGTACATTTGAAATTTGCAACTGTAGAAAATGAAGTGCGCTGTACAAACAAAATTGCCAAGAGAAAAAATGCACCAAAACAAATGCCTCCCTCTGAGGCGAGGCTGAACAGCTCAATAAGACGATGATGATAGGTCTGTTTCCTTATCAAATGACTGTTCAGAACCCTCGACGAGGGATATATATGTCTACTGTCATGAAAGTTGCGGTTTTGCTATTATTCAAGAGGCAAGCCACTGCCACAGCAACCATCGAACCCAAACCTGCAGAGGTATGGCAAGTATTTGGCCGTTCACCAACTCGCCAGTGGAGATTTGTTGGCCATGTAATACCATGCAGAGGTCTGACCACCTGAGGAATTCCATACCTTCTGGGAGAAGTTCTTAATCTGGTTACCCACCTGATCCCTGATATAATTATTTGCTTAGGTGGCAAGTTTCGAAGGGACAGGTCAACTGTGATTTCTTTGACAGACATTAAATTAATTAAGGGGGCTGCTGGAGATAGTCCGCTTAGCCTTCCTTAGCATACTGTTTTCTATTTTATCCAGCCTAGGAGATTTACTGGTCTTTAATGTCGCAAGGGCCCCGCTGAGGTCGACTGTTGTCCACAATGGGATGTCAGGCTCGTTAGGAGGGCCCATGATCAGCTCCCTTGCCACCATCTGGGCTTCAGTAGCTCGAACCACTAGGTCGTCTGGGAACACCTTTTCAAGGAGGGTTCCCAGTGAACTTTCGATGCTACATGCCCAGCCTGACTCATTTTGCATCGCCGCTAAAACCTGCTCTACGTTTGATTTCCCTCTGGAGGACTTGTAATGTCTACCCCAGGGGTTCTCAGAGCTCTCTGCTTCCACAAAATTTCCCCAGTATTCGTTTGATGGCGCGGTGGAAGGCCTTCTTCTCTTGGATGAAGGCAGTATGGAGTGTGGCTCTGGCATCAGGGTCACGAGTGCGTTGGTACATCCTTTTGGCTTTATTTACACTTTGCTTGAGGGGATTAAGATTGTCAGTCCACCATGGTACTTTGATCATCCTGTGCTTCTGTTACCCAAGTAGAAAGAGCCCAGCAGAATGCAGTGCTGTGGTAAATATGTCTACTTTGCTGTCCACCTCTTCAAGCGTGGCAGCTTGCACTAGCACGCAGTTCACCTTCCAGTACCCAAGAATATTGTGGCCAGTCAGCATTTTTTGTGTGGAATAACATTTCACGCGTCTTTAAAGAGGATGTTGTCATCTGGCAAAGTCAAAACCATGTGATCCCTCTGCATTGCACCTGGTACGACTCGTCAACCCAGCAATTTGAGTAGCAGGGTGTGAGACATGGCATTCCTCCTAGCCCATCATAGGTCGCCTCAGTCGTGGGGTCATTGGCAACAACCAAGTTCTACTTGGTGATCTACTCTATAAACGTTTCACCCACCCAATCCAGAGTCTGGGATCCCCACAATGGTGATCTAGCGTTTTCATCAGCACAGACTATGCAGGGTCGTCCTGATAGCCCTGCTAGACCCCACTCGAGTGGTTGAAGGCTGTCGGCGACTGGCTCAAAGCCACCATCTCGGATGAGCACAGTGGCCTAGTGCTAGCAGTTTAGGTACGTGGGTGCGAGCATGCCGCATCGAAAAGTGGATTATCATGAGACCGGTTAGGCCGAGAGACCTCCAGTTGTATCGCTCAATGCCCTTTGCATGTTGGTGGCTCAAGCTGTGCAGAACAACATGGAAGTTCTTCAGATGGACGTGGAAAGGTCTACTTCTTAGAATCGAAAATTGTGAATGATCTGATTTCAACGAGATTTATTCAGTTCAACGTTTATTAGCAATTAAAGCGAAAAATGGCAAATTATTGTAAAAAATAATCAATCAGTCACTCATCTTCGGAGGTAGTGGCGGGTCGTAGACAGAAGGTAAATGTAATTCTGGTTTGTGATATCCTAGTGCTTCCGGAGTGTCAATACCCAATTCATCGAGAGTCGGTTGAATCTCCTGGAGAATGTACGGCCATATCTTGCTCAACCTACGAAATAATTTATCATTGATGAATCTTGTACGGTCTTGTAAAATACAAATTATAAGTAAAATATCTGGAGGACTGTTCCTGAGCAACAGCAACAGCAGCCCCTAGAGAGAAAGCTTCGCAACCGTTTCTCCTCCTTGCCGTTACGCATATCACCGGCATGAGAAGCGATAGTTAGATAATGTACCGTTTCGAGAACCAAAGTCGAGGTCGCTAGTGGTCCAAATATGGAGCAAGCCGAAACGAGAATGCTTTCTCAGCAGAGGACGACCGCCGAGCCTTCCACCCAAAACCCGAGCACTCTCTCCATTTCCGTACCCCACTAACTCAGTAATACATTTTTATAGTCTCCACAGTTCTTCTTTCCTAGTCACCCAGCACCTTTTCTATCACTTATCTCCTCGCACCTTTCCTAGTTTTTTATTATTCTCGTTAATCCTGAACTGAATTAAGATGAACATTTTACTTTTTGCAATCAAAATATTTGGTGAGTCGCACCACATGACTTTCATTAATCGCTGTAAATTCGATGGTATGCAGTATACAGGCGCTGAATTTTCGTTCAGCTAAAGGGAACATGTGCGTTCATGAATTTAGTTCCTTTTTTATAGCATATACGTATGATAGTCGAGTGCAGCAAGATTTTCTCTCCAATGAAACAATTCGGAGCTTGGATTTTTAAAAGAATGAATCCACCACGATGGTCAGTGAAAATGGCTTATGGTCAAGACAATTTTTAACTTTGTGTCGTACGAATGAAGTTTGAAATATTGTGTTGCCTGTTGTATGGAGTAACGTTTTTCTCCATAGTTCAGCATACGGCTAGCGTAAGCTATTGGAAAATGACACCTTAAAATTAGGATACTGTAGTATCGGGTCATTTGTTACAAGTGTTTCGCATAGTGTTTTTCGATTTGGTTTTTAACCTCACTCCTACAAACTTCCTACAAATTCCTTGAATATACAGAGACTTTGTTTGCAGTGCGAATAAAATGTTCTACATTATTGGTGAACGTTAAAGGCTCCGTACTGGGTTGGAAAAAAACTTTAAATTCGAATAATAATTCCATAATAGCTTTTTATTCGAGTGCCCTGTTTCTACCTTGTTTGGTTCGTATTTAATTTGTGGGCAATCATAATAATTAAAATTAGGTTCATTTTGAAATTCTTCTTCTTTGGGCATTTCTTTTATAGTAATGAGCTTCTAGAAGCTTAATATTCGTTACTCTCAATCAATCAGTCAATAATTTGTCCTGACATTGGATTGTGGCTTAAATGCCGATTTGGACTCAGATCTTTGTTACGACTGGATTCTATTTTGATTGAATTGTTGATATCGCCGAGGACTTTTCGAAATTCAGGCGGATGATAACTATTATTTGGGTGGAAATGATTATTTGGCCGGAAGTTGTTGCCATAAGTTGTCTTATATTTGGGCGTTTCTTTACTGAAAGAGTTTTGACTGGCCTTATTCCTTGCCACTCGCCCTCGCCGTGTTCGTTGAAATATCTTTAAAACAGCCGTTCGCTGACCTCGAGGAGTCTTTGCAGCAGTCTGGTTCCCATTTAAAAACAGGAATTAAGTCGAGCTATTCGCGTGGGATTCTGGGTCTTTCTGGTTGATTTGAAAGTTTGCACGGTATGTTGTTATGGACCGATCAATGTTTGCGTGTGCAGCTGTTGTAATAACGCTTCTAGCGAAATTTGCCATTGTGTTTTGTGTCTGGGGATGTACTTCTTCGACTATTGGTCCTAATGATAGGAGTTTGAGTAGTTTGACTGCTTGAATTAATTTCCTTTTAAGGACGAGAAAGGTTTTAAAAAGCACTGATTCATTTTATACAAGATTAAATTTGAAATATACAGTTATATAACCAGAATAGGTATGGGCTTGCTGTGTTTGTAATGAATATAAACTTTTTATAGTTTTCAGTATTTTTCCGTATCAAAAGCACAGTTATCTCAGAAACTTTGAATGTGAGCTTGAATTGAAAAGAAAGTTGACTCACTGGCTAGCGTTCATCAGGTAGCCTTCTGCCGGAGGGCTGACTGACGGAGGTTTTTTAAGCCGACGAAGGTTGTGCTTCCGTTAGCAAAGGGAGAAGAAGGTGAAGAGTTGAGGCCGACAATGAAGGTCGGCGTTACGAATTGTCCCTTTAAATACGAACGGTTAAATCTGAAGCTATTTATCCCGCGTGACAAAAATTTTAGTGTAATGGTTTTCAATTTCAGTTTTACTGTCTTCAACGGGCCTCTGCTTGTCTGCTCATTCTATAATCTTTTGAAAGTGGTTCCCGAAACGAGTCCTTCCCGCGATGTTTCATCGTGAAATTGGACAAATATTGGATAGTCTCTCGAAATTTCGGGTCCGGAACGATTGCACCAGTTAATATCCCTTTAAGGAGGAAGACGTTTTTAAAAAGCAATGGTGAACCACAAACCTAATAACTCTCGTCCAAGTTGTGACCCATTTAAATAGTTCGAGACTAAATCACTAATAAGGATTCGGGTGCTATGCCCACTCATTGACTAGCTTGAGCCGCTGTTGATTCGTACGTTGGTAATCAGTTCTATAGTTGGCGTTTTGTGTGGTATTGGAGTTATTTAAGATTATGCACGAACGTTACATGATACTCTTTAGTACTTTCGTTGGTGGAACATCTCGTTTTATACCCTACCTGTATGAACATTCTTTGATTTACTGAATCGTTCAATAGTGGCCTTCCCGGAACGTTCGGTACTAAATCACTATCAAGGATCCGTGTTTTTTCTATTCCATGAAATGCTGAAATCCCGCCTATTTTCGTACCATAAAGAATTAAGAAATGTGCGGGGAGAGGAGAGAGATCACATCCTCAACTCTGGCAAATTCAAGACATGCACTGTAACTGTAGCACTGAAGGACTGTGAGTTTGATCAAAATTTTGAGGAAGTGTTATAAAGGAACTTTTCGTACTTGGAGAATCTAATTTTTAGCTGTTTTTTGGTTTATACCTGTACCTCTGCTCTACTAGAATCATCATGCTGGCAGTTTCATAAATCGCCTGTGCACTGGTTTTCAATAAAGATCGTGGCACAAGTAAGAGCAAGTCAATAAGTTCCGGAACCTCAAGTGCCACCAGTTTCTATGTAGAACGTGATATGGATCCACAAATACTCTATGACTTATTAATATTAGCCTCTCTAGGCTTCAAAGTATACTTCATACACGTGTACCAGAATTGCATAATTGCGAATTGGAGAAAACTGCTTACTTGTTACCGCATTTATATCTGACGCTCTCCAGACAGCGTACGGCGAGGGCGTAGTCGTTGACTCGTCGGCAAGCGCGTAGCGCTGCGTTGATAATCTTAGGGTCTGGAATGATGTCCATCCCGTGCAACTGGCACAAAGCTCTTCGGACTTCCCAACCGTCTATGTCTCCGCGGTTGAAGAAAAATTCGTACTTGCAGTCGAAATCGTCGCCTCCAGGGTGGGACGTGGGTTTTGGGGGAATATTTGAGCCAGAGCGACTCAGAATCCAGCGGTTTAGACGCAGACAGCGCCTCAGCAGCATTCTCGGAAGCGTCGCAGCTTAGTTTTTGATTGAATGAACTGACAATGGAGCTTTCGCTTCACGTAATTTCAGCTGTTTCGTAGTTACAACAGCTGAGTGGGGTTATGCCTGGCTAAATGAAGCCATTCCCTGCAAATTAATCAAATAAAGTACGTGAGTCAAAATTCTTTTGTTTATTCACGCTGTAGCTGTGTGTTACTGGTAGCAGGAACGTTTCTGACACCACGTGCTGTTCCCCGATTTATCACAATTTTTTACTCATACTTTCCTGAACTAAAACCACATTTGAAGTTTTGTAACCGACTAGAAAAAAGTGATCAATCAGATCTTAACATTTTGAGGGCTTCTGAAAATTTCCCTGCTAATAAAGACTTAATTTGCCGTTCCAATCCAAATTTGGTGTTTTTTCGTAAGGGCCATTAGCAAATATGTGTTTTTTACAACGAAAAACTCGTTTCGGTCATACGAAAAGTACTTTGTTGAGTAAAAAATATCTGATACTCCATAAGATTGATGTGATCCAGTGATGCAGTTACTCAGGAAATTACAAAAATGTTTATAAAAACAAATTTTCGACACATTTTAATGTTTACCTGTGTTCAATGGACTCTCGGCGGAACATTTCTTGAGAATAATATATGGATATTAATTATTTTAAAATACCTGTGAGTTTGACGACAATCGTTGAAGCCATTTTGATAAAAAGCGTGAAAAGCCTCTTTTTGCTTTTTCGGGCTATTCTCTGTTCATCGTATTTCCATGGAGATATTTAATGAAGCACCTAGTTTTTAGTACGTTTTTGCACCCTACCCCCCTTTCTCATCGACCGAAATTGCTCATGACCTCATTTTCGCGCCTACAAAAAATAACGAACACACAAAAACAGAACAAGCTCCATCGGTCCAGCCACTCTCCCACAAATCGAACTACGGACAGGTCTGTTTCCTTATTTGATGACTGTTCCTAAACCTTGTATGAGGGTTGTATCAGTCATGGAAGTTGCGATTTCGCTAATATGCAAGAGGTATTTGGTTGTTAACCAGTCTCCCTGTAGAGAGCTGTTGCTCGTGTGTTACCGCGCGAAGGAGAAATCTGAGGACCCCGTACCATTTGGGAGGAGCTCTTAATCTGGTTTAATCTGACCTAACTATTTACTTGGGTGGCAAGTTTCAAAAGGATAGATCAACTGTGACTACGTTTCTTAGCCATCACCTTCTTCGCGATCTCTAAAATGGTTATAGGCTTGCTTTGTAGCGAGTGATCTGTTCTGTAGCGAGATCTGCACGGAGTTCAGCCCAAAGCGGGGGAAGCTCCCGTTTCACTCTCCACTTGTCAACCATGCACTCGACGTCGAAGTCAACCGGTAACTGACCAATGATCACCTGGAGTGCTTCTTTAGATACAGTCTTATAGGCCTTGGTGATCCACTGGAGGGTAACCTCTCTCGGATTGGGCCAACACTCTCTTTTGACTGACTTTTAGTGTGCTAATCCAGACAACGGGGCGGTAGCCAATCACGCCTTGATAGATAGCCTTGTACATAAAGATAGTATCATAGTAACACACACCTCAAGTGGCCTTAGTAATTGCACGCAGTGAGGCAAACCTTGCGATGGTAGTGCCTTTAAGGGATTGAAGGTGTCGGTTGAAACCCCACCTCTCACCTCAAGTATTCACTCCTGAATACTTGACCTGCTTTCAAGGAGGAAGTGTTCTGTCCGTCAGGTAACTTCTGGCGAGCAAGTACAGATTGCCGGGGATTCCCCCACCTTTAAGCTCATTGAGGTTGTCAAACGCTCCTGTAATGTCAATCAGAACTGCTACGACGTACTCAGCCGCTGCCTAAGATCTGCTCTACGTTTGGGTTTCCTATGGAGGACTTGTAATGCTCGCCTCAGGGGTTCACATAGCTTTCCTCCACCAAATTCGCCACAGTTACACTACGACGCTCAGCCACAGGGCCTCGTCAATCTGAATCTAGCGGGGAGTGCTGGGAAGTACATGCACTGATTCAGTAATTTAAAGATCATGAAGGGTGACAATCAACCTATTTCTATTTTTTCAATTATTATCATTCTTTCGTCATTTATTGTACCAACTTTTTGGAATAGGATGTTAATGTTACAAGACATTTCTATTCGCGTTGGAGTGAAGAGGACCGCATCAAAAGAACTTGACGACTAGGTAAGTTTTTAGCGTGGAATCTCAAGATTTAAAAGATAATAACGTCTTGTTTTCATCGATAAGTTTATATAAATTTGATAGAATGTAGCTTGATCTAGATAGAAACTGATGGTGCTCCAGGTTCGGGAATTTATTAAGTTCTTTCGTGACCTTTTTCGAGTAATCCGTACAAAGATGAGACTGTCAACTCGATTTTCCAGAGAAGGATCGTGTGTGAAAGCTGTGAGAACTGTTTAAAACTGAAACGGCGATGGGTTGATTTCTGGAATTTCTTGGGCTGCTCTTAATTGCGTCACGATCGTTATTATGCACCCGCGGTATATGTAGTGTATTTGGCTGGTTAGGGATTGGGTATAGGTAGTTTATTGGGGACAATCTAATGGGTTACCACTCTGATTAAATTTCATTAGTGTGAAATATTTGTCACTTGCCACCGTATTTGATCTGTACTGTACTTTGGTGGACAGTATTTCAGAGGTTTCCTACCGGTAATCATCCGTTGAGACATGTCTCCTCTTTTTCGAGCTGGCAAGTTCAACACATCACTCAAACCCTTTGGTAAGCGAGAAACGTCGGGAAGTGAAAAGCTGGAGTCCAGATTGAGGGAACCGAAGAATTTATAATCACACGATGTAACTACATTATTACCCTACAAATAGTGCGATTTGAATGAATAGGAGACATCGCCGCAGGAACTCAAACCAACCGAGTTCTATCAAAACAACTTGTTTACCAGTTGCACACCCGTTCGAAAAAGGAGCGTCAACGCCGTTGATATTCCTCCGTCCAGAGACAAACAGTTTCTGATTGGTTCTGACGAGTATTCAGTCGCTCGAATCCATTATGACGACTGATTGCGGTTTAATTTGTCTTATTCTAGGGAAAGGGTTCAATTAACTCGCCAGTTGAAGTTTGATAGAAAACAAACATATTGGCGCCAGAGTTTTAAGAGAATAAGATTTGAGGGAACGTCTTTAAACAAGTCATGACTAATCAAATGTTGTGCCTGAAACACATCGAGGGATTGTGGTCATTCTCTATTTCAAAATTATTGTGAATAGAAGAATAGCACAAAATCTTAGTTTTCCACATAAAACTCTGGACAATTTATCATGCTCCAGGCTGTGAAGGAGATAAGTAAGGTCATGTGTTACTTTTTATTAGTTCTAGGCTTTTTGAGTGTGTGTGGAACAATATTTGTGATACCATTTTTCGTGTTCGTTAATCGTAAACCTGAGTACAGTCGCTCTCCCGTGAAGAGAATTGAGTTATGAGCCTGAGTTGTCAGAGCCGCGTTGCTGAGAAATGAAACGTTTCTTCCCACGTTTTTGCGTCAGCCCTGTGGGAAATCTTTAAGGAATTCGAGGACGCCAAGGCTACTCAGACCTGTAAGAGAGCTTGGGAAATGTTTAGCTTTCAATTCACAATTCTATATCGGGTTTCAAGGATTAAAATGTCTCGGTACAAGAAACACTTTTGCAAATTTCGTCGCAAAATAAAATGTTATTATGGAAACTGAAAACCCTTTTGTTGGAATTTAAATGAAAGAAAAGATAAGTCAAACTGTGTATAGTGTAGTAATTTAAACGAATTAGAAATTAAAATATTGTCTTC
The DNA here is from genome assembly GCA_020466155.1 of Pachypeltis micranthus. Taxonomy (NCBI): domain Eukaryota; kingdom Metazoa; phylum Arthropoda; class Insecta; order Hemiptera; family Miridae; genus Pachypeltis; species Pachypeltis micranthus. The sequence continues at coordinate 52,697,768 of CM035773.1, forward strand.
CCGATTGTTAATTTAAAAACTAGAAATAATCGGCCTGTGCCTGTGAGAGACGCATGGAAATCGGGAGGGCAGTAACGGCAGGAGCGGCTTCAGACCGGGAAGTGACTGAAAATGTGAAAAAATGCTGCAACTTATTACACTACAGTTCATTACTTTCGTGCACAGCTTGAGTGTCACGCCTCCGAGACCCATCCCATTCGATTAAGCACCGAAAAATACCTGTAATTGATGTGTAACATGATCTGACTACAACGGAACGACATGCTGACGAGTGATTGGAGTGCAAAATAATGAAACGACTACTTTCGCTGTATGGTCTCGCGAGTTCTTTCAATTTTGCGTAGACTTTGGTTTTAGTAGACTTTGGTTTATTATGATTACTGTGATTTCACTCTTTTTGGTCTAGACCCACTTGTGAACCTCTTAGACTCGGCCCATTCGACCCAGGATCGAAAAATATTTAGAAAACGATACCAAACACGACATAATTGCGATAAAATTGGTAAAGTATCAAATTTTGAGGGGGGATTGTACAAAATTTTCCTGACCGAAAACATAGGGTGTCGGAATAAGGTCCCCTAAGTGAGGCATAGTCCGAATTTGTAAAACCATAGGGGCTGCCGGTTCAATCAAAAGTCAATCCGAGTGATTAGTACTTTGAGCCTACTGGCTCTTTTGAATTGGAGTACTATTTGCTCGTTCGCATAATTGACCCTGAATGTTTGTTGATTGCTGGGGTGCGTGGTATATTTCGTATGTACAACTTGACTCACATATGGAATGCGTGACGCACTCTAGTAGGTGATTACCAGATGTTCAGATGGTTCGGTTCCCGATGGTGTCTCGGCTTTGCCTCGTCCCCCATTCCTATTCTCACATCGCTTCCGTATAGGTATTGCGTCGTATCGAAAACAGATTTGTCTTACAACGAGTACAGAGTGATATTTCTTTATTTCTCGTAGTGTTTAATTGACTTTAAACCTTTTACTATCACTAAAAGAACTTCGAACTGGTAAGTGTGCTTTGAATATTTACAGTATTTTGACTCGGCTTGAATCAGAATGATAGTCTCATTCACCTCTGAAGTAGCCTCGTTTGAACCGTTTAGCTGGCATAGGGTTATTATTCAGAATGAATAATAAACCAAAACAGTTCGAATTCTACAGCACAACACAAATAAGAGTTCCCCAGGTATGGCTGAGTTGCTGCAAAGTGCACTCAAGAAACGCTGCAGTGTTCTCACCATACAGAAACCATACATAGGATCCAAAACTTTTGCTTTGAGATCGCAGACGAGTGGTGGCTGGAGCAAGAACGAGAGCCAAGGCAGCAGTGGTCTTCATTGACCTGTCCATCGATATGCTTGCACTCACTGAACAGCCTGCACTTGGCCACTGTGCTCATTCGAGCTGGTTGTAATATCATTTTACAGCTACCAACAGCCTTCAACCACTTGAGGGGGATTCTAGCAGGCCTATCAGGGCGATCCTGAATTGTCTGTGCTGATGCAAACGCCACATCACCATTGTAGGGATCCCCGACCCTTGATGGGGCGGACGAGGCGTATATAGAGTTGCTCACCAAGTACAACTTGGTTGTTGCCAACGACCCCATGACTGAGGCGACCTATGATGGGCCAGAAGGAAGGCCACAGTCGTGTCTCACACCCTACTACTATAATTGCAGGGTTGGCGAGTCCTACCAGGTGCACCCCAGGTCTTTCAGGAAAATGGATTGAGCCAGACCACAGGGCTAGCCAGTTCCTCACGGGACATGGTGACTTCAATGTGCGGCTCCACTTCTTTTCTCCCAAAGACTCTCCGTCATGCACGTCTTGCGCCTCCAGTGCGGAGGAAACAAGATACGATGTGCTGCTCCGCTTATTAGTTTCTACATCAGTGAGCGACGTTTGTTGGGAGGGCAAACGAATTTAGCTGTATTGACTGCTACAAAGCAAGCTTATAACATTTTGCAGAGTTTGCGAAGTCGTTGATGCTAAAACGTGGCTTTTAAGCTTGCCACCCAAGTAAATAATTAGGTCAGGGGGGAATTCTGATTAAGAAATCCTACCAGACAGTATGGGATTCCTCAGGTGGTCACCTTTGCTGGGTAACACACGGGCAATAGCTTTCTACCAGGAGACTGGCGAACGACCAAATACCTGCCATACCTCCGCAGGTCTGAGTTCGGTGGATGCTGCAGAGGCCAGCCTCTTGCATTTTAGTGGAACTGCAACGTCCATGGCTGATATAACCCTCTTCAAGGGTTTAGGAACAGCCATAAAATAAGGAAACATGCATGTGGTGTCTTTAGCTCCCCCAAACTCTTGGCACCAATATGTGGATATCAATTTACAAAACTTTTTTAAAAATGTTGAGGACATCAGGGGAGACATTTTTTATTTTCCATAAGGCTCCATCAGGGGCCCGCTAGACTGTCACCATACACCAGCTGCTCTATCGATTACTCACTTTCCTGGCTGTAGAACCAGCCCTGGGTCACTGGGGGATGTGTGGAGCACAGTGAGGCGAACAGGAACACAGGACTGGGAGCTTCTAACCCAAGACGCCTGGACCAGAGGGTATTTACCTTATCCTATTACAGAAGGGAACAGAGCGAATCCCACCCAGCCTTATACGGTTATTTAGGAGTAGCGTGGCCTGGGTACTTACCTCAGGATCGGAGGGAAGTTTGGGTGACCTTTATACATAAACTCAGCAGGTATTCATACGAAGAAGCCCAACAAGCCTCAAGAAGATCAATATGCCTCACATCTTTCCTGCTCAAGACAGTGGGGAAGATCCTTGACAGGTACTTGAGGGACGGATGCTTGAGATTGACACCCCTGGCGGATGGTCAACATGCCTATTGCGCAGGAAGATCATTTGACCCGGCATTGCGTGCACTAGTTAGGAAACTAGAAGAGTCAATGGGGAACAAGGATATTGCTTTAGGGGCCTTTCTAGATATTGATGGGGCCTTGGACAATACCTCCATTCACAGCATCGAAATGGCATTGATCAAATTTAATGTCAATAGAAATGCTATAAGGTAGAGCATTGCTGTACTGGAAAGCAGAGAGATCCAAACCTCGCTAGAAAATTGCTCGCTTAGCAGTAGTGTAGGACTGTGACGGGATGCCCTCAGCGAGGGGTCCTATCTCGACTTCTTTGGAACCTAGTGGTAGATTCCCTGCTGGGAAGACTCAACGCGGGGTTTTATGCTCAAGGATATGCTGATGATGTGGCTGGGCTCATTCGGGACAGGGTGCAAAGTTCGCTGCCTGACCTGATGGGGGCAGCATTGCAGGTGGTGTGGCTGTGGTTCGGGATTTCATCAACCCAGCTAAAACGGTCATAGTGGCATTCACAAGACAAAGACAACTGTCAGGACTGAAGCCGCAGGAATTTGTGGGCAAAGTAATTCAGCTCAGTGAGCAGGCCTAGTATCTGTGTGTGATTCTGGATCAGAAACTAGTCTGGAAAGAGCACATCAGATACGCGACCAAAAAGCCCAGAATGGCCTGCTGGTTCTACAAAGTCATTGTGAGACCAATAATCTATGCGTGGTGGCATGGAGCTGCCAGTGGAGAGAATCCTAGCAGCCTGGCCAAAGTACAATGGCTGGGATGCTTACTAATAGCCAGGGCGAAGACCACCTACCAGCACCATGGAGAGAATGTTCGACCTTCTTCCCCTAGACATTTATGTCAAGGCAGAGGCGATGAAGGTGGCATACAGACTCACTAGGCTCGGTATAGCTAAGGTGCCACCAGCGACTAATGAACACCTGGCTATATTCAGAGCTATGCTATCATCGCTGGGGCAATCATAATGCATGAGAAAGGCTGTTGCAACAGAACTATCAACATATTGACTGATAGTCAAGCGTCTTGTAAGGCGTTGATGAACTACTGAACAACGTCACAACTGGTGCGAGAGTGCAAGATGTGGCTTAACTCCTTAGTAAACACGAATAGAGTTGATGTGTATTGGGTTCCTGGGCATAAGGGGATCATTGGAAACGAGAGGGTGGACCATCTGGCCAGAAGTTCGTCTAGGGCACCTATTGGGCCGCCTCCCCATTGTGGGATTTCTGACACTAGTCAAGAGGACTGTGGGAGAATATATCAGAAGAACGGGTCTGGAACGCTGCGGAAGTAAGGCACTTCAAACGCTTTATCTCAGAGCAAACATGTGAGATAAGACAGTGCCTTCTGAGAATGGAGAGGAAGGACTTGAGGCAGATTGTTGGGATCATCACCGGGCACTGCAGAATGAACAAACACATGTAAGTTATATTGTGAATAATGGTTGGTAAAGTAACGTGACACACAGTATTCTAGGGCACCGTCTGCGACGAGTTCAAACAAGGCGATTTATTGCCAGCCATGCGAACGCAGCAAACTAAGTCGCTGCGTCGGCTATGCGAACCTACTTAAACCCCTTCCCGAGCTCAGCTCGGTGTGTATTCGTTTGACAGTATTCCTGTCCGTATCTAGTCCTCCTCTGTCATCTTTGTTAAGTCTGCTAAAGCTTTTTCTAATTAAAATTAAATTATCAAAGCAAATAAATCTTTCTAAAAAGCCCCCAGCGAAAGACAACATTTAACTTGTATGTTATGGGCATAGTCGACACCCCTCGATGTAGATGTAGCATGGATGAGGAGACTCCCTACCATGTCCTGGCCCAGTACATGGAGACTTGAGAGAGAGAGCAACTTCTGGTCTTTGGTACTACTTCTCTCAGGGTCGATATCAAATACGACTCTTGCAGGAATTACCTGGCATTCTTTAGGAGGCCTGTGGGACATTTGGACTGGCACAATAGGTCGTTTGGCCACGGTGCATATCCCACCTGAGGGAAAGTCAGAATGCTGGTGGTCGTTCTATCGTGGAACATCCTCTTATCCTTCTTTCCTTCTCCGTCCCAATCCTCCTATCCCTAGAGCCGGTCTGGGCGCCCCCCCCCTCCCTATTTTCTTAATTTTATTTATTTGGTTTCTCCCCTAAGCGTGTCACTGTCCTATTTATGCGATCTTTGAAAAAAAAAACTCCTGTAGTTCGATTCGCAGGAGAATGGCTGAACCAATTGAGCTGATTCTTTTTTTGTTTTATTAGTGATTTTTATAAACAGGAAAATAAGGTTATGAGCCATTTCGGTCAATGGAAAAGGGAGTGGTGGACGAAAATGTGCCAAAAATTAGGGGTTTTCACCTTTTTCTCGAAATGGGATCTTACGATTTCGATCAAAATTACGGAGTACTCTCAGCGAACCAGTACCTACTGTTGTATGTTCCGGTAGAAATGCATTGAACGAAGATAGAACGTTCCTTAGGGTGAGTATATGTAGCAGCTAGTCCAATATACAGGAATTGTGGAAAGTTGTGTGTAGCTACGCACCAGATATTCCGTCCCCCGTCCGGGTCGTTTTGTGTCTTTAACGTTGTCTAAAAAACCCCGTTCTTTCGTACAAAATTCCCATTTGGTATCTTCTGCCTAGTCGGCAATCCGATTGGATGGTTGTTATGGGCAAAAAATGGTTAACAAATGAACGAAAACAAAATTTGAGCAGTTTTATCGCAAATATGCCGTGTTTGGTATCGTTTTCTAGGTATTTTAAATGCTGAGTCGAATGAAACAATTTTGCGAGGGGTGCATTGTGGCCTTCAAAATTCGGGGATGGACATTAACAGAGGGAGGATAATAACGAGAATGGCGGCTCTTTTTCTGAGTTACGCAATGCCTCCCATTTACTGCCTGTGCCGTCTGGATCAGCCCTTTGCCTTATGATCACTTCCCAGTAGATTTAATATAAAATAAATAAAAAACAGCGGATTCCTTTGTAAATGGAAATTTATAAAAATGATTGTTGGAAACGTAAGTTCGTCCTGCCGAATCGCCCGGGCCCGCCAAGGACCTTATCGTCTTCTTCCCTTCCACGGAGGCCACCTCACCACTCATAGATCCCTAACCCTTCCTCTCATCTTCTTCTACTTTCCATCGAGCGGACTATCGAGACGGAGCCCTTAATTTTTATGTGTTAATTGCGATATATTTAAACCTTTTCCACCCCCTTTTGGAATTTGGAAGTGAAGCTTCCGCTATGTTTTGGTTTAGGCGCGACGAAGTGTATCCCGTCGCTAAGTCTAGTGTTTCCCGGCTGGGGAAAAGCGTCCGCCGTGTGCAAGGAGGTGAGTTCCTTACTTTACTTCTTTTTTCTCCGTTCCTGTATTTATTCCTTTCCAGGTCTGCGAGGTTTCGGTATCGGTGGAGGCACAGCTTTCAACCAAGGACGGGGGGTTATTCATTATTTCGGATCCGAGGTATTAGGTAATACAGTCCATTTTTAATTCAAGAGAATTTAGGGTTGGCTACCCCGGTATGTTTTTAACAATGATATAAAAAATAAATCAAAGATAACTATTAGGTACGTCAACACCAGGCTCATTGAAACTGAATGAATAACAGATTGTATTTCTCTTTTCCACCAACCGAAGTATGAGGCTTAACAGAAAGCAAAACTTAGTAGTAAGGAATATAAATGTGGGACAGTGGTGAGACTTAGACGCCAAATTGGATCTGGAACTTGGAAAATATATGCATATGAGAATTAAACCAGTGATTGATGAAATTTGAGGTAATCACATTTTGTGAGACTACATAGTTTTCAATCCTCAACGGTTTCCATTGTACTGAGTCAAGTTCGTCCAGTCTTTGTGGTCACAGACAGCTCACAACGCACCCCGGCGCCATTGAATTTTCCATGTTGCTAGTTGCAGTACATTGCTTTCCCGCTCCTAAACGGAATACACCCATAAACCTCCTCCTTGGCCTTGTATAATGAACCCAATGAGATAAACAGGATTGCCATAATGGAATCCTGAATGGCGGCGGAAAAGCCATGGTAACCGTTCATCAACCCCGACAATATGTCGCTTACACCGACGCAGAGTCAATGCCGCTGTCAAATTCAAAGTTTTAAGGAACACAAATTCGTTTGCGTTTTTTCAACAACATATTCGAGGTTTTAGATATGTCTGAACAATCGCGGCATGTTTTTTATTTTTCCCAACCAAAGGGCGAGGAACGTATTGTAATCATTTCAAAAATATCTGTTACATGCAACACACAACTTTCCACAACCCCCGTAGATTCGACGACCTGCTGCATATATCGGCGTCATATCTTCGTTCAACGCATTTTTACGTAGACATTTACACACAAACAAAAGTAGCTGAGCTGGTATTTTGCGAGCCACCGAATTTTCTCGATGGCTTATGCCAGACCTTTGGGGATGGCACTTAGCATAGCCAGGCTTAAAAACATCTCCAAACCTTCACGAGGTCTAGCCTGTTAGTGCCCATATCCTTTGGAGTGGGGCCGACAGATTGGAGCAATGTTGGGTTGTCCCCCCCCCCCGTTCTGGGAGGTGGATAGCTTTCCTTGAGAGGTGGTGAGGGGGGGGGGACTGTTGGCGCCTGCTCGTGCTCCCCGCATCCACTTTTTTTTTTAAATTTTTTTTTTTATATTCTTTTTTTTATTTTTTTTTATATTATATTTCTTTTGCGCCCCCAACCAAAGCTGTAAAGCGACCCGTGGCGAAGGGTGGATGGCACATGGGACATTGTGTCAAACAAGGAGCCTCAAGGATACCAGGCGACCTCCTTGCAGTAAGTAGCCTTGTCACGGAATGCGGGGCTCTGCCGTGATCGACTGTGTATTACCCTAGCTACTCGAGGGAACATGAATGAAGAAAATCAAATTAATTTGAACATTCAGGAGCTTACCCTAGCTGAGGAAGAGAGACTGCTATTGAGTCCCTCCTCAGTGATGGAGGGAGGAGGAGGTCATGGATTCGTACTGTGACCTCCCAGCTGTAGAAGGAGGTTCATCTGCAGCGGATGGAGACGCAAGGTCACATTCTGCGGGCGGGGGGCTTCTGGGGGTTCCAGCTGCCGGTGTGGGGCCTGGTGCCAGGGCGCCTCCCGATAGGGGGGTGCTGGTGCTGGGCCCTCCCCAGGCGGGGGGGTCCTCAGGGGCTCCTGAGAACCAGGACACGGGCTTGGAGCCGCTGACGGAAGGGTTGGATGCGGGGCCATTGGGCACGCATTCTGGGCACACGCGAGGGCGCCACACTAAGTTTACTGGCGCACAGAGGCGCCGGTTTAAAGCCCTCCTGTCAGAGGGTAAGAGTGTGGCTGATGCCAGGGCTCTTGCGATGAGAGGAGGGCTGACAAAGAAGGTGGAAGGTGGCCAAAAAAGAGAGCGGCCTTCCACTGGAGACACTCCCGAGGAGAGAAAGAAGGCGAGGCGCTCTTTGGGAGTGAGAGGTGGTGAAGGGCAGCGTGGGGACGTAGGTTCCACGTCTGCAGCCCACCTCGGTGGGGCTGGTGGCTCCAGGCAGCAGGGAGTGCCTAAGGGCGGTCCAGGCAGGCGACCACCAGTCTCATATAGCTCAGCTGTGTCAGCTGTCAGCTGGGGGTCCCAGATTTGGCAGGGAGGGCAGGAAGGACGACAAGGTCCTTCCGGCCCAAGCTGCAGAGAAGCTGCAGGCAAGTCGCGCCTGCTCGCTTCCCGGGCGCTCCGCAGGGACGTAAGGTCCCACGGGGGTTTGGGGGTCGGCGTGGGCGGCGATGATTGCGCAGCATGTGGGCTTCCTCCAGATCAACCTGCACACGGCCAAAGCAGCTACGGCAGTGATGTGCAGGAGCTTTGTCTGGGGGAGCTGTGATGTGGCTCTACTGCAGGAGCCTTGGGCGGACAGCAGGGACATAAAAGGGATACCTGCTAGTACAGGTAAGTTGGTCTACTGTGGCACAGAAGGTCGTCCTAGGGCGGCTGTTTTGGTAAGACACAACTTGCATATTCTAAAAATTCCCGAGTTCTGTCACAGGGGTTTGGTGGCGGTAATGCTGGAAGCTCAAGACAGTAATGGACTCCGGGCGAGGACAGTGGTGGCGTCAGCCTACTTCCCAGGCGATGACGCTGAGGTCCCCCCGCTGATGATGCAGCAGCTGATCCATTACTGCAGAAGGGAAGACCTTCAGTTGATTGTCGGGTGCGACACCAATGCCCATAACATGGCATGGGGCAGCACAGACCCAAATGAAAGAGGTGAGTCCCTTCTTGACTACTTACTGTGCAATGAAATGGTGGTGGTTAATAGGGGGAGCACACAAACTTTTGTTACACGCAGGCGGAGGGAAGTGCTGGACATCACGGTCTCAAGTACCTTCTATGCCAGCACAATAACAGATTGGCATGTCTGTTTTGAGCAAGTCTCAAAATACATTGACCTCAGTTTTTCCCAACATCTCAACATTTCCGTTTTTGGATCCGATAATCCTTATACCTGCGAGTCGTCCGGCTCTTACCGCTTGGAGCTCCCCAATTGGTTTCCCAAGCGCCTCGAAATTCCCCACCTCTGGGATTACCGTTCCTACTTGTCACTTCGCAACAATAGGCTTCAGATTCCAATACCTCAAAACACAATAGAGCCCCCGACTAACCAGCTTTCATTTCTCAAATACTTACTGTCCCCATCCAGTCACCCCTCCACTGGTCACAACCATCCTCCATACGAAACCAACCAATCAGAAGAATTTATACCCCTTCCAAAGCGACAGTTTCCCCCCCTGTCACCGCACTCAGAACGATTTCATTTTATGTTATGTTAAGTCACTTCTCCTCTGTACCTTCAAGTGTTCGAACCTTGTTGTAACTTCAACTCTCCAATTACACGTTTTGTGCTTCTTTAAACCGTGTTCGTTTAAGTCTATCCTGGTCTATACATTTTTGGTCCTCCGGGCCGGATAGACAAATAGTATTTTCGCGGCTGAAGCATTCCGGGTCCAGCGCGAAAAGTGATCATTCTCCTGTACGAAGCTCAAGATGTTATACACACGAACTGGGGCTGGCGTGGCCGATGAAGAACTTGACGACTTCTCACCGGCACTGGTCCAGGAAGCCGATGTCCATCAAAGCTCTTCAAATGACACGCCTCTAGCTTCATCGGAAAACTCAGGGGAAGTAAGTTACAACTTTCATCTCCCGTCAGATTTCGTCATCAATGACTCAACGCGCAGGCTCTTCTGTTATTCTCGGAAGCTACGCAATATAAACCACTCTGCTGTTCATCTCGACACGTCCTCAGCCTCTGCTGCAGTTGATGCCAGTTATTGGCTCCGCTTTTTCGCTGAAACCCGAGAAGAATTCCCCGAGGTTGAGAATTACGGGTGCGGAATCAGCGATGCGGTTCTCGCCACTAAATGGATGGACAAAATCTCTTCCCAATTAGAAGAAACGAATCGCATTATTGAACTTCGCACGCGCCCGCTGATTCCTTTATCTGCTAACTATCATCAGAAAGGGGTCCCAGTGAATAGGCAACCTGAGCGGCCGACTTCTCAAGAAGCTTTAATAATAGCGATGAAACATCACAATTTTTTAGCTGGGACCATACCGATGTTTTCTGGAAACATTACGGAATTCCACAGTTTCCGCTCGAGTTTCGAAAACGCTGCTCACCATCTGGACATTCCGACAGCTAAAAAGCTGGCTTGCCTCAAACAACACTTGTCAGGGTACCCCTTATCAATTGTTGAAAATATTGGCAATACAGATGCCGACTACGAGAGGGCTTACGAGGCACTAGTCGGCGAATATACCGGAAGAAGAAGAACGGCGATGGCAACATTCAAGGTTTTTCACGAAACTGCTTCGTTGAAACCTAACCCTGATGCAGATGACCTCAGCTGTTTCATCTCTAAGCTCCACAATACGAGGAATGCGGTGAATAATCTGAACATCACCGACCCAGGCGACTTCAGAGACTTTTACGTTGCATACTCGAAACTCTCTCCCGACCTTTGTGAAGAGTTCCAGAAAGCATTCCCGAATCGTGACTATATACCCACGTTTCAAGACCTGATGAAGTTCTTGGACCAACAGAACGAACAGCGCCGGGCCCGAAGCATTTTCAACGATCAGCGGACCACTCGCAATCCATGGGCACCTTCCAATCAGCGGAGAAGAACTGCAACCCCACCGAGAGGAAGGTTTGGTGCTTTTAGGAACTCCTTCGCTGCTATTCAGGACGATGGTGAGTCTTATGACCCCGTAGAATTGGCAAATGTCGAATTGTGAAACGCCAATAATTTTGCTGCCAATCTTAGCGTTAATCAGGGTAAAGGTAGGCACAATTTCCAAAATACGAGTAGTAGTAACAGTCGTAATTCTCCAAATATGTACAGTTCTGTGGTTCAGTAGGTTCCCCCCAAATCCGATTCCCTTGCCAAATTTGCAAAGGATTACACGCACTAAGAAAGTGTCCCGAGTTCGGACGCATGTCAGTTGTTGCGCGTAGGGAGTTGGTAAAAAGTTGCAATCTTTGCTGGAACTGTTTGGCGAGCACGCACGCCGTTAGAAACTGCCCCTCTAATTCAAACTGCTTCCATTGCAACGGCCGTCATCACACCTTCCTCCACCTTAATGACTACATCAATCCCAACTCCGTCAACAGGTCTCAGCACTCCTCAACCGCATGTCCTGATCCCCAGACCGGACAAACTCATCATCAAACATCAAATCGTTACCACACTCTTCAAAATCCCGTAAACCGGACTTTCGCAGGCGACCCGTTAAGATCACCCTCTGGACCTTCCACTCCTGCTTCCCAACCACTAGGAAACGCCCATTCTCCTGCTTCTATTTCTTCTTACTACGCCCAAAATCAGGTAGCGATAGGGAATGACACAGAAGCAAGGGGTCTCTGGCCTTCTCTCCCAGGGGCCACGAATAACGTTCCTCCACCGCATTTGAGGGAGGCAGAACCCCTGAATCACATCAGCTCACCTCCACCAACATCCTCGTGGGATCCTACGCAAGTAGATTAGCGGTATGGCCGACCGATGCCCTTCAATCGAACCAACTTCGTTGCTAAGACATCTTCCCTTTCGACTCTTCGACACACCCCTCTAGATCTAGCAATAATCCCCAAAGCGGAAATTTCGATTCGCAACGCTAATGGTAAATGGCATCGGTCTAGGGCCATACTGGATACTGGTAGTGAGCTGAACCTGATAACACAGGAAGCTGCTCTCAGAACTGGCATGATAATCCTCCCCTCGCCGCCTATCAGCATTTCTGGTGTTGGAGGCACCTCTAGCTCAACAATTCTCGGAACCACTTCCCTCTGGCTTCGTCAACCTACTCGACCCGACCTTTACATAACTCTTCGCGTTATCACCAGGGCTACTAATGATATCCCAACTTCTCCGTTGCCGCACCATCTTTGGCCGCACCACCTTTGGCCGCACTTCCACTCCTTGGAGTTTGCTGATCCCAAGTACTTCCAACCTCAGCCAGTGGAGATCATTTTCGGTAGCGCCGTATTCGAGTCAGTTGATCTTCAAACTGTAATATATCCAACTCAAGGGTCTCCCACAGCACGCCGGACTAAACTAGGATGGGTCATCACGGGCAGCTACTTCACCCCCTCCCAAAAGAAAACCGTAAGCTTCCACCCATCCGTTCTGGAACACAGAGAAAAACTGAACGCCGTTTGTCGCACTAATCCTTCAACGAACTCTATTGAAGAACTCGTGGCTGATCCCTCCACAAGCTTAACTCAGACCCCACCTCCTTCTCAATCTGATCATCCCACCTCAACTACCAAACCTAACCATTCTCTGATAAAGATGCTTCCACTCCTCCCTCATAAACCTTCTATGTTTTGTGGCAGTGCCAGCGCCGTCAAGATACACACATCATCTTTCCCATGCACTCAGTCCTTCAACACACCCACTAGAAAAGCAGACTGCGAACTTCATCACCTCTTAGCACGCCTCTTTCAGCTCGAGACACCCCCGACTAGGAGCCAACTTACTCCAGAGGAACTAAAGGCTGAGAAAATATTCACTTCCACTACCAGCCGCCTCCCTGATGGTCGCTATGAAGTAGCCTTACCCTTCAAACATCAACCATCTCTCCTTGGGGATTCCCGCGCCGCTGCTCTTCAACAATTATTCAAAATTGAAAGTAAGCCCTCATGCATCTCAAATACTACGTGAGAAGACGTATGTTGATGATGTTAACGGAGGTTCAAACTCTGTTAGTACTGCTCTCCACGTACGGAATGAGTTATGCCATCTTCTTTCACTAGCTTGTCTCAAGCTTCACAAGTGGGCCTCAAACCACCCTGATCTTCTCCAGGGAATTCCTCGTGATCATATCCTCCCTCCCTCCGAACCCTTGGAGTTCAGCTCTAACATTGATGATTCGATGGGGGCGCCACCACTCAAGTTACTGGGATTGTGTTGGGATCCTTCATCAGACACATTTTTCTACAGGCTGGCAGCTAGCAGTAATGTTCACACAAAGCGAGAACTCATTTCTCAAATCGCGAAGATCTATGATCCACTGGGCTGGTTAATTCCCGTAATTGTGTACGCAAGAGTTATTTCTCGTCCGATCGCCCAGGCTCATTTTCAGTGGGACGCACCTTTGCCACCGGATACGATCGTTACTTGGAACAAGCTTCAGATCCAGCTTCCCCTTCTTGCTGGTTTACATATTCCCCGACATGTGCCGATAACCGACGGCCCGACTTATCTAATTGGCTTTGCAGATGCTTCAGAACAAGCATATACCGCCGTGGTGTATCTCGTAGTTGTCCGTGCCCCTCAGAATGTTTCTAGACTCATATCAGCAAAGGCAAGGATGTCTCCAATTGGTAAAAACACCACAACCATCCCCAGACTGGAACTGTGTGCAGCCCAACTTCTCGCTAAGCTGATGTCCAAGGTATCCCCCTTATTCCCAAAACTCAGCGCTGAACACATACTAGCATTTTCAGACTCCACGATAACACTCTCGTGGCTGACCGCTTCGCCAGCTCCAACATGGAAAACCTTCGTGGGGAATCGGGTCTCTGACACTCTGTCTCACATACCAGCTCAGCAGTGGTTTCATGTGGGAACCTCCGAAAATCCAGCCGATGTTGCCTCGCGAGGGCTCACACCTCAGCAACTTCTTGATCACCGTCAGTGGATGGAAGGGCCAGCCTGGATTAAACAATCACCGTATGAGTGGCCCCTTGTTCGAGTTCGTCCTGAATTGTCTAACCCTAATGTCACGTTTGAAGTTCGCCCAAACACACCAGTTTCCTTAAGCATGACTCCGGTTTATGATGACACGTTTCATCTGCTTGAAGAACGTTGCTCCTCTTTCGTCTCACTCCGCAACATAACCGCCTGGATACATAGATTCATTGTAACGGCTCGCAGATCCTCTGACCCCACACTTCGTCAACGCCGCTCTCACATACTTTCACTAATGTCGCCGCGCACTACAATATCTGCCTTCATCCAGTCACACGTACCTCCCCTTACTCTTGCCGAGTCGAGGGAAGCAGAACGTATCTTGGTCCGCCGCGCTCAGCTACATGCCCTCAGTCCCCAGCTGAAGGAAGCTCGTTCAGGCTCCATCAAATCCCATCTTGGTAAATCCTTAGCCTATTTTATTAGCTCAGAGGACATTATTTTACGGGTAGGAGGGCGATTGGCCTCATCAAATTTAGACTTTGACGCCCGGCACCCCATACTATTGCCATCCTATCATTATCTGACCCGTCTACTAATCAGTGAAGCTCACAACTCCAACCTCCATACTGGACCCTCCTCCACCCTAGCTTTCCTCCGTAGGAAGTATTGGATTGTGGATGGAAAACGAGTTGTCCGGCGTCAGCTGTCCAAGTGCAACAAGTGCTTCTCCTACCGCCCTACACCATTCCAACCACCAATGGGACAGCTCCCCTCCTCTCGAACAAAGCCAACAGCACCATTCCAAATAGTTGGTGTAGATTATGCGGGACCATTCACCCTTACATCATCCTTTCGATCATCATCACGTTCAACCCAGAGCAAAACACGCCAGGCTTACATGGTAGTCTTTGTTTGTTTCACCACCAAAGCAGTGAACCTTGAGTTTGCTACTTCCCTCTCCACTCCAGCCTTCATCACGGCCTATCGCAGATTCTGTGACCGCCGAGGAAATCCAACTGCGATATACTCCGATAATGGAACAAATTTTGTTGGGGCTGCTGGCGAACTCCGCTGTCTTCGATCCCTCCTCTCTTCCGAAGTCTACAAAACTGCTGTCAATAGGGAAAGCCTCGCACATGGGACACAATGGCACTTCATTCCCCCTGCCGCTCCACATTTTGGTGGACTCTGGGAAGCAGCAGTGAAATCAGCCAAACGATTACTTCGCACAGGGCTTCGAAACCAGATTCTGACTTTGGAGTGTTTCATTTCTATTCTCACTCGCGTTGAAGCAATTCTGAATTCTCGGCCATTGGTAGGTGTTTCCACGTCCCCAGACGACCTGCACTTCCTGACTCCTGGACACTTCTTAATTTTACGTCCCATAATATCTGAACCACCACCATCGGACAACACGCCACCTTTGCATAGCACCTCTGGCAGCTCAGTGACACCCTCAAACAAGACAATGCCGACTCCTCCACCATTACCCCCTCCACCACTTTGTTCTGACAACACTCTGGATGCCAGTCACAATTTGGGATCAAGGTACAAACAAGTGATTCAGCTGACCAAAGCCTTCTGGAAGAGATGGACAGTGGAGTATCTCACAACACTACAAGATAGAACAAAGTGGGGTAATACACGGAAAGGGATCAATCCTTCTCCCGGGCAAGTAGTGATACTCATGGAACCTAATCTTCCAGTAACCCAATGGAGATTGGGGCGTATCACCCGTCTTTTCCCCGATAGATCAGGCATATCTCGAGTAGCTGAAGTAGCTACCTCATCTGGCTCCCTCACACGTCCACTGAGGAAATTATGTCCCCTTCCTACCCAGTAATATCCTGCAATGTCATCATCACAGCGCGGGGGAATATGTTTTGAGCAAGTCTCAAAATACATTGACCTCAGTTTTTCCCAACATCTCAACATTTCCGTTTTTGGATCCGATAATCCTTATACCTGCGAGTCGTCCGGCTCTTACCGCTTGGAGCTCCCCAATTGGTTTCCCAAGCGCCTCGAAATTCCCCACCTCTGGGATTACCGTTCCTACTTGTCACTTCGCAACAATAGGCTTCAGATTCCAATACCTCAAAACACAATAGAGCCCCCGACTAACCAGCTTTCATTTCTCAAATACTTACTGTCCCCATCCAGTCACCCCTCCACTGGTCACAACCATCCTCCATACGAAACCAACCAATCAGAAGAATTTATACCCCTTCCAAAGCGACAGTTCCCCCCCCCCCCCCCCACTGTCACCGCACTCTGAACGATTTCATTTTATGTTATGTTAAGTCACTTCTCCTCTGTACCTTCAAGTGTTCGAACCTTGTTGTAACTTCAACTCTCCAATTACACGTTTTGTGCTTCTTTAAACCGTGTTCGTTTAAGTCTATCCTGGTCTATACAATGTCTCTGGGGAAACTTCAATGTCTGACCACCGGATGGTGAGGTTCAGGCTGCGGTTCCCTAACAGTGTGACGGAGACATATCGGAACCCCAAGAACACGGATTGGGTTCTGTACAGCAGTGTGTTGGCCTCCAGTTTGGAGAGCTACAGGTGTGAAATGCAAACTGTCGAAGGTGTAGAAAGGGCGACAGGGGAGATCTGCGCAGCTATGGTAGAGGCGTATGAAGAAAGCTGCGAGTTGAAAACCCGAAGATCCAATAGGGAGGTTCCTTGGTGGAACAAGGAACTGGATAGGCTTCGGAAAGAAACGAGGAGGCTCTTTAACAGAGCAAAATATCTGGTGCGTAGCAACACACAACTTTCCGCCACCCCTTTAAGTTCGAACACCACCTACATAGGCGGGCGCTATATCTTCGTTCAACGCATTTTTACAGGAACATTTATAGAAAACAAAATGTAGGGACTAGTTAGCTGAGAGTACTCCAAAAGTTTGATCGAAATCGTTAGAGCCGTTTTTGAGAAAATTGGAATACCGATAAATTAATATTCGACAAGTCTCCTTTTCTGAGTTAACTTGGCTTATATCTCCGTTCAACATATATATACAGAAATAACTATACAGAACGAAATGTTGGTATGGGTGACTCAAAGACACTTCATCAGGATTTATCACATCTGGTGAAAAAGTTACCCTGGAATTTACGGAAATGTCCGAAAAACGTTATTTTCGACACATTTTGATTTTTATCTCTGTTCAATGGACCGTCACAGGAACATTTATCGAGAAGAATATGTAGGTATTAACTATTCAAAAACACCCTGTGAGTTTGGTGAAAATCGCTGGAGCCGTTTTGCCAAAAAGCGTAAAAAACCTATTTTTGCTTCAGGGGCCCATATCTCCGTTCACCGTATTTTCATGGAGATATGTATGGAAAAAAAAAAGTTAGGTATTGATTAGGAGAAGATAATTTGAAAGTTTAATCAAAATCGTTAGAGCCGTTTTCGAGAAAAATGCGAAAAACCCTAGTTTTTGGTACTTTTTCGTCCCCCACCCCCCCTTCCCATCGGCCGAAATCGTCCATAACCTTATTTTGGTGTCTACGAAAAATAAAGAACAGAACAAAAAAAGAACCAGCTCAATCGGATGAGCCGTTCTCCCGCAAATCGAACTACAGACACACACACACACACACATACAGGTCTGTTTCTTTATTTCATGACTGTACCTAAACCCTCGACGAGGGTTATATCAGTCATAGAAGTTGCGGTTTCGCTAATATGCAAGAGGCCGGCCCCTGCAGCATCCACCGAACTCAGACCTGTGGAGGTACGGCAGGTATGTGGTCGTTAGCCAGTCTCACCGTAGAGAGCTGTTGCCCGTGTGTTACCGTGCGGAGGTGACCACCTGAGGAATCCCGTACCATCTGGGAGTAGTTCTTAATCTGGTTCCCTACCTGATCTTACTGTTTACTTGGGTGGCAAGTTTCAAAAGGACTGATCAACTATAACCACGTTTCTTAGCCATTACCTTCTTTGCGAACTTTGCAAAATGGTTATAGGCTTCCTTTGTAGCAGTCAAAGCTGCTAAGTTCGTTTGCCCTCTCAACAACCGTCGCTCACTGTTGTAGAAACTACAGTGGAGCAGCACATGGTTTCTTGTTTCCTCCGCACTGGAGGCACAAGACGTGCATAATGGAGAGTCTTTCAGAGAAAAGAAGTGGAGCCGCGCATTGAAGTCACCATGTCCCGTGAGGAACTGGCTCGTCCAGTGGTCTGGCTCAACCCATTTTCTAGAAAGACGTTCACGGATGTTGGGGAAGAACTCATACGTATCACGTCCCTTTGACGAGGATTCCCATCTCGCTTGCCATTTCTCTAGAGCCCATTCATCGATGGCGGCAAGTTTCTGTTCTGTGGTGAGATCCGCACGGAGTTCAGCCCAAAGCGGGGGAAGCTCCAGGTTTCACTCTCCACTTGTCAATCATGCACTCAACAGCCAAATCAACTGGTAACTGACCAGTGATCACCTGGAGTGCTTCCGTTGATACAGTCTTGTAGGCCTTGGTGATCCACAGGAGCGCGGCTCTCTGGGATTGGGCCAATACTCTCTTTTGATTGACTGTTAGTTTGCTACCCCAGACAACAGGGCAGTAGCCAATCACACCTAAATAGATGGCCTTATACATGAGGATGGTGTCGTGGTAACACACACCCCAAGTGGCCTTAGTAATGGCACGCAGTGAGGCAAACCTTGCAATGGTAGTGCCTTTAAGGGACTGGAGGTGTTGGTTGAAACCCCACCTCTCACCTATATTCACTCCTAAATACTTGACGTGCTTTTCAAGAAGGAGCCTGTGGCCGCCAAAGCGTATTGTGGGTGGATTATTCACTTTCCCCTTCAAGAGGATTAGCTGGGTTTTTCCTCAGCCACCTGCATCTTGACGTGCTCGCACCATTGGTTGACAGTGCGGAGCACGTGGTGGGTTTTTTCTTCAATTTGGCGGACTGACTCTGCAAAGATCAGCACAGTCAAGTCATCCACATAGGCGTACGGCTCGCAGTCAGTCTCCATGAGTTTCCTGAGAAGACCTTCGAAGAAGGCATTCCAGAGTGCTGGTCCTAGGACCGAGCCCTGTGGGCACCCCTTCTCAATCTTTCTCCGGACGGAGACATGCCTACTTTCGATCGTAGCAGTTCTGTCTGTCAGGTAACTTCTGACGAGCGAGTACAGGTTGCGGGGGATTCCCCTACCTTTGAGTTCATTAAGGAGCGCTGGCCACCAAAGGTTGTCAAACGCTCCTCTGATGTCAATCAGAACTGCTACGACGTACTTAGCCGGTGCCAGCAGGGAAACACGCCGAATCTCGACAATGACATCCTGCGTGGACCTTCCTTTGGTACACCCGTATTGCCTGCCTGTGAGGTTGCGGCCAAAGACTCCTTCGAGGGACTGCAACATCAAGATTTCTAGTGTTTTGCCTAATATGGAAAGAAGGCTGAGTGGTCTCCATGATCGCGGGTCCGACTGATTGCGGTCGCCTCCCTTTGAAGAGTGACAACGCGCGCAGACTTCCACTGAGTGGGGAACTGTCCGACCTGCAGACAGTCATTAAATAAATTAAGGAGACCGCTGGAGATTGTCCGCTCAGCCTTCCTTAGCATATTGCTTTCTATTTTATCTGGCCCAGGAGATTTGTTGGGCTTTAAGGTCGCAAGAGCCCTGCCGAGGTCGCCTGTTGTCCACAATGGGATGTCGGGCTCGTTCGGAGGGTCCATGATCAGCTCCCTTGCTGCCCTCGGGGCTTCAGTGTCTCGAGCTAGTTGGTCATCTGGGAACGCCTTCTCAAGGAGGGTTTCCAGTGAACGTTCGATACTGCAGGCCCAGCCTGACTCATTTTGCATCGCAGCTAAGACCTGCTCTACATTTGCTTTTCCTATGGAGGACTTGTAGTGTCTGCCCCAGGGGTTCTCAGAGCTCTCCGCTTCCACAAAATTTCGCCAGCCTTGCCGTTTGGCTCGTTTGATGGCGCGGTGGAAGGCCTTCTTCTCTTGGATGAAGGCAGTTCGGAGTGTTGCTCTGGCATCAGGGTCACGAGTGTTTTGGTACATCCTTCTGGCTCTATTTGCACTTTGCTTGAGGGGATTAAGTTCCTCAGTCCACCATGGGACTTTGATCGCCCTGTGCTTCTGTTGGCCAAGTACAGAGAGCCCAGCAGAGTGCAGTGCTGTGGTAAATGTGTCCACTTTGCTGTCCACCTCTTCAGGTGTGGATGCTTGCACTATTAGGTCGGTGTCTGCGGCACGCAGTTCACCTTCCAGTACCCTAAAGAATTGCGGCCAGTCAGCATTTTTTGTGCGGAATCGCTTTTCACGCGTGTCTTTGCAGAGGATGTTATCATCCGTAATGGCAAAGTCAATAACCATGTGATCGCTCTGCGTTGCACCTGGTACGACTCGCCAACCCTTCAATTTGAGTAGCAGGGTGTGGGACACTGCTGTGACGTCTATACACGACCTTCCTCCCGGGCCATCATAGGTCGCCTCAGTCATGGGGTCGTTGGCAACAACCAAGTTGTACCTGGTGAGCAGCTCTATATACGCCTCGCCCGCCCCATCCAGGGTTGGGGATCCCCACAATGGTGATCTGGCGTTTGCATCTGCACAGACTACGCAGGGTCGTCCTGATAGGCCTGCTAGAGCCCGCTCGAGTGGTTCAAGGCTGTTGGCAACTGGTGCGCCAAATTGCCTGTAAATGATATTACAACCAGCTCAAAGCCACCGGCTCGGATGAGCACAGCGGCCAAGTGCTGGCTGTTCAGGTGAGTGAGTGCGAGCATGTCAATGGACGGGTCGATGCAGGCTACTGCTGCCTTGGCTCCCGTTCTTGCTCCAGCCACCATTCGTGCCTGCGATCCGAGACCAAGAGTTTTGGATCCTATGTACGGTTCCTGTATGGCGAGGACACTGCAGCGTTTCTTGAGTGCATTTTGCAGCAACTCAGCCATAACTGGGCAACTCTTATTTGTGTTGTGCTGAAGGATTCGAACTGTTTTTGACCTATTCATAATCCACTCGTGACTCCTGGAGGGCAATCGCTCGCTGACGAGTGGTACAGCGTGCGTCTCGTGTAGAGTGTGCGACCTGTTGGATTTTGCGTTTGACGCAATTGGCACACTTTAGGGGAGCATCACGCTTGCATTCCTTACTCAGATGTGGCAAGGCGCACCAGGCGCACACAAATGGTCTTGTACAGGCCACTGCCAGGTGGCCATAGCGCTGGCATTTGTAGCACTGAGTGGGGGCTTGGTACTTTCGTATGGCGCACCGCTGCCAGGCTATTTGGAGGTGCCTTGCCCCCTCTAGTTTTTTGTACAGGCTGGGTGATACCTCAATCACCCAATCCTTCTGTCTGCCTCGCTTTTTGGTGAAGAGAGGCCTGACATCCTGCGGCTGCAAGCCTAACGCAGGGTTGTGCTCAACAACTTGTTGGGCCAAGTCCTCTTTTTGAAGGTCGGTCCGCACGTCGCACAGCAGCAGGCGTGGGAAACGACCCAGGGGGGCTGACGCTTGGAGCTTCAACTCCTTTTTTGTGGAAATGTGGCTCGTGAGCGCCTTGGCCATTTCTGGCGTTTCCGTCACAATGACGGCGCCACCTCCCACTGCGGTGCGGATGTCTAGCACTCGGACACTCAGAGCTTGGAGGTCCGTAGCAGGGACACCCCGCATAAGCGCTTCCATTGCGTCAGGGTTGGAGGGACCAGCCTCTCCTTCCTCACATGTCCGCCTAACCACTACCACGTTTTGTCGTGGGTTTTTAGGGGGGAGTTTGGCAAGCGGTGGAGGCTTTTTATTTTGGTTTTTATTTTTATTTTTGCCCTTGTTTTTGCTGCCCTCGGCCTGCACTTCCTGCTTAGTTGGGGCCTGTTTCTGCTTCCCTCTGCGCTTCCTGGCCCTGGCAGGCTGCCATTCCGCCTCAGCTCCATGAGGGGGGGAGGAAGGCGCAGTAGCGGCTACTGCCGCATATGAGGGGCCTGGGGTACTACCCTGGCTCGTTGTTGCTCCTCGAGTTTGGGGGGCTGGTGGCACTGGCTGCTGGGCAATTGCCCTACGCAGCTCTTCCCTCACGACAGCCGCCACAGTTTCCCGCAGGGGGGGAGTGGCAGGGGGCGATGTCGTTGGGGGGGCATTAGCTTTTATAGCCAGCTTCGAAATTTCGAAGAGGCAACTAGTTACGAGGTCCCGCATAGGTCCTGTCGCGTTGGCCCTCATCCGTGCCAGCTGGCCGTGGATGATTTGGACGTATGCGCAAATTTGCTCCATGTCCGACAGTTTAGGGTCCACGCTGTGTCGTGTGCTTGTAGTAGCCGGGTTGCCCGGGCTACTAGGGGGAGAAGGGGGAGATGAACGCGGTTTGCCCGGTTCTTTCCGCCCTTGTTTGTTTGGACGACGAGTAGGTTGCTCATGGTCCGAAGAGGGAGGGGTCGAGCTTGGCGAGCCCGAGGAAGAGGCGCAGGTGGCGTTTTTATTACCTGCTGAAGTTTTAGTTGACTTTGTCATGTTTTTTACTTATTTGGGGGGGGGGGGTGATTAAAGAAGCGGACTGGTGTAGTGTATCCTTGTGAGTTCATTTGTTGTGTGTGTTCGTGGTATGAGCGAGAGGTGCTCGAGGCAGTGTCCTGGAAGCTCCCCCTCAGGCATATTGATTCTAGCCCCTTTCGCTGGTCCGTTGAGGGTCAAAGGGAGGCCCCCACATGCGCCGCAGCTGCCAGTCCGGCCACCCACCGGGACTAAGACGCATGAGGGATTTTTCGGCTGCTGCTCAGAGTCAGCCCTCGGCCACTAGTGATGTGGTGAGCGGGACACACGCTATCAGCCGCCCCAGGAACGCTCAAACCTGGTTTTTCCCCTCCTCATTCCGAAGGCCGCACCTATATGGGATCGCTCAAAGGTGTTAGTGAGCTACTTCCAGGACTGTCTTTCGCTCATTATGAGTGTTTCAAGTGAGTGTGTTCTGCCACGCAAGCCGTTGCAGTGTATTTAGTATCTGGAATATGTTGTGTATGTCAGTGTCGTGAGCTTTAAGCCCTTTAAGGCCGGTTTTAACGACCACGCAGAGGATACGGCAGGAGAATTCTGTACCCTTCCTGCGGGGGTGTGTTCTGCGATCCCAGCTAAAGGTAGGGGTTCCCAGTGTGTCATGTATGTGAATGAAGTGTAAGTTGTGTCCCTTTTAGTCCGGCTTATACGAACACGCAGGGAGTACGGCAGTGGAATTCTGGACCCCCTACTGCAGGGTGAGCACAGTGTGGCGACAGAGTACACTGTGACGCCCAGCCACAGTTAAGCCTCGTTGGATGTAATCTTGCGGGGACCTCATAGAGGTGAGGTTGTCTTTCAAGCTGGGCCCACCCGGCTGTCCCTTTTAGTCGGCTCATACGACACGCAGGGAATACGTCAGCGGAATTCTGGACCCCCGACTGCAGGGTGACACACAGATCTGTTTCTTTATTTCATGACTGTACCTAAACCCTCGACGAGGGTTATATCAGTCATAGAAGTTGCGGTTTCGCTAATATGCAAGAGGCCGGCCCCTGCAGCATCCACCGAACTCAGACCTGTGGAGGTACGGCAGGTATGTGGTCGTTAGCCAGTCTCACCGTAGAGAGCTGTTGCCCGTGTGTTACCGCGCGGAGGTGACCACCTGAGGAATCCCGTACCATCTGGGAGTAGTTCTTAATCTGGTTCCCTACCTGATCTTACTGTTTACTTGGGTGGCAAGTTTCAAAAGGACTGATCAACTATAACCACGTTTCTTAGCCATTACCTTCTTTGCGAACTTTGCAAAATGGTTATAGGCTTCCTTTGTAGCAGTCAAAGCTGCTAAGTTCGTTTGCCCTCTCAACAACCGTCGCTCACTGTTGTAGAAACTACAGTGGAGCAGCACATGGTTTCTTGTTTCCTCCGCACTGGAGGCACAAGACGTGCATAATGGAGAGTCTTTCAGAGAAAAGAAGTGGAGCCGCGCATTGAAGTCACCATGTCCCGTGAGGAACTGGCTCGTCCAGTGGTCTGGCTCAACCCATTTTCTAGAAAGACGTTCACGGATGTTGGGGAAGAACTCATACGTATCACGTCCCTTTGACGAGGATTCCCATCTCGCTTGCCATTTCTCTAGAGCCCATTCATCGATGGCGGCAAGTTTCTGTTCTGTGGTGAGATCCGCACGGAGTTCAGCCCAAAGCGGGGAAGCTCCTGTTTCACTCTCCACTTGTCAATCATGCACTCAACAGCCAAATCAACTGGTAACTGACCAGTGATCACCTGGAGTGCTTCCGTTGATACAGTCTTGTAGGCCTTGGTGATCCACAGGAGCGCGGCTCTCTGGGATTGGGCCAATACTCTCTTTTGATTGACTGTTAGTTTGCTACCCCAGACAACAGGGCAGTAGCCAATCACACCTAAATAGATGGCCTTATACATGAGGATGGTGTCGTGGTAACACACACCCCAAGTGGCCTTAGTAATGGCACGCAGTGAGGCAAACCTTGCAATGGTAGTGCCTTTAAGGGACTGGAGGTGTTGGTGGAAGCCCCACCTCTCACCTATATTCACTCCTAAATACTTGACGTGCTTTTCAAGAAGGAGCCTGTGGCCGCCAAAGCGTATTGTGGGTGGATTATTCACTTTCCCCTTCAAGAGGATTAGCTGGGTTTTTTCCTCAGCCACCTGCATCTTGACGTGCTCGCACCATTGGTTGACAGTGCGGAGCACGTGGTGGGTTTTTTCTTCAATTTGGCGGACTGACTCTGCAAAGATCAGCACAGTCAAGTCATCCACATAGGCGTACGGCTCGCAGTCAGTCTCCATGAGTTTCCTGAGAAGACCTTCGAAGAAGGCATTCCAGAGTGCTGGTCCTAGGACCGAGCCCTGTGGGCACCCCTTCTCAATCTTTCTCCGGACGGAGACATGCCTACTTTCGATCGTAGCAGTTCTGTCTGTCAGGTAACTTCTGATGAGCGAGTACAGGTTGCGGGGGATTCCCCTACCTTTGAGTTCATTAAGGAGCGCTGGCCACCAAAGGTTGTCAAACGCTCCTCTGATGTCAATCAGAACTGCTACGACGTACTTAGCCGGTGCCAGCAGGGAAACACGCCGAATCTCGACAATGACATCCTGCGTGGACCTTCCTTTGGTACACCCGTATTGCCTGCCTGTGAGGTTGCGGCCAAAGACTCCTTCGAGGGACTGCAACATCAAGATTTCTAGTGTTTTGCCTAATATGGAAAGAAGGCTGAGTGGTCTCCATGATCGCGGGTCCGACTGATTGCGGTCGCCTCCCTTTGAAGAGTGACAACGCGCGCAGACTTCCACTGAGTGGGGAACTGTCCGACCTGCAGACAGTCATTAAATAAATTAAGGAGACCGCTGGAGATTGTCCGCTCAGCCTTCCTTAGCATATTGCTTTCTATTTTATCTGGCCCAGGAGATTTGTTGGGCTTTAAGGTCACAAGAGCCCTGCCGAGGTCGCCTGTTGTCCACAATGGGATGTCGGGCTCGTTCGGAGGGTCCATGATCAGCTCCCTTGCTGCCCTCTGGGCTTCAGTGTCTCGAGCTAGTTGGTCATCTGGGAACGCCTTCTCAAGGAGGGTTTCCAGTGAACGTTCGATACTGCAGGCCCAGCCTGACTCATTTTGCATCGCAGCTAAGACCTGCTCTACATTTGCTTTTCCTATGGAGGACTTGTAGTGTCTGCCCCAGGGGTTCTCAGAGCTCTCCGCTTCCACAAAATTTCGCCAGCCTTGCCGTTTGGCTCGTTTGATGGCGCGGTGGAAGGCCTTCTTCTCTTGGATGAAGGCAGTTCGGAGTGTTGCTCTGGCATCAGGGTCACGAGTGTTTTGGTGCATCCTTCTGGCTCTATTTGCACTTTGCTTGAGGGGATTAAGTTCCTCAGTCCACCATGGGACTTTGATCGCCCTGTGCTTCTGTTGGCCAAGTACAGAGAGCCCAGCAGAGTGCAGTGCTGTGGTAAATGTGTCCACTTTGCTGTCCACCTCTTCAGGTGTGGATGCTTGCACTATTAGGTCGGTGTCTGCGGCACGCAGTTCACCTTCCAGTACCCTAAAGAATTGCGGCCAGTCAGCATTTTTTGTGCGGAATCGCTTTTCACGCGTGTCTTTGCAGAGGATGTTATCATCCGTAATGGCAAAGTCAATAACCATGTGATCGCTCTGCGTTGCACCTGGTACGACTCGCCAACCCTTCAATTTGAGTAGCAGGGTGTGGGACACGGCTGTGACGTCTATACACGACCTTCCTCCCGGGCCATCATAGGTCGCCTCAGTCATGGGGTCGTTGGCAACAACCAAGTTGTACCTGGTGAGCAGCTCTATATACGCCTCGCCCGCCCCATCCAGGGTTGGGGATCCCCACAATGGTGATCTGGCGTTTGCATCTGCACAGACTACGCAGGGTCGTCCTGATAGGCCTGCTAGAGCCCGCTCGAGTGGTTCAAGGCTGTTGGCAACTGGTGCGCCAAATTGCCTGTAAAATGATATTACAACCAGCTCAAAGCCACCGGCTCGGATGAGCACAGCGGCCAAGTGCTGGCTGTTCAGGTGAGTGAGTGCGAGCATGTCAATGGACGGGTCGATGCAGGCTACTGCTGCCTTGGCTCCCGTTCTTGCTCCAGCCACCATTCGTGCCTGCGATCCGAGACCAAGAGTTTTGGATCCTATGTACGGTTCCTGTATGGCGAGGACACTGCAGCGTTTCTTGAGTGCATTTTGCAGCAACTCAGCCATAACTGGGCAACTCTTATTTGTGTTGTGCTGAAGGATTCGAACTGTTTTTGACCTATTCATAATCCACTCGTGACTCCTGGAGGGCAATCGCTCGCTGACGAATGGTACAGCGTGCGTCTCGTGTAGAGTGTGCGACCTGTTGGATTTTGCGTTCGACGCAATTGGCACACTTGAGGGGAGCATCACGCTTGCATTCCTTACTCAGATGTGGCAAGGCGCACCAGGCGCACACAAATGGTCTTGTACAGGCCACTGCCAGGTGGCCATAGCGCTGGCATTTGTAGCACTGAGTGGGGGCTTGGTACTTTCGTATGGCGCACCGCTGCCAGGCTATTTGGAGGTGCCTTGCCCCCTCTAGTTTTTTGTACAGGCTGGGTGATACCTCAATCACCCAATCCTTCTGTCTGCCTCGCTTTTTGGTGAAGAGAGGCCTGACATCCTGCGGCTGCAAGCCTAACGCAGGGTTGTGCTCAACAACTTGTTGGGCCAAGTCCTCTTTGAAGGTCGGTCCGCACGTCGCACAGCAGCAGGCGTGGGAAACGACCCAGGGGGCTGACGCTTGAGCTTCAACTCCTTTTTTGTGGAAATGTGGCTCGTGAGCGCCTTGGCCATTTCTGGCGTTTCCGTCACAATGACGGCGCCACCTCCCACTGCGGTGCGGATGTCTAGCACTCGGACACTCAGAGCTTGGAGGTCCGTAGCAGGGACACCCCGCATAAGCGCTTCCATTGCGTCAGGGTTGGAGGGACCAGCCTCTCCTTCCTCACATGTCCGCCTAACCACTACCACGTTTTGTCGTGGGTTTTTAGGGGGGAGTTTGGCAAGCGGTGGAGGCTTCTTATTTTGGTTTTTATTTTTATTTTTGCCCTTGTTTTTGGGCGGAGGCATAGGCGGGGCGCTGCCCTCGGCCTGCACTTCCTGCTTAGTTGGGGCCTGTTTCTGCTTCCCTCTGCGCTTCCTGGCCCTGGCAGGCTGCCATTCCGCCTCAGCTCCATGAGGGGGGGAGGAAGGCGCAGTAGCGGCTACTGCCGCATATGAGGGGCCTGGGGTACTACCCTGGCTCGTTGTTGCTCCTCGAGTTTGGGGGGCTGGTGGCACTGGCTGCTGGGCAATTGCCCTACGCAGCTCTTCCCTCACGACAGCCGCCACAGTTTCCCGCAGGGGGGGAGTGGCAGGGGGCGATGGCGTTGGGGGGGGATTAGCTTTTATAGCCAGCTTCGAAATTTCGAAGAGGCAACTAGTTACGAGGTCCCGCATAGGTCCTGTCGCGTTGGCCCTCATCCGTGCCAGCTGGCCGTGGATGATTTGGACGTATGCGCAAATTTGCTCCATGTCCGACAGTTTAGGGTCCACGCTGTGTCGTGTGCTTGTAGTAGCCGGGTTGCCCGGGCTACTGGGGGGAGATGAGCGCGGTTTGCCCGGTTCTTTCCGCCCTTGTTTGTTTGGACGACGAGTAGGTTGCTCATGGTCCGAAGAGGGAGGGGTCGAGCTTGGCGAGCCCGAGGAAGAGGCGCAGGTGGCGTTTTTATTACCTGCTGAAGTTTTAGTTGACTTTGTCATGTTTTTTACTTATTTGGGGGTGATTAAAGAAGCGGACTGGTGTAGTGTATCCTTGTGAGTTCATTTGTTGTGTGTGTTCGTGGTATGAGCGAGAGGTGCTCGAGGCAGTGTCCTGGAAGCTCCCCTCAGGCATATTGATTCTAGCCCCTTTCGCTGGTCCGTTGAGGGTCAAAGGGAGGCCCCCACATGCGCCGCAGCTGCCAGTCCGGCCACCCACCGGGACTAAGACGCATGAGGGATTTTTCGGCTGCTGCTCAGAGTCAGCCCTCGGCCACTAGTGATGTGGTGAGCGGGACACACGCTATCAGCCGCCCCAGGAACGCTCAAACCTGGTTTTTCCCCTCCTCATTCCGAAGGCCGCACCTATATAGGGGATCGCTCAAAGGTGTTAGTGAGCTACTTCCAGGACTGTCTTTCGCTCATTATGAGTGTTTCAAGTGAGTGTGTTCTGCCACGCAAGCCGTTGCAGTGTATTTAGTATCTGGAATATGTTGTGTATGTCAGTGTCGTGAGCTTTAAGCCCCTTTAAGGCCGGTTTTAACGACCACGCAGAGGATACGGCAGGAGAATTCTGTACCCCTTCCTGCGGGGGTGTGTTCTGCGATCCCAGCTAAAGGTAGGGGTTCCCAGTGTGTCATGTATGTGAATGAAGTGTAAGTTGTGTCCCTTTTAGTCCGGCTTATACGAACACGCAGGGAGTACGGCAGTGGAATTCTGGACCCCCTACTGCAGGGTGAGCACAGTGTGGCGACAGAGTACACTGTGACGCCCAGCCACAGTTAAGCCTCGTTGGATGTAATCTTGCGGGGACCTCATAGAGGTGAGGTTGTCTTTCAAGCTGGGCCCACCCGGCTGTCCCTTTTAGTCGGCTCCTGGAGAGACTTCTGTGGGGGCATGAAAGACTTGTCTACCATGTCCAAGGTACAGAAGATCCTCTCTAGAGAAGAGAGGCCGCAAATCGGTTTTCTCGTAAAGGCAGGGGACGCGCGGATGGGCAGCTCACTTCCCAGGGTCTCAAAGCCTGCAGTGGGGAGATAGCCACCACCATCAGCTTAGCGCTGATGGGGGTACCTGTCATGGGCAATCAAGGAACCCACTGCTAGCTGCAGCCTCCAGAGAAATGTTCACACTTAATAAGGTTAAATGGGGTTCATTTAAACCTTACAAGGCGCCAGGTGCGGATGGGATCTTCCCAGCCATGTTGCAGCATGGTAGGGAGGCTCTGGGTCCGATACTGGTGAGGCTTTTCAGGGCGAGCTATGTCCTTGGGTACATACCCACTATGTGGAGGAAGGTGAAGGTGGTCTTTATACCAAAGCCGGGTGGCTCCTCGGCCCTGGCTAAGGGCTACCGCCCCATCAGTCTCATGTCCTTCGTGTTGAAAACAATGGAGAAGATAGTGTGCCTATCAATAAAGGAGTACTATCTTACTCAGAACCCCATTCGGAGTTCCCAGCATGCCTATCAGAGGGGGAGATCCACTGAGACTGCTCTGAACGAACTGGCAACAGTGCTGGAGGATACTCCGAGATCCGGAGAGATTGCGCTGTGCTGCTTTCTGGATATTGGGGGGGCTTTCGACAATACGTCGTATGCCTCAATTACGGCTGCGGCTGGTAGGAAGGGAGTAGATCCTTACCTAATCTCTTGGACCAACGAGATGCTGAGTAGCAGGGTGGTCTTCTCGGAGTTGGGGGGGGAGACACTCTCTGTGGTGCCCACCAGGGATGCCCACCGGGAGAGGTTGCTCTCCCTCTCCTCTGGTTACTGGTAGCTGATACCCTTCTCGAGCTGCTGGAGGAGGAGGGCTACAAGGTAATAGGATACGCGGATGACCTGGTAATTATAGTCAGGGGTAAATTCGCGAGTGTAATCAGTGAATGCATTCAGCATGCACTGAATACCCTACAGACATGGTGCAATGGGCAAGGACTGTTTGTCAATCTAGACAAAACGAGCCTGATCCCATTCACCAGAAGGCGCAGCCTTACGCTGCGGGAACTCAGGCTGGGTGGCAAGGTGGTGAAGATCCAGCATGAGATCAAGTACTTGGGAGTCTTTCTTGATGGAAAGCTCTCTTGGGCCACACACGTGAAAAAAGCCTCACAGCGGGCGTCGGTGGCGATGTGGGCAGCTCAAAGAATGGTGGGGGTGATCCGGTGGTTGTACACTGCGGTTGTTAGGCCTGTAGTCACCTATGGAGCCCTGGTCTGGTGGACTAGGGTGGAAAACAAAACAGTGCAGTTGCAGCTAAATAATCTGCAGCGTAGGGCGTGTCTAGCCATTACAGGCTGTATGACAACATCCCTACGGCTGCACTGGAGGTCTTGCTAGATTTAGCTCCACTCCACATACATGTTAGTATGTAGTGTAGTTACCTGGATGGCGTTCCTCCAGGCTGCCCGTATGTTGGAGTTGGGTCTGATCATGCGGGGGAGGAGGAGTTCCTGCCACTTGATCCTTGACAAGGTGAAGGTGGGGGGGCCTGAACTGCATGTGGTAGACTCAATGCCCGCGAGGTTCAACTTCGCACTACCCTTTCGGATACTCATTCATGAGCGATCCAGGTGGGTAGGGGGAGCTCCCGCTTTCGAAGCTGGGGCCCTGGTATACTACACTGATGGCTCGGTGCAGGGTGGCCTTGCAGGGCAGGCATCTTTGGGCCGAGGATCGGAGCAGCGATCCCATTGGGGTCGCGGGCCACGGTGTTCCAGGCAGAGGTGGCTGCGGTGACAGTCTGTGTGCAGCGGTTGCTGCAGAGGGGACTGAAGCGGCAGAGAATTTACATCATGGTGGACAGTCAGGCCACTCTCAAGGCCTTAGCCTCATACTGTCTTATATCGCGGCAGGTGTGGGAGTGTCTGACTGGACTGAAGACCCTGGCCGAGGACAACAGTGTAACACTGTGTTGGGTGCCAAGGCATCAGGGTATAGAGGGAAACGAACGGGCTGATAGGTTGGCTAAGAAGGGATCAGAGCAGATCCCTATTGGCCCTGAGCCCTTTGTTGGGACTACCAGGAGCCACCTACGTAGAGAGGTTGGCAAATGGGAGGATAGGTGCAGGGCTGCTCATTGGCAGGGGCTGCCCGGTCTTAGACAGTCAAAACTCTTTATCCGGCTCTCCAGAGAGAGGTCCAAGGAGGTGCTCGCTCTGGGGAGGAAGGATATGAGGATCATATGTGGCCTGTTCACAGGTCACTGTCCGCTGAGGTACCACCTTGCAAATATTGGCAAGTGCGAGGTACAGGTATGCAGGTTCTGCGAGGTAGGGTTAGAGACGGCAGAGCACGTGCTGTGCGTATGCGATGGACTCGCGGCATCGCGCCGTTCTGTGTTTGGGTGGCCCTTTCTTCAGCCCAAAGAGGTGGCAAATGCAGAACTTGCGGATATCCTCCGCTTTGTGCGGGGGTGGTGGGGGCGCATAGGTGACGTCACACCAAGTGAGACCTGTGCCGTGGGGCCCGGGGGTGGTGCAGGTGGGCCATGATCCGAGTATCATGGACGCCCTTACAATATGCCCGTTTGTAGCTGCAGTGAGGGTATTGCCTGCATCCACCGTTTATATTTAAAAAAAAAGAAAAAAAGTTTGATCGAAATCATTAGAGCCGTTTTTGAGAACATTGGAAAAACAGTAAATTAATATTCGTTAGCAATTCGTTACTTTCTACGCATTTTGATTTGTATCTCTGTTCAATGGACCGCCCAAGGAACATTTGTTAAGAACGATATATACGTATGAACTATTTGAAAACATCCTGTGAGTTTGGCGAATATCGTTGAAGCAGTTTTGCTATAAAGCATGCATTTTTTGCTTAAGGCCCATATCTCCGTTCACGGTATTTTCATGGATATATTTATGGAGAAGAAAATGTGGCCTCAACTTCAACAAGAGGAACGAAGAAATCACGAAGGTACCCATAAATTAAAAACATCTGCTTGAAAAACCTAGGACAGTAGTCGAGTGTTCCGTCCACAACAATTGTGGAACATGTGCTCAGTGGGGCACGAAAAAATCGAAATGTCGTTCTCTCTGTCTTCGTGAAGTACAAAGTTCTCTCCGGTAGACGTTAACGTGTTTACTTCATTTAGTTTATCGTAAACCTCATCCAGACTTTTAGGCAATACTCTTACTCGAACTGTACTCAACTCTACGAAGATTTTCTACGTGCTGATACGTAACATCGGCTTTTCTCACATGCTATAACAGTTCCACGTCTCTTTCTTCTCAATGGAGCAGATAGTTCTTCGGATGCCTCCTTTTGACGGCCGTGCGAAGCCTTGCATTGTCAATTTCCTCAGCACCGAATTCGGAGGGGTTGTGTTCACTCATTTCTTCCATCACTTTTCCACTATCCAGCCTCAAAAAAGCACCACACTTACCACCCGCACTATACCCACACCTTTCTCCATCCGACAAATTACGGTGAAATGTATATTTGTAATTATTGTAGAACACGATATTTCTTCCTCGCTGAGACCCACCGGCAACAAATATCGGCTCGATAACGCTGCACAACTGAAGGCAAACGTACCACGATCGTCCGTCGAGATCGAACATAACTTGTCTCTCGGGCAGGGTTCACAATCGGCCACATATATTTATCGTCGTCATCTCCTTTCATTCCTAGGTCAACAAACTCATGATTTCACGATAAAAGAACGTAAACGAGTTTCCGAGATTCATTTAGTTTCCAAGTTTCATTTCCATACTGTAGGTAAGTCAGTTTTGAACGTGGTCGAGGACGAGTTGTCAGTTCCCCAAATGGTGGGATTAATGTCATTAGTTTAAAGACATGAGAAGGTTATGTTTGATTTCATTTCTATTGTTCGTTACAAAATTAGTATAGTGCAATAATACGTTATTTGCGTATTCCAATATATTCTCAATTTGTTCGAAGATCAACGAAACTTCGTCACTCATTTCACCCCACTCAAACTCCTATATTCTTCGTGAAGTCTCCTTTGGTCCTCGTCGTCAATTCCGGGTATTAATATAGAGTCTATGCCCAAATGTTTTCTCCAGAGCCGAAATAGATCCCTAAAAAGAAAACCCAAAAGGGTGGTAAACTTGTCACAAAAGGATCATGCTGGGTGCACGAAAAAGAGATAGAAATAGACCCACGCATTGAACGAGATATCGGACTGTATTGATAAACTTGATTAACGCGAAAGAGCTTTGATTACATGATCGCTTGGCTTTCTGAATACGTGAAATGGTGGTGAGAGTCAGTGGAGCTGTAGAGGTGTGAGTAGCACGAGAGTTGATAGGTGAGTGTCGATCGCGAGACATGAGAGATGGGTGCCGGTTGAGAACTGGGGGACGAGTGTGTGTTGAAAAGAGGTGCATGTGCTGGGAAGGAAGTAAATCGAGAGGGGGGGGGGGGAGTAACTTAACGGGCAAGGTCGCGATAAAACAGAACACATGAGGTGTCTCACTTCACAATAAAACCAATGAACTATAATAACGCGTTAGGTGTGTCTTGTCTACCTTGAAAATAAAAATAACTCGTGCAAATCAAGTCAACTAGGCCTCTCAGAGAAACTAGTTTTAAATAAAATAATTAGGCTGAAACGCTTGTAAACACTGGTATTCGCGAATTTAAACGGACAAAGACGCAAAGTATCTACTGCACTTATCCGGAGGGGAATATTTAGTTCACAACGCCGGTTAAAAACGAAAAAGAAGAAAAAATAGAGAGATGCTCCAATAATTCGCATTAAAACCAGATAAATACCTACAATCGCAATGTTCGATAACCGACCCTGCAATGCCCAAATCGCATGCAACACAAATCAGGACGTGTTTGAGATATATAGAATTTAGTTTGAGAATTTCAACCCCGACAGTTTCATCTAGCTCATTTATAACAGTTTTACTCGGCTATTCCAAAACGGTGAACGCGATTTTTCTTAAAAAATAAAAAATGACAAATCGCGTATACAGTCCCTCAAACCATCCGTGAGCTGATTACTCAATAAGGGTTGTGGCACAAGTTGGAGAAGTACAATAAATTACAGAACTGTAAGCACCTCCCACTATCATATAGAACGTTGTTATAAGCAGAATGAAAAACACGTTAGTTACTCGTAAAAAGTGCGTGGATATGCGTTCAACTCAGTGCGTGGCTAGTCATTTTGGCGTGTTAGTCAAACCTTCACACTTCAGCATTCAGTCTACTTTACGCAATATGCCATTCTGATCCACGGTTCTGGTGGTGTTTAATGCGATAGCTACGTAGGGTTAATGTACGTTGTATTTGTCGCACTCTTGTTTAATGTAGATAATATTGTAAGACTTCAAAAACCTTATTCTATTCTTTCTGGCAATTGACATACTCGTACAGTAATTAACAAGTTATACCACTAAACTAGATGCTTCAACGTTTCAAATAATACCCGTTTTATTTGAACCTTCTAAGGCCGTTCGATGAAATGTAAGGCTGCATCCTTTTGCACTAGTAAAATCTTGTGATCGCGTGGAATGGTCCGAAATGTGGATTAGGCAACCTCACGACTCAACTGTTGAGCAGGTGTAGAGCGTTCGCGCCGGCGGCTTTTGCAGCAGTATACCGTTGATGTGACATTCTTGTTTGCACTCGTTCGTTACCTTTTCCCCCATACAAGTATTATCCTATTTACAGGAACTAATTTTGGCAAACTTTCGGAATAAACCCGAATAATGTGGATTTCAGATAGCTCTCGTAGTTTCATTCAGCAAACTTTGAGATTGCTAAAATAAGAAAAAATCTTTAAAAAAGTAAATTTCACAAGTGCGGTGGTGGTACTAACGTAAAAATCTGTCATTGTCCGTGTTGTGAGTTTCTTAAATTCACCAGGAGTTGCTCAGAATTAAGGGCGAGAAATTGAACGTGAGAGCCAAAGCGTAGCATTAAACAATTATGAGTAATACAGAAAACGGAAGTACCACGATAGCTAGCAGAAAGGGGGGAGCTGTCGATGCAGAAGTGCCCTAATTCACTCGTGGTCGATTCTATTTCGTTAGTTATAGAAAGTGACTTCTAATTAAATATCTCACTTCCCCTGGCGTTCGCTCTTGCCTAAAAGTGCATTGTTGAAATTTCCAAAATCAAATTTGAAGTACTTGCTGTACTCGTATTGGCCGTGGATGGCCAAGTTAATTCCTCTCATCTATATTTTCCATCACGCTCAATTTCTAACACTTCTTTCACAATTCTTTTTTTTTCGTTTGCTGCGGAAGAAATAAAAAATGTATTCAAACTCGGAAGTTAATTTGTTTTTTGTGAATTTTCAAACAAGTTGTGTTTGCTCCTCTAATTTGTCCCAAGCACGTGGCCAGTGAAACTCTATGTCTGGAGCTGTATGGTGAGTGTTGCATCCTTTCCTAAAAAACAATTAATACAGTCCACACATAAAGCAAATCGACCAGCGTTCAAGCGGATCGAGGTAGAATAAGCGCAGTTGTACACGAACAGATCATCCATTTTGTTTTTATACCAAGTCAGATATGCCGTTACGTGTGTAACTCTGTAACACTTGCCGTTATGTTAACGAACTTAACATGAAGAATTACAAATCCCAAATCCCTAGCTTACTCCAATGGAACGTTATTTGGTAGTACATACATATCTAAAAACAATAAATTCTGGGGTTCGATAAGGAATGCTGTGAAACGGACTATGAAGCAACAACTTTTCGAAAATTCGTTCACTGCCGTTTTTGACACGATTCTGTTTTCCATGGAAACTTGCTGAAAATATAAAAGTAACACATCATAACTTAGAGAGTTGAGGAGAATGTAAAAGGACCAAGATACCTGCAATGAAGAAAACTGTAATGTGTATGAGGAATTTATGTGCTGCCTTGATTTGGCTGGTTTTTTCTATGCCCATAAACTTCGTGAGGAGTGGGTTACACATTGAACTTCACAGGTTGCTCCTCTCAACTACGCAACGAAGAGAAGGAATGAGGGTTTTGTTCACGACTCCAACAATTAATTGAACGGACGAGGTTGGATTTCGTCGTAGGATTAACTCCAGGGCGTTTGAGGCTTTCCTCATCTCGAATGTGTGTGCTCTCGCACTTCGGCCCCGCTGGAGACCTGTTTGATTCGATTTCATTTATCACCCAAAAGCAACTTCAATAACTTAACCCCCTTCGCTCCGTGTGTGCACAGTGCTTGCCCTCAATTGTCGCTGTTTACTACAAAAACCTCCGCCTCTTTTTAGGAACAGCAAATTGAAAATAGTTTCATTAGGTTTGTATTGGTTTGGGGAGCGGGTTTTCTGGGCCCTTCGTGAAATGGTTTGTTGGGTGGTAGGAGAAGTGGTATAGGGGCGGCTCTCAGGTCTGAATGGGGGGTGGCGTTCGTTTGAGTGGGTTAGTGGGCGGGTACTTTTCCTATATAAGACTCGAGCGTCGTTCCACGTCCGTTCATTCGGACTCGACACCCCAGAAGATACGGGCCCGTCTAAAACCAAAGGTAAGTTGGACCAAATTCAAACACACTTTTAACTAATTGGCTGAATGAACCTAACTCTGCAGGAAAACAACGTAAAATGTTAAACTTCCGTAAACACGGTAAGTTAAGAAGTTGACAACTACGGAGTTTACAATTAATAGTTACGAGTCAACTGGAAGTACCCTGTGAGTTGAAACCATTTTCGAGGGATAATAAAAAAACTTACTATTAACGCGAGAAGAATGTAATTTTTGGGCGAAGTTCGGCCAATTTTCAACTTCACTCTGACCGTTTTTATCTTTGTTCTGCGGACCGTCACTAGAGCAGTTGCTGAGAATGATATATAAATAGTGGCTACATAAGAGTAGATACCATGCAGTGTTGAACCGAATTGTTAAAGCCCATTTTCAGGAAAAAAGGGACCTCAAATATGAGAAAGTCTCACTTTCTGATGTTTTCTGGTTCATGTTCCCGTTCGATGGAGATTATCGGAAGGGTATCGGGTGTAGCCCGCTAGGAGATAAGTCGTCGGTCAAATACAGTAAGTTCGTTCAGTTAGTTATATTTACTGTAGGAAATTTGGAAACGTCTGAACGCCGTTCGTACAAAAATATTTTTTTTATTGTTCGCCGCAAAAAGTCTGTGAAAATTTTCCGAACGAAGATACTAACTAGCCTAAGAAGCAAACTGAAGATTTTGGAAAATTACGTCTTCAGCTAGCCAATACGTAAATATTTTTCTGAATTCAGTTCATTAACAGAGATGTTTTTAACGTTTTTCGAAATTTCGATATTGATCAACTGATTTGAACACCTTGACGGTGTGTCTTCTAGCAACTAACAATTGAATTATTCTCCACAACTATTTCTGTGACTACCCATTGAACGGATATTTGAGCCAATATACGTGGGAAAATAAGATTTGCCGAACTTTGAATTATTTATTATTATTAATTAATTTTATTCTTAATAAACGTTCCCGTAGAAATCAGTTGAAAGAAAATACAGCTTTCATATTTATGCTACAGAGCAATCTAGAAGGAGAATCCAATTTTTTGGCGAATTTTGGCCAAACATCAACTTGTGTATTGTTACGAACCCAATACTTTTTCACCGAAGTCTAATATTCTCTAAAACATTGAAGTTTACAAAAAAGGACCGCTCAGAAATGGGGGAATTCATCTTTAAAATAAAAAGTGTTCAGTGTTCGTTGAAAAGTTTTTAGTTGGCTCGGGAAACGTCTATATAACAAACTTAAATTTGTTGGTTAATAATGTGAATGTTTCACGTTGATAATTTAGAATGAAACACTTTCAACTCGATTTGGTTGTGACTTTTGATTTGAAAGAGGATGTTTCTGGCTTAAATTGTGTGATAAAGAATTCCTGAATCCGACTCTTTAGAACTCAATAAGTAGCTTCCATTCTGATTGACTATTTAAAACCCAACATATCTCCTGGGACAAATAAAAAAGAAAGCTATTTGCCGAGGAATCCTGAGCGGATGATTTCCTCCAGCAACCTCCTTAATTTAGTAAATGAATGACTGCAGGTTGGATCGTTCCTTCTTTCCGCATTAGGCAAAATATTAGAAATCTTGATGGTACAGTCTCTCGAGAGAGTCTTTGGCTGCAGGCAATACGGGTGTACCAAAGGAAGGCCCTCGCAGTATGTCATTGTGGAAATTCGACATGTTTGGCCGCTGGCACTGGCTAAGTACGGCTTCAACGATTTCGATCAAACTCACGGTGCACCCAACGAACTAGTACCTACAAATTGTTCTGCGCAAATATTTCTAAAGAAATGCGTTGAACGATGATGCTAGTACACATATCGATTGCGGAAAGTGGTGTGTTACGACGCACCAGATATTTTTGGGACAAGTTTTCCCAGAACAATAATTTTCGGCTGTTGATGCGATCAATCGTTGGTTGTGCAGCGATCCTGGGTGTTCAGGTTGTCTCTGAAAACTGGGATCTTGCACTCCCTTGGCAGACCTTTGATATTCGTGCATAGCCCATCGACATAATTACTATTTACGGTAAACAGTTGAAGTATGTTACTAGTAGTAATGCTACTTTTATTTTTGTTTAAAATATACGCGATTTCATACATTCGTATCAGTTATCATTTATCAATGCATTGTGTGAGCAGTAATTAAAATTACAATGACGCAGACTCCTCTTCTTTCCAGGTCTTCAAGGCTTTTCCTGCTGTAGTTTGGAGGTAAGCGTTTCATTTTATTTTTTAATTTATTCAGAACCTGATAATTTTATTGGGACTGACGAGGTAAAAATGTGAGTGATCTAAGTTTATATTGTGTGTGTTGTAGCTTATTGCTGGCGTGTCTTTAGGTTTCTGATGGCTTTTTGTACATTTCACACAATAGGTAGCCATACACGAGCAGATATCTGCGATATATATCGCATTTTTAAACGATATCTGTGGGAAAGATCTGTGCGTTAGTGGGCGTTAAAAAATGATGAAAGATGTGAAAATCGACCAGAGATATCTGCGAGAGTTCAAATCTGGCAGATGGTAGTCGGGCGTCCCCCTTAACCTCCAGACTTCTCGGAAGCGATGTCAATGGTTCAAAGAACTGTTCGATTGGATCGGGCAGAGTCCCTTAACGTTATGATGTTCTGTTTTCCACGAGTGTTTTCCCCTGTTTTCACATAAGTAATTCAAAACTCGTAACTGCAAACATTCGTAGGAAACTACAATTTTCGTAACTACAAAAAACGATCTCCCCACAACCTAATAAATTCGTAAATACATTATTACTTGTTGGCACCTACCCCCAGTGGCATACTTACCCAGAATTGGGGGGTGGGATAGTATTTTCAAATTTAGTTGTGGTTTTTTATTTACAAAAAACCGAATGAATTGAATTACGGGAGCCAGAGATATGAGCTAGCAAAATGTTCACAATCCCGCGGGTTGTTCTCCCTAAGGTGCTTCAACAACTTCTTGTGCCCGAACTTTCTCCTTTCCAAAACCTATGACTTCTCCCAAACTTGTCTTTTTTTGGCTTAGCCGTTTTAAGGGCAATAAAAAAATAAAAAAAATACCCGCCGCAAAAGCCGCTAATTTACGCTTTTTTTTTACTACGGACAGTCACTAACCCCATGGCATCAACTTTCGAAATGTGTGACCGATCTGGAAAAAATTTTGGATTCGACCGATAACTCGAGTCTGCCAGACGAACGTCGGTGACAGACCTGAATCTGTCAGATTTCATCCCACGAACGAACAGATGACATCGGGCACTGGTCAGGTGACAGATCTCGGGCATGAAAGATCGGCCGATAAGTTTTTCGTGTTAAGGGGCAACGACCGATCTCATCGGTCACTCCAGATCGTTAGCGATATCTGTCAGATGAGATCGGGAGACCAAATCTGCCGCAGATATCTGCTCGTGTACGGTATGAGGGGGTATATGTGATGAAATTCCTGATATCTTGATAACTTATCTTGTAAGCACCTGTCTGATTTGACATATTCTGTTAAATAAGGTCAAGGTCCTTGTGAAAGTGAACTATATGACCGACTCCTTCCGCCGCCCTTATTTTTGGTGAACAGGGGCCTAATATCTTGCGGCTGCAAGCTGAGCCCTGAGTTGTACTAAACAAGCTGTTGGACCAAGCCCTCTTTTCGAAAGTCAGTCCACATGTCACACACGAGCAAGCGTGGGTAGCGAAATAGGGGGAGGCTGACGCTTCGAGCTTTAATTCCTGCTTAGAGATCTGAGTCGTGAGCGCCTTGGAGATCTCTGGGGTCTCCATCACCACCGCAGCACGGCTTTCCTTCATCTAGACACTGAGTTCTTAGGGCCGTTTTCACTGACAGCGCAAAAACGGGTTTCACCAGATTGGGTTATGCTCTAGCTCTGATCAAGCGTTATCCCCCAAAAGTTGAGCAGTTAGGTCCGGCTACCTCTTATGTGTCTTTATCATACCCTGATATTTGTTCGCCATTACTGTGCTCCGTCGTGTATTCTCTTCTATTATTGTGAATAATTTACATATGTTTTGGAATAATAATAATAAACAAACATGCAGTTTATAAGTGCGTAGTTATTGCAGTTGCTTTTCCACTACGATGATAATATAATATTTTAGGATATCGTCATCTCACCCGGCGCCTCAGATGGATATGAGAGCGTTCCGACGACTTCAAGATGGGTGAATTTAAATTCTGTTGCAAACAAAAGTATTGTGATCGTCGAAAACAAGTTGGGGCTTTCTACCTATAGCACAGCAATAACACACTTTAACACACACGTTAGTGTATTGCACGCCTACTGAGTCCGAAAAACACAATCCGGGCAAATGGTCTGTGTGTCTGTAAACGCGATTGAGACACAATAGCTGAACCTAATCAACTCAAACTTGATATCTAGCCCGCAGGTCACCATAGAACCTCAAAATAAGGGTATGAGCAAAATCCATCTAAAACTAACTATAGTCATCATAATAATCAAAACACCACATATATTTTTTTTCTCATTAACGGCTCAAACGATTTTGATCAATTTTTTATATCGACAGCTCCTAATAAGAGGAAAATACTATAAAATTACCATCCTTGAGAAATTACGAAAACAGCACAACAAAATAACCAAACATTTCGACGAAAATCGATTTCAGCGCAGTTTTTTCCTTGTAAACTTCACTCAAATGTTATTAGAATTACCTATACGATGAGCGTTTGATAACGCTCATAAGATACATAAGGGATACTCTAGAAGTTCACGAAGTCACACCGAAACCTCTGCCGTTTCACTTACCATCCATTTCTAAAAGTTTGTACCCGACAATTCTGGAAAAGTGATTAATACCCTTCTCGAAAAGTCCAGTGTATAGCCTCATTAATTATGTGTGTACGAATTGCTCAACAATAAGTTCTACCATTCACTACCACTGTGAACTCACTGAGTTCCTACAAATTGATTGAAAAATAAATTGAATAGTAGCAACAGCCATGAAAACCAGTGGATTTATGTGGAGCTAAGGAAAGTTACGTAATGTTCCGCATCTGATATTTATTACCTCCACTTGTTTCTTTTTACTTAGTCATTTTGTTAATCTGCTTTGGTTGGGGGAGGGAGGGTGTGAGAAGAGAAGCAGTCTGATGAAGTCTACCCTTGTGAGTTTAATTGTTGTGGATTAGAGGTATGAGTGAACGCTGCTCGAAGCGGTGCCCTGGGAGCTATGATCTAGGGGGGCGGGGCTCATGAGCCATAGCTACCAGTCCCTCCGCCACCGGGACTATGGCATATGGCACATAAGGGAATACTGTGCTGCTGCTCAAAGTCCGTCATTGATCATAAGATGAGTGTCCCACACGCTATCAGCTACGCTGGGAATGCTTAATTTTCCCCTCTCCTCATTCTGAAGGCTGCATCTATAAAGCAAACCACTGAAGGGAGTTAGAGAGCTACCCCCAAGGTCGCGAAGGAAGGGTTAATTGTATCCCAGTAAGTCCGCCTCTTCCAGAGCCGCAGGGAAATATGCAGGGGATCCAACTGCAGGGTGATCTGTAGCCCCCATAAATTGATGACCTCCTACATTAAGGTGCACTGCATGAACTACATCTATCTTCATTTACAGCAAACAAGATGTAGTTACTAGTTAGTTGAGAGTACCCTATTTTCACAAGAGTTTTGAACTGTGTTGGGGTGCAGAACTGGAACTTCTCGAATCTGCGCCCAGAAAATGGTCAGAGGGCAGCTACAAGGATAGGACTGGTGGAGTACTAGCATGTCTCGGAGTTGAATAAGAGGTATTTGAGTAGCTGCACCAAGCAACTAGAGGGTGCAGGGCATGGGAAAGTTGAGCCTACTTGTTCAAGTTCGTGGGGTGTTGGGAACCTCTCATGAGTGCTGAGTCATGTAGCAAAGTGGCGATGGGCCAGGGGAGGCACTGATTCCAGTGTTATGTGTGGTCTTTTGGCGCTTTCAAAAAGTGCTGGCATCAAGTCTTCAGTTGTCTGTGTGAGGACGTGGCAATATCTTCTGTCTCCTAAGCTCTTCAATATTGAAATCATCTGGGTAACCTGCGGCATGGAGTAGCGTTTGATCTCGCCCCAGGTGCGCCTGTGGGCGCATGAGCATTTGCAGATGAAGTAGTCCTCCTAGCAGGTGCCAAGCAGGACTAGCAGATCGCCCTTTCCAAGTTCTAAGGCAGCTAGGCATGTGTTGTATTGGGGGTGAATCCTAAAAAGTGAGGTTCGGTTTCCTTGGTCCTATCGAGGTTACAGTGTCGATCATAAGCACCTGTTCGCTTTGCAGACATCTGGGATGTCGCACATGCTGTGACTAGCCTTGGATTCACTCAGCTTAAGCTGCGGTGGTGTGACATAACTCATCTGCAAGGTTTGGGTGAAGAACCCCGTGTCCTGTCTCTCCCTAATATTCCGCATGGGAGGAGTGGGCTTCAGAGGGCATCTATGAAAGGGATTACCAGCATTTTCACGCCATTCATGTGGCATCCCTGCCAACAGTGATGAGGTGTACGAGGCGTTTGAAAATGTTTGGAGATCCACTGACTCCGGCAAACATTACAGCAATCCCGAGCTATGATCCAATGCCCAAATTTCCTCGGAGTATGAATCTGCATCTTTGATCACTAGAGTACGATCACTGGGGGTGCCTACAAAGGGAGTCAGGCGGTACATCTCCCCCCTCACCGTGGCAGCGCATTTCAATAGTGGCAGCGACTACGAACAAGTCCAGGCTCTTCGAAACGGTAAGTATTAGTCGTAGTACCTTTCCGGTTGCAGCGGGTTTTCTTCATTTTCAATTGTGCGAGAGTTTTTAGAGTTTATTGCGGCCCTGAGATTGTAGACTACCTGAATAGGTGTAATCTCGCTCAATTTCGTCGTCGTGTATTAGTTGCTGTTTAACGAAATTCTACAATGTGACTTTTGTTGAGGTCCTACGTAAGTACACTGATCGTGATAATTCTAATGGTCCCATCTAGGCTTCTAAAAGACAAACACGTTTATGAGTTCGAGATTCGAGGACTTCCCACAGACAGAGATTGACATCCGCCATTCGGCGTAGTGTGACTCCTTTAAAGAAGCAAAATTGGGGCGCTTCCTTCGCAGTGGGCACCCATGAGCCAGCACGACTGCGACCTGGGTTGATCGGGAGTCCCCAAGGGAGTCACAGCGGGGAGTGGTTCATGCTAGTGGTGCCACGGCGTATGGGAGGATTCATCCCCTGAACCCACGCTTAGGAGAAGGGGAAGGACTTCAACCACCCACCGCCCATCAGGGATGGGGAAACCTGGTAAGAAACTCAAACAACGAACACGTATACGGGAGATGCGAAATGGGGGAAA
Organism: Pachypeltis micranthus; assembly: GCA_020466155.1. Taxonomy (NCBI): domain Eukaryota; kingdom Metazoa; phylum Arthropoda; class Insecta; order Hemiptera; family Miridae; genus Pachypeltis; species Pachypeltis micranthus. The sequence continues at coordinate 52,741,873 of CM035773.1, forward strand.
GTGCTAGATGAATGAATAGGGAAGCCATGTAGAAGTAGTGAGCAAGGAAGACAATGTCAGGCGTATACAGGGTGGGTAGCAAACTACGTGGGAAGACGCCAAAACGAGCAGCACGCAAGATCAACAAATAAAAAACGCAAAGAAAAATACAAAGTGGTGAGCACTAGTGTGCAGTTCTTGATACAGTAATCGTTGAAATTGCAGTAAATAATTAACAAGGTGAAAGAACAGAAAAAACTGCTAGGTACTATCACACGACATGGTGTGGGGGAGGGGGGTTTAAAAAAATTGGAATAGGAAACGTTACTCGGTCCAACGGCTACGATAGTGACTTCCAGGAGGAAAACCTGCTCGTGGGTCGTCTATAGTATTCCACGGCTGACGCATGCTCAAGCGAGTTGCAATCCCAAGCACGATAGGCATGAACGTGCAGAAGCCTGGCAGGAAGAGGAAACATGTAGGAGAAAAACGGGACAACGGCAGTAATGGTCCCAAAATCAGAATTACAAAACACCTTAACCTGGCGGTGCGTGGTGCATGGTTTTAAGTGTCTGAGTTTCTATATTTCGGTGAGATCGGCGATGTTTTGCAACTGACAGGTAACAGGGGACAGAATCTTAACGAAACCATAAGGGTTGGTATTTTGTAGAACGGTTTGGATCGCCGATTCCGGTGCTCATAGAGTAGGGCCGGATAAGGACAATCCCCCACTTGCAATCTCCGCGGGGTGTGACGGGAATTTTAGTATGTAGTGCGAGTGTCTCGGTCTTTCAACAAGTTGGCGTATGCTTGAAGCCACGCAGGAAGATGTTGGTCAGGCGGAATTGCGAGAAAAGAAGGGAGGTTCCATGTGAGGGTGAACAATGAGTTGTGCCCGTGTCGTTTTAAATCAGGTGTATTCCTCCGGTTGTTTAATTTACTAGTTCCTTTCGTTTCCTTATTCATTTCGTGTGCTGAGCGAATATCCGTAAAAATCTTGTCACTTTGCTAAATAGAACAGTTGGTTCTCCTTCGTTTACACCCAACAATATTCGAAGCCCGGAGTTCTGTTGCGAAGGCGTCGGTGGGACAAGATGACATGATCGTTGAATAGGCGGGACGCTGCCAACACTTCAGCGATTCGAAGATAAACCTGTTACACGATATCTCTATATCTTGTAATGTTGCTATGAGCCTGGAAAATATTCATCCCCAACAAGAACAGCTTCAACGTTGTCAGCGTCTTTTTCGGTTTTGGATTGGCCGATCTCTCAATTTGAGACTCATTGGTTGGGCAACAGAAAAGATCTTAAGTAATTTAAAACTACAACAGGTATAATATTATTTTAAAACACGTAAAACTCGCTAAAATCGATCTCCTCTCACTACACGCAACATTTTTGGGGCCTGCTAAAATTTTATGAATTTCGGAATCATAATATCAAACTGGGAGCAATTCTTGTCCGATTATTCTCGGAAGAATACCAACCACCTACTTATTACTGTCTCTAATAATTCTTAAATCCGTAAAATATTTCTCAAAAAATCATGTTGAAAGTTTTATAAACGTTCTGTAATTCTTCTTCTCCATGACGACCCACGGCTCTGTCCATTGGTGTTGTAGTTGGGGACAAGTATCTACACTCAATCACCCTCCTTGAACGCTCGTCTTCTCGCTCTTCTATAATGATTTACCCGCTGCGCTCGAATCTTGAAGGCTGACTTGACCGGTGCCATGTTATGCATACACTCCAATGCCTCCTGTGCCAAAAGGCATATGGGAATGATCTTTTTTAATTGTGTTGGCTCTACAAAGTACAAGGGAAAATTATGTACTCAGCAGAAAAAATTGAAAAACCGATAAATTAATATTCGACAAAACTCCTTTTCTGAGGTAACTCGGTTTATATCTCCGTCCAACAGATCTATACAGAAATATTTAAACAGAACGGAATATGGGTTGGTAAGATGGATTAAATCTGGTGGAGCAGCTACCCCGAATTTACGGAATTGTTCGAAAAACATTATTTTTTACACATTATGATTTATATCTCTGTCTAGTGGACTGTCAGAAAAATATTTATTGAGAACAATACTCGTATGTATGTATCAACTATTCAAAAACATCCTGGGAGTTTGGTGAAAATCGTTGAAGCCATTTTGCGAAAAAACGTAACAAACCTATTTTGGCTTCATAGGCCTATATCTCCGTTCGCCGTATTTTCATGTAGATATTTATAGAAAAGAAAGGTTTTGTACTAACAAGTAGAAGATAATTTAAAAGTTTAATCAAAATCGTCACAGCCGTTGTCGAGAAAAATGCGGAAACCCCTAGTTTTACTTTCCGCTACCCAAAAGGTAAGGAAAGTATTGTAAACATATTAAAAAAAAGTTGGGTTTTCTTCAGATCATTGCGGCTTGAGGCCTACTGAATTTAAAAAACCTAATTTCGGCGCGTGGTCCATGTGTGTGTATCTGGCAGCCAGGAATACGACAGGACGAATCTTCGTATGGCGGTGTTGGAAGCTCGTGGTGCGGAGGCAGGTAACATCTGCATTGACCGTGTCCTGGCGTGGTGTGGTGCAAGAAAAGTGCTGAGAAGATGCGTCGGCTGGGTGTGTCAGGCGTTCTCTGAGGTATCACGCCCCGTGAGATACGACCCAGTAGAGTTCTGGCTGAGGTGCTGGAGGGTACAGGGCATGGTTAAGTTTAGCCTACTCTTCAGGAGTGTATGGCGTTTTGTGAGCCGCTCTTGAGTGCTTCTACCTACCTCCCTGAAGAGTGGGTGGTGCCCCCTGCTTTCTTGATGGGGGAAGTAATATGCTTCGAGCAGCTTTCGCTCATACCAGTATCGTATACAATAACTAGATTTACAAGAGTACAATACATCGGCTTCTCTTCTCCCTTCCTCCTCTTATAGTTACAAACATGACCAAGCGTAAATAAAGTAATGCAGGTAATAAAAACGAGCCTCCCTTCCTCTCTTCTGGTGATGATCAAACTATTCGCCGTCCAAAAAACCTAAGGTGGAAGGGACCAAGCAATGCCTCGTCTCCTTACCCTTCCCCCTCCAGTAGCCTGAGCCACCCCGCCACTACATTTAACTCAGAAGCAGTTCTACATGGTCTGCTAGCACGTATGAAAGTCAATGCCGCGGGTCCAATGCACGACCTGGTCAAATGCACTACCTACCTAACCAATATTACGATGCTTGCCATAAAAACGAGTGCCCTCGGGCAACTTCACCTCCAGTCACAGCCCTCTGAAAGTGTAGCTGCGCATGGCAATCACCCGGCAGCCCACACAGTCGACGCCACGAGCCCCCATGTTTAAGTGCAACCGGGCTCCTCTGTGCAACCCTGAGCGATGGCCCCGAGCCTCTCATATTTGACAATAGATGCTACTGAACCCTCCTCCCAGCCTCAGGGGGCCGAGTCCAAATCGCAGCCTGTCAAGCAAAAGAAAAAAGTGGCAGAAAGTACAAAAAAAACGCGGGCTAGCCATACCAAGTGCTAAGTCTCGCTTGCGCCACCATCTACACACGTTGAAACAAAAGCAAGAGGCCCTGTAGACTATTGACTGACCCAAAATCTCCGGAGTACTGAAAGATGAACTGAGTCTTGCAAACCCCGACCTAACAGTGCAATCGGCCTCACCTGAAGAGTTGGACAGCAAAGTGTACATTATCACCACATTATTGTATTCTGCCGAGCTTTCTGTACTTGGGAAATAGAAGCACAGGGCGATCAAAGTCCCCTGGTGGGCTGTCGAACTTAATCCAGATTCAGATAAAATAGAAAGCAATATGCTAAGGATGGCTGAGTGGACAATCTCCCGTGACCTCCTTAATTTATCTAATCACAGTCTGCAGGTCGGACAGTTCCCCACCCAGTGGAAGTCTGGGCATGTCGTCGCTATTCAAAAGGGAAGCGACCACAATCAGTCATGGCTAATGCCTTCAAGGAGCCTTTAGCCGCAACCTCGCAGGCTGACAATATGAGTGTACCAAAGGACGGTCCATGCAGGCCGATATTCACAATGTTTCCCTGCTGGCTCTGGCTAAGTAGGTCGCAGCAGTTCTGATTGACAACAGGGGAGCGTTTGAAAACTTTTGGTGGCCAGGGCTCGTCAATGAGCTTAAAGGTAGGGGAATCCCCCACAACCTGTACTTGCTCGTTAGAACTTTGTCAGTTAAGTGCTGCTGTTACTATCGAATGGAGGCACGTCTTCGTCTGAAGGAAGATTCAGGCCCCTTGTCAGGGGCTCAGTCCTTGGACCAGCACTCTTCGAAGGTCTATTCAGGAGGCTCATGGAGACTGACGCGAGCCATACACCTATCCCTCGTAACCTATGCTTGCTTGTCAGATGTTACCTGATAGAACTGCTACAGACGAATGCGGGCATGTCTTCGTGCAGAGAACGATTGAGAAGGGGTGCCCTCAAGGCTTGATCCTCGGACCAGCACTCGGGAACGCCTTCTTCTTGAAGGGAATAGCTAATTAACAATACGCTTTTGTTGCCAAAGGCTCCTTGTTGAGACGCAAGTCAAGAGCTTAGGAGTCAATATAGGCGAGAGGTAGGGCTTCAGCCAACACCTCCAGTACCTCACATGCACTACCGTTGCAAGGTTTGCCTAACTGCATGCGAATAATAAGGCCACTTGAACAGTGTGTTACCGCAACACTATCCTGATGTACAAGGCCATATATATAGGTGTTATTGGCTACTGCCCCGATGTCCTGGAGACCTCCTTACAGAACGAAAACTTGCCGCACTAGATGGGTCTTCATAAGATAAATGGCAAGCGAAATGGGCGTCGTCGTGAAAGGAACAAGACACATACATGTTTTTCCCCAACATTCATGAACGTTTGGGGGTTGAGCCAGACCACTGGACGAGCCAGTTGCTTACGGCATGATAGCGAAACCGCAACCTCCATGAAAGTAGACTGATACAACCCCTCCTCGAGGGTTTAGGAGAAGTCGTTTGATAAGGAAACAGACCTGTGGGATGCGTTGCACCAGATATTTTTCAATGAATTACTTTCCGTCCTTAGCACCAACCATGTTATCTGCTTCGAGAATCGTTAACGATACTCCATCATGACGGGGCAAATACTCTTGTCGTTTTTTGAACCTCCAGACCCTCTCGCGTCACGACTGCTAATAACTGTGGATTATAATGAAGTATATTGGGATCAGCGCGAGGGAAGTTCGTTGTGGTATCAACTCCCATTTAACTCTGCTAGTAAACCCGATCGGAATTGACAAGTTGCTCAACCCCACTCAATATTTACGCCCATCGCGCATTCAGAATTCAACTCCTGTTACAACCTTCTACTTCCTCTAGACTCGAATTAGTGTCGAGGCGAACCCAACTGTCGCTCGTCCTAGTAAATTCACAAGCTTCGGAGGAACGTGAATGGAACCTATACTCAGATTTATCGAATGATTGAACTGCTCCTCTGGAAGGGCTAAAGTACGGAAAACCTGAAACTTCACTGCGCACGTTGCACAGAGTGAGAAGCCCGCTTTCCTCTACGAAGTAGGAAGGCAAGTTATGTAATAGAGTGAAAATAATCTTTCGAATTCCCTTCTGATTTTTCTTATCAAATTCTTCCATGAACGAGGCTACCACGCTTCTCATCCGGACACTAATTTTGAAGTTCTGACAGAGGTCATTTACTCCGATTACTTTCGCTGCATTGTCCCACGAGTTGATTCAATTAGTATTCAGTTAATTCACTATAATTACTGCTATTGCACAGTTTTCGGACTAGATGCGGTTGTCTACCTCCGAGACTCGTTTCATTCGACTCAACATCAAAAAATACCTACAAAACGATTCCAAACACGACGTATTTGCGATTAAACTGCCATAATTGCGTTTTTATTAATTTTTTACCCCTTTTTGCCCACAACAACCGCAAGCGCCGAGCAAGCAGGTACAACTAGATACCAAATGGGATTTTTGCGCGAAAGAACGGATTTTTTAGACCACGCTAAAGGCATAAAACGGCCCGGATGGCGGACGGACATTACAGATTTGAAATCCTTGAAGTGTAAAATTTTGAGAGGGAGTTGTACAAAATTTTCCTGACCGAAAACCGGAATCCCATACTATTCAGAATTAATGAATAATAAACGAACACCGAGTGTGCATCAACAGTCATGGACCCAACCAAAGCAGACCCTACACATTTAACTACACATTTCTTTATGAAATGTTAGATGGCACTAGCCAATCCAGACTAGATATAACAGAAATGATAATAATAGAGAGACGCAAAAGTACAGCGATTAGCTTGTAAACTGACGTAGACAACTCAATAACAACACATATCGTAGACCAAATCGTAATTATAGAAACAGCGGTTAAAAAGACATGCCCACGCAGTTTCTACAGTTTTGCAAACTCAAAATCGTTATTAATCTTCGTTGGCCTGAGTTCTTTTAAACAGCGATTTGCGTATTGCCGCTCTATTTCAGATTATATTCTCCAACTTGCTTGCAGGTTATTGATACAGCCATGTGTAACGTGTTTTAATTACACAATCCGGTTCCTTACTAGCTTACTAAGCTTCTGTTACGAGGGAGATACCTCAGAGCTATTACTGTAGGCGTTCAGGGGATTTTGCCAATCTTGGAGAAAGTGAATGCTGAAGTTTCTTCTTCCTTCATTATCAGGTGACTTTGATATGTCAAAAAAAAACAATCGATACCTTGCTTTTTACGTTACAATAACGTGCAACTTGCACAATAGACATCCTCAAATACGAACAATATCGCAAACACACACGTTTTATGTTATTTGTTTTTCCAAATAAAATCCTTAGCCCTTTAGAAATAATGATGCTATAAAAAGAGAAAACAGAAATCGATAGCACCTGCGTCAATCTCAGGCCTCCCCGGTGTTTTCGAATGTACATCTTTCCTTCGAATGACAGATAGCTGGAAAAATTGGCTTCACTTACTTCCCCCCTTGAGACATAACCCGTTGTCATTTCGCTTGTTGGTTCTAACACCTACGAGATTGGAGGATAACTGTTGGAATGGAAAGTACCAAATTGCTTCAATTTCGGAGAAAAATGAGCGAAGTGTAGGTTTTTTGAAAACAAGTTAATTTAGTACGCTACCGTTCTAATGTTGTCGTCCAAATAAGTTCTTACGTAGGATTATGCTCTTTACGCCGCAACGCGTCGTAACAATACTGTATATAGTTCCTAAACAAATATAGGAATTTGGAAGTAAGACTGTCCAACAGCGTGTTCCTTATAATGTTTTGAACTTCTGGTTGCGTGTGCCGTTCTGCAAATTATCGGGCTGCAGCTCCTTACTTTGCCGGCTAAATGTCGAATTAGGACTTCTGAGATCTTTTCTCAATTGTAATCACAGGCGTGCGCACATACGATCATATCAAATAGTGGGTTTTGGACTCACAATTTAAATGTTTTGTGAAAGTGCATACACCCCACTACGATAAACCATAGTTCTATGTGTAATCGTTCACACAATAAATTCTTTTCCCCACAAAAAAGTGCATGGTTTCTTAAAGAGCAGGAGCAATCTTTTTCAAAGAAAATCCCACCCTTGCATGATAGCATTGACAGTAGCTTGCGAATTGGGTAAAGTCTCTCTCGGACATATGCAATAGATTCCATGTAGGTTCTCATTTCATGTAGGTATTCTCAGCTTGGCTCAAGGAACAAATAAGCAGTGATATAAAACAAGTTACTTCAACTTGCGGGGCACAACATATAATATCCTTCTGACGGCACTTATTCACTTTTCTGGTGAACTGCTTGAATTTGAGTGAGGGGGGGGGGGCAACCGCTACACCGAGGGAAAAGCTTTCATGCAGCTGGCGGCCAATTGAAAAATATACAAAGGTCGTCCTCCTCTCCGATTGTTTTTTTGACATATCAAAGTCACCTGATAATGAAGGAAAAAGAAACTTCAGCATTCACTTTCTCCAAGATTGGCAAAATCCCCTGAACGCCTACAGTAATAGCTCTGAGGTATCTCCCTCGTAACAGAAGCTTAGTAAGCTAGTAAGGAACCGGATTGTGTAATTAAAACACGTTACACATGGCTGTATCAATAACCTGCAAGCAAGTTGGAGAATATAATCTGAAATAGAGCGGCAATACGCAAATCGCTGTTTAAAAGAACTCAGGCCTGGAGTTCTGAATTAGCTGCTAGATAAACTGAGATACCTGAGGACGAATCTTGGAGTGTGAGTGCAAGAATCAAGTGAGGTGTGCACAGATAGAATTAAGTGTAGCACTGACTGTGCCCCTGTGTTGCATATGGTGCAAGAAAAGTGATTAGCAGCAAGATCAGATGGGCTAGATTCCAACGAGATCATCAGCAACGGTTTGGTTTCGGCCCGCGGAGAACTGCTGAGTTTATGTTTTTTTATTAGTCCGACGGACAATGGTATAAAACTGGGTTTTCTCTACCTTTCGAGCGTGATGGAGCAGGTGCGTTGCAAGAAGCAGGTTGAGGATAAACACGAATGCTCAAGAGCCACCACGTTTGAATGATTGCAAAGAGTTCTCTCTCGTTTGTCCCTTCAAATGCATATTCGCTCTGAGTCTGAAGGCAATGAAGCCCCCATTGAGATTTCCCTCAACAATCCATTCCAATCCATTTATTTATCCTCGAGGGGCCCATCTGCTATGCAGCCCGTGGACGGGGCCTATCTTTCCTTAGAACGAAGTGGGTTCAAGAACTTCGAAGAAGAAGAGCAGCCTCTGAAGAGAATTTGCAATCACGGAATAATTTTATCCACGACATTCAATCCAAAGACTTTTTTCTTGCGTCTTCTTCTTCTTCTTGAAGTGTTACATGGAACTTCAAGTGACAACCGCTGCAGAGAACCTGAACAGGTGTGATTGGGGAATAGAAGGCGAGCAGTTTATATTTCTTGAAGAAGTGTGTTCGCGCAAAATAATGGTGCCTGCGTTTGTTACCCAAACAAACAAGGCAAACACCTTTAACACCTGTGTTGTCATTACATCACATCTTAAAATAATTTCATTTATTATTCAAATATACGTGTTAGCGAATTGTCATAGAAAACAATGCTATTAAAATTGTCTCAAAAAGATAAAATGATTTTTTAAGAATTTTTGTGCCTAGATTTTGATGTTTTTGGATGTACGTAAGTTATATTATAACACAATGCTGACTATGTTGCCCCTGAAGCAATCTGCTGAGTCTACAACCCAGAGGCTATAAGTAGCTGTTCAGAGCCACTGCTCTTCAGTCCCTTTTCACCTCAGTCTCGAGTCACATATTGCTGTATTTAATTGTGTAATAAAGTTCTTGTTCTTTTTAAAAAGTCCATTAGAACCACACCGAATTTAATTTGTGTAAATTCATAATTTATCGCGAATAAAATTACAATAACAAACAAGGAAACACGAAAACATAACATAACACCCTACCAGTAACAGAAATGGTGAACACTATTATTATTTTGGCTTCCAGACGGAATCCCGCAGTTCTGATGTTTTGTCATGCCTAATCAATAATTCGTGAGCATAAAGAAACTTTTTTTTTTTTAAATTTCACAGTAATTGTGGGAACGCGTTTGCTCCTGTGAAATAGAGCTCATAGCAAATACAAAAGAACTAGGTTAGCCAAACTTGTAAAGGATGTCCTTTTTCTAATCATTTTTACCCACAGTTAGTGCTCAATTCGATTTCCGAGCACGAAACGTTCACTGACCGAAGCTCTTAATTCCCTCATAAAAATTCCAACGGGAAATCGGGATTATCATAAAAAAGAGAATTAGGGATGATGAGGGGAAAGGGTGTATGAGGTTTAAGTCAAATTCCTGCTTCGAACTCTGTTGGACAAAGGTTTAGAGAGTAGTATTTTATTCGTCTCTGGTTACGATGAGGACGTGTTTGCTGTGTTATCTCACGTTGTGTTTTATATTTTATTTTATTAAGCCAGTTACAAAATGTAACATATCATATTGATAATAACTTGAAACAACGCTTAACATTGCTTAACGCAAAACTGAGCTTTTTGCAAGGGAAAAGTTCAGGTAGGATAACTTGCGTGCACCAAATGGCCTTTCAATGATCCAGCGGGATTCCCTGTAAATTACCTCCGCCTCGCCCATTCTAGACAGAAGTCAATCTTTGAACCTCTGTCGGACTTTCTCTTCCGTTATTCATCATGAGTTTGCATTAGCCGGGAACAAACCTCCAAATGCCGAATGTTGAGGCTGAACTCTCACGTCTGGTTGTCAACCTTATCACGGTTCCTGATACAATTGACCCCCCTCCTCCATTCAACTTTTGATACCGTTCAAGATTCATGAATGATCCAAATCAAAGTTGGGTTTTCTTCCCCCTTACCATTTTGAAGCCAATTGTGAAAACCCCAGATCACTACGATCAATGGATATACTCGTATGTATATGCATTATAAAAGAACTGACGAAAAGTTGGACATTCAACTGTTGAAATCTACAAGTGACGACCCTTCAGTTGGTTATTGGTTGACCAGGCACATCCGTTATTTCTGGTCATATGATTTTTGTCTACGAAAAATTACAGTTCGTTTCGTGACATCGTCGAGTGCGTTTATTCTCGCGAATTAACCGTTAATATAATTTTTTCTTTAAAATCAACAATATTTTAGATTGTGAACAGTAAAAATAATTCAAGATCAACGTAACTCTTCTTAACTTACTTTTCCTGGAATTACTTCTAAAAACGCAAAAACGGCTGTCGTGAATTAAACTGTTAAGCTTTATGTGGGTTGTCGAATGTTCGGAGACGGTTGTTATGAATCACTTTTCGAGTGCCCTGTGGAATCCACACAACAAAACGTCGGTAAGAATCTTCTTCAGGATTTCACATGGTTGTTCTATCGATGGCAACTGCAATTTGGTATTTGTCGCATGGAGATCGTATCGTATACCAGTCACTAAATCGACCGGAACGTTGATTTCCCTCGCAACTGTCAACTTGGCCAATGAGAACCCAGTGGATACATGGACAGTTGATCGGTATGCAAATAATATGGTATGTAATCCTCATCTCATCCTGATCTCATCCTCGCTGATGTTCATCAACAACCTTAGAGAGCCCCAGATGGTTCGGTTGAATCGTTTCACCATTCCACCATCTTGATGTCTCAATGGCATTGGTTGAGTTTTGTAGCTTCCTAAGATCTTCATATCTTCCTTGAATATGGCCTACTCAACGTTTCGTTCCTGAGTTCTGTGCAGCTCTCAAGGAACGCCGAACCGTGAAAGTACTTGTTTAATTAGAGCGTGCCCAACAGTTTCTTCGCGTTGGTCGAGTAATGCTAAAGCCCGCTGTCATTTGGCCACCACTTAATTTATGTCCATCATTGCTTTCTGCCAATGAGCCTGCGACGTCAACTGCTAATTGGTCAAATGGTGTCCCTGTTGTTCGGCTGCTTCGCGGATCAATGAAAAAACGAGAAAATATAATTATGATCCTGAAACCTGGGAAAGCAGCGAACAACATCACTTCATACAGACCAATCATCTTAATCTCTATCCTACTAAAATTGTTAAATGGTTGCTCCTCGGTCACTTATTCAGGTACACAGAACAACAAACTTCAAATAACCTGCCCTGTGCACCGGTTACATCAAGAACCCTTTCCACTCAGAGGAGGTATGTAAGACTAGATTTTTCGTTACTGAGCAAGTTTTGTTAATAAAATAAAACCTCATTTCCCTAGAAATCCCTTCACCATATTAACGAGGTACCTACAAAATAGAACTTTGAATCAATTCTCTACACTTCGATCTATCCCACAAGGTTGCAGTTCTAGGTCTAGGTCTTCTTTCTATCTTCTGCCTCGATATTACTCTCCCCGAATCCCCCAATTTCTCTGGTTTATATGCCGATGATCTCGTCTACGCTGTAAGCCGTAAAGACCCAGCAGATGCTGCACAAGCACTGAAAATATACTTAGAAAAGTTAGCACCAAGTGGTGCTTGAAGATCAATACAACCAAATCTATGTTTACCTTTCTTAGAAACCTCCACGACCCCGACATCTATTTTAATGGCAAAGTTCTTTCTTCCCAAAATAGCTGCAAGTATCTAGGAGTCACTCTAGACCGCAACCTTGCTTATCACAATCACATTTCAGATTTGATTCTTAGAACCAGGAATAGTACAAACCCAGTTAAAACCACTCCTCAACGATCCTTATACCTCTCAGGCACATAACGTTTTCATATACATATGATGAGAATATACACATTCTCATATAATATAGTTTTCATGTTCTCTGATCCGTTCTGTTTGGTTGTATGCTCTACCTGTATGGGGCATATGCTCCAACTTACAACTTAAGCTACTAGAAAGCCAACAAAATAGCCTATTGCAACTAATCATCGTTCATGCCCCTCCATTCGTACGAAATTCAAATATATATAAAGACTTGAACCTGGACTCACCTGCGACGACCAGGTTTCAGCGCATGGACAAATTTGTTACGACACATTCAAGCCACCTGAACCCACTTGCCGTCGGAGGATTTGCTGCATTTCTCACTCCTCGACTGAAACGTCCTCGGTACATTTCGCAGTTTACCTCCAGAAATAGTCTGATCTACTATCTTGAATATCTCAGTGTCAAACCGGCTTAACGGAATTATTCGGAGTGTACAATTCATTCCCTCCCCGCAATAAGGAATATTACTGTTGTATTTGTCTCATGCTAATGAAGTTTTCTTAAAAAAAAGGTTCCAGCTGTCAATGAAGTTGTTCCATTCTTAATTTGATTCGTTATAAACAAAACTGACGCCTACATTATTCGTCGCGAAAAGAGAGTTTTTAAAAAACGAGGTTTCTCCAGACTACAAAAATATAACAATGTTTAACTGAAGTATTCACGGCGATGGTTGTAACAAGACTGACTGACGCATTCCTGAAGGCGTGCCTTTTATAGGATAAGAAATGCAATGTCGGCAGTTGGGGGGCTGATCCGACACGGGTTTATCGGAATTATGTTTACCCGAAAGGAAACTGAGTTTTTTAAAAAACTTCAAAACTTTATTACGGAATTACTAGGTTTACAAAAGGTACAATCGTTGGAGATAGCTAACGCAAAAGTGAAATTTTTCAAGTGGTGAATGTCTGAGGACACCTCGTAGGGAGGAGGATATTGCAGAAGTCTTTTAATCCCAAGAACCTTCAGGTTAGGAGTTACCTACCACGCAAATATCGTCTCGTAACTCCTCCCCTCTTAGATTACACAAATTATAGAAATTAATTTGTATCGCAAATGTTATGAGGCTTGACAATGTTACCTTTGTTGAGGAATACAGTTAGCATAGTATAGGAAACCAATGTACCTAATATAATGAACATAATTACAATCCATTTTGTCCCAACCGTTTGATTGTACACGTGAGTTATAGTAGGCTTGGAAATATCGAAAACATTTAACTGCTCCAGGTCAATTTCTTTTAACTTAATTTTGTTTTCCAAAACATTTAATTTAACTTTAGCTGAGGGAGACTTAGAAGCTTTGGCCTTCCTTTCGAGTTTTTCTGGTCTAAGAGTGATTTGTTACGGTAATAAACTCAATCATTAGCGGGCTTAATAAGGTGAATTCCTTCAAGTGTTATTGTTTCTATTTGGCTGCTGCTCCTTATTTCAATGTTGTCCGCATTTGGGAATACTAATAAAGGATGGTTAGTTTCGGGTAGAATGGTAAAATAATTCTCCGATATTAAAAGTTGAGCGAATTTACAATGTTGTGTTGAACTATTAACCATTATTCCGGTCTCACTCAATAGTTTCCCGTGGGATATTAGATTGCGATTAGATCTTCAGTGTTGGAAAGGGCAACCCTGTATTTGGGGGCAACAGTTATATATTGGTCGTTTGCCTGCCAAGGCATGGAGAATAAGTAATAGAGATTGAATTTGGTTTCTTTGTGGAGCGGGATATTGAGAAAATATATTATACTCGTCAATTTCGTTTACTATTCCTGTATCAGATTTGATACTTCGTATGTAGGCAGTATAGGAAAGGTTTAGTTCTCCAGTTTCGTCATAAATCCCTTTTAAGTCATAGTAATGAGTAAGTATGCATTCTGAGTCCTCCAGTTTCCCATGTTGATCGGAATTATTCCGCCGTTTCTAGTCAGGCCTTTGATTTCGGCGCATAATGAAGTTGTTATTATGGCTGATCTGGAACATTAAAGTTAAACACTTTCAGTGCCTGATTCTACAGGAGTTGCTTTTGAAGTACTGGGTATAGTAGGGTCGTACTTTTTCCAGGGTCGTTTCAAGTTCGAAAGGTGAATCTTGGTTTTAGTATTGTGGTGCCGTGGATTAATTTTTGCCGTCTTTTGTTTTTCGTTGACGGAGTCAACAGTTTCTTTATTATATAACAGTTCAGTTTTACTCTAAATTTGTTTAGTTCGGGCATACATGTTTTCCGGTATTTCAAGGGCGTCTTCGCGGGTTTTGTTGCTTTAATTTTTTCGAAAAGCAATGACAATTTGTTTTTCTGGTCGTTGACATAGTCGCTCATGATTCGATGACTGATGACAGTTTCAAGGAGAGCGCCGTTACCGATATGACGTTGGATAATTTCATGGAGCGCGAAGTTTGTAGCACTGTGAATGCTGATGCTATGCTATGAGAGCATAATTAATTTTGTCTTCAAATGAATCGTTTATAGACGGAGGGTTGTTGTTTATTAATTTAATATGTTCAATTACTGTTGAATGTAGGCGTTTAATGGGTGAGTTGTTGTTAGGATTTTGAGAAGTGGTGAAATGGATGTTTATTTTATGAGTTGACCAAAGTTCTTTTAACAGTATGTTGTTAAAGACAGTTCCATAATCGCAAACTATTTGGTCCGGAACTCCGTGGTGACTCATGAATTTGAGTAGCTTGTTTACTGTTTCAATAATTTTGGATGACTTCATAACATAGCCCCTTGTGTATCTGGAAAGTCTTTCAATGATGATGATCTTGTCAATGTGAAAAATCGCGAACGGTTTTGGAGATGTAGGCGTGATATTGAATTTAGTTTTAATGGGCATTCTTTCGTATTTACAGGCAACGCAGTTCTCGCAAGAGTTGATAGTTTTCAATAGTTTTCTTCAAATTTGGCCAATAATAATGTCGTTTAACATGGTTGTAAGTTTCATTAATTCCCCTGTGGGTATTTTTTCCAAGGTGATAGTGTCCGATAATTTCCTTTTGTTCGTCCAGGTCTTCTGTGTCCATTAATTTAGAGGTAAACTTGCATAATTTCATTTGGCTTGTCTTGAAGTGTTCGCTAACGGCTTATGCAAATATCTCGTAAATATTAGTAACGAAATAGAGTCCATAACGTTCACCAGGCCTTACAAATTCTTTGACAAAGTTAACAATTTGCTGTTCTAGGTTGTTCTCACTATCAAATCCACTGTGATTTTTGTTTTTGTTAAAAATATTTTCCTAATTACTGGTCTTTTACTGGTTGGTGTGATCCTGACGTATATTTGTGTTTTGCAATGGTTGATGGGTTCGTCTTTGATAGGTACTTGACCGTTCGTGTTTCCTAAATAATTTGAGTGTACTGTGGGGTCTGTGTCAGAGTCGTCGTCCAATTGATCAATATTAACGGCGAGAGATGAGGTATCATTTTCGTCATTATCGTGATCGTTACCAAAATAACTGGATACTAAATCTCTCAAGTTGGGTAAGGGTTGGAGCGGTGTTTCATTTGCGTTGAGATCTATAAGAGATAGAGCGGCAACGTTTGAGTTTCGAGAGCCTTTTTTATATTTAATGTCGTAGTTGTATTCTCCAAGTTTTTCTTTGAAACAGAACAATTTCGCAGATGGTTCTTTTGAACTATCTAACCATTGGAGTGGTTTGTGGTCTGCTACTATGGTAAACTTCTTGCCATAAAGGTACGGTCTAAAGTGTTTGGTACCCCAAACTACGGCTAAGAGTTCTCTCTCTACGGCTATTTTTTTGTTCTGTTTCATTTAATGTACGGCTTGCGTACGCTATGAGATATTCTTTTCCATTTGTTTCTTGTGCGAGAGTTGCAGCTAGAGCCACTCCAGAGGCGTCTGCGTTCAAAATGAATGGTTTATCGAAATCCGGATATTTCAAAATGGGATCGTTCGTCAAAACGTTTTTACGAATGTCTAGACATTGCAAGTATTCTGGGTCCTCAGGATCTATTTCTGCATTCTTTTTCAAACCGGCGGTTGAAGGTTTCGTTAAATCGGCCATATTTTTTGTGTATTTTCTGTGAAATCCGGTCACACCCAGCAGTTCTTTTAGCTGTTTAGTTGTCGTTGGCGTGGCATAATTTTTTATTGCAGTTATTTTATCTGGATTAGGTCTTACTCCTTCAGGGGTGACAATATGTCCTAGGTAAGCTATTTATTTTTGCAGGAATTCAGTTTTATCTCACTGTATTTTTAGATTTGTTTCCATAAGCCTATCAAATAACTTTCTTAGCCGATTTACGTGTTGTTGGATGCTGCTGCTGAACACTATGATATCGACAAGGTCCACAGTACAAATTTCGTTTTGCAATCCTCGGAGACATGAGTCCATTAGTCGTTGAAAAGTTGGATTAGCCTTTTTTAGACCGACGGGCATCCTAAGAAAATCCCAATGACCATTTTCTGAGCTGAACGCTGTTTTCTGAATACTCTGGTCATCTAGTTTTATTTGGTGAACGCCGGAAACAAAATCAAGGGTAGTAAAGTATTTAAGTATCTACTGCGACCAAGTTTATCCTGTAAGTCCTTAATGTTCGGTAAATTGTATTTGTCGTTTATCGTTTTCTCGTTAAGCTTTCGATAATCGACGACCAACCTGAACTTTGGTTTCCCGGAGGCGTCCATTTTTGTTGAAACTTCCCAGAGGGGCGAATTATAGGCCGAAAATCTTGGCGGGATAATTTGCTGATCTAGCATTTTGTTGATTCGTTGCTTGACCTCCTTTTTGAAAACTTGAGGGGCTTTGGTGTAAATGGATACTTCGTCAGTGGTTCGAATGTGGTGTTTAATTTGTGTGGTGGCCGTAAGACTATCGCCTTCTTGGTAGAAAATGTCCAGTTATTGGTTGACAAGTTTTATAATAGCTGTTTTTTCTTCCAAGTTGAGCTGATGAGTCTCAATTCGGCGGCGATGTGGCGATGGGATTGCATTTGCGTGTGATTGAGATTGGCGTTCTGTTTATATTTTCTGTTTGTCGATTTCAGCTTCGAATGTAAAATTTTCTGGCAAGGATTCGACCATGCTTCTCTTCGAATTTCAACTTTTTTCGGTTTCTCACCCTTGTTGAACACAAGACAATTGTTGACATTAACGAGGCATTCGGGGATTTCGATGGGACCGATGATAGAATGGGGGAGTATAGCCTCACCTTTGACCATGTTTTTTACCGGAATTTTAATTTTTCGAGCTGTCCTTCCTCGAACTAAATGCGTTTCTGCTCTACTTCATAATACACATGAAGCTGTGTTTCTGGAGTAGTTAGGATATGCTCTAACAGATCTATGGTTGCGTTAATCAATTTTAAATTATCAAGTCCGAGTAAGAGGTAGACTTTTTTATGGAACTGGAACACGTGGAACTTTAAGTTTAAATTTCGTTTGTTAAACAGTTCTCCCCAAGGAATCATCTTACTGTAATTCTCTTGGGATCGGCAATTTGCTGATATGGCTTCGAAAGGGCCGGTTTTTATTTTTTCTTGATACAAATTGAATGCTATATCTGGGCTTACGAATGACTTTGTACTCGCCGTATCTAATAGAATTTTCAATTTAGTTTTAGGCATAATTATGAATGGGAGTTGGTTTTTTGTTTGAGCCAGGCTCATCAATTTGAAGACTCGATTGCTTCCAGTCCTATCCCTAAAAATGGATTCTCTTGATCAATCGTTGAGTCTTGGGGAATCTCGGGAATTTGAGGAATCCGCGTATTGAATATCTTCGTACCTATGGTCGATAGTATCGTATGGATTCTCGGAGTGTTGATCTTCGGTATGCAGCGAATCGAACTGAGGCCTGTATATGTTGTTAGTTGACACGCTCCGGTGTTGGTGAATAATTTTGTTGTTGCGGCTAGTTGTGTCTCGGTTATTTTGCGGGGGGGAAATTATTACGCTGATGTAGTGTTCTTGGTGGAAAAGATACCGGACGGTTGGGAGTTTGTTGACTCCTCATAAAAGATTGCGCTTGCTGCGAGTTCTGGGATTGAGGTAACGGCCGGTGTTGTTGGAAATGAGCGGACGATGCATGAGGCGGGCCTTTCCGAGGGGGAATACAATTTGCTTTCCTATTACTCGAATTGTTACCGCCTGGTTTTCCGAGCGCATACTGGTAGTCATTGGTCATGAGACTCAGTGCCGCCGGCAAATCGGGAGGGTTTCGGGCCTACAAAGGGCTAGCAAAAGGCTCTTTTCATCCTCTTAGAAACGATCGTAATGCGAGTCCTTGAAAGAATCTTTTCTGCTGGCCGATATTGGGGACCAGGTTATTAGCTAAGTAGATGACCTGAAGGTTCATATGTTTTTTTAATCGTTCAAAGAATTGAAAGGGCGTTTCGTTATTTTGTTTTAGGTCCGTAATTTCTAATGTTAGGGTGTACAAGTCGCATTTGTCTGTGTCTCTAATTAGGATATTTTTAATTGCCTCCCATTAAGTGTTAGCGTCCACTCACGGGAACATTGGGAGAAGGAGACGTTCGGGTCTGAGGTGGGCGCCCTGCAGTAGTAAACCGATGGTTCAGTTATGGATGGCAGAAGAGCTGGACTGGGTATTGTAGGGCCCAATTACAGTCTTGCTGAGCCCCTGGGAGAGTATGCCACGATATTTCAAGCGGAAATCCAGCTATAAAGATCTGCGCGGAAGAGATCCTGAATAAAGGACTCAAGGGCAAGCGGATCTACATATTCTCGGACAGCCAGGCCGCCTTAAAGGCTATTGCAGCCTATAGTTTTAGGTCTAAGGTGGCATGGGAATGCCTTCATGCGCTCAAATAGCTCGGCGCCCGTAACAGGCCTCCCTCATGTGGGTGCCGGCTCATAGGGTGTATGAGGGCAACGAAGGCTGACTGCCTTGCGAAAAGGGGTTCAGAATCCCTACCCATCAGGCCTGAACCATACGTGGGTATGACAAAGAGTCACCGGAATCATCTGGTGGCTCGACGGGAGACACAGGAAAACAGTGCCCATTGGCATCGCCAGCCACGATTAAGACAAGCGAAAAGGCTCGTCACGCCTTCATGTCCAAGGGCAAAGGCGATGCTGACACTCTATAGGCAGGATCTGAGAGTTCTGCCAAGCACTGCCCACTCATTTATCACCTCAACAAGATGGGTATCTCAGAGGCGGTGGAATTCAGACTGTGCAGCGAGGAGGACGAGACAGCAGAGCACATCCTATGTGAATGCCCTGTCTTGGCAGCCAAACGTTTCGATTTTTTCGCTCAGGGGACTATTGAACCCCAAATCATAGCGGAATCTGCAGTGAAGGACATAGTCGGCTTCCTAAGGGGACGGGTATGTGCGACGCCTTCTACTAAGAAAGGCTGACCCTAAGAAAGGGTCAGTGTCACAATAGGCCCATATGTGGTCGCAGTGACAAAGGGGCTTGTACCGCACGCCCTCGGGAAAATGAAATTGCCTCCCAATTGTTATAATCACACCCGCACAACAGTTTACATCTGAAATTATAACTTGGCTAAAGTCAATTTAAAAGTTTCTGTCTTTTTGGTGCTGATCGTTGGTGTATTTATGTTCTTCCTGTATTATAGTTGGAAGTTTCCTTTCAGGTTTACGAAAACTTGGGAAGATGTACCGAAGGTATAAATTATGTCTTGTGTGTTGGTTTCGTATGTACAAAATGTAAAAATATAAAAATGTTAAAACTATTAAAATTGAAATCAATATTAATTCAGTTCCAATTTATAGGAAATGCATTTTAGAAATCACTACGTTAGAGAAATTGAAATTCAACTCGAAAACAAAATTAATTTAAAGATTTTCTTACAACAAGGCGACGATCGTAGTTGTTGGGTGCAAGAATGGGGGAGCTGAGGATCACAATAAAACTGAAACTCGGTGAGCGTGAGGAGGACTGTATTACATGAGGAGATGGAGTACAAATGGGCGACACAAGGGAAGTACTCGGAACGCGTGAACTGGCAACCGTGTGAGAGTGTGAGAAGTTACTGGGGGGGTTGTTGGAAGCAGAATGATTTGGAGATGCTCTGTCGTCGATAGGAAAATGAAATTGGGAGAAAGAAATGAAAAAGGGGAAAACCTAGAAAAGGGGGCTGGGGGCCCACAGCTTAGGAATTCCCGCAGGTTAGGGTCCATTATTGAAACGGTTGGAGACAATTAGGCGGACGGAGACAATGACGCGGGGAAGCCCAAGGTCGAAGACCCTGACAACTTCGACGCTTTGCGTCGAACAGTAGTCTTCTTTGGATGGTTTTCAATTCTTCACGGGGTGGGCTAAGAAATGTGAGTAATAAAATTTGCTACGAGAAGAGACGATGCCGGTATACTAAACGTTAAAACTTTATTACGGAATTACTAGCTTTACAAAAGGTACAACCGTTGGAGACATCTAACGCAAAAGTGAAGATTCTCAATGGTGATGGACACCTCATAGGGAGGTGGATATTGCTGAAGTCTTTTAATCCCGAGTCTTTTAATCTCCGGGTTAAAAGTTACCTACTACGCAAATATCGTCTCGCAACTTTGGTGTACGGCTTGTATGTAACCAAAAACGTTAAAATCTAGAAATCATTAGGGAGTCATTGAAGTGGTTTTGGTGGAACAAATGTTCCAACTGTTTCAGACGATTGGAATATAACATTTTCTACGAAAATTCGTAAAATCAACAGCTTACATGGATCGCACCATTTTGAGTTATGCTACGTATTCCGTCTCAGTTCTACACTCAGATGCTAATTCACGATATTTTTCTTTCATTTATGTTATTTTGTAAATCTAACCCGAGGATCAAGAATTTGTTATGAATGTATTTGGCGACCATTGAATTGACATATATCTTTTGATATTTCATTTTATCCGCCTATATCGACATACGTGAGAGTAAATTTAGAGGCCTGAGCGAGAGAGGTGGCGGTATGTTTTGCAGATAACTTCACTCAGATTCGCGAGAAACAAAGGGAATGCCCTGTACCTGCCATTTCCGTGGACTGTCTTGTTGACGCTGCTTTTCTCCCCCGTAATATCGTTTTTTCCTCCCATCCTTTTGATTTGTCGCTGCTTCGATTCTTTTGGGGGTTTCGAGTATGGAATTGTTGAGTGTCGTTATCGCAAAGGGGGCGACAACAGAGGGCGCAATGGAGGTTCGTGTGATTTTTATTCGTTGTCTGTTTATCGTAGACCAGTTCGAATGTCAACGCACTCGAATAATTCTACTACTTGTATAAAGTTGTGAGTAGTCAATGGGGGGAGTATGTTAAATCACTCGATGGCAACTCCACTGACTTCGAAGTTGCGCCACTACCTACGCGGTGAATCAATTCTTCTTCGGTATTGACTTTTTCTTATCATTTTTGTTATCATTATCGTTGATGTACCGTTTATAATCGTATATTCTATTACGGCGTGTTCTGTTCTGCTGTGTTGAATTTTGTTTCATCCATATAATACATCATTATAACGCGCGTTCACCCTACTTTCCACGTTACGTGTCAGAAAGAGCAAGGTTGTATATTAGATCGACTAATATTCCCTACCAGGATGGTCGTTCGGCAAGGATCAATACCATGGAGCAATAACAATTTAGCGATCTTCGGGACTATCCACTAATTGCACACTAAGTGATTTTGCAATATACTTATTTGTAGTAGTTTATTGTGTTGCTCTCGTCATTTCCTACGAACGACAATTTTATGTTCATCGTTTGGTCATTTGGGTCTGCCCACACAAAAAAAT
The DNA here is from genome assembly GCA_020466155.1 of Pachypeltis micranthus. Lineage (NCBI taxonomy): Eukaryota > Metazoa > Arthropoda > Insecta > Hemiptera > Miridae > Pachypeltis > Pachypeltis micranthus. The sequence goes on from CM035773.1 coordinate 52,763,808, forward strand.
TAATCAAATTCGTTAGAGCCGTTTTCGAGAAAAACACTTTGTGTATTGATCACCAGCTAGATAGCTTTGAATTGATTTCATTCGTGCCCTTATTTTGGCGTCCCACGTTGATTAGTAAGGTAAATACAAAATTTTTCAGATTCCGAAGCGGTAAAGATCTAAAGAACCACCGTGATACTTTTTGCGTATTAAGCCTGCACTCTCTATTCTCGAATTTTAACAAGACGTTGAGAACCAAAATTCCGTACCGATTAGTAGAAAATACATTGCACGTTTAATTAAAAGCATCATAGCTTCGAGAAAAAGCTAAAATATCTCGAACTCACACGTTTCGTACCTTTTGAACCGTTTCGACCAATTCATGGGCACTTCGCATGACCTTATTTACATGCCCCCCAAAAATAACGAACAAAATGAAAGAGCGAGCTCAATCGGTTGTCCCACTCTCTCACGAAGTTGACTCATACTGTGCACCGACTTCAGGTTTTTCCTATTCAAGAGGAATCAAAACGTAAAGATCGTATGGAAAATCTACAACAATACTTCCTTCGCTGTTTGGGTTGAGGAAAATAAAAGGGGTCACTCAGGAAAAGAACCACGTTGATTTCAGCTCATATCTGTCAAAATAAATGTATTTCTCTCCGATTCAGTAGTTCAAGTCGCGTATCGCAGATTTCTCCCGTTCGAACCTTTTAAAAACTCCAGCATCAATTCAATATCTCAATCGAGGTGCCCCTTCCTACATAATACACAACTCGTTTGTCAAAAGCTGTTACATCTCTCTTCCTCTTTATCTCCCTTTGAAATCCCTCAGATTCCAAGCCATTCCCATTCATTTGGCGGTTCTCGAACCTATTCAAGTTTCAGAGGGCCCCTTCTATCCTTCGGTGAAGAGTTTAAAATACTTTATTCTGTTGGGTAGAGGTTCTCGCCTCACTTAATTCAAATGCGAACTTCAGTATTCGAATATCCGGTCGGTATTGGTAATATTTCATGTCATGCGGGTTAAGGGATTAATGCGCTTTTATTGAATAAATGTTCTAGTTCAATTCGAAGACTGAATTGGAAGAATCGTCGACGAAACCTGTAAGATAACTAAGTAGTGAGTTATATGTGGCCCATTGGTTATGGATTATCACCATCTTACAACTCCAGGGGTACACAACCAGTGAAGGCGAATTAAACGAGCAACATGGGGCTCGGCAAAAATACAAAACCGTTAAATGGCGGTCTGAACAGTAACAGTGCGCGAATGGAAAAAGTAAAAGCTTGTACACTTAGCAATCTCCGTAACTAATAAATACGATCCAACTATGAAAAAAAAAATTGCAATAGCAAGAGCATAAAAATGAGAATTGCTTTTGGTTTATTATTCATTCTGAATAATAACTCTATGTTTTCGGTCACGAAAAATTTTTTACAACCCCCCCTCAAAATTTGATACTTTACGTTTCAAGACATGGAGAATCCAAATTTGCAATGTCCGTCCGCTGTCCGGGCCGTTTTGTGCCTTTAACGTGGTCTAAAAAATTCGATCTTTTGCCCAACAATCCGATTTGGTATCTAGTTGTCTAATTGGTATCCCATCGGACGAAGCCCGAGGTTGTAATGGGCAAAAAACGGTTAAAAAAATTAACGAAACGCAGTACAACGCGGGAGCTACAGCGTTTCGTTGTCTGAACTCCCTCCCGCCCCGCCTGTCTCATTAAAAAAGCAACCGCGCTCGCTTCCCTCCCAACACTCAACTCCCCCCGGGTTCGCTTCGAGCGCCCCCGTTCCAATTTCCCCGACGTTTTGGTTTTAATACGATTCAATTTTTTTAGATTCTTTCGTTTCATTCTCATTTTGTTTTTTTCATAGATTTTTGGTTAAATTTTGATATTAGTATTTAGCGTGCATGTTTTCATATTAAAATTCAGTTTTTTCTAGATACTTTCGTTTTTTTTTGTTTATTTTAATATTACGATTCAGTTCTTTTCGACCTTTTTTGGGTTTCATTATGATATTTTTTGATGCTGAATCGAACAGGATGGGTCTCGGAGCATTAATGCTAGGTCAAGCTGATTATCCGAATAATAAACCGCTGTGTAATAATTTGCAGGTTTTATAACCACAATCCTAATGTGGCATTACCTGTGAAAATTGGTTCGAACTAAGTTTTACCTTCACTTTTCTGAGAAATGGGATGAATCGTCACTACAGTGAAACACAAACGGATTAAAGCATTATACATTTTGTGTAGTGCGGTGTTTGGCGCAGAGTCAGAACGCGTTGTGTGCAGTTGTTATCCCTGGGAAACTCGTCAGCCTATTCTGCGAACAATGATCATCAATACCTCAATGACCGATTTTTAACGTCGAAGGTTCCCTCGCTCTCGGTACATCTTCAAATTCTTTTCCCACAATCGACTTTGTTCACCTTACGGTCATTTTTCTTTCTTTCCTGTCTATCCCTCCCTCCTTAATCTGAATTTACATAAGAGATTTAGTGGAAAAAGTAATGAGAATAGAATAACTAATGCTGTCCGACAATACCACGAAAGACAAATAATGTACCCCCGTTCGGGGTTGTCCACGTCCTGAAACGAAGTTCCTTAGTTGTGTGGAGAGGAAGACTACGCGCTCCTCAGATGTCGGAGATGTAACGAGATTCAGTTACCAATCCTCCGCTCCTTGGAAACGAAGTAGAGAGTAAAACGAACCGTTGATTCGATTCTCTCTAAGAAAGTTGCGTGCAACGATTTCCACGAGGTTTTGCGTAATTGGGGGGATTCGAGTTATAATGACCAACGTGAGTCACAACTTTATTTCATGACTTCCGGCGAGTGTCTCAACCATTCACCAGTTCATTCAACCAGTCTCCATTCAAATTTTGAAATGTGAACCGTCGGTTTACGATTTTGACGATTGGCATTGACTAGTGAATGTGAGCCAAATTATTACAGCCGATTTTCTAACAATTCAAGAACATTGTTTTACTTCGTACGCTTTGTTCAACGTGTTCTCTCCCAGGTATTCATGAGAACGAAAGTTAGCTACTAACTGGTAGAAGATAAATACCCTGTGAGTGTAACTAGAAAGGCGTTAAAGCCATTTACTATAAAAATACGGAAAACAATGTTGATTCTCCACCTTCGGTTCCCGCCAAGGGGAACTGCCCACAACGTTACTTTCGAGCCACAAGAAATAACAAATAGCAAATAAAAGAAGAAAAAAAAATTCGGATGGGTTAAGGCGTTTTTGCGTTAATTTTGGAAGTGCCGCACTCAAATTTCCCGATCGGGAGGCCTTGAAACGTGGTAAATGCGGAATTATAGTGGTTTCCTTATCTATTCGGGTGAAAGTATAAACCGACTACTATCAGTTTGACCTAAAACTGAGTTCATATTCTGACGGGGTTAGCTTCGACACGAAGAATCTGCGACATTTCTTGCCTAATTTATATCAGTCATATTCCATCAAATCGGATCGATTGCAATACGTGACTTATTATACCAGCCATTCTTTGCTGCCGTGCTACTTACTGACGAAAACGCTCAATTCGGCGCTGTTATCCCGGTTTTCTCCCAACGGCTTCAATTTCCATGCTGAGTGTCAAAGGGCGGAATGGTAGTACTACGCGGTGGAAGTTGCTATTTCCGCGTTCAATCCACTCGCGGAGCTATAAAATTGTTAGCGGCACTCAGCTCCTGTCGCCTTTGAAATTAATTTCCTCTTAAATATTATAATTACTTGCGATTAATCGCTTGAGATGCCTCAGGGATTCATTAAACTCATATTAAACGTAGGCCCTTCGCAATCGCTCATTTCGAGCGAGTGACATTTTTACTTTAGCCAATTGCAACGAAGCCGAACACGTTTATTCTCAAGTTTAGTCTATCATCTTAGCAGGTTATAGAAAATGAAGACATTAGAATTGTGCCATTAAAGGATTTTTGATTAATTTTTCACCATTATCTATTTCACTACATTCCCTAGCTAATCCTAGATTTCAATAGTTCTACTATCCTTAGAAGAGGAAAGAGAAGTTATGTAATTGGCCAAAAAACTGACGGAGTACTTTACGGCCAGATGATGATGTCTTTACATCGAAAGCGTTCGTCCACAGTATCTCATCTGCCAGAGGAGACGGACTCACCTAACAGGTACGTTAACTTTAGTACCTTTTTTTGCGTTGCCGATTACAGCACATTTTGTTCTGCTTCGTCGTGTTGAAATGAAATAAGTAAGCAATTAAACTATCTGGTCGAAGCAACACACAACTTTCAGCCACCCTACATATAGGGGTGCTATAACTTCGTTCAATGTATATCTACAGGAACGTACATACAGAACAAAATGTAGGTACTAGTTAGGTGAGAGTACTCCGTCAGTTTGATCGAAATCTGTGTAGTCGTTTTTGAGAAAATTGGAAAACCGATAAATTAATGTTCGACAAATCTTGTTTTCCGAGCAATCATGGTTTATATTTCCATTGAACAAGAATAGCTGAGGAACACAAAATGTGGGTATGCATCGCTAGAAGACGCTGTAAGATAGAATCAATAAGCAGTTAATCTGGAAATTACGAACATTTTCATAAAACATTATTTTCGACACATTTTGGTTGTTTCTCTGTGCAATGGACTTATTGATAACTATGTAAGAACAACCTGTGAATTTGGTGAAAATCGTTGAAGAGATTTGGCAAAAAATCGTAAAACCCCATTTTTGCTTAAAAGGCCTCTGTTCACCGAATTTCATGGAGATATCTATACAAAGAAGAGTTGAGTATTGGTTAGCAAAAGATGGTTTGAAAATTTAATTGTTAGAGCCGTTTTTTGTATATTTTGTTCCCCACCCCCCGTTTCAATCGATGGAAATACCCCGTCCTACTCGCGCAAATTGAACTAGTGATTCGTACACCCACGCGGACCACTTGCGGAAATTAGATTTTTCGGATTCAGTAGGTCTCAAAACTCAAAAATTTGACGAATACTTTTTTTTGACACGGTTGCACTTCCTTGCCCTTTAGGTAGCGGTGAGTGAAACTAGGCATTCTCAAGAAATTCTACAAATTAAAAACGCGACAGTTTTTCAAAAATAGTTTTCTATAAAATGAAAGGATAATAGTCGTTTCTTCATCACTACAACCCTTGAAACAAATAGCGTTCGTGTGGGATACGAAGTACAAGTAAGTGGATTTTCCTAAGAAGCTCATATCTTCATTCCTACGCGTTTGTTGCCATCCTGAAATAATACAATGTTCCAACGTAAGAGATATTACTTTTGACGAGGTAAATAATGTGAAAACCTCAAAGGTATAACACTAAAGAGGCTAAGACAATCGCTCAAGTCGGTGAGAGCTCTCGAATGTTATGATGCCAGGAAACACCTTATCACGATAAGGCCTTTGTGCTCGCAGAGAAGTGAGAAACTGGTTGTTCTGGTGGTTTCTTCGCTCTTTGACCTTCGTTCTGAGAGAATTCTTCTTCAAAATCTGGTTCTGTCAAGGAATGGGTTCTGTAAGGTAGGTTGAGGTGTGCGGTATCGAAACACTTTCCTTATGTACAAAGCCATTTACTTAGAAGACTGTGGGTTATGTACCTTCGATACCCAGGAACGGGGTTTGGGGTGCCTAAGCACTCAAGCTGACTTGCTTATTACGCTCATCAAACTATCTCCTGTTAAGTAAGAAAGAACCCGCTGAAATCTGTTGTTAGGTTTGGCTTATCTGTCGCTAGGAATTTTCCTCATTGGAGTTTGAGCCCTAAGCTCCCGCCTGAGATAAGAGTTTGAAACGGATCTGTGGCCTGTGAATGATGGAAACTTAAATATTACTAAATGAATATTAATATTTATATTATAATAATTATAGTATACTATAATTATTTTTTTAATTGCATGAATTTAATCAATAGGATTACATAAATATAATAATAAAATTAATATTATTAAATAAATATGGGAAAAGCCTTCTTGTCGGTCCGTTGTTTTCTTACGAAACGACAGTTATAACGGTCTACCCGCAGAGGCCTTTCATTTGCAGGCAGGTCTACTTACTGCGAGGGGTCATCCGTTCTACTCTCTCAAGGTGAAACGCGGTGAGAGGAGAGTAAGGAAAAATAACAGCTGCGAGTCAGGATCTGATACAGCTATCTGCTGAGAATAACATACACTTGATATATGCTTCTGTATAAGTCACAAATTGTCAAGTTGTGGGGAATTTCAAAAAGTTTACAACTTTTACAGTTTACAATTGGCATTTAATTCAAAACCTGGAACAAATGTTAAGTTTAAGTGACAGAGGAGAACTAGGACACACCGAGCTAGAGAGCGGCACGAGCATTTACAGTTCGGCGAGTCCAGCGTCTTGGCACGGTGCAGCGGATTACAATGGTATAAGTTATATTTAGCGATTCATTAGAGATTCATAATTTGAAACTAATATGGTGCAAATGCTTGTCGGAAATTTGCACTCGCATTCTCTAGCAAAATTTCGCCACACACGTGTTTTAGTCAAATTGACGTTTGCTCAATTAAATCAGTATCGCCGCTCTTTTTGCTTCTAAGTCGTCGTTCTGGCTTTGCTCCCCGTTCATTTTAATGTAATTTTACTCGCTTAATAAACTTTTTTTTCCGTTGAGTTCGAATACTTGAATTCAATCTACGCGATTGTGTTTGCATGGCAAACACTGATCGTGAAATTTGTGCGAACATCTAATACTTTGGTGCATAACTACACGACCCCACGAGGTTTTACCCTCGTTGCCGATGGTGAAACCGTCCTTCGAGCTTTACTCAACTGGCTAATTATGTAATGGAATTTCTCTTTTCACAAAGGAGTTGAGTCAAATTATTACGAAGAAGAAGTTGTTGTTGTCGACCTTTTCTTTGAGAATGACATCAGAGGGAAGAAAAATTCTGGTTGTAACAATGTGAATCATAAATAACATTTTTTGTCGACTGAATTAAAACCTCGAAGTTCGTTGCCTTGTACTTCTCAACGTTGGGCCAAGAATGATCGGGTTGATTTTTGATCAATTTAATCAACGTGTTGTTAGAATTTGAGATCATCTGGGTGGATCAGCAATACGTGCTGTATGGTGTCTTCAATACCTCAGCCGGCCCTATTTGTTCTGAGCAAGAACAGCAATGAACCTACATTTTAATACAATTAAACTCGTCACACGGTCATGTGTAAACTCATGCTGCCGTGTCGTGTGCGCTTCAGTCACAACTCTCAATGAGCTCGATAGGTAAATTTTTGGTGGCCTGCCACCTCCGCATATTTACGGGTTCCAGATACAAAAGGCCCCCCACGTTTTCAGCGAATGCCTTTTGAGGTATTTGAGAAAACATCGCCGGGAGGCTCCCCATTAAATTTTACTGGCCCTTCCACGGCTTGGGGGAACCTATTATATCGGCCGTAACTATGCGGGAAAGTTTGCCGGTAGATCGTTTTCACGGCTGACGCACGATGGATCGTTGAAATTCAAAAGGCCAATGGTTGTGTCTTTTGGGAAAAGTGTTTCCAGGATATAATTATACCGTTCGGGAATCTCGCTGCTGTCTTAACTGCCAAAACGGCTCGAACGTAGAATTCAGAGGCTTCATGTGTTGGTAACCAACTGGTCAAGCGGTTGGAAATCCCCCATGTGGCATAATTAGGTTTTCTTCCCAAAAAATGTAACTAAGAAAGATCGCCAAAGGAGCTAGCGAATTACGCGGGAGCTGCATTCGCCAAAGCCGGCAGTAGGCGCAGCAAGCTACATCATATACCGCGTTTATCTTCAACAAAACGTTATTTCACTATGTAAGGCTACAATTTTCCATTAGGTGTTCCTTCCCTTCCACAACTCAGCCTTTTCTGTTCTCTCCAGTTCAACACCCTCGGTTATTTCCCAATATGTTTGTAGCCTCCTTCGGAGATTACCATTTTCTTCTTCGTCCTTGTTGTTGTTGACCAGCACAACACAACTCGGCGATTATGAAGGAGGCCGTCAGCGAATCTCGATCGCCTTCAGTCTTCGACGCGGCTCGTTCGCTATTGCCACACACTCCTCCATAGGTTTCCGACTCAGCAACCTTCCTCCCCTCATCATAGTGTCTCACCTACTAAGCGTCTCTTCAGCAATCCCAAACGCTCCAACCCGCCCACGACCTATCCCTCGCCTCTACCAGCCCTTTCGACGCCCGATTATTTTTTCGACACCATCCAGTAACCCGTCAACCGCCTACGCACGCTCCTAAACTTCAGATCGCCGTCGACCAGTATAACTCAAGGTACGTCTCTCGGTGGTGTGAACTGGTTCTCTACTGTAGGATATAGGAGAGAGCTTTTAGCTCCTCTTATATCCCCGTTTAGTCCAGGAATTCCATTTTCTTGCTACTCGTTTTGTAACATTTAAAGCTCCACCCAGCTCACATAACTCAAAGCGTTCCTACAAGGCCCTCAGCACAAAGCATTGCTCCCGCCCCTCGTGAACACGTACCATTGTATTTATGGCATCTGTTACTAATTCAGCTATTATTCACTCAGATCATTTGATAAAACGCCACTTCATGGTGGCAGAAAGCAGTAGTGCTTGCAATTCTAGAATTCTCTCACCAGTGCTGCTCTCACTCATGCCCTGACCCAATTAGTAGACCAAGGATTGATGATGCTGTAGACACAATTTTTCCAGAGTTATTGGGTAAATTCTTATAGAAATGGAAATAAGTCAAACGGCGGTGGTTGAAATTCCGGAATTTCTGGAGTAGCTAGTACATATTTTATGAGCGTTATTAAAGACCCATCGTATAGGTACTTGATTAGACTACCACCTGAATTTTTCTGAGTGTTCTAGTAGTTGTAGGGAAAAGTAGGTTTTCCTAAGTAAATGAACATGACCAATATGACTTTTGACTGGCTATTGCTCCGCCGCATTTACTATTAAAATAAACGAATTATTAACATAAAGTTGTGAAACTCATTACAGACTCTAATGTTCTTCTTTTTTAGATAGGAGAATGAGGCCTGATTCAACAAGAACGAAAGAAAAATGTTTCCTACTAATAAGGACGTAAAGATGAGGAGTGCGTCGAAAAGTTGAATAAGTGAACAAATAATAGAAACTGAGGATGGAGTGAGGTTCAAGAAGAGTAATGATGTGGATAAGGAGGTTTCAGAGGCAACTCATCGTGTCAATGCCAACCACCTCCTGGGAACGCACCTCCAGTTATATAATCGGCTGAACGACTATCCTCAGGGTCAGTTCGAGATGTTTTGGACATAGATGATACTTACGTTGAATAAGGTCCAATATTGTATTATGACCGAGAATGGATGAACAAGTGTGTTATGATCCGTCTTATGGCGTTAGATCACATGGAAACATACATGAAACTTGAATTCACCGTTCAAGCTTACAACTTGGTATAACGTGATGGGTTCAGCTAAAAAAATATGCGGCGTTGTTATTCTGATGATTCCGCAACTCCCGCAGTCGCCCTTCCATAGCAACGCGTTTGTAACGTCGTTCAATTATTCAGTTGGAACAGTGTGATGATTGGAAGTATCGATAACAATAAAACCTGTCTTTGCAGATCGCATTTCTCTTTATTTGATTTGAAAAGCTGTAGAGTAGGAGAGTAGGAATGGCGAAGCTTGCGGCGACTTGATTGGATTATAATCTCTAGTTAAAACGTGGAAATAGGCTGTCTAATCATTTTTTCCGATCGAAAATTAAAATTGTTCCATTTGAACACATTGGTAATCTTTCAATTGGAATAAATTGGGCAAACCTAAAGATGGGCAGCTCTGCTGAGATATAAAGAGTCACCAACGATAACTTAACAGGTGGACAACCAGGCTTTTGCTGGGGTTCCAAAACCAATAGATGATGCCAATTTTGTGGCGTCCCTAGATGTAAGTTTGATGCGTTGGTGCAGCTTTTTGAATGGTGCTTTCCAAAAACTATTGTGGTGTCTTCCTTGGCATTATGTTAATTAAAAAATCCGTCGGAATTACAGATAAATACCCTACAAACGAGGGGTGTAACAAAGATGTCGTTGGTTGTTACTTTTTGATCGAGTTTTACCTACAGCAAACCGCTTCTTCTGGACTTTGTGGGGCCTGTTCATACAGGTCACGCAGGAAGGCTTTCTATGACGAAGTTATTTTAGTTCATTCACGTCTTTACTTTCCATAGCCATTAGAAGTAGAAGGAAAAGTTATGTAATTTTTCAACAACCATAATCGAATATTTAGAGTCGAAGGGGCGTAAGATGTACGCGGGAAAGTAACGGCCCCTTCGCTTCCTCACGGGTTTTGTTGACGGATCATTTCCATTCAGTGTTAGTGAACCAGTATCGCGTACCCGAGGTTTGTTTCCTTTGGTTTCTTGGCGAAACACCCTGTGGGAAAGGAGCCACTTAGAATGCGTAGGAGACTTAGAGCACAACCTACATTCACCTTCCGGCTTTGGAAATATGACTATAATGTTCGGAAAGGAGGGAAATACTTCGAATATGTTACGCGCCGAAAAGTGGAAAAGACTGAGGGTGCTCGCTGTTTAGTTTAGACGCTAGACTGATCGTTGTGTAGTTGTTTAGTTTTAGTTTTTTGTTTCAATCAATAAAAATGTCTTCACGAGAGCAAAGAAATATGGGAATATGTTGCAAATGCACTGAGTACAATGGTTCTCTGATATCAGAATACAACTATTACTAGAGACATCGTAAAAAAAGATTGGAAAAGAAGAGAATATGAATGAACAAAAATCGACATGAACGTGGCCAGAAATACGAATTAACAATACAGGTAGGCAAACGTAAAGAAACGAGAGAATGCCCGTGAGCCAACAACAAATGGGGGGAATATGAACACAAATAATAACTTAACGAAAATTACCCGGTGGGACCCATCCAACTTTACTCAGTCCCAAGCCCATTCAGCGATTTTTGTGGCTTTAGCTACTGATCTAATCAACTTTTTACTAACTTCATGTTTTACGTATAGTGTGGTAACCCTTAAAACTCTGGAAATTAATGAGTAGGTCTTGCTTATGCATTATCGAGAAATAAATACGCAGGAACTAATAAGACTGACAACATCAACCTTTTAGAAGGGTCCTGTAGACGGTATTGAGCACACAAATGGGGGAGCTTGAGTTGAGAAATAAACGAACGTGGTGAGTGTGCGTGAGGACTGTATTACACTTGATAGGATAGCGATATCAGTTTGAGTGTGAGTATTTAAAAGCGAACAAGGGGACTCTAAATACAGGTGAACTGGTTGACAGCTGGATTACCGAGCGTCTTTAAAACAAGGGCTAATAATAATGACTAGATGAGCGGTCCGAATCTAAATTGTGAGAATACAAAATTCAACAAATATGGTTAGAGTCGGTTTTGAGAAAAAAAATTGCTTAGTCATACGGACGTGCACGCTAAATTTCGAGTTTGGGCCGAACTGGTTCAGCGGTTCCCTTGGCTATTTTGTTTAAACTCACACACACAAACCTTTCGTCAAGTTTTTGCCTTCAAGAAGTCTTAACATGCAAAGATCTGAGGAAAACTCTTTTTTTAGTCGTTTCCAGAAAACTTGGGTAAATGTAGTAAGATGTACACTTCTTTTTGGGATCGAGTGAATGTGACATCTGAGCTTGAGCTTATTTTTCAGGCGATGACTTTCTTTCCATTTTCGTGGGGATAAGGAAAGTATAAACTTCGTAACGGTGGGTGGTGTGCATCCTTTACTTACTAACTTCAGTTCACATCAAATCAATCTGAGCCGCGTTTAATACAGTCCTCACGCTCACCGAATTCTTTTATTTTCGATCTTCAACTATCCCCCTTTCGTGCCTCAACAGTTGCTCTTTTGAAGATTGGACCGTTCCACACTCAACAATATCTTTCGCCTTGCGTTTATTTGTGTTCAAAACATCAGTGACAGTTTATATTGACCGAAAATACTAACGAGGGGCTGGAGCAAGTTATAGCGACTAAAATGTGAGAGTTCGAACCTGGAGTTATCGTTGCAGCCTCCTTCAAAGAGAAGTGAAGCGTTCAAACTCTCAATGCTCGTTTGGAATGAATTCCGTCGATTGTTTAGCGGCTCTGTCAAGTTCCTGTTGGGGGAGTTGAGCGACATTCAGGACACTTCCATCGGTTTACCCTCACTTCTCTTTTATCAAAACGAAAAACTAGTTCAACGCTGGGTTTCTCTCTTTTGGATTTCGCGCATTTTCCGTTTACCGCTATAGCGTTTTGAATGCTGCGGTGAAAATCCACAAAATGTCGTCCTCATATGTTCCCCACTCACTTTACGTGTACCTATTAGCACTTAACTAAACTTTCTATAGGGGATAACGTTACTTAATCCATTACGATGCTCTTGTGTGTCACGACCTTAATTGAATGATAAGCGTATAGGTAATTTACAGGTCTGTTAACTTGATTGTTATGGAAAGAAGGTGTTAATTGTTCAGTTCAGTGTAAACGCGGTCATTGAACCATTCAACAGTAGTTTCAGCCCTGGAATTTATCGTGTTTCCGGTTACTTATGACCATTGTTGAAGCATTATCGTGTAGGTTACATATTACATTTGTGAGACGGGCAGTCATAGGGGGAAACTGCACTAAAATCGCTTATCGCTTAAATGATTGATAACGTGTCGTGCTGCTCGCGTTGATTTCCTACAGATGAGAACTTTAGAATATTCAAATGTTTCAATATTTGAACTGCCAGCACAAAATAGTAATCGAATTTTGAAAGCTTCTTTACACTGAGCACGCATCGTTCGCAAACAGGTCCGCAGCAACGGTACGCCGGGTCTCGTTCTCAATAGTTCCGAAGCATATTCCAACAAGACGCGATATGAATTTCTATGATTAGGGCCGATCTGAAAACCGACAGCCGATGGTGAAATGTTTTACTTTTGTGGACGTTCGCGAACCCTGTTTTGCATATTGTTTTTCATCATTACTAGTCGTGACAGGCTGACCCTCCACCGGTGCTGATTTGCGGCTCTTAAGATGACGTCTTTACGTGTAACAGTACACCACCAGACTCTGGCGGACCTCAACCAAATCTGTTTCTATAGAAAACAAGTGAGAGTTTATCCGTCCCATCACGAGGGCACTGGAAAAACGCGTTTTGCTCTAATGGCATCTCTTTTTAGTCATCATTTAGGTCTCTTCACTTCAACTGAACTGACAGAGTAATTTCACCTCTCAAGTTTTACATTTCTGTTAACCTCGCTCTTCAAGAGCGGTCCATTAACAGAAATGTTGCCTCCTCAGCCGCTGCATTCAAAATATTCATCTCGCTTCCGCTTCTATTTGAATCATTCGGGAAAATTCTAAATAGGTGAATTCAGTTACGTTTTTGCTTTGGTTTTATCGATTCTTTTAGGATTTCTACTCTACATCGTATTGGTTCTTCCTGAAGGAAAGCTCGAGGAAGGAGTCTGCAGGATTCTCTCGTTGTTCTGTTGTCTGAACATCAAATTTGAGAGTATTAAGTTCAGTCATAGTTTCTCAACCGCGTCAACAGACACACACTGACCACTTTTTCATGTGTGATTATGAGCGATCACAATACTTTAAAACCTAACTATTTGAGGAAACCACCTTTCTTGAATAGTAACTTTTCACGGTTTTGTTTTCACGCTTCGAAAAAACTGACATCTTAATTTTTTTTCCTCGTCTTCTTTCGTTAACTTACCACTAACTATTGTCATTCAATACTAGGTTGAGCCTGAACTATCCAATTGAAGCGGGCAACACGTCACACAATTAATTGTCTTCATATTGTTTCCACAACTTAAATTACTGAAGAGACCACAAAAAAATAAGTAGAAAAGACCCTCAGAAATGCGAGGATTGTAATAATGGGGAATAATTTCTGATTACTGGCATTCGGCGTCATTTCGTGTTGAGGTGGAGAGACCGAGAAGCCTTCTCATGTTTTCAGACCCCAGTGGTTATGAATAATTAGAGTCAAAGGAATTCCTTCTCGAATTGTTTACTTTTTCAAAGGCCCTCAGCGTGTACTCCCGCATAATCTTCTTTTCCTTTTTCGGCTTTACATCTGCTAGTGTTTAGAATACGTGACCTGTTTCATGTAACTTTTTGGCGAATTTTACAAGGAATTAACGTTCGCTTGGACCGAAAGTAGGTACGAGCATCACGTTTATACGACGGGCACTATCCTTACATGCAGAATGAACCGTTTGCTGCTCTACCAATGTCTGCCCACCCGTCATTTCACCTTTTCTTCGTTGCCGTTTCTTCACAATTCTGTCGCTTAAAATTCAATCTTGATGCTTCGGCTGAGGTACTGATAGTACGAAAGCTAGACATGATCAATATGTACAAATATATGGTATAGATATATAGTCAAAGCTTGTCTCGTTCGGCATACAAGAACTTAATTTTCTCTAGCTGGTAAACCTAGATCTAGGGATTGCTGAGGGCATCCTCAGAAGCGTTTATGTTTAGAAATGAAGCTGGCAATTTTACATAACTGCTTTGTACATTTATGTAGGTTTAATGTTAGTGAGTCCAGCAAAAGAGATCTATTTCTTTTTTTGCCCATTCGTTTGAAGATTCTTGATTTTTTGCAGTATTAATTTAATTTAATAAGTTATTTATGGGTTTAATTTAATTTGCACCACTATTGAAGTATTACCATTTAATTGTGTTAATTCCTTTTGTTTGAATCTGCAATCTATCTATCTACGAGTAGTTCATCGATACGGGCAAAGCCTACTGACGGGCTTTCGTATTCACTTGGTATCTGATTATCGCAACTTTCTGGGTATTTCTTTAACGAACACAACTTCTTCAAAGTACATTGCAAAATACACATATTATTTCCACATCCCCTTTCAAGCTGTTGCGTGACAATCCATGCTCTAACTTGCAAACTATTCAAATTGTTAGTCAAATCACCAGTTTCATTATCCACAGGCGTGAACCTGTATGGGCCATTTTCTCTCTTACTTGTTACTTTAAGGTCTCTCTCTCTCTCTCTCCTCCCTCTAGAGCTCTTTTCGTGCAATACATTCTTGTCTCGGTCGCCAAACAGTCACATCCGTTGATCAGAGATTTACGAGGGGAAAGTGAAATTTGGCAAGTTAAGTTCTCGTTTCCAAATTTTCTTGAAAGCGTCTACAGAAATTTTGATCAAACTGACACAAAACTTTCAGCTAAATGGAACCTCTGCTTCGTTCTGAATACGTTTTTCAATAGAATGGCGTTAAATAAAGCCTCTACGTGGAGTGTACCATCTAATTCACAGGGACTGAATGAAGAAAGCACTGCAATGCCGCAAACCAGATATTTCTAGTAAGGGGTCGTGGAGAAAGAAACGAAGGCTTTGAAATTCGTTGTCCTATTATCAAGTCTGCGTAATTGTGTCTGATTCGGAGTGCCTCTAGGATTCTCGGAAACGATAGGGAAGGGGGGGGGGGGCTCGGCTCCGCTATAGGACTACGCAACCCTCACATACGCGGGTTTAAGAAGCAGTGTGCCGAGTAACTTCATCAATGTGCAGCCTAATCACAATGTGCTCTAAAGCGTCGGAATGAACATTTTTAATTAACTGTCTGAAAATTACTTTAATTTTACGAGAACATTCTACAACTTTTAACTGACTGACTGGCTGAGAGGGGTATGGCCACCTAATAAAAGCTTTGATCATTTGAGAACTAGGCCGAATTTCAAAAATCTGAAAAAGAGCCACCTAGACATTCCTCTCCTGATTCTAAATATGTTTCGTATGCATCTTTTGGCCCTGCCATGACTTCGGGGCAAACAGTCTAAATCATACCAAAAAGTGCGGCCAAGTCTGAGGTTGGAGAGCATGGTACCGTACGTTCGGATATGGGAATGGTTTGTAGGTAGCAGATCAAAACAGGCCTTCTTGTGATCGCCGGGGATTAATGTGCGAGGAAAGCAGGTCAAATCAGATCCAGAGTCAGTGAGGAAGAGGGTGCCATTAGTCCGGTCGGCTACAAAAGGTTGGTTGTTGTTGTGGCCTACGACTGCCGCTATTGTCGGGTGCCGTTTGCATTTGTCGACAATGTGCTTGCATTTCTTAGCTTCTTGTCTGAACATACCATCGAGTCGTTGGGTGTGGCGTAGCTTGTGGCCAAGTCTTTCCTTTGAGTGGCAGTCTTGCTGCGGAAACGAGATCGAGGAGAAAGCGACTGAAGGGCTTCATCGAAGTAAGTTGACATGCCAGGTGGTCCAGCTCTGCAGAGGTGGAGGAGTCCAAAGTGATAAAAAGCGACCTCAGATGAGCATGGAGGAGCAGCATCAGGAACAACTGGGGTGGTGGCGGCCACTGTAGCATATGTGGAGAGATGGAGGGCGAGACTTCAAAACTGCTGTCAGCTGTAGAAGCAAGCTGACTGACCACATGGGGCCGGAGAATGGCTTTAGCATGAGGGGGCAGGCGCTGCATCCAGAGTGTACGTAGGAGGTGATCAGGCATGGCATCGGACAGTGACCAAAGGTAGCGAAGGTATTATGAAGGAGTGCGATCTCCAAGGTCTTCTCCCGACAGCAACTGGCGGGTCGTTGCTGCTCTGTCAGGCAGACACGCAGAAGGAGGGCATTCTTCAGAGCAGTATACAGGGTTTCAGCCAGCGGAATTCGGACGATGTCTGCGATTTCTTTAGCTGCCTGGCAATCAAGGTGCCCCACAACACATGAGAAGCGGCCTGCTTCGTCTTCGACGTTGTGTAGTCCAAAGTGCGCGTCCACCTGCAAAAACCAAAGTCGTAGGTCTTCGCGGAAAAATGGTAGCAGCTTGATGGAGGTGTGGCGTGGAGGTGGCGCTGGTGCAACAGGCGGTGGCTGTTCTTCGAGCCGTCGAGTGCCGGAAGAGGCAGCTGAGGGGCTGCCGCGAAGCGGCCGAGATCATCGCAAATGTTCGCGTCGGGGTCACCAATAAAGCGTCGGATTGACCGTTTTTAACTGTCTGAAAATTCCTTTAATTTTACGAGAACATTCTACATCTTTTAACTGACTGAATGGCTGGCGAGACCAAGAGGGGTTACAATTACAAACAGCTGATGTAACCCAGTAACGGTAAAACAATTGCCATACTGAACTTAATAACGAATGTGAAGCTAAGTAGCTTGTAAATTGACGGACGCCACACTTCTTTACTGATCTTAGATTAATCCAAGTACGGCTCTGTAAGCTTTTGCAGGGCCGGCATTGAGCTTCAATCTTTCTTCTAATTACTTCTCCATCAAACGTGACACCCGCTCTTTACAGGCCGAATTTTGTAAGAGAAGTTGAGAAGATTTCGATCTACGACGGGATTGCTGTATTCTCCTCCTTAATCCCACTCGCTCAAAGCGAAAAAATATCTGGCGTAGGACAGACATCCCACAGCTTGCCTCCATTCACGAGCTACGCCGCGTTAAAACACACCTTTTTACCCTTTTAGTTCCTCGGCTTATCCTCTGCTCCAAAAGCGGGTTCAGAAAGTCGAGAAGCAATTTTCCTGTTCAAGGCAGTTGCTTCAGAAATATTACGCTTGGCTCTCCCACAGGCCCGAAGATCCTACTGCATAGTAACTGTGTAGTCGGAATCCTTGCTTGGAATGTGTCTCCCCCACCCCCACCCACCATCCATGAAGAAAGGCAGCTTTAATGTTGAATTTCTATTCTTATGTTACTCATCTCCAGGTAACACCTAGCAATAAAATGAGGTTAGTTGGATTTGTTTAAAACACGAAATTGCACGAAAAATGAGAGCAGTTCGAAGCAACTAGAAGACAAATCCCCCTGGACAATTCAAAGCGGAAATTTGAAAAGAGGGGGGATATACTTTAAGGCGAAAAACGGAATGAGTGCCCACGTGTTCCACTTTCTCCTTGGAAAGTTCCACCGAAAAATTTCCCCCTCATTAGAATGGGATACTACTTCCTACTTCCATACTTCCTTATTTATACAAGGTGCTTCTGTAATCAGTCTGCCTCGCTCTTCTTCCCTTTAAGCACTTTTACATCATTAACGGCCTCTTGGCCGGCCATACTGTTTGTAGAACACATTGCTCATGCTTCCTCGTGAGCTAGGGCATGCCGTAACCTTTCTGTATATTGCTGCACAAAACAGAAAGCAACAGGGTTGCACGTGTGACCATCCAAAATACACGGAGGGGAGCTACTGTGATAGGTCACGACCTTAGAAGGTAGGTCGAAAGCCCTCAGAGCGTGAGTCTCAAGTTTTGTATGATGTAAGTTGTTCGAAATCCCCAAGACGTCTAAATGATTAACGACTCCCCTAATAAATGAAACGGAATCGTCGCGATATCATATCGAACGAAAGGTTGGGAAACAAAAAGTTCTCAAGCGTTACGTTCAACAATAAGTTCTGTCCGACGGTGAAGCGGCATAGCGGCCTTTTAACATCGGGAAGGAAAAAAGTCGCGCGTTGGCTGGTGTCGCAGAGCGATGGATGGGAAGGAAACAAAAGCAATGCCTAGAAGGCGAAAAGCAGACAACGAGGACTCACTGTCATGAACATTGCCCATTCACGAGGTATCTCCATAATCAACGCCTTAAAAACTCCTTGAGAGATGTTCCTTTTTTTTCCCCCACCATTCATTTTGTTCAAGACCAACGAAGGACAGTTTCGTTCCGTTCAAAATATAGAATATCTGACGTGTAGCAGCACACACCTTTTCTCAACCCCTGTAAGTTCGACGATCGGTTACGTATTTCAGCGGAAACGAATATAAAGAACAAAGCATAGGCACAAATTACATGAAAGATCCCCATAAGATTTCAATAACTTCGAAATCGTTTTCGGGAAAATAAAAAAAAACTATATTTGTATTGCAGATACAGGTCTGTTTCTTTATCAATATGACTGATCTGTTTGATGTGATGATATGTTTTTGAACTCTCGTGAGAGAGTTATATGAATCGACTGTCCCGGAGGTTGCGGTTGCATTTGCACAATCATGCAGGAGCCTGGCAACTCACTCAGCATCCACTACACCTAGACCAATGGAGGTACGACATGTTGTCATTTTGCCAGTCTCCTGGTGGGGAGCGGGTATCCTGTGTAGCCTGCGTGTAACCGCATTGAGGTATGACGCTGGGTAACCCCCTACCATAGTATTGGAGTCCTTAATCTGGTTTCCCACCTGAATTCAACTGGGATTCCTCTTCGACTTTGCGGTGGTGCAATGAGAGCCCTGATACATGAAATGCAATGTGCGAAGACGTTAAAGCAGCAGCTCAAATTGGCCCGGTGGCAAGAGTGATGGAGCGCAGGGCCAACAGCACGATACTTGCACAACATAGTGAGGGTGGTGGAAAACCAGCTACAGATGAAGAGATGGCATCCCACGACTCGAGTAACCCAGCTAATGTCCGGACATGGAGCCTTCAACACAAGGCATGGAGCTTTCAATACAAGGCTCCTATCCTTCAGAAGCAGGACATTTGAGGGTACCCTTTCACTCCTGAACACACCACCAGGACAATCTCAGCGGCATGACCAGTCGCAAGCTCAATGAGCCAATGCCCATTTCTTCCATCAGGTTTAATCTTCATTTATCTGGCATGTGACGTTTCGTTGCCATGACCTTCTTCGCCAAAACTGGGCGAAACGGTTATAGGCTTACTTAGTTGAAGTCAACGCTGGTATGTTTAGCTGCACTTCATGCAACTATCACTCACTGTTGAAGGAACTACAGTAAAGCAGCACGTGGTTTCATGTTTCCTCTACACTGGAGGGGCAACACGTGCAGAATGGGGAGTCTTTGATCAAAAAGAAGTGAAGCTGCGCATAGAAGTCGCTATCTCCCGTAAGGAACTGACTCTTCTAGTTGTCTAGTCTACCCACTTACTCCCAAGACTTTCGTGGATGTTGGAGAAAAGCTCATACGTGTGATGTTCCTCATATATTCTAAATATATTTAAAAGCAATGAAAAAATAAAAATAAATAAATTGAAATGATGAGTTGCAATCTCTTTATCATTTATAAAAATATAACACATCGATTATTGATGGAATCAGATAATTCTTCAAAGAATAGCTTCTTATCAGAACATTTGCTGCCTGCACAACCCGATAATGGCATCAACCGTCACTACTCATCCGACAAGCGTACGAGCACATGGCTCCTTACGGTCCCTTTCACCTGTTCTTTGAGAGGTCTCCGCTGGGAAATCACTGCTCTGGTGAATCACTGATGAGAACCCCGTGATGACGTTATAAATAGCGGATCGCTTAATCTCAGGCTACGAGAAGTTTATGTTGCCATGAACTTTCCCAACCAGTGGACTAAGAAAACTTGTTATCTAAATTATCGTGTTCATGTGGAGATCAACACTATCGACTCTACTGACTGTTGGGGAATTAATTATCTGTTCTGGATAACGCGGTGCCAAAAAGAGCTTCAAATCTACACAAATTCCATATATTAACCTTAATGGATCATCTTGATAAGTTCTACAAAGTAGAAAGGAAAGTTATGTAATCGAGTGAAAATTTTTTTTTGAGTTTTCTTCAGATCTTTATGTTTCAGACCCTCCTGTCCGAAAAACGCTGTTTGAGAAAATAGTCTGTGTGTGTGTATGTGTGTCTGTGAACGATTTTTAGAGAAAACGACCGTATCGAATCGGCTCAAATTTGAAATCTCGCCCGCAGGTTACCATGGGACGGTAAAATAAGGGTATGAACAAAATCCACCGAAAGTTTACTATAGTTATCGTAGTGATCAAAACATCAAATATTTTTTCTCAAAAACGGCTCTAACGATTTTGATTACATTTTTTACATTGATAACTCTCAATAAGGCAATTATACAATAAAATTCCCATTCGAGGGAAAATGACGAGAGCAGCACAATAAATTATCAAAACTTACGACGAAAATTGGTTTTAGCGCGGTTTTTTCCTTTTAAACTCCGCTAAAATGTTACTAGAATGTTTAAAGAAAAGTCTGGTGCGTTGCAACACACAACGTTCCTTAGCTCTACGTCCATTCCGTTTCACCAAGTTCAAATGAACTGAGTGATGAATGAATTGAGTAAGTAGAAAAACAGCCATGTACCCGAGTGAATTGACGTAGAGCTAAGAAAAGTTGTGTGTTGCAACGCACCAGATATTTTTAATCAAAGCGGTGCTTGCATTTAGCAAACGCACAAACCCATCTCATAAAACCGCTTAAGCTAATGCTGTCCTTTAATGGTTTTAGCGTTCACCTTTTTATTATAAAGTTGAGCCTAGTCCTTTTACCAGCTATTACCGGCCAAACTTTTCCCGTACAACTGGAACGGAAGGCTTCAACGTTGGCGTTAGGCGGTGAGCTCTGAAGGGCCTCGGGTGGAAACTGTTAACTCAAAGCAGAAATAAACTCCTCAAACCAGCTTCAATATACTCGTACAAGGTTCGCGCATTATAATTATCGTCTTGATCCAACTTTTCCTTCTGCTCTAATGTGCTCTTCAACACTTCTCTGAAACCACACACAGTTT
Source organism: Pachypeltis micranthus (assembly GCA_020466155.1). Taxonomy (NCBI): domain Eukaryota; kingdom Metazoa; phylum Arthropoda; class Insecta; order Hemiptera; family Miridae; genus Pachypeltis; species Pachypeltis micranthus. Next base: position 52,785,284 of record CM035773.1, read on the forward strand.
GAAATTAATTTTCAGATAACGGCATCCGGCAAAAGGTTGAACATTAATCATCATCTGAGTTTAAAGTAGTACGAATTTGGCTGTTGGGGAAAAAAATTTGATACGACTCATCACACAACTTACCTCAACTCCTCATACATTAAGCGACTTTGGTCGATCTACCAGCGATTCCAATTTAATTTCACTCAGTTTATACGATGAACACAGTGGAGGCTTTCATGGGTTGTTTCTAATTATATTACTTTATAACCGTTATCGAACTACCATCAGGGAAGTAGCTTATTGGCGTACCAACGTGATTGTGGTAAGAAAGATGTTTTTATGGACAGAATAGAGATTTCGACAGTTTTCCCCTAAGATATTATGCCATCGTTCACTAGATAGGAACAATCTACACAATAAATTAAATTGAAGTCGTTTTTCAGAAAAAAGTAGTCGGTGTTTCAATCATTATGATAACTATAGCTAGTTTTAAGCGAAATTTCCAATAACCTGTTGTTTGCGCATAAGTGGGGTAATTTCTACAGGAAAATTCAACCAATTACGTATGGTAACCAAGGGGGATTTAAATATAAGAAAAAACACTTTGTCCGTCGTACAAAAACTTAATATTTACAAAAAGAACAGAAGTAAAAATAAAAGTGAATTATTTCGACAGCGGAAAGTCGATGAGTGTCAACCGATGAGCGGAAGCGATTGGCAGAAATTCTCCGATGACAGGAAGAAAGCTTCAAAAAAGGCTGAACAAATCACTTCGGGACGGAAGGTGTTCAGGGCAGAAGGCAGAAGTGAAGTGAAGTCGTTGCCGAAGGCAGGTGAGGAACAGAAGATGGGTGATACGGTGCGAAGTAAAGGATTTCAGAATTACTAATTTTACATTTCAATGTTAAGCATCCGATTTATGTATAATATCGATGTGTTCTTACCTTCATGAAAATGTGAACCACTGCATTCCGCCTATACGAAAGTGTTCAATGTAAAATCGTTTCCAATAGTACTGTTTGCGCTCATTAAAAAAGGAAAACCCTTTAGGTTATGTCACCCAGCATTGACATCTATAAAGGTAAGACGTATTTCGTTCATTAAAACAGTCAAACCTTCAGTAAAATGCATTCGCTTGATAGTCTTATCAACAACATTGAAAAACTCCGTGATGTCGCCTCTTTTCCACTTAGGAAGTTTGAATTACAGATCATATTCGAATCCAAAGCTTCATTGATCACTCAGTAGTTCATTTGAATTTGGTCAAACAACATTTCACGGCACCATAAAGCGGTAGCGCTTACAGTTCCGGAATTGTGCTACTCGTACTCATTCCAGGACCATTATTGAGCAATTGGTACACAGAAAATTAATGAGGCTGTAAACACGAATTTTTTTAAGAAGGATAGTAAACACTTTGGCAGAGTTATTGGGTACACACTTTTATAACTGGTAATAAGCGAAACGGCGGTAGTTGAAACTCAGGAATTTCTGGAGTGAGCCCAATGTATCTCATGAGCGTTTTTAAACACTCACTCTACAGGTATTGGATTGGACTACAATACCATTTTTTTTTTTTCATTCTACTAACATTTTAGCGGAGTTGATAAGGAAAACCCTGCAAATTATTACACAACGGTTTATTATTCACATGAACAGCTTGAGCTAGTATTACTGCTCTCCCATCCCATTCGATTCAGCATTCGAATACTAGTAACCATACGAAACATGACCTGACTACAATGGAACTACGGAAATTAAAAATATTCCCCCGGCGCCAGGCGCCCGTAAACGTCTGATCCGATGGAGGGGTGGGACGAGGGCTTCCAGTGAACCCTCGCACGGCAATTGGCAGGACGTTGCGAGGCCAAAGGGCGCTGCGAGTCAAGCGGGCCTTGAAAACGATACGAAACACGGCTTATTTGCAATTATACTGCGTTTCGTTAATTTTTTAAACCATTTTTTGCCCACAACAACCATGGGCTTCGTCCGACCGGATGGCCGAGATGATACCAACTAGATACCAAATGGGATTTTTGTGGGAAAGAACGAATTTTTTAGACCACGTTAAAGGCACAAAACGGCGCGGACGGCGGACGGACATTGCAGATTTGGAATCCCCTTGTCTTGAAACGTAAAGTATCAAATTTTGAGGGGGGGTTGCAAAACATTTTTCGTGACTGAAAACATAGGGTTATTATTCAGAATGAATAATAAACCAAAAACCGCGCTAAAAACGCTTTTCGTCGAAAATTTTGATAATTTATTTTGCTATTCTCGTCATTTTCCCACGGATGGGAATGTGATGGTATAATTGTGTTATTGAGAGCTATTAATATAAAAAATGTGATCAAAATCGTTAGAGCTATTTTAAAGGGGGAAACAAATTTGGTGTTTTGATCACTATGATAACTATGGTTAACTTTCAATGGATTTTGCTCATACCCTTATATTGGCGTCCCATGGTAACCTGTGGGCGAGATTTCAAGTTTGAGTGGATTTGATACGGCGGTTCTCTCTGAAAATCGTTCACAGACACACACACACACACACACAGGTCTGTTTCCTTATATGAACTGTAGCTAAGCCCTCGACGAGGGATATGTCAGTCATAGAAGTTGCGGTTTCGCTAATAAGCAAGAGGCCGGCCTCCGCAGCATCCACCAAACTCAGACCTGCGGAGGTATGGCAGGTATTTGGTCGTTAGCCAGTCTCCCGGTAGAGAGTTGTTGCGCGTGTGTTACCGCGCGGAGGTGACCACCTGAGGAATCCCGTACCGTCGGGGAGGAGTTTTTATTCTGGTTTCCCACCTGACCTAACTATGTTTTTGAGTGGCAAGTTTCAAAAGAACAGATCAAACATGACCACGTTTCATAGCCTTCACCTTCTTCGCGAACTCTGCAAAATAGTTATAGGCTTGCTTTGTTGCAGTCAATGCTGCTAAGCTCGTTTGCCCTCCCAACAACCGTCGCTCACTGTTGTAGAAACTACAGTAGTGGAGCACTTGGTTTCTTGTTTCCTCCGTACTGGATGCACAGGACGTGCATGAGGGAGAGTCTTTCAGAGAAAAGAAGTGGAGCCGCGCATTGAAGTCACCATGTCCCGTGAGGAACTGGCTCGTCCAGTGGTCTGGCTCAACCCATTTTCTAGAAAGACGTTCACGGATGTTGGGGAAGAACTCATACGTATCACGTCCCTTTGACGAGGATTCCCATCTCGCTTGCCATTTCTCTAGAGCCCATTCGTCAATAGCGGCAAGTTTCTGTTATGTGGTGAGATCCGCACGGAGTTCAGGTGAAAGTGGGGGAAGCTCCCTTTTCACTCTCTACTTGTCAATCATGCGCTCTATGGCCAAATAAACTGGTAACTAACCAGTGATCACCTGGAGTGCTTCTGTTGATACAGTCTAGTAGGCCTTGATGATCCACAGGTGTGCAGCTCCCTGGGATTGGGCCAATACTGTTTGATTGACTGTTAGTTTGTTACCCCAGCCATCGGGCCAATCACGCCTAGATATATGGCATCACACATGAGGATAGTGTCGTGGTAACACACACCCCAAGTGGCCTTAGTAATTGCACGCAGTGAGGCAAACCTTGCAATGGTAGTGCCTTTAAGGGACTGGAGGTGTTGGTTGAAATCCCATCTATCACCTTTATTCACTCCTGAATACTTGAGGTGCATTTTCAAGGAGCCTGTAGCCGCAAAAGCGTATTAACGGTTGATTATTTACTTTTCCTTTGAAGAGGGGTAGCTGAGTTTTTTCCTCTGCCACCTGCATCTTGACATGCTCGCACTATTGGGTGACGGTGTGAGCGTGTGGTGGGCTTTTTCTTCGATTTGGTGGACTGACTCTCAAAAGATCAGCACAGTCAAGTCATCCACACTGGCGTTTGGCTCGCAGTCAGTCTCCATGAGTCTCCTGAGAAGACCTTCAAAGAAGGCGTCCCAGAGTGCTGGTCGAGTGCTGTTTGGACTGAGCCCTGTGGGCACTCCTCAATCTTTTTCTGGACAGAGACATGCCTGCATTCGATCGTAGCAGTTCTGTCTGTCAGGTAACTTGTGACGAGCAAGTACAGGCTGCAGGGGATTCCCCTACCTTTAAGCAAAAGTTTTCAATCGCGCCCCTGTTGTCAAACAGATCTGCCTGAATGACATCCTGCGAGGACCTTTCTTTGCTACACCCATATTGCCTGCCTGTGAGGTTGCAGCCAAAGACTCCTTTGAGGGACTGCAACATCAAGATTTCTAGTGTTTTGCCCAATATGGAAAGAAGACTGAGCGGTCTCCATGATCGCAGGTCTGACTGATTGCGGTCACATCCCTTAGGAAGAGTGACAACGTGCGCAGACTTCCACTGAGTGAGGAATTGTCTGACCTGCAGACAGTCATTAAATAAATTAAGGAGCCCACTGGAGATTGTGCGCTCAGCCCTCCTTAGCATATTGCTTTCTATTTTATCTGGCCCAGGAGATTTGTTGGGCGTTAAGGTCGCAAGGGACTAGCCGAGGTCGCCTGTTGTTCACACTGGAATGTCGGGCTCATTTGGAGGGTCTACGATCAGCTGCCTTGTCGCCCTCTGGTCTTCAGTATGCTCTACGTTTGATTTCTCTATGGAGGACTTGTAATGCCTGCCCCTGGGGTTCTCAGAGCTCCCTGCTTCCACAAAATTTCTCCAGCCTTGCCATTTGACTCGTTTGATGGCCTTCTGGCTCTATGTACACTCTGCTTGTGGGGAATTTAGTTCGTCTTTCCACCACGGACTTAATTACCTTTGTGCTTCTGTTGCCCAAGTCCAGAGAGCCCAGCAGAGTGCAGTGCTGTGTGGAATCGCTTTTCACTCTTGTCTTTGCAGTGGATTTTGTCATTTTCTATGGAAAAGTCAATAACGATGTGGTCGCTCTGCATTGCACATGGTACGACTCGCCAACCCAGCAATTTGAGTAGTAGGGTGTGCGACACTGCAGTGACGTCTATGCACGACCTTCCTCCTGGCCCATCATAGGTCGTCGCAGTCATGGGGTCTTCCGGATAGTCCTACTAATGCCCGCTCGAGTGGTTGAAGGCTGTTGGCAACTGGTGCGCCAAATTGCCTGTAAAATAATATTACAACTGCTGGCTGTTCAGGTGGGTGAGGGGTGTAGTGGTCGTATTTTTCTCTTACTTGACTGACTAGGGACTTAATTGACTCTGACTACTAAGCCGGGCCCTTACCCGATTGAGTTACCTCCCCTAAATACAAGACCGAGTGGATGGTTGGTCAGGAAGGGGAGCATTCTTGAGCTAGGCGAATAAGCTTTACCGACTAAATGAAATTTAAAAACAATTTTTGAGTGCCGGCTGCTGGCGATTAGTCTTCGTAGTGAAGTGGGATCGACTCAAACGGTCAATTCTGTTTTCCACCACTCATTTTCTGTCAAGTAGCTTGCCAGGAAGGTGGACTCTTTGCTGGAAGCCTGGGAATGAATCACGACGGACGGGGCTCTGGTCATGGGATGTGCAACTTTTAGTAGCAGATCTTGCGTCTAACAGGAATGCACGTAGCTGGGATAGCTGGACCGACAAACAATTCTTGGTCATTTGCCAGGGAAATCGGGGATGGACATCTGAACATATTTCCGTACTCCTCATTCTGTACCCACTTTAACCTACAGTTCTTCTAAAAGTACTTGACTGACTCCTATCAGCGTCTAGAACCCTTCGTTTTTTAAATATATCGTTCAAAGTCTGTAGGTAATCTTCAATGTGGCAGTGTGGTGCAATCAAGTTGACCTACTCGATTAAAGATTACTAATAGGTGCATCAATCGTTGAAGAAGAACATTACTGTTCATCAGTATGTGCCCTGTAGGTTGAATTCTGCCGTACTCTGTGACCAATCGATACCTCTTTCGTTTTTCTCTCAGCTTAGGAGGCCATAAATGCTCGGAAGGCCCAGGGAATTATTAACCTCATGTCGAGCTTCACGGTAGCTTGCTTACTTTACGATAAGGCTCCGGCTGGGGAGGTGTGTTATGGGATTTTCACGTTCGTCTACTCTCTCTTTCTTATTGGACGGAATTCTGCGCGTATATGAAAAACGTTCTGAGTGTAAATTGTACGGCCTAGCTGCTGCTGGGTCAACTGTTGTTGTCAAATTTCTCCTCCCGAAGCTTGCAGAACCATCTTAAGATTAAGTACGTGTGATTAGGGGACGTTTGAGGAAATTTGGGTTTCGATAGCGACACCTGCTCTAGACTATGCTCACCCCACTTTCTTCCAAGACGTTCACGAATGTTGGGGAAGAACTTCTGTGACGTGGATTCCCATCTCTCTTGCCATTGCTTTCTTCTGATATTTTGATTTCAAGTTCTTTTGAAGGTAATTTATCTCGTGTTTCTATAGCAATACGATAATTGTCGAAGAAGTAATGAATTATTGCTAAGAGATTTTGTGAAGGACTAAGTTTTTAAGTGGTGTGGCCATTCGAGCGGGCCCTGAGGTTTATCATGTACCTTCAATAGTGACCCAAATATCATTAGTGGTAACGCATTTTTTAATTTACTTAAGCTCACCTGGCAATATAGTTAGAAACAATTCCGATTTAGCATCAATATTATCATCAACCCACTTTAGTTGTTCTGGGTCATTGGGTTTCTTCGTTTTCCCACTCAGGAGTGCTTCAGCGTGAATTTTCGAAGTATCATAGTTATCACTACGTAGAGGTTTGATTCGGTGATGTTATGCTGACGTCAGAACTCGTACAACGAATAGTATCTTAACACAATACTTTCTACATCACACATTTGCACGATCAAAGATATTCTTCCACTGCGAATTATGGTTACCCGAGCGGAGTGGTGTCATAGTGTTTATAATAACCCCATTTTCAGTTAAATCATCTGATCAGCTGTTGTAATTGACCTGACTATTTTTACTTGTGTCATCCATTAGTCAGCTATCTTTTCTAATGAATAAAAGCCAACCTTTTGGTCTTTAGTTTACGATTCGTCTATAACAATTTTATTCATTAGAAAAACAAATGGACAAATATCTCCGACCAAGTCGATATGACTCGGATCCTGACTCTCCTACTGCAGGGAAAGAATAGACTCATTGGCTTACTACATTTCAAAACTTCCTCGAGATAACGGAGTTCACCGAAGATGCTGATAAACTTAAGATACTCATAAATTACTTGTCTCATGTTGTTTTTGAACTGATCAGTGATTGCAACACTTACACAACTGCTATTGATACTCTCCAGTATATTTACGTCAAGCAGAAAAATGAAGTATTCGCCCGCTATTTGCTTGCGGTCCGGAAACAACAGTCTGGTGAGACTATAGACCAGTTTATTAAACATCTGAAACTCCTGGGGAAAGACTGTGAGTTTAAAGCAGTCACTGCTGATGACCATCGCGATGGTTACATAAATCCCTTATGTGCCTTCATCAATGGCCTTTCGTCGACCCACATCCGTCAGCGGCTGCTAGAAAATAATGTACTCTCCCTAGCAGATGCTATCAAACAAGCGCAAGCATTAGAAATGGCTCAAGTTCATTCTGAACGTTACTCCCAGCCTACATTCGTCAATGCAGTTTCAAGTACGTTGCCTTCCGATTATCAGGGGAAGAAACTTGAAGACCAATCAATTGTTTCAGCTATATCAAAACGTCGTACTTGGAGATGTTTTTTTTGTGGGGGAACAGATCGCCACTCGCGCTCTACTTGTCCAGCTAAGGATGCGGAATGTTCAAAATGTTTCAAAAAAGGGCATTACCAATCCGTTTGCCTAGCAAAAAAACAAGTTCCTGTAACGTCTGCAGTTCTAGCGAGTCTGACCGACAAATCTGGCGTCCTTAAGAAGGCTACAGTCAGAGCATTTGTGAACAACTATCCTGCGAATTGCCTCGTTGACACTGGTAGTTCCATTAGTTTTGTGGATCATTCATTTGTCGTTCGTCACAATGTACCTACTTACGACGAAGTCGTTCAGGTTTCCATGGCGTCTACAGTTCAAAAACGCTGCAAATTATTACACAACGGTTTATTATTCGGATAATCAGCTTGACCTAGCATTAATGCTCCGAGACCCATCCTGTTCGATTCAGCATCGAAAAATATCATAATGAAACCCAAAAAAAGGCCGAAAAGAACTGAATCGTAATATTAAAATAAACAAAAAAACACGAAAGTATCTAGAAAAAACTGAATTTTAATATGAAAACATGCACGCTAAATACTAATATCAAAATTTAACCAAAAATCTATGAAAAAAACATAATGAGAATGAAACGAAAGAATCTAAAAAAATTGAATCGTATTAAAACAAAAACGTCGGGGAAATTGGAAGAGTAAGGCGAATGGGGAGAGACCGGTCGTTGGGAGGAAGCGAGCGGAGGCCGCACTCGCTCGCCTCGAGAGCGGTTGGTTTTTAATGAGACGGGCGGGGCGGAGGAATTCAAACGACGAAACGCTTGTAGCTCCCGCGTTGTACTGCGTTTCGTTAATTTTTTAACCGTTTTTGCCCATTACAACCACGGGCTTCGTCCGATCGGATTGCCGAGATGGCGGGCACAACTAGATACCAAATCGGATTTTGGGCGAAAGAACGAATTTTTTTGACCACGTTAAAGGCACAAAACGGCCCGGACGGCGGACGGCGGACGGGGGACGGGGGACGGGCGACGGGGGACGGGCGACGGCGGACGGACATTGCAAATTTGGAATCTCCATGTCTTGAAACGTAAAGTATCAAATTTTGAGGGGGGGTTGTAAAAAATTTTTCGTGACCGAAAACATAGGGTTATTATTCAGAATGAATAATAAACCAAAATCAGGTTTCTCAATTCTACAGTTGAGAAATACGCTATTGTGGACTTGAAAATTCAGAGCCACGCTTATCCTCGACTCAAATTAGCAGTTCTTCGTAATCTTTGCGCCGACATATTAATTGGGCATGACTTGATGGCTAATCATACCAATATTGAAGTTTCGTTTGGGGGGCATAAATCTCCTCTAGTCGTCTGCTCAGGTGCTTGCGAAAATGTAGTACCTGCCACATTATTCGCTAACCTCACTCCTAATTGTAAGCCTGTAACCACTAAGTCTAGGCGTTACTCACACATATTAATTTCATTAAAAATGAAATTTCGCAACTTCCGTCTGATGGAGTTATAGAAGAGAGCTGCTCCCCTTGGAGAGCTCAAGTCCTCGTAGTGGAGAGTAATCATCATAGAAAACGGCTCGTTGTAGACTATTCTCAAACAATTAACCGTTTTACACTACTTGACGCCTATACCTTGCCTATCATTGATGAATTAGTGAGAAAAGTAGCAATACACTCCATATACTGTACTATCGACCTCAAGTGTGCATACAACCGGATCCCTATATCGCCTGAAGAAAGACCATTCACAGGCTTCAAAGCTTGTGGTCGTCTATATCAATTTACGAGAATTCCTTTCGGTGTGACAAACGGTGCCCCATGTTTTCAAGGAATCATTGACAAAATCATTCACGACGAGAATCTTTCTGGGACATATGCTTACCTCGATGATATCACTGTTTGCGGTAACGATGAATCAGACCTAAAAATTAACCTTGAGAGAACTATGACGGCAATAAAAAAGTACGGTCTCGAAATCAACATACAAAAAAGTGAGTTGTCACCGAAGAAAACTATCAGGCTACTTGGTCATCTTGTCTCTTACAAGATAATTCGCCCCGATTCTTCTAGATTAGCTGCACTTCTTGAATTGCCTCTACCCTGCGATGCTGCTTCATTGAAGCGTGTTCTTGGGTTATTTGCTCACTACTCTAAATGGGTACCCCGTTTTTCGCATAAAATTCACTCTCTCGTCGATTCAAAACATTTTCCACTGTCTGATCAAGCTATAAAAAATTTTGAGAATATGAAGCTTGATATTTCTAAAGCCATTGTTACTATCATATCTCCAGATATACCATAGGTTGTTGAAACCGATGCGTCCGACATTGCTGCGGCTGCTACTCTTAGCCAAGACAATCGCCCCATTGCCTTCTTCTCTTGGTCACTAAACCATTCTGAAAAACGACATTCAGCTATTGAAAAAGAAGCTGCCGCTATAGTCCAATGTCTGAAGAGGTGGAAATGTTTCTTGCTTGGCAAAACATTTCAACTTATAACCGATCAAAAGGCTCTCTCATTCATTTTTGATTGGAAAAACTCTAGCAAAATTAAAAATGATAAAATTTTGCGCTGGCGGTTAGAGTTAGCACCGTTTAGATACGACGTAACCTATCGACCTGGAAAGCATAACATCAAAGCAGATGCACTCTCAAGAGTATGTGGTGCGACCACTAGCGCTAACAAGCTGTTTGATCTCCATTCGTCACTCTGTCATCCCGGTGTCACACGAATGCATGACTGGATAAAGAGTAAAAATCTACCTTACTCCCTCGAAGAGTTCCGCAAAATGACATCCTTGTGTCCGATATGCGCCGAAGTAAATCCCCGATTTTTTGAACGGCAAGGGCATCTCATTAAAGCGACTGCTCCATTTGAACGCCTAGATGTCGATTTCAAAGGTCCGTTACCCTCGAGAAGCAACAATCGCTATCTTCTAACTATAGTAGATGAATACTCACGATTCACTTTTGCATTCGCTTGCAAGGATACTAGCGCCGCAACGGTTATACATTGCTTCACTCAACTTTTTGCAATCTTCGGAAACCCAAGTTTTGTCCATTCGGATAGGGGGTCGGCTTTCTTATCCAAAGAACTGACCGATTTTCTTCATTCCAATGGAATAGCTACCAGCAGAACCACACCCTACAATCCAATGGGGAATGGATTAGTAGAACGTTATAATGGCATCATATGGAAGTCCATAACTCTTGCTTTGAAGACACGAGAACTCGATAATACCGATTGGGAAAAGGTACTAACTGAATCTCTACATTCCATAAGATCCTTGCTGAGTACTTCTACCAACTGCACCCCTCATGAACGCCTTTTCAATCACACTGGACGGACAATCAATCGAGAAAATATCCCAACATGGCTTTTGAATCCTGGACCTGCCCTACTCGCCAAACAAGTTCGAAATTCCAAGTACGACGATCTTGTTGAAGAAGTTGACGTTGTAGAAGTTAACCCTCAGTACGCTACTATTCGACGTCAAAATGGCGTTGAATCAACAGTGTCATTAAGGCATCTTGCCCCACGCGAAGACAAGACTATTCTGCAACGCATAGATCAAACGAACCCTGAAAACAGCCGAGAAGATTTACTAGTACAACTGCAAGTGTCCACTCCAAACGAGAGTCCTGAGATCGAGTCTGAGCCTCGGAATCAGCAAGTACCTCGGGAACAGTCTAATGATCAAGACAGTCGTCCGTCATCTGATTCTCGCCCAAGAAGGGAGATTTCCAGGCCAGCTTACCTAAAGGACTATCTGACTGGGTATCTTCCAACAAAATGAACCCACCTCTTAACAGACAATATTAAGTTCTCATCCTAGTTTGCCTTTCTATGATAGATGGGGAGAATGTCATAGTTTTTATAATAACCCCATTTTCAGTTAAATCATCTGATCAGCTGTTGTAATTGACCTGACTATTTTTACTTGTGTCATCCATTAGTCAGCTATCTTTTTTAATGAATAAAAGCCAACCTTTTGGTCTTTAGTTTACGATTAGTCTATAATAAGTGGCTTCCTCCATTATTAATTCAATTTATCCTTCACTCAGTTCGTTTAAACTTGGAGAAACAAAACTGTTTGGCGCAGGCCGACTTGGTGGGGGTTTTTACCTCTGGACGTCAGCAGTTGCCCTAACAGGACACGCTGTCCTGTACCATTCTCACCTCAAGCCATTTCGTTATGTAGCTGTGTGAAAGTCCAGCTCTTCGGTTATTTCCAAATGACAATGGATTTCCCTTTTTTTCTGGACTTCCCAAAATATCCTTTTCTCACCCTTTTATTTACATTATTTTCCACAGCACACAGCTCTTTCCAACAAGCAGTCGTCGTCTACTAGCTCTCGTGATCACAGTCATCTCTCTCTCTCTCTCTCTCACCTCTTAATTTCCCACGCAACCAGTTCCTGTGTATTTAGAGCCCCTTGTCCCCGTTTAAATACTCACAATCAAACTGATATCGCTATTCTGCAAAGTGTAATATAGTACTCACCACGTTCATTCGCTTATCAATTCAAGCTCCTCCATTCGTGCACCCAAAAATAACCGCACAGTGGTAGAAAGTGATAGCGACTATAGTTCCGGAATTTATTGTGGTACTTCTACTTTTGCCACGGCCATCAACAAGCCGAATTGATGAGACCGTAAACACGATTTCTTTGACAATGGTTATAATTACCGTTTAGAAGTGAGCGGGTAAAAACGGAGAGTTTCGGTTGAAACTCTGGAATTTCTGTAGTAGCTCTTATTTATCTTATGAGCGTTATCAAACGCTCATCACATAGGTACTTGATTGGACTACCACGTAAATTTTTCTGAAGGTCCTAATAACATTTGATTGAAAATTTTAAGGCAGAAGGTGCGCTAAAATCGATTTTCGTCGGAATGTTCGGTTATTTATTGTGGTACTCTCATCATTTCTTACGAATCAGAATTGTATGGTATTGTCGTATCATTGGGAGCTGCCCATAGAAATAATTTAATCTACATCGTTATAGCCGCTTTTGAGAAAATAAAAAAGTGTTTTGACTATGATAACTATAATTAGTTTCTTGCGGATTTTGCTCATACCCTCATTTTAGCGTTTCATGGTAACCTGCAGAATGCACATCAAGTCTGAACTGATTTGCTTCGGCAGTTTTCTCTCAGTTGCGTCTATGGACACGTATGCGCACACATTTTTTTTTCGATACTCACCGTAAATGAGACGGTGGCACCCAAAAAGAGAATTAAATAAATAATAATAATAAAGAAAATGGAGAGGGCACCCAGACTACCCTACGCCAGCGTTTGAGATAGTGGGATTGTGACGGGGAAGGAAAGAAGGGTAAGAGGATGTGTGGTACCTTGGAGAACGCCTGCTGACAGATCTAGCCGACGCATCTACTCGGCACTTTTCTTGCATCACACACCTGGCCAGCACACGATCAATGCTCCAACCCTGATGTTACCTGTCTCTACTCTACGAACTTCCGACAGCGCAGTACGAACATCCGTCCTGTCATATTTGTGCCTTTTGGCTTGCCAAGTTAGCGCGAGATACCGGCTGCCAGATAGTGTCTGGATATATAGGACTAATGCAGACTGGTCAGAACCAATGGCGTCGATGTCAGACCTCAACCCTTCACATAATGTGAAGCACTGACTGGATTAGTCGAATAATATACAAATTGCCGAATCTGTGTGGAGCCAGGAAAAGATGGATTTCGCTGATAGTTTCCTTAAATGAATTTAGGTTGAAATTAAAATAAATTATGCAACCGTTATGCTTTCGTGCTACGATTTCTCTCACAGTTTTGTAACAGTTTCTGCGTTAGGTGCCTGGAAAAGCGTACTCCACGCTATAAAGTTTCTCGCAGCAGATCTATCGTTGCAACGTTGGAAAAGAGTTGGCATCTATCCTCCAGGCAGTGTCGCTCTAACAGTCGTATCTTTGTGTTTTTCTGGGAGAGTTTCGAAAGACCGGAACGAACGAATGACGAATCAACTGGTTTCAGAAGCCCGCCCACCGGAGGAAGGATCTGATAAGAGAGATAAGGTAAAGAGACGTACGTGACGGCGTGCCCTATTTGAGTACGCCGACCGAATATTCAACCAAAACTTTATCAGTTGTGGTCCCCCACGCAAATCATATTCAGCCTTTTTATTTGTCCTTTGCTTTGCAGGCATCTGGAGCACGTAGGAAATACGTCAGAAATATAGGAAGCTTCGATTCCACTTAAAAATATAATTCTCAGTGCTTTGCAGCTGTTTTCTCTTTCCTATCAGAAATCACCCAACCTCACTCAACCCTGTAAATTGTCGTGTTTCATCGAATTTCTCCTACAGAAAGCATTATGCAAAACAAAGTATATGCATTGTTTTGTGATGCCTGACTGCTATTTCAGCGTCTGTGTGGCTGTAGCGTATAGGACTTGCCCGAAGACTCGTATTCAGAAGATAACATTGCTCACGAGTTCAGAGGTTGCCATTGCTATACATTATCCTGGCTGATACCTTCCATAAAGGAGCAGGAAAATGAAAAACTGAACAAGCTCTCTCAAAACACAGAAATATGTGGTCAGACGCATCACGCAACATTCCTCAGTCGCATAGAAATCGTAGCTACTAATCTAAATTAGTTTTCACTCAGTTCATGCGAACTAGTAAAATATAACTTAACGTTGTACATATAAATTGGTAGCGCTTTGGATGATTTCTAGTTTCAGAAGGAGGAACAAGTGCTTCTAGGCTCTTACAATAATGGTACTAAATTTGTATCCTTCTGCCTCATATAAATTGTAATGCTGTAATCAACTATAACAGCGTGAGCGAGTCAACTAGGATCGTGACAGGAAACGCGGAAGATTTGTTAGTTTTAGTTGAAATCGTACCTGTTTTCTGAAACTCAGCAGGATCTCGTGCAGGAGGAAATAATTCTAGCCGTGGACTACTTTTCATTTCTCAGGTAAGTATCACTCTACTCGATTTACATTCTTCAAGTGCATTCTTTCCATTTGCATGGTTACCTTCACGAAACTGTGATGGTACTCGGCCTTCTTAGCAGACATTAGAGAGGAGTGGTCAAGACGAAAACCACGAGGCACTATAAAAATAAAAGACGATTGATTGATTATTTATCAATCAGAGTGGAATCAAGGCCCAATGGTTCACTATTCCACTGCCCATGGGAACATGTACACTATGTTATAACCAACAGTTCTTAGACAAGTTATTAAATGAACAGAATGCAAATTAAACGGCAGAAAAATAAAAATTAAAAAAAAAAGAAAAAAGATGTTGTATCATGGCCTCAGCCTCATGTTCATTTTACTGCTCTGGCAACTAATCTAACATGTTTGTTGCTCGGCTTACGAGCCGTTTAGAACTTGACGTTCTATAGCGAAATGTTTAATGCGACACATCACATATCTGTGCTCAGCCCCAAGTATTTTCAATAGTTTTTAATCAGTGGGCAAATTACGATAGCAGCACGTTGAATTACTGAATAATGCTGGTTTTAGAACAGTTTTTCCTGCAGTGTTTCGAAAAGAATAGTCTTGACAGTATCATAAATTAGTAATGCACTGATAACCATACTGATAGTGATATAAGTAGAGGCAACCCAATAAATTGTGGAACCTTAAACACTACCAGTTTCTCCGTGGAACGTGAAGTTATGTTCTACCATGTCCTGATAAACTGAGTGGAGAACAAATTGTGTGGATAATATAAGAACGTCTCGAATTAGATTTCAAACGAGGTCGCGGCTTCATTACCCATGTTATAGATCGTCTGTCGTTGCTGCTGTTAATATTGGAGATAGTGCATTTGCTGCAACGTTCTCTTTCCCGGGGCGATACACGATATCATAACTGTAACACGCCAACTACAGCACCGCCACATTTTCTCATTTTGGTTTATTATTCATTCTGAATAATAACCCTATGTTTTCGGTCACGAAAAATTTTTTACAACCCCCCCTCAAAATTTGATACTTTACGTTTCAAGACATGGAGATTCCAAATTTGCTTTTGAATTGAATTGATTCCGATCGGACGAAGCCCGTGGTTGTAATGGGCAAAAAATGGTTAAAAAAATTAACGAAACGCAGTACAACGCGGGAGCTACAAGCGTTTCGTCGTTTGAATTCCTCCCGCCCCGCCCGTCTCATTAAAAAACTCGAGGCGAGCGAGCAGCGCGCCTCCCGCTCGCTTCCCTCCCAACGACTCCGCCTCCCGCTCTCCACTCAACTCGCCTTTCGCTTCGAGCGCCCCCGTTCCAATTTCCCCGACGTTTTGGTTTTAATACGATTCAATTTTTTTAAATTCTTTCGTTTCATTCTCATTTTGTTTTTTTTTTTTCATAGATTTTTGGTTAAATTTTGATATTAGTATTTAGCGTGCATGTTTTCATTTTAAAATTCAGTTTTTTCTAGATACTTTCTTTTTTTTTTTTGTTTATTTTAATATTACGATTCAGTTCTTTTCGACCTTTTTTTGGGTTTAATTATGATATTTTTCGATGCTGAATCGAACAGGATGGGTCTCGGAGCATTAATGCTAGGTCAAGCTGATTATCCGAATAATAAACCGTTGTGTAATAATTTGCAGGGTTTTTATTTTACTGTGCCGACGACTGTAAAACTTGAAAGCAACGGACGTCAGGTATTTAATTAACCGAAAAGGTCTCCCTACCGAATAATGTGGATTTTAACAGATCCCGCAAAATCTGTGGAGGAAACAATCCCACACATTGCCTACACCTGCCAGTTACCCAGATACTAGCGATACGTTCGAGCTTGTGATGTTTTCATCGGCTGTGACGCCATCCTATTCACCTGGACGATTATGTCTTAAACTCAACAGGGTGAGAATGAAGTAGTTATTATTACTCCAATTGCGGCTCCCAAGCAACGCTATACTTAGCTTAGTTATGTTTTCAACGATTTCTTAATCGGAGTTTCGTGCTTAATAAGTTTTAATAAACATATCAAGGAAGAGTACAAAACTCCGATTATTAACATCGTTGAGAAAACATAATTACGCCAAACTTAGCGTTGCCTAGGAACTGCAGTAAGAATAATAACAACTACTTTATATACTAAACAAATTGCGTACTCGGGCAACAAACTTTTCCAGCTGGAAGGACACTTCCAAGGAGAGAGGGGAAACTCGGAGCAGCCGTACATTTTGAAAGAAAACTTCCTGATTCCAGGCGAAATTCATCCCACAAATTCCGCTATTTGAGGTTCTTGAGGCTCTTTGAGGGATATTCACCTTGAATTAAGATATAGCATTTTTCTAAAATATAACCTCTCGTGCGATGAACAGTCAATGTACCTTGTAAGTGGTACATGGCGACTTAAGTGCGCGCCTCCATTTCTTTTCTCCCAAAGACTCTTCATCATGCACATCTTGAGCCTCCACTGCGGAGGAAACAAGAAACTAGTGCTGCTCCACTGTAGTTTCTACAACAGTGAGCGACGGTTGTTGGGAGGGAAAATGAACTTAGCAGCTTTGACTGCTACAAAGAAAGCACTAACATTTTGCAAAGTTAGTGAAGAAGGAGATGGCTAAGAAACGTGGTTACAGTTGATGTCCTTTTCAAACTTGCCACCCAAGTAAATAGTTCAGGTGGGAAACGAGATTACGAACTCCTCCCAGACGGGGCGGGATTCCTCAAGTGGTCACCTCCTCGTGGTCACGCGCGGGCAACAGCTCTCTACCAGAAGACTGGCTAAGGACCATATACCTGCCATACCTTCGCTGGTCTGAGTTCGGTGGATGCTGCAGGGGCCGGTCTCTTGCACATTAGCGAAACTGCAATTCCATGACTGATATAACCCTCGCTGAGGGTTTAAGAATAGTCATCAAATAAGGAAACAGACCCGTACCTTATAAGTGGCATGACACTAACTGAATTTGTCAAAGGAAAAGTAATAAACCTCACGCCACTTCCATGCGACAAAGCTCTTAAGTTTTCTACTTAACAGTTGACAATCGAGTTTGTAAAAAAACTTCCTTGAATATTTTAAAAATAAATACAATCGGCTTCAAAATGTCCAATACAAAATTTGGTATGGTTTTCATAGCTTTTGCTACTAATTGAATTTATTTTTCTCTCAGTTCATTTAAACTTGGTAAAACGTAACTTCATGGCAGAAAGCGGTACCACGTACAGTTCCGGAATTTATTGTGCTGCTCGTACTTATGCACCGACCATGTTTGAGAGATTGGTACACAGAAAATTGATGAGGCTGTAGACGCGATATTTCAAAGAGAATAGTAATCACTTTTCCAGAGTTATCGGGTAAAAACGTTTAGAAATGGTAGTAGTTGAAATTCCAGACTTTCAGGAGTAGCCGAGCAGTTCACAAAGGGGTTTGGCTGGGTATATAATTGCGAAAAACAATACACGACTCTATTTTATCAATTGCCCTAGATCTTTCTTGTCGTTCAACCAATCTAGTTTCGAGAAAGAAATACGTAATTTTTACACGGATGACGTCATATCATATGGGAAGCATGACGTTATGTCAGCATGTTGGTAAGAGGGCAGACGAGGAAAACTTGATCAAAAAAAAAATTGTAACCTTGGTGGGACTCGAACCCACAATCCTCGGATTAGGAGACCGATCCATTAAACCTTATCTATTATGCCAATAGGGATGCTGGTTGCAACTCGAGTTAAAAATTTCGTCACGCTTCTCCATTACATCTCCGGCGTTACACTTTCGAGTTTATGTAGCAAAGTAAAGACATAAAATGTCAAAAACTAAGTCGATTCTAACGTACAAACGAACTATGAATGAGCAAAAACGGGAGATGAAGG
Source organism: Pachypeltis micranthus (assembly GCA_020466155.1). Taxonomy (NCBI): domain Eukaryota; kingdom Metazoa; phylum Arthropoda; class Insecta; order Hemiptera; family Miridae; genus Pachypeltis; species Pachypeltis micranthus. The sequence goes on from CM035773.1 coordinate 52,803,740, forward strand.
TAAAGTTCTTGGTAACTAAAACAACAGCTGTGGGTTTGAAAAACAACATGGAGTGACCAACAAGCATCCAAGTTGTGAATAACAAGAAAATGAGATGCGAGGTCAGGCGAGAATCTTACATAATAATTAAGGAAATGGGGAGGGCACCCAGACTACCCTAAGCCTGCTCTTGAGATAGTAGGAATGGGACGAGGAAGGAAAGAAGGGTTAGAAGACTTTCCACGATAGGACGACCACCAGTTTAGAGATGACCCAAGCTACATGCTGGTGGTGATACGTTCGAGAACACCTGGTGTCAGATCCAGCCGACGCATCTCCTCAGGACTTTTCTTGCACCACACCAAGCAAACCCACAGTCAATGCTTCAACCCTCATGTTACCACTACAGCGAGCATTCACAATGTTACGATCCCAACCTACGCCTCAATGCTGCAGGCAGTGACACCACATGAACTTCGTCCCTTCCATTAATGCCCTCTGAAGCCCACTCCACCTTTGCAGAGAGTAGGGGGAGCCAGTGCACTGCTTGAGTTCGAGTCGGTCAACTGAACTGCTTTCCAAGCTTAGGGGCAGATGGAGTTGCCATGTCATACCACCCCGACCAGACCCAAAACCAACCATGGTGGATGTGATATGCCCAGCTAGATGTCAGAAAAACAAGCAGGCGCTTAAAGCTCAAGAACGGGTTAGTGGCAGAGAGACATCAAACACTGAGTCCCTCAGATTAAACTGGAGCGTGAATGTTCGCACATGGGATGATATGTGGGAGGCCTACCTTAGTAGGCTCAGCAGAGCGCACCATTATATCAAGGCTTATTAGTCTTCAGATTGTCAACCTCCCAACACCATCCTGTAGGGCCTTATCCTTGGCAACAAGTACGTCCGATGGAGGCCCAGCTTCTGCTGTGCCTTTCGTGGAGCCTTGAGTACTTTTCAAAAATAATCACTTAGGCCCACAGGGATTCCAGCTAAGGAGGTTGCTCCAAGATACTCGATGCCAAGCTTCCATCACATCTCAAGGGTATCTCTAGCTGAAAGCTGGGAATTACTTATGACGAAACCTACATCCACAGCCTTCACTCTGTAATCTCGATAGGACAGCACCAAAAAAACAGAACCGCACTTTTCGAGATTCACTTTCAATGCACACATGCCTGGCTGCCTTACAAACTTGTCGAGTGCGATCTGCAAGCTGTGCTTGGTACTCGAGAGGAGGACGATATAATTCTTGAAGGTAAATACATGACAAAGTGCGTAGTGGCTTACCATGTCAAAAGTTATTAGCAACGTGCAGGGCAACCATATTCAATTGCTTCTTTTTCTTCTGGGCCCGGAACATAACTGTCTGAAGAATTGTGGGATTCTCGGCAGTACCATCCACTGGCCGGAATGCCTCTGAACGTCGCCAATGACACCAGCTACCTGGAGACGAGATGCCAGCACTTCCAAAAAATAGTACCTTCAGAGTTTGCGGCTGCTCTGCATGGTTCGGTTGATAGATGGGAACTCAGACAGGGTCCTGACTCCCCTTACTCTTCTGCGTGGGTGGAGTGGGCTTCAGAGGGCATTCATGGGAAGGATTACCAGCACTTTCACGCTGTTTGTGTGGCGTCATGACCACAGTAACGAGATGTAAAGATCTGAAGAGAAATCAAAGTTGTTTTTCCGCCGATTACGTAACTTTCCTTGGCTCTACGAAGTAGAAAGGGAAGTAAACATAGGGTCGTTATTCACAATGAATAATAAACCAAAACGGAGAGAAAATGCTTCAAAAGACCAACAAGGCAAGCATTTAGACAGGCCACATGCCAAGCTTCATCGCATCTGATTACGGAGTACACAAATCAATTTCCGCTGGAAGAGTCGCACCACACATCGGTCGGAATAAATCCAAATTATATAGAAGTTTCAAACTATGTTATCTACGAGGTTCAGTGAGCCAAACTCTGCACAATGAAGTTTTCACATCATTCACTCTCAGATTTTATCTGGTACATTCATTGTTTGCGATTGCCTTATTATTAACAAGAAGGAGTGCTCGTAAATTTTGCCGTGACTAATAGAGTATATTGGGCTTAACTATCCGACACTTGGAGAAGAAGAGGAAAGGAAACTCGTCGTTTGGTCCGACTGAACATCTGTTGCTATTTAGTTCACTTCAGATATTTCACGGAAAAATGTTTAGTTTCGGACCATTTTTTTCCTCTTTAATTTGATCCAGTTGAAAAACCCCCTACCGCAGCCTAGAATGGTACTGCCTATTTTGGTAGGCGTACATGAGCCACCTCATGTCTTCCCAGTTCCACCCCCAGCTCCACAGGTTCCCTGATGCACCGCCTCCACTGCGTGTCCCCTTGGTTATCGCACATTGTGCAAGAAAAGTTTGAGACTTATCGCTGCAACATCATCTGGCCGCAGCTAAGCCCCTAGCACTCAGAGGCGCATCACAACCAGCCCCTCACAAATACAGGGGCCTCAGTACATACATTGCTAACTTCAGCCCCATCTCGCAGAATCTGAACTCTGTACCATAGGTTATGCTATCTCAAGAGAGGGGCTAACAGTGAGGGTGGAGATGTACCGCCTGACTTCCATTGCATGCACCTCCAGCAATCATAGTCTAGTTGTCAGTGAAAAAAATTCATATTCCTTCGAAATTTCAATTTTCTAAACCCCTCGTAACAGTACATACCATCTGTATACTTTCTCTCCCATACTGAGGACCTCTCCTGTTCGCTCCCCGGGGATTTTAATAAATAAACTTAACTGCTTTGGCCTACATCCTGCCAAAAGGCAACCCTGCACTTCTACCACTCGCCAACTCCTACATGGTTCCTACAAAGAGCTCAGGTTCCATCGGGAAAACTGCAGATCCTTCTCTCGCCAGTTCGTCGGCCTCCTCATTCCCTTCTATCCCTGTATGATCTGGCATTCAACCCAGTGTCAAGATCAGGTTAAGGAGGTGCTGCTCGCACACCATCACTGCAAAAGAGCTCTGCCGGGAAAACTGTTGCCAGCGCACCTATTGGTATCACTGCCCATTTACCTGGCTCGTAAACTCCTGCATCGGCTAGGACACCTCTCTCACCGATCCGTCTGTAGAACATTCCGTGGCCCCAGTCTCAAGAGTGACACCCCCCGGCCCTTTTTATCTGGATAGTTATCTACCATGTAACCTTGACTTCGCTCTCATCAGGGCGAAAAAAGGTAGAAAAGTATTATTCATCTCTTCTGAATGAAAGTAGCTCGTTGGTGATGCTAAGGTGATCAAACCTTTCAAGTGAATCAAACAGACTCGAGAATTTACAGTTGGTCGAAACTACAGCTTCTTGGTATGGTCCCATTTTTTTCTTCTTCAATACAGATCGTTTTTAAAAAACTCATTGTTTGGCAAAGCATGATTCAGGGAACGTCCTTCACGTTGGGAAAAGAATGATAACTTCCTCGCAAATAGAAAGCTTCTTTAAGCTCTTCTTTTTCTTGTTATTCGGTATCACGTTATAAGAGTTATTAGCCCAAGCAGAGAACATGTATCCATTTTTGGCCCAAATCTTCAATTGTTATTTTCACTTATCGCTTGATTTGAATATTCTAAATTAATTATATGATCCGATTGCGGGTCCATCGCGTTTAAATCAATTTTCAACACCTGTACATCTCCCGACGAGTCCGTTAGCCTGAGGGCAACGATAAATAAGCTACCGAGAGGGCCATTACGTACAGCTAACGGAATTTGCCTACCGGATAGTGATTAGTCACTAGAGCAGCTAAACCAGATACGTTCATTCATTCAAATGTTCACTAAATCCCTTTTAAAATACTCAATTAATTAACTAAACGTGGAAATAAAGTATAGAAACCAACAAAACGAGGTCGAACCGAGACTTCAATGATTAAACATTGAGATTGGCTCTTGTGAACGGTGTGGTGAGCATTAATTGACAAGATGATCGATATATAATGAGACGCAGATACGTAACTGGGCGGGCGGGCGTCACAAAGCAATAACATAATAACGATATGTGCTGATGCACCTAAGCCTTGAGGTGCAGGTTCATTCGATTTCCAGATCCCATAGGATTACCAATATCAATTGCTACGCTAAGCTCATCACACCATTTCGAACGTGTAGGAGCTCTATTCTTGTTTGAGCACAAGATCTAACCAGAGTTCACTATAGACATAACACGATAACAGTATGTTCAATTAAGGACCCAGTTTGAAGAGTGACAAGAAACGAAACTGGCCAGATGACAAGGACGCATCACAAATTACGAGTAAAAGGCGCGTTCCATGAAGAGAAGTTAATCACGTGAAGTTAACTATTGGCAGTCTGCAGTACGTGGGTGCAGTACAGAGGTTATATCTTGAAGATCTTCATGGATCTGAAGAATTTTATTAGGCAAGGACTACAGTTGACGGCTTCTAATGCCCTCATCAAATCTATTATCGATTAAGTCTCCAAGACAAGAGGGGTTCGTATAGGGCGTCTGAACAAGACGACACACATATTTTCTTTCCATTTAGTTAGCTCTGGATGAGAAAGCACTCATCTCTCGTTTCTGGGAAATTCGGCCCCTAAGTCTATAGAGCTGTATTCTTTTCCTGAGAGTTAAATGAATAATGCGAGGTTGTGACGAGGTTTGTTTAATTTATCGTTATTTGTCTGTTATACCCATCCTCAGTTTCCGCCCAACTTTCCAAATGATTTATTCAGTTACTTGAGGAAAGTTTGAGGCCTTTTATTTTGTTTTCTCTCGCCATTGTACCGCGGAACGAATCGGGTAAAGCTCTACAACGTGTTGAGAGGCGTCTTTGAAAACTTCGCTAAAAAATACTGTTTGGAGGGGAGGTTTTGAAATATTAGGTTTCTTTTGAGTTCATACTAGTGCGTCAGATAATTTTCAGGTGAAATCATCAGTCTCTGTTGGCCTTCCAACTCCGGAAGTGAGGTGAGCAGTTGGTGTTTCTAATGAAGTTGGTTAATCGGGGAGATAATCACGAGCGCAAACATTGTAATGAACAAACAGCAGGATGCTGAGGTGTAGGTCTTTTCATTTATGAACGAGCAATGGCTGGTTTCGTTGAGCTCACGAGTCTTGAATTTAACAGAATTTGCCTAATAAAGAGGAAGCAGTCCCAGAACTGCTGAATGAGTTACCTCCGAAGAAGGAGGGGGGGGGGTTGCGAACCATTCCTGACTTACAAGCAGTGTACCCTAGGAAACGCTCATTCACGACTGAGTAGGCTAACAGGAATTGGAACACCCAAGTCAAGGTGGAGGATGCTCGTGCCCAGGATGAATGGTATAGGGTGTATAAATATATGTATTGTTAACGACCCACTTGGGGCACTATGCAATACCCCACTGTATCTTAGCCTTCCAGAAGCATAGGGAGCTCTGTCCGGGGACACGCCTGTCGCTGCAGTTGTTCTAGCTTCCCCTGAACTGCAAGCCGGCCTGTCGCCTTCCACCACACAGTGGGGGCATACATGACGCAGCCAATTTAAAAAAATGCTAATGGCGAAGAGGAAATTTACATAACCTTAGCGGGATAAATGCATTCACCTGATATGTCTAGTCGGAATTTTCTGGATCCGATCATACGTACATCAAGTTCAACCTTGATGTGGGGAGGGCTGACGTCCACCCATCACAGGAACCCAAGAAACATGGACAGCAGAAATATAGGGACAACCTCAGGGATTTCCTAAGATGCTGGCCTTACCGTGCCTCATGAATCGAGCTATTGATTAAATCGGTGACAGAGGCAATGGAGTTCTCATTTGAGAACAGATGCAGGCATACCATGAGGATGGACATCAAAAAACGTGTGTCCAGGTGGAGCAATTAACCAGGAGCAGTAAGAGCCAAAACTAGGAGACTCTTTAACAGAGCCAAAAGAATAGGGAAGAGGGAACAGTACAAGATATCCCTAACTGAATACAGTACCGAATGACAGAAGGCAAAGCGAGAGGCGTGAAGAAGTTTTTACCAACAAATTTAGGACACTCGTATGGGAGCGAGAAGAATCCTGGTGTATACTCAAAATGCAAAACTGACCCAGTGTCACTGGCGGGAAGAGGGATCTCGGTGAGGCGAACAGGGAGCCAGACTGGGAGCTTGCTAGGATTATCGTGGCCTGAGAGGCAGTACGCTGAGCGGTATTCGATTAACCCATTCAAGTCGCATGGACTGGATGGGATCTACCTTACTCTACTACAGAAAGGAACAGAGCGAGTTAAATCCAGCTTGGTAAAGATATTTAGGGGTTGTGCAGGGCATATATACAAGTACCTCAGGGTTGGAAGGAAGTTCAAGTTACTTTCCCACCAAAGCCTGACAGGGACTCGTCGTTTCAAGCGAAGATGTATGCTATCATAACATCAACACTGGCGAGAGAATGCAGGATCCGGCTCAACTCTTTAGCAAACTGATAGAGTTAGTGTTTATTGACTTCCTGGAGATAAAGGGATCACTGGAAATGAGGGGGCGGACAATCTGGCCAGACTAGGTTCGTCTACTATACCTACTTCCCCATTGTGAAACATCTCCGTCACTAATCTAGAGGAATACAGCGGGGGCGAGGCACTTGAAACGCTTTATATCAGGGCAATCACCAGATAAGACGTAAGATTCTGATGATGGAGAGGAAGGACTTAAGGAAGATACTGGGGATTATCACGGAACAATGCAAAATAAACAAACACATGTATGTAATGGGCGTAGTCGACACAAAACGTCTTAAAAATGTGTTTGACGAATCGTTCATGAAATTGGCTTTAGCGAATTCTCTGTCCACTCTAAACGAATGGTGACAGGAGATGTAGGGCACAACAAATTTTTCCTACCATTTGAAAAGACGGCTTCGACAATTTAGATCAAACGCCCCGTGTCTCACTGGTCAAGACCAAAATGCACCCACAAAAAAACGAGGTTTCAAATTTTCCTCGAAAACGGGTGGAACGGCTGTGATTAATCTTTCAAACTGTATTCTTTTCACTATTGCTTAGCTTTCGTACCCCATAAATGTCTTCAGAAAGTACGGTGAGTCAAAATATAGGCCAATAAGACAAAAAGAGAGGTTTTATAAACGTTTTTGGGAAAATGGTTACTCTGATTAATATCAAACCTACGAGGTGTCAAATTGTTAATGCATGTATATCTTTCTCTGTAAACGAACGATACACATATTCTTTTCTGTCAGCGGTACTTTCAGCTTACTACTTACTGGCATCTTAATTTTTACTTTCCGCTACCCGAAGGGAAGGAAAGTATAGTAATCGGCCCAAAAAAAAAATTTGAGTTTTCTTCAGATCTTTACGTTTCAGACCCTACTGAGTCTAAAAAACCTAATTTCGTCGCGTGGTCCGTGTGTATGTGTGTGTGTATGTGTGTGTGTGTGTGTGTCTGTAGTTCGATTTGCGGGAGAACGGCTGATCCGATTGAGCTGGTTCTTTTTTGTTTTGTTCGTTATTTTTGTAGACACCAAAATAAGGTTATGGACGATTTCGGCCGATGGGAAGGGGGTGGGGACGAAAATGTACCAAAAACTAGGGTTTTTCGCATTTTTCTCGAAAACGGCTCTAACGATTTTGATTAAACTTTCAAATTATCTTCTCCTAATCAATACCTAACTTTTCTTCTCTATACATATCTCCATGAAAATACGGTGAACGGAGATAATGACCTATGAAGCAAAAATAGGTTTTTAAGCTTTTTGGCAAAATGACTTCAACGATTATCATCAAACTCTCAGGATATTTTCGAATAGTTAATACCTACATATTGTTCTCAATAAATGTTCCTCTGAAAGTCCATTGAGCAGAGATAAAAATGAAAATGTGTTGAAAATAACGTTTTCGAACATTTCCGAAAGTTCCAGGGTAATTTTTCACCAGATGTGATAAATCCTAATGAAGTGTCTTTTAGTCACCCATACCAACATTTTGTTCTCCATAACTATTTCTGTATATATATGTTGCACGGAGATATAAGCCACGTTAACTCAGAAAAGGAGATTTGTCGAATATTAATTTATCGGTATTCGTATTTTCTCAAAAACGGCTCCAACGATTTCGATAAAACTTTCGGAGTGCTCTCAGCTAACTAGTCCCTACATTTTGTTCCGTATAAATGTTCCTGTAAAAATGCGTTGAACGAAGATATAGCGCCCGCCTATGTGGTGTTCGAACTTAAAGGGGTGGCGGAAAGTTGTGTGTTGCTACGCACCAGATATTTCAAGTAGAATTTTGTCGACATGCGTTGAACGAAGTTATATATCCTCTGGATATAGCGTAACATGGCATTTAAAGGAGTTGAGGAAACTTGTGTGATGCTTTGCGGCATGTATTTATTATAAGGGCTTATCCTCTCCAACAAATTCCCGTACTTTTTATCAACCCGTTCTCGACTCACCGTTCCTAAAGACGTCAATGAGGATTGTAGGGATTTACAGCCTGAACATAGCATTTTGACATAGCTTCTCTTTGTCTATTACTTTTCGACGCCGATTAGATCTAGTTGCAGTCTGTGAATCGTAACTAGACGAGACACAGTAAATAATTTGGCTGTAACTCGACAACTGCTGGCGTCAACTAAATTTAGTAATTATGAAGGAAAAGCAGACGACAGTTTATAACAACACAAGAGCTGTCAAGGGACCGCGCTTATTAGGTTCTTCTACTCCTGTTTCATTTATTCCTTAGCGCTATCGCGTCCTCGCTGAATAATAAATCCACGCCCTCTTTTTATCTCCACCGTCCGACTAATGACGGCAGTTGAACAAAACGTGGCTGACAAAAAAGAAGTGAGTGAAGCTCAAAATTGCTGGAGCCTGATGACTCTTGGTGAGTTGGGAGAGTCAAAGTGGGCAGTACAGACTGAGAGATACCAGGTGGAACCCGAAGCATACTCCTCAAAGTCTTTTCCTTCCCCTTCTATCGCAAAGACGTATCTTGTGTTAAGAGGGGTTTAGAAATGTTTGAAGCGCCACTGACTCAGGCAAAAATTACGGCTATGCCCGAACTTCCTCGGAATATAAGTCTTGATCTTTGAGCACTATACTACGATCACTGGGGTGCCTACAGTACAGACGGCACAAATCGGTTTTCCCTTTATTATTTGCACCCTCAAAGCGAAAACTTACTAATCTATGGGCCGGTTTATCAATTCTTCACCCAGGGCCCCTGCACTACAGCCACGTCATAGCCCCACGAGACATAGCTCCAACACATCACAGCAGTCGCCGCTTTAGCCGTGTGCAGGTAGATCTGGAGGAAGCTGAGTCGTTGTACACTCATCAACGTCCACGCCGAACCCCCAACTACCACGGGACCTTACGTCCATGCAGAGCCCCCTGTGCACGACTTGCCTGTGGTCTCTCTGTGGCTTGGTCGGGAAGGAGCTTGACGTCCTCGCCACCCTCCCTGCCATTTGCGGCCACACCAGCCTCCCCTCCCACCCACAGCTGTGGTCACAGGAGGGGCCAAAAGGGCCCCAGCACCCCTGTTTCCAGGAGCAACTACCACCTGCAGTTCCCCGACTGACAGCCCTGCTACCCGACGCCCCCGGAGTGGCAGTGCTCCCACCACCCCTCCCAACATCCTCAGTGGCCACCAAGGAAGGTGTTTGATTGTGGGGAGCGTTACTGTAAATTCCTCTGAAACGGTTGCCATCTCGGCCAGTTCTGTGAGAATATCCTCAAAACGATGGTAAGCTTCTACTACTTGTTCTGCCCGTATCAAAAACACATCCAATTTCTCAGGCAACGAAGCAATCAGGTCGAATGCTCGTTGCACCCTTAACCACTGGCGATCAAGCTTACTCATGAGCGACTTGAACCTCCCCAGCTCAGCCTGCTTGGCATGTGCCATTTGATTTAGCCGAGTTGACACTGATCGCGACAAGAACAAACACGAGATTGGCAGGAACCCGAACAAAGGCTAGGCAAGAATAATGTGATGAAGGAAGAATAAGTGAATAAGGAAAATGGTAGCGAGACAGAGGATTGTTTTGTTGAGCACTTAATTTGATGCAAAAAAATAATATTATTGCTATTACGCTAAATAAATTAAAGAGAACTGGGCGAGAAAAGAATTAAAAAATGTGAATCAAAAGGCAAAGATTAAAGCGATGTAACAATTCGGTTACACAACTATAACAACAAATAGGTAATTTCCCTTCAATTAAATTATGCACTGATAGATCCGTGCCCGGATTAGACCACTTTGTTTGATTGTGGGGAGCGTTAACTATTCGGTGGACTGTAATTTGTTGTGTGTATGCGTGTGCGGTTGCGAGACGCTCGGCTGGAAAGGAAAATTCTTTATGGACAGGATTCTCCTACCTTTCCGCGACGAGCATCCGAAAGAAGCCGGCCAGCTAGGCGATACCGCGGGCGAAATAGCGATGAGATCGTGATGCACAAATATAGAAAATAGCGAAGGTCCAGGGCGGAAGACGACGCGAAAAGCACTGGTTTCCGCCTCGCGCGGCTCGTCGGAAGAAACTAGGAGTGGCGGGGGAAAACGATGTGCAAGAGGAAACTTGTCGCAGGATACCGAGCTTGCCGTCTCGCAACGAGGCCCAAACAGAAGGTATTATGCATTTAACATGCAGAATGCAAAACCAGCACATTTTTACTTTCTCCGCACTCCTCTATTGACGCTTTTGTCAGGGAAAGCCCAGAGTTCCCAGTAGGAGAGGGAAGAAGAGGCGGAGGTACAAAGCTTGTTGTACAGAGGGGTGTTTAGATCTGAAACAGAGCATGTACACAACCAAAAGTGACCCATCCTTTATCTGCAGGTGTTCCATAGACGAGTAGAATGTGATGAGTAGCGAGGGGTTGGCTTCAATTTCTGCATGGCCATTGCACAAAATGATCCTGAGATCCGAAGAAAAGTGAAGGTTGGGACTTATCTGATGAGTGATGGCGAAGTGTACTCATTGAATATAACCAACACATCGCGTTACCTATCCTGCTACGGCAAGTCTAGTACAAAATTACATCGTAATTTGTGCAGTTTTTAACTTACTCATGATTAGTGACCAAGAAAGGTAGGATAGGTAGAGGAACTGGAGAAGTATATGTAAGTGTTCAGCAATTTTACATACCCCACTCCCCAACACGGCCTGTTGTCCAGCGAGTTCGACCCCAAATGCGCTTGTTGAGATATATGGAAGATTCATGTGCCTGCCCGTCAGTGACAACCAGCAGTGGAAGGGGGGTTGCTAATCGATTTACCGAGTCAAGGAGCGCGACCATCATTTGACAAATCACTGACTTGATGTGGGGCAGGAGTCTGGGTCACTGAGGGGCAAGTGTTCAGTGGGGTGGAGGCAAGCTCTGATTCCTCTTGTCAAGGAACATGATCATCACTCGGTCAGTAAACCAAAGGAAAACGGCAGGTCACATGTGCAATAACGTTACCAGCAGCAGTGAGTTCTGCAAGGTGTTGCGCCAAGGAAGCGGTTTCCATTGCCAGAGGATGTTTTATCAATCGTACCAGTTGGTCTCATCTGCAAAAGCCAAGTCCTATAGTGAGTCAAGATGTGGACAGCGAGGGTCAATATCCAAGTTAGGAGCCAAATTTGGGAGGGGGGGACTAAGTTCTTTCCCCCTCTGCCATCCGTTTGGAGCCAAAGCACTCGGAAGGGGTTGGAGAATCTGGCAGTCAGTGCCCATGTTTTGGACCACCCACCCAGTGATCTCATTCCGATCGCAAATGTCCCCTCTTTTTGCAGTTAGTGTAGTGTTTATGGTGAGATGGCCTACATTGAGCGCCATCTCGGTCCTGGGTAGACTGATACCACGGTGTGCCCAGTCGAGGCTAGGTATTCGAGTTGGAATGCCTCAATAAGGAACTCGAATTGGATTTCCGAGGCTAGTTAGAACTAGAAAGCTTCCCCTAGTCAGTTTAGGCCGGTGCAGTATAGAGGCTGCAAGTACCAGAATCGTGCTCCGTCGCATATTCAAACGTGCTGAGAGCTTACTGGGCCACTTGGATTGCCTGAGACACGGTTTTAGGATTTGTCGTAGCTGTACTCACAGTTATCTGCTGCTGCAACCCTTTGAAAATGCCTGCAGAGCGATGGCATTCATGTTGGGGTCCTTGGACTGATCCACTAGCTCGGCCAACGCCTTAACTCCCTCCCCATACTGAATGATCGTTTCCTTCGCACCCACCGTTGCCTGCTGCAGATCTTGGGCAGAGTTATTCTCCGTTTTACACCCTTCAAACCGAAGAGCCAGAGCAGTATGGAAGTCGTCGAGGGTTGTGAAGGAGTGTGGGTGTCAGTGCAGAAAGATGGCAACGTCATTTCATGTGCGAGTGATTGCTAGTTGCACCCACAGGGATTCGGGAAAAAATATATTTCCTGTCTCCTTCGACCTCTTACTGGAGTGGATCTGAGCAATCCATGCTGGGAACTCCCATACCATGGCAGGTCAGACCATCCCTGAGCCATGACTGCGGACGGATCGCTGTGAGCAAGGAAGGGCGTAGGGTGGAGTTACTGCTGCGTATGGAAGAGGGGTAGGTGAACTGAACTGACTGGAGCTTGTGGCCATTCAATGGGTGGACTCCATTTTATCGACACTTCTTGGGATTAATAGATTCAAATCTATATTCGTCCAATTTGCATAGAATGATGTATCTGCTAATATGATTTCAACTTCAGAGGGACATCCTAAAATGTGAGTTCGAACACGTCTGGAGGATCTCAAATCTCTAAAAACAAACATTTCTACGCCTTCACCGAACAAACAAACGCTTTTCATTCCCCTCGTAGCAGCTAGCTCCCTCCGGTAGCTATCAGGTTGTTTCCCGAGTCGACAGAACGCCCGATATGAGCGTTGGAGTGGTAACCTCATTGTGTTGATCAAGAAAAGACTCTTCAGAGATTGATTGGCACTTCGCTGAATTGAATTGCCACTGATGATCTGGTTTTGCTGTGAGTTCAGTTTAAAAACGTCTGCACTTCGATCCCAAGTTCCTCCAGCGGGCAAAGAAGAACACTTTGAAACGCCGTGGGAATGGAGTCAACTGCCGGTTACTTTTAGTCTCATTGCTGCCTGAGGAGTGCGGATAATCACGTACGATGTATCTCAAGCTTCAAGCGCTCGACAAATTTTTTCACCGCAAGACGTCCATTTCTCAAAGTTGGCACATCCTGGATATTGTAAACTACGACGCCCTTAGCTCAAGCTCCTGGCTTCCTCAGTTCACTGTTAGGAGGTTGTCTAAATAGCCAGCCTAAATTGGCTTGAGGGCTAGATAATACTGTCTTGATTTGTTTTTGATCGGCATTTTGGAGTTACGGCCCATTAGCTCAGTATTTGATTACAAGTTCTTTTTTCTTGAAATACATCTTCCATCGCAGCTAAGCATCCACAGCCATATCTAGGACCTTGATCTCATCGGTCTGTCGAATAACTTAACTGCTCAACAGAACTGATGGAGTTAATTCGCCTGATGGAAAAATCTACCTGTACAGATCTCATTAGTTTGGATTCCCCTCGTGATGATTGGAGACTGACTCGTGGTTATCATTTCAGAGTCATCAGCAAGCATGGCCGTGGTAGTTTCGTGTGTTAGAGAGAGACTATTTTGATACAAGACTCACAGAAGTGAGCCAAGCACAGTTGGAACTCCAGTTCCGATTTTTTGGGCCCCTATATAGGCATAATCACATTTGCCTGGAAACATTTAACTGTATTTAATAATTAGTAATCGGAAAGGTTCTGGGAGGATTGAAAAGGAGCTCGCGATTGATCGGCAATAGAGTGGAAAACAGGACTCACGAATCACAATAAATTGAGATATGTTGGTATAATCGATCAAGATATGATAATGTCTTTCGACTGGTAATCGATAGATAGGACCAAGAGGAATGGCGACAGACTGATTATTCCGACCTATGTTAAATGGGAGGATAAGTAGGGGAAGGAAGTGTCCTTATGTTTCCACCACATCACTGTTACCTTACCAGCTCTCCAGCCTGAATCAGTACCAGCTATTGTTTCTATCCTTCGAAGTTGCGCATTTTTTCACTAGAAGGAGCCAACAACCTCTACGCTCTCCACAACACCACTCAAAGTTGATTGTTTTGTATCGTCGAAATCGACTCTTGCCAATGAAATCAATGTCTAGCTAGCTGTGTGGACAAGGAGGCTCGTAAATACGTTGAACACAAACGAGATTTAAGGTTTTCTTGCTGCTGCACTAAACGTAAGTAACTCCTATGAAATAGCTTTCCTAAATCCCAACAACCGACTGGAATCTTCTTTCCTCCTCTTTTTATTCTGAGACGCTGCATCGCCCAGAGCTAAGTGAGTAAAACTCCTTCCGTTTCATTAAAAATGCAGGATCTCGAGAGCAGAGAACCTGCTTCTTCTCGGCTCAAAACGTGTTTTTACTATTTTAAACTTAAAGTTTTGCAATAAGCACCAAGGCCTATATTTGATGCGACGCATCACACAGTTTTCGTCAGCTCACGCAATTATGATTTGTTATCACTTATCTTAAAAAAATAATATTTTTATCTCTCAGTTCATATAAACCAGTTAGAACTTTTGGAACGTTTGTACTTACAGTTTTGGATTAATTGGAAGCGAAGTTAATCAAAGAGACATTCGTACTACGAGGTCCGGATTTTTCTGGGTTGTTCCTAACTATTTTATCATCGTCGTTAAACTACCACAATGTAGAGACAAACATTACGTTGAGCAATGTTGAGCAAACTATGACTTGATAAGCATCTTTTTGTTTTCGACCCTTTCATAAAACCCTGCCAAATTCAACTCCAAAGCCCTGATGTACCCGATGTTCACGTCCATGACAACATTCGGTTGGAACATAATCCAAATTTTGGAATGCAGTTATACTGTTTTAATGATATTAAACTCTGGTAAAAGGCTCTGTCATGTGTTCAACCGTCGCAGCAGCAGTCATTTGGTTGTATACGGCGATGGTACTGACGACTCATCTTTCCGATTCGTGGATTCGCAGGACATTCAATTTTTTTACTTCCCAGACCTTTTTAATGGCATACATGACCATTTCTGTTTGCACACCTTATAGTGCTGTTAGTGGTTCATGATCAAAATTCGACTGACGCAAGATAAAGGGGTTCAGAAATGGTCCACGTGAGAAGGAAATGCATCAAAATTCTGTTTTTGCATTGTTCAATATCGACGTCGAATTAATATGTACAATATTTGGTAGCGTTTGACTTGAAGAAGTTAATTATTGGCATCAACATCTAGGGTAAAGCTATAAACTCAACGAGCTCAGTTTATCTTTTATGTAGAACAGTTCAAGCCGAATGTTCAGTTCAGTGTCGGAGAGCCTGAGCTTGGGCCCCAGAGCCTTCCCCAGCCTTGATCTATAGCCACCAATCCCGAAATTCCAGAAATCCATCTTATTTTCCAACATAGTGGTTTCCCTTTCTTTAATGGTTTGCTCAGTTAGGTTTTTTCCTCTTCCTCTTCTGTTATAGTCGTTGAGATTTTCGTTGAAATGAAACGGCAAAGCGGTTCACTCTTGTTGCTTATCGTCGTTTAGTGTCCCTCCCTGACACTCTCCTCAGGTCGTCATTGCGGATGTATTATAGCGTACGTGTTAGCGACGACACGAACGGCGTATTAACGTGTAACGTATGAATAATTTTCACATTAGTTTTATTCGTGGCAAAAACGTGCCCTACATTATCATGAACGAACTCTCAGGTGACAGATCGATGATTTCTTTGTGCTTGTCTCGTAACTTCACTTTGGGCGACGTTCGGAAGTCTGAGGCTGAACTGTCAAAATGACATACTTTAGTTGGTACGGGTGAATCAAGATATGTTGTGGACAATATTTACAGGACTAGGAATCGCGACATAAACTTTCGGACTGCTGCCGCCAGCAAAATGTTCCGAGTAGAAAACGCCTCTGCAAAAGAAAAACGTGCCATACTTTTCCCCATTATCGAGATTCGCACAGTCATATTTGGGGGCCTGATTGATTCTTACACGCTAGTTGGACCCCCCCCCCCCACCAAGCATGTCTAGACTACTCAGGCCTCTTAGCGTAGTTTCAAGTTGTCTTTAAACGCATCACGTAATTACATGATTTCCGTATTGTTGCAGGTAAGTGGCAGCTTCTTCGTTCTTTGAAATCTGGCGATATGTATTGTGAGTTTCTCTTTCACATTTCGTGTCACTGTTACGATGGCAGGAATGTAATTGTCAAACGGATACAGCACTAAGTATCGCATTAAACACAGCCTGGGAAAATGGCAGGTTTCCAGGGAGCTTGTTAGAGACAATGTGGGAGAACTGGGATTTAATTTGTTTGGACAGAGACGCATAGAGCCAGCAACCGACAAAAATTTATAGAACCGACATTTGGTTGCAACCTCCTGTTAACCATTCTGTTACCAGTATCCTGTCGTTTTGATCAAAATCGTTTTAGTTGTTTTTGAGAAAATAGTAACGCTCGAAGAATGCCACTTTCGGATGTAGTCTGGTGCATGACTCTGTTCACCTGGTAGTTGCCGAAATTGTTGTGAGGAATCGAATGAGGGTTGTACCATAAAATACGTCTTTTGTGCAGCGGCAATTCGGTGGGTGAACGCCCGCTAAACCCAGTATTAGACCTCCGGATTCTAAATCTGCAACGCCCGTCCGCCGTCCGGGTCGTTTTGTGCCTTTAACGTTGTCTGAAAAGTCCGTTCTTTCGTACCAAAATCCGATTTGGTATCTGGAACAAAAGAGCTGGAGTTGTGCCCGCCATCTCGGCAATCCGATTTGGTATCTAGTTGTGCCCGCCATCTCGGCAATCCGATCGGGCGAAGCCCATGGTTGTTATCGGCAAAAAATGGCAACAAAAATGAACAAAAACGCAATTTTGGCAGTTACTCTGCGTTTGGTATCGTATTCAAGGTATTTTAAGATCCTGAGTCGATCCTGATGGAATGAGTATCAGACGTGTACAAGAGCGTACGGTGAAATTACAGTAATTACAGTGAGCAAAAGTCTAATTGAAAGAACTCGCGGAAACTTCAGCGAAAGTAATCGTTTCGTCGTTTGTACACCCTGCCTCCTGTCCTGTCGACTCGCAACGTCTTGCCGATTGCCTACAGGCGCCTACGACTGACCGGAATATTTAGTTTCCGTAGTTCCATTGTAGCCAGGTCATTTTTCGCATGGTTTACGGGTATTTTTCGATGCTGAAGGTCTCGGGGCAGTAATACTAGGTCAAGCTGTTCTTCAGAATAATAAACCATTGTGTAATAATTGCGGGGTCTTTTGTTGATGCCTCAGACTCCCTTTTCTCCCGATACGAAACGCCCCGAACTCCCGCAACGTCACCCGCTTTCCGACTCTCATTTCAAACTTTCGCGCCGTTCGAACGGAGAGAGAAGACAACGCTGCTCCTGAAGCGGGTTATCTATTTTGTTTTCTTAGTTTCGGCATGCCGTAGGCAGGTTCGGCAAGAAAGACACTTATTATTTTAGATTCATTTTAAGTCAAATGGTTAACTATTATTTATTTATTTTATTTCGGGTGGGATTAGACCCCTGCAGTTCATTTCCTCTGTTTCTAAGTTTTCGTTTATTATTCGTCACAGGGTATAGGTTGTCTGAAGAGAGATAAGGTTGATGAAAGTGAGGCTTTGTCCGGTGTGAAGCAGCAGACAACACGGGTTTCTAGCGTTACACTTGACGAAGATAGAAGGAAGGAGTCAAGCGATCAATATGTTCTACCTTGTAGGTCCTTCCTTTTCGGATACGCACAACCACATCATTCACCGCCCTCGTATGCGCTTTGGGTTACGTAGCCAAACTTGTTGTCAAATCTGATATTTTCTGCCATGGGTAGCTCGAGTGCGATCACACCTCTGATTCATTTCATCAGCTCGGACTTGAAGATATTCCCTGGCACGGTCATGAAGATCGTCCAAAGAGTAACTGTAGCGGCAGAGTTAGCTTAGCTCTTACCTGAAGAATAAGTATGCCGGGGAGTACCCAGTTGAAGTATGTTCAGAGGCACGGTACGCGAGCAGTGCAATTGGCAGCTGTCTGTCCCAGTCTGTTTGGAGGTCCTCTATCATGCAAGCAACCATTCATACAGGGTTCTGTGCAGTCGTTCAACCACTCCGTCACTTTGTAAATGAAGTGGGGTGGTCCTAGTTTTGCGGGCGCCCAGTTGATCCAAGACTGCTTGCATCAGTTTTGACTCGAAATTGAGGCCCTGGTCAGAATCTGGAGTCTCTTGGGGCCCCAAATCTAGTGATGACGTGTTCAATGAGGGCTTGTGCAACTGTCTTGACTTGCTGGTCTGGTAGAGAAATAGCCTCTTGCCATTTCGTGAAGTGATCCACGACAGTCGGTTTCCATGGTTCGTCTTGGGGAGAGTTCTCATCCTGTCAATTCCCACACGCTGAAAAGGAGTTCCGACTTCTACCATGTCTCTTTCCACGCTTTTCGCAACGTCGGTACCATTTCCTCAAATCTCCAGTAGACATGTTTGCACAGTTGTCCTAGCATTTTCTTTTCATCCACATGCGCAGTCCCATTTGTTTGTTGCATTACTCCATCTCGTAAGTAGTGGGGTACTAAAAATTGTTCTCTGGTCAACTGGCCATTTGTGTTTTCCCACTTCCGGTAAAGAACAAATGTAGGGGAGTCAAATATCACCCATAGTGCTTTCGTGTCTAGCGATTTATGGGCTACTTGCTCCCAATGAGGTCGGGTGCCTGGACCTAACCAGAATATGACCGAGGAATCCAATTGATCCATCAGTGTAAGGCCAAGTATCGTCGTAACCTCGCTCTTCTCACAGTCACCACAGTTGTTCTATATGCAAGGCCTTCGGGAAAGTGCATTTGCACTTTTGTGTTGAGATCCAGGGTGGCAGTGGATTTCAAAGTTGTAACGGCTTAGTAACTTTCGCCCTTTCTTCGTCGCTCCCTCTCGTACTCGGCTAAAAGCTTCGAATCTTCGATCGGATTTTTGGTGGGTTTGCTCCAACTCTCAAAAATCCGGGTTTAAGAAACATCAGGTTGACAGCGCGATAAATTACCTATGCGCTGGTTAGGCAGTAAATGTCGTGAATAGGTACAGACATAGGTAAGGTCGTAAAGGTGTAACCCAATTAAATGCGTTTCATATAGCGCATCATCGAATTTACTGGGTTTGAGAACAGTTAAGAGATTCTCCTCTTTATTCTCGATATTTTGTTATTGGGTCAGTTTGGGAGAGTAGTTGCGTAAGATTCATTTGAGGTGATGATGATTAAGACAGCTTTTGTTTACGCAACGCACAAATTCATGTCATCACTTGCCGATAGCTGAACCTCTCCGTGTAACCAAAACCAAGAAATACGGTTTGTGCCTGGAGGGACGGGAAAATGGTGAACCTTCAGCGCAATTGATTAAAAACAGCTCCTTCATTTAGTTTCCTTCCAGATGGAAAACCCAGAGCAAAAAGATTGAAACTAACCTAATTTTCGATAAGATTTTTCTCCTCAGAAGCCCAAGTAGAGAATAATCAACCTCCCGAGCTCTTCTTTCAAGACGCTAACCAACGCGCTGTTCCTACCCTTGAAAAGCCCTGCAATTACTTCCCCCAATCCCCAGGGAGAAGTCACTTACAATGCGTTTGAAGATTAGAGCCTGTAATTGCAGAGTGACCGGTAGAACAGTCGGTTGCAATCGTATTTCAGCGGATGTGTGGTACGATCAGTGACGTCGCTGTTGGGAGAGGATGGTGTTCACTCTCTCAGTGAAGTAAAAACCCCAAAACTTGGTAAATTTATCCGAAACGTAACTTGTACTGTACATTTCACCTTCTCTACAAGTGGGGAAATTAAGACGAATCATATCGAATTTTCAGTAAACTGTTGTAAAGTTGAAACAAAAAACATTTAATGCGGTGTGCCACACAACTTTCCTCGCCTTCTAGCTACCAGTCCAATATATGTTTCACTTCGTTCATACAAACTTGTGAAACATAACGCTCCACGTTTAAACTGGAAACTTTTACCTTTCTGGATTGAACTTTCACTTGAAAAAACCGACGAATAGGTAATAAAACTGTAAATATGATCGTGCTGGGTGGTTCGTGTCAGTATTCCTGAAGCTATAGAGGAAAAACTGCGCAACAACTTAGTCGGCAAAACGACTAATTTTTTAGTTGGTCCTGATTATTTTATGACTACTATTAAGTTTTGCAGTATTAAAAACGTACTGGAATTCGAGTTTTTTTGTGAGTTTAGCGGTATTTATAAGGAAATCGATTTTCTTCAAAATGTTTTTTAATTTATTGGGCTGCTCTCGCTATTTTTCCACAACAAAGAGTTTTATGGTACTGTCGAGTTGGTTTGGAGCTGTTCGTGCAAAATATTTAATCAAAATTCTTATAGCATTATTGAAAAAAGAAATTTGGTATTTTGATCTCTCTGATAGCACTATTGAAAAAAGAAATTTGGTATTTTCATCTCTCTGATAACTATAGTCAGTTTTCGATCGATTTGACCCGTACTTTGACGTGCCATCATAATCTGTAGGCTGATTAAATCCGAAGTCAAATTTGAGCGGGTTCGGTCCACCCGTTTTCCCTCAATCGCGTTCAAAAATCATACCTCATCCTTACGTGAAGGGGGGGGGGGGTGAACGTATATGGAAATAGTGTCTGGATAGTCAGTTGGCTTTTCTGAATGAAGTCGGCTTGGTGGAGAACAGCAGGTGTTATGTTGCTGAACTATGTAGCTCAGCCTGTAACATATCAGCCCCTCTCAGGAAGCTGAGTATGTCTTTCGTAGTAGAGTCTACTGTGGTTTCTGGTTCAATGAACTTTTCAAAGCAATGTAAGAAGCGCTAAGCCGCTTAGGCCGGGCGGTCACGTAAAATGTGCTCCTTCCTCTTAACCCCCCTCCCCTTTTCCACCATAAATGATGAGGTTTTTCTTCGAGAATCGAGAAATTTTGTTAAGTATTTTCCCGGCATCTCCAGAAGCAACGAACTTTTGAAACTTGAGCGTAGTACTAACGCTACTCCCCCATTACAGATTCCCTAAATTTCTTTCAGAGCGCCACCTATGCAGATAAAAAGAGCTAAAAGAGTCTCTCAGAGGCGATTATAAAAGCCACGTTCCCTTTCCAGCCCTCGAGAAGGGTTTACAAGAATTGCCTTCGTCGGACCCTCGACTAAACCAACACGGTTTCACAAGCAATTTTCTCAATAGCTACATCAGCGGCCGAGAGCTCCACATTCATTCCCATAATCTTCTTCTCCCTAACTTTCCTCGTAAATTTCATCGTCTGTCCCCATTTTTGATAGGAATAGAGCAACTTGTGGCGAGTAAAACGGTAAAGCAACGTCAACGAAAGCTTCTGAGATAAGTTTTCACTTCCCAAGATTGTTATTTAATTATAAGAGTAAAATTGTGATCATGTTCTATTAACTCTCTGTGTACCAATTGCTCAGTAAGGGTCGTGGCATAAGTAGAGCACAATTATTTCCAGAAACATAACCACCTCACGCTGTCATGTACCACGTTGTTACAAATAGAATGAAAAAACAGATTTGATTAGTTGCTAGTAGGTGAATAGCTGTAGCTGTATGCACGTGAGGCCAAAGTAAGTTTTGAGATGCATCACTCCAGATATTTTTATTGAGCCTTCCTTCAAAGGGAAAAGAGACGACGTAAATTATATGACCTTTGTAAGGCACTTGGTTATTTCCGATTTGAAAGTGTCACAATGTTCGTAAGAGCCGTTGATTAGAATACCGCGTCCTACGACCCTTCTTTCTGCGGAATTACTAGTGAATTCTAAACAGTTAGGGCACAGAGCGTAGGTTGGGCCATATTCGCACTCTCCACTTAGGACGTTTACTTCCTGGGTTGTGCGCGACTTAATAAGATGTCTGTAGTTCAATTTGCGGGAGAACGGCTTAGCCGATTGAGCTAGTTCTTTTTTTTATTGTTGTTCATGATTTATTGTAGAAGCGGAAAAAAGGCTGTAAGTGATTTACGTCGATGGGAAAAGGGGCTGGGGGCCCAATATGTACCAAAAACTAGGGGTGTTAAAATTTTTTCGAAGACAGATCCAAACATTTTGATTAAACCTTCAAATTATCTTCTAGTAGTTAGTACCCAACTTCTCTTCTCCATAAACATATTGTTGTGAGGTTTCCAAGTGTAACGTTGACGACACGTGATTCGAAACCAAAAACTTGGAATAACGATTATTATGTTTTACGGGTTCGCGGAGGAAGTGTTTATTGATAGTTCTTAATAAAGTTTAATATGCATAGTTTTCAGAACGCACAGTTTGTCCAACGAACTTACGATATGCTTGAAAATGTGGGGAACGGAGATACAGGCCAGGCCTATGAAGACAAAATAGGTTTTTTTTTCCTTTTAGAAGAACAATTGACATTTTATGTCTTTACTTTGCTACATAAACTCGAAAAGTGTAACGGCCAATCGTCACGAAACTTAACCTTGAGGCCGATTGGACAAGACAACGTTTTAACCCGAGTTGCAAGCAGCAGCCCCTATGGTGTAATGCATAAGGCATCGATCTCCTAATCCGGAGGTTGTGGGTTCGAGTCCCACCAGGGTTACGATTTTTTGTTGTTTACATTTTATGTCTGTACTTTGCTACATAAACTCGAAAATGTAACGGAGAAGCGTCACTAAATTTGTGTTGGGTTAAGTGCATGGTAACGTCTGTTACAAAATCTAACGCTTGGTCATCACCTCAGTGACTAAGTGATCACGTCAATTGCAATTGATGCGGCCATTATATCGAAACCATCAACGAGCACAATCAAACGTAGTTATCATTGCATAAAAAAAAAACACACACAAAAATAAAAGAGATAAAATGTCCCTCGTGGTTGTGTACTTGTACGAAAGCTGTACCCACCGTTTGTGTTTCGTTTAACATTTACTTTCCTTGGCTCCACGAAGTAGAAAGGAAAGTTATGTAATCGGCGGAAAAAACTCGGCCCTGCGGGCCTCGCCAAGACCCCCCTTTTTGTTTTTATTTAGAGCCTGCTGCTACAAGTATAGAAACGTAGAATACGCTTTAGCCTCGATTGGACGCTGAACTGCTGAACGTTCAACGGTGATGATCAAACGTGTATTAGCGTTTAAGTAGCGTACACTAACGATGTTATTGATATGGCGGGCGAATATGGAATCAATGCACGATCCACCACGATAATCCGCATAGTATAATATTTCACTCGTAGCCATACTGAAAGGCGTTACTTTTATACCATCTTTGAACGTACGAGGATGACCCAAGTATATTCCAGGAAACGACAACTCTTCTGCATGTTCGTCAAATATTATACTATAAGGCATGTTGTTTTGTCCTGGAGCAATACATACATATTTATCTTCGCTCCACATGAGTGTTTTTTGCTGAGCGAGAAGTAATTCGCTATCATAATCATGTTGTTTAGTTATTATTTCGATGGCATCCTTTTCACGCTTTTGTTTTGAAGTAAAGAACGACTCGTCAACTGTAATTTTATATAATCTGTACAACGGAGTCTGTAATAAATATTCCAACCAACTTTTGATAATTCTTTTTCTAACATGTCCTTTCAAATATGAAGTTTTATGTATCAATAGGCGTTTGATATGTACGTTGAATGCGTAATCATCGTCGAGTTGTCTAGGTAGTTGTGAAACCATGTTATTGTCGTCCACGGGTACATTCACAACTTGGCCTACGATGCTTTTACTCCCATGCTCGTATCTGAGACGCCTTATTTGCATAAACGGAAGTCTCGGAGGAATCAGACGTTCAGAGATAGGGTCGAGTGTCGGTAAATTTGATGGAAAATCCGGGTAAACGAAACCGTTACTTCGTGATAATTGTGGGATCTTGTTCGACTGGTATAGTGACTGTTTGCAAGTACCACATATTTTAAACTTGGTTATATCTTCGTTCGGAAATTCATCACGTAACAGAGCGTAACTTTTTGGCCCAGCTTTACTCAAATCCTTTTCAAACAAAATTCGATCACAAACATCGCAAATGTGGCCCAACGGGTTATTTCGAAAACGCTTGTCGAATTCGTAATCAGCGAGAGCGTAATTAGTTTTCTGTATTTTGATAGGTACATCGTTATTTTCATTGTCATCGAGAGGTCTTTTCAACTTATTGAGTTTTTGACGCAATTGCCATTCTTTCTTACGTTCAGCTGCAGTTTTTGGTCGTTTAGGTTCAGGTAATTCGTTATTTTCGCTCGGAGGGGACTTTTCAAGTGTTTTACGCAACCTCCATTCTTTTTTCCGTTCTGCTGCAGTTTTTGGTTGTTTGGTTTCGCACTGTCCGCCTTTTTTTCGCAACCGCCACTCTTTCGTTCGTTCAGCTGACGATTTCGATGTTATAGGATGAAGAAGACATATACCTGAAGAGCTCGAAGGAGGACAATCTGGACCGGGGCAGGAGAACATCACCAAAGGACGATTCGCGAACGACTGAAACTCCGATTTACATAAATAAAATTACTCACTTCAAACGGGTTTGTCGCAACTCTTACACACGGATGTTAATATTCTTATAAACCGGGCGGGCGAGGTCAATTGATGATTCACCAATGCAAGTTGTTGCTTGGTGATCGGCTTTAGTTACCCAATGTGTTTATAAACATCAATTTTGAAGCCTAAAAAACAAATTTTATAAACATCTGGTGATATGTTTATTGGTTGTCATGTTAATGTCACACATTTCGTTCCCATCCCGCGTTCCATTTTCGGCTAGTTAGTCCATGGCTAAAGCGTATTCTACGCTAAAATTTTGAGGGCTCTTCAGATCTTTACGTTTCAGACCCCCCTGAGTCCGTTTAAGCCAGTGATCAAGTATTTAAAGACCCTTTATATTGTGTGATGTAAGGTAAGCGATCAGAGCTTGGTGTTTTGTTTACCCCATTGCCCCTTTATTGTCATTGTCATTTACTACAATCCGAACATAGGTTTTTTGTTTCATTCTAAAAGGAGTTCATTTCATTTATATTGGTTTATTATTCATTATGAATGTTTTCGGCCACGAAAAATTTTTTACAACCCCCCCCCCCCATTTGATATTTTACGTTTCAAGGCATGGGGATTCCAAATCTGCAATGTCCGTCCGCCGTCCCCTGTCCACCGTCTCCCGTCCGCCGTCCGGGCCGTTTTGTGCCTTTAACGTGGTCTGAAAAATCCGTTCTTTCGCACAAAAATCCCATTTGGTATCTAGTTGGTCCCGCCATCTCCGCAATCCGATCGGACGAAGCCCATGGTTGTTATTGGCAAAAAATGGTTAAAAAAATTAACAAAACTCAGTATAATCGCAAATAAGCCGTGTTTCGTATCGTTTTCATGGTATTTTTACATCCTGGGTCGAATGGAATGAGTATCAGACGTGTACGACTGCGTATAGGGAAATTACAGTAATTATTAGAGTCAACTAATTGAAAGAACTCGCGGGAGCTACAGCGAAAGTCAACGTTTCGTCGTTAGTACTAACCTCCCTCCCTCCCATCTCATCAAAACCACCCGCTCGCTCGACTCGCAACGTCGTGCCAATTGCCGAGGGTTTGCTGGAAGTCCCTGTCCCAATTTCCCCGACTCTTTTGGCCCGATAGGGCGGAGGATGGTTAGGGCCGATGAGGCCGGCACTTCCACCCACCGCACACCCCTATTTCGGATCATTAATGCCTACAGACGTTTACGGGCGCCTGGCACCGGGGGAATATTTAGTTTCCGTAGTTCCATTGTAGTCAGGTTCTGCTTCGTATGGTTCACTAGTATTGTTAGATGGTGAATCGAATGGAATGGGTCTCGGAGCAGTAATACTAGGTCAAGCTGTTCACGAGAATAGTAAACCGTTGTGTAATAATTTGCAAGGTTTCATGATTCTATCGCTTTTCCTCGAGTAGTCAGTTTAGTAATAAAACTGTGCTATCTAATTTCATAATATAATTGCGGTAAAACAGAAGAGCGAACATTTGAAGCCGTTTTTAAGAAAATGAAAAACACGACCGTTCATTGTTCGACTAATTTCGTTTTGCGACGTATTTTTGGCTTTTGCTCGTGCAAAACAATTTTCTTCGGTGAATAGTAGTTGGAAAACGCTTCTTCAACCTCATCGTATTTGGGCAGTGCAGTCTGTGGTCCTGAAGTTACGCTGCATGTGTGATATAAACACATGATCATGACAGTTTTCGTTCAACTTACGAGCATAACAAACTTGCTAGAAACCAAGTGAGGAAGATGTAGACATGAGAGGATTCGAAATGTGTAAAAAAACGCGCTTTTTGTGAAATTTTGGTTATCTCCGTTCGATGGACTGTGAGAGGAGACATTCATGGAGAAATATACGTAGGAAGTGTTAATGTAAATTGTTAGATCTGTTTATCCATAAAGTGAAAAAACACTATTTTGCATTATAGGCGTTTCCGTTCATTGAATTTTCATTGAGATATTTATAGAAAAGATATTAGGTTCAATCAAATTCGTTGTAGCCGCTTTGTAGCAAAATGCGAAAAACCCTAGGTACTTTATTGAAATAAATGTGATTATAGCTGTTTTATAATGCTGCTCTAAGGCGATTAAGATTATCTCCGAGGCGACTGCGATTGGCATTACAACGAGCAATACCGGCCTCTGGCAACAAGAAAACTAAGATGAATATTGCAGAGCACTATTTATTCACAAAACAGCTCATAACTATCATTGGTATGCACAGCCTCGCTTTTCCAAGTCTCAAAGAAATTGATGGGACGTCACGAACTTGGCCCAGCTTCCCGACTATACACCATCCCGTTAACCTTTCTCTACCTATATAAAGACCACGACCAAACTGACTTTAGTACTGATTCAACGGCCAGACATCGAAAGCGCTCGTCCACAGTATCTCTCCAGCCAGAAGAGACGGACTCACCAAACTGGTACGTTAACTTTAGTAGTGAACATCGTTCCCAAACGCGTCCCTGTTGAAAGGGGCCTTTTTTTGCTGATTGGTGGTGTACTATGAGTAAGCGCTTTCAGCGTAACACACATCGCCATCGCCTAAACAGATAAACACTTAAAAAAGTCTTTTCCAATAAGGACATTTTCTTTGCGTGTTATTCCTTCTTCAATTGCTAGATTAATGGATCACATGTCAGTTTCTTTATTAAATGACTCTTTCTTTCTCGAGGGTTATTTAAGTCAAGGAAGGTGCGGTTTCGCTAATATGCAAGAGGCAGGCCCCTGCAGCATCCCCTGAACTCAGACCTGCGGAAGTAGGTTTGTTCGTTTGCCTTTCTCCCTAAAGAGAGCTATTGATACTGCCGCCAAAGATATTGCAGGCTATTTAATTATTATTTCATTTCAAGAGGACAGGGTGCTTTTTTCCTCAGCCACCTGCATCTTGACATGCTCCCAGCACCATTAGGTGTAAGTGTGGGGCAACTCGTTCAAGCGTATCGATTCTGCAAAGATCAGCACAGTCAGGTCATCCACACAGGCGAATGGCTCGCAGTCAGTCTCCATGAGCTTCCTTAATATACCTTCGAAGAAGGCGTTCCAGAGTCCTGGTCCAAGGACTGAGCCCCTGAGAAGGGGCCTGAATCTTTCTCCAGACGAAGACATGCCTCCATTCAGGTAGCAGTTTTGTCTGTCACGTAAGTTCTAACAAGCAAGCAAAGGTTGTGGGGGATTCCCCTACCTTTAAGCTCATTGAGGAGCCCTGACCACCAAAAGTTTTCAATCGCTCCCCTGTTGTCAATGAGAACTGCTAAGACCTACTTAGCCAGAGCCAGCAGGGAAACATTGTGAATATCGGCCTGCATGGCCTTCCTTTGGTGCACCAGTATTGCCTGCCGGTGAGGTTGTGGCTAAAGACTCCTTCGAGAGACTGCAACATCAAGATTTCTAGTGTTTTGCTTAAAATGGAAAGAAGGCTGAGCAGTCTCCCTGAACGCGAGTCTGACTGAATGCGGTCACCTCCCTTTGGACCCCCCACCAGAGTGACCATATGCACAGACTTCCACTGAGTGGGAAACTGTCCAATCTGCAGACAGTCACTAAATGAATTAAAGAGGCCGCTGGAGATTGTCCGCTCAGCCTTCCTTAGCATATTGCTTTCTATACTATCTGCCCTAGGAGATTTGTTGAGCTTTAAGGTCGCAAGGGCCCAGCCGAGGTCGCCTGTTGTTCACACTGGTATATCGGGCTCATTCAGACGGTCTATGATCAGCTGCCTTGTCGCCCTCTGGTGTTCAGTATGTCGTGCTACTTGGTCGTCAGGGAACGCCTTCTCAAGTAGGGTGGCCAGCGAACCTGCGATGCTACAGGCTCAGCCTGACTTATTTGGCATCGCAGCCAATACCTGCTCTATGTTTGATTTCCCTATGGAGGACTTGCAATGCCTGCCCCAGAGGTTTCAGAGCTTCCCGTTTCCATAACATTTCTCGAGCCTTGCCATTTGGCTCGTTTGATGGCTCAGTGGTTCTTCTCTTGGATCTAGGCAGTTCGGAGTGGGGCTCTGGCATCAGGGTCACGAGTCCGCTGAACTATACGAGTTGCATCAGGAACTATATGTCCTGCTAGAGCTCGCTCGATTGGTTGAAAGCTGTGGGCAACTAGTGCACCAAATTGCCTATAAAATGATACTACAACCAGCTCATATGAGCACAGCAGCCAAGTGCTGACTGTTCAGGTCGGTGAGTGCGAGCCTTAGGGTCTTCAAAGCGATGATCTGGAGTTCGAATTAGTACAAACTATGCAGGGCCGATGATCGTTCGAATAGAGCACCCTTGAGTGGTTGGATTGTTTGCAGAATGATATAACAACCAGATTAAAGTCACAATCTCGAATGAGCTCGGAAGGCACTGGTGCGCCGAATTGCCTGTAAAATGGTATTAGAGCCGGCCAAAGCCACTAGCCTGGATAAGCAAAGCGGCCAAGTGCTGACAGTTCAGGTGGGTGAATGCGAGCATGTCTAGGGCCACTGCTCCCTTTGCTCCCGTTCTTATTCCAGCCACACTCAGGCCTACGATCCCCGACCAAGGGTTTTGAAAGCTATGTACGATTCTTGTATGGCAAGAACGCTAGAGCGTTTGTTGAGTGCATTTTACAACAATTCACAAATAACTGTGGAACTCTAATTTGTGTTACGCTGAAGGATTCGAACAGTTTTTAACGTATTTATAGTCCATTCATGACTTCTGGAGGGCAACCGCTTGCTGCAGGATGGTGCTGCGTGCAACCTGTGTAGAATGGGTCACCTGCCCGATTTCGGGTCTACCCAGTTGATACATTAAAGAGGTGCCTCACGCTTACACTTATTGTGTTGGTGTGGCATTGTGTCCAGGTGCATACCACTGATCTCGCTTCGTCCACTGCCAGATGACCCTAAAGCTGGCATTTGTTGCGCTGCATGGGGACCTGGTACTTTCAAATGGTGCACCACTTCCAGGCTATCTGCAACCTTCGCTATGCATTGAGGGACATTTGAAGGGCCCTAACTACTGGACCCAGCACTTTTTCCACTATTGTTTGTGCGTGGATGGCTGCTGACAGCTGATCAATATGCAGACCCAGTGCCACAGCTGGCCTACTATCAGTGTACGATAGGATCTTCCAGTGCTTCGTGGAGAGCCCTCGATTTGGTTTTGCCACGCGAGGGTTGTGAACAAAGCGTGTGCGCAGACAATCAGCGTTAGTTAAAGTCCTAGGTGGGGTAGAAGCAGGAGGAGGGTTCGACGTTGTGTGCGAACTATTTAAAGTCTGAGGTGGGGGGTTTCTTGTTACAGCAATTTCGCGATCAGGCCTAGTGTGTGCCTTGAACGAAGAGCAACTGCTCTTGGTTTCTTGACTTTTCCTGGATGGTCCAATCTGAGCTGAAACCTTTCCAGCTTGTGGCGTGTTTTTTTTTACAGTTGACACACTGTCATGGAGCAGCTGGGTTAGTACATGTACTGGTTTCATGATTAGACGCACATAACCCTCACCTCGCAGGCAAAGAACACTGGGCACGAGTGTGGTTCCAATGCTGGCACCTTTTACAGTGAATGGGGCCGAATGTCGGTTTGCATCTCTTCAAATTTGCAGGCCATGAACCCCCAGTGACGAACTGCCACCAGCCGTGTGACGTCGTCCGAGGCGTCAAAATCAAGGTAATAAATTGGCATGGGTACACCTCTGTTGGCGCCGTAAGTGTGCCTAGCATTAAACACTTGTTTGGGACAATGATGAGCGCGGGAGGAGCTTCACCCCGCCCCATAATCCTTGCAGATAACTTACTCTCTTCTGAAACCTAACTTTTCTTCTCTATAGTTATCTCCATGAAAATACGGTGAACAGAGATACAGCCTACAAAGCAACAGTAGGTTTTTCCGCTTTTAGGCAAGACGGCTACCACGATTTTCACCAAACTCACAGGATGCTTTTAAATAGTTAATAACTCCATACTATTCTCCATAAATATTCCTCTGACAGTCTATTGAACGGAAATAAAAATGAAATGTGTCGAAAAAGATGTTTTTTTGACCTTTTTTGTGATTCTTCGTGTAACTGCGTCAATGGATTCCATGAATCTTACGGAGTGTGTTCAAGCAATTTATACCCACATTTTATTAACCGTAATTATTTCCGTATCTATCTAGACACAAGCCATGATAGTTCGGAAAACGAGATTGTTCGAACATTAATTTACCGGTTTTCCAATTTTCTCAAAAATGGCTCCAACGATTTCGATCAAACTTACGGAGTACCAACCAACTAGTATATACATTTTGTTCTGTATAAATTTCCCTGTAGAAATGCGTTGAACGAAGGTATAGCGCCCGTGTATGTAGCAGGTCGTCGAATTTACGAGGGTTGCAGAAAGCGGTGTGTTGCTACGTACCTAATATTTTCCTTATAAAATCCGCTCGAGTATCATCGGAATCTTCAGAAAAAGCCCAACCAAGTTCCTATACGATGAGAGTTTGATAACGCTCAAAATATTGTGGTGTCGAATCCAAGCAACGGAAGTTGTGATGATGTTGCTAGGGAAGGACGACGGGGACGCGAGTAACAACGAAAAAAGATGGTGTCGTGTCGGGATTTCCGTCTTGAAAGTTGTTGTGTCGAGTTATCGAAACGCGAACGATTTGTGCGCTCAAGAACATTTGATTAATAGAAAGAGGACTGAAAATATAACAGTTTGTTTAGTTTTAAAGTCATTGTTCATAAAGTTTAGACAGTTCACGCGTTAGTTGTATGTTGTTATTGTCTTTCAGAGTTAAGCCAGTTTTTATCAAATACGAACAATTGAGAAACGGTACAATTTGGTGTCAGAAGTGGGATAAAAACTGTTCTTGAAAGATCTAATAACTTCATGCCGGTAGAAACAAGAAGTTCTAGTTTATCGAACATGGAAACTTTGTTGAAGGAAATAATGACTAAAATCGAAAGTAGTCATGACGAGATGAAAACACTGCAATTAGAAACGAGGGCGCAGATGGAAGGGTTGGTCGATGTTATGAACAGACAGAATGGGCGGCTGGACAGAATGGAGTGTGATGTCAGAGAAATTCAAACTGATTTCCAGAACAAAATTGAAAAACTAGAAGCACAGATAGAACACCTTCTTCGTGAAGAAAGACACGAAACTGCTAGTACAGATAACGGACAAGTACTCCTGGTTGATCGGCATTCGCTGAGGGTAAAGGCTCCGACCTATGGTGGTAAATCAGGTTGGTCGAGCTACATGCGACAGTTCGCTGCTGCTGCGGTAGCTAATAGGTGGAGTAATGAAGAAAAGGCGGCAATGTTGATTGTTTCTCTTCGTGGCAATGCTGCGGATGTTCTACAAAGCATCCCTGAAGAACGTTTAGACGATTTTCAATTTTTGATTGAGCTCTTGGAAAGACGATTTGGTGACAAAGGACTGGAGCAGTTGTACAAAACACGATTTCGTACCCGAATGCAAAACCCAGGAGAATCTTTGCAAGAGTTTGGAGGCGAAATATCTCGGATGATGAAGTTGGCTTACCCAATATCAGACGACGAGATTTTGGAGGATATGGCTGTCGATATATTCATGGATGGCATACAAGACCAAGGTTTACGAGAAAAAATGAAGATTGCCAAACCGACTTCCCTAGGAGAAGCAGTGGCAAGGGCTTTGGAATTCGAAGCCATCAGGAACAGCATTAGTAAAAACAACATGCACGTTAGAACTTCAAGTGTGCGGTATGATGTTAGCCCGCCTCGAAAGAACGAAAAAGACCTGCCACGTTTAGAGCTTTTAAAAGACCGGATTTGTGATCTCCTGAATGAGATGGCGGTATCAACTCCATTAAAGAAGAATCCCAAGAAA
The DNA here is from genome assembly GCA_020466155.1 of Pachypeltis micranthus. NCBI lineage: Eukaryota > Metazoa > Arthropoda > Insecta > Hemiptera > Miridae > Pachypeltis > Pachypeltis micranthus. Next base: position 52,836,087 of record CM035773.1, read on the forward strand.
TGCTTCAAGTGCGGCAAGCCTGGACATTTCAAAAGACAATGCCGGGAGAACCAGGAAAACATCCAGTAGCCAGCTTCATGGGGCGGAAAATGGCTAACTCCTCTCAAGCTCCTGAATTGATCATCCAAATTTCACAGTTAACACACTCTGACAATAATTTATTACTGGAAGGAAAAATTGCCGGAACCGAGTGCTTGATAGTTGTAGACACCGGGGCTAGTCACACCATTGTCAGGCCGAATATTTTGCCAAATCAAATAATAAAAACTTGTGCTGGAACCTATTCAATTGTAACTGCCACTGGGGAGAGCATACCAGTGTTGGATCAAGCACTTGTGGATATTGAAATAGTAAAGTCTTGGAGTAGTCTCATCCAACATTTGTAGCAAATATTTCTGATGCTGTTATCATAGGTGTGGATTTTATGAAGGCTCACAAAGTAATTCTTGATTTTGACCAACATCTTATGAAAGTTGCCGATTCTCAAAATAACTTTGAGATGCAAGGGAGATAATTCAGTGATATGCAAAGTGCTACTAAGAGAAGACATCACTCTTCCTGCTTGGAGTGAAACTATAACTGGAGCCGAATTGGACGGAGAAGCTGAATGCATTATGTTAATTGAGCCAGTTGCTTTAGTAGATGATGGATCAGTTCTCGGTCGTGCAATAATTTCCGGTGACACTAGTGACGTACCTGTACGCTTGCTGAATGTGACTGATTTAGATAAGACTTTGATGAAAGGAACGGTGATTAGTGTGTGTCATAGGGTGGTGAGCATTCAAACGACTAATGATGCGGGAAATGAAGCTTGCACAACCAGTTTGGGATCGAATGAGACATTTAGTGAACTTGTTGAAAATTCAGTAGCATCTTTAGGCACGCACGACAAAAGTAAAGTGAGTGATCTGCTTTCGAAATTCAAACAAGTATTTTCATGGGACGAAACGGACCTTGGAAGAACTAATTTCGTTCAACACCGGATAAACACGGGCGATCATCCTCCCATTAAGTTAGCCCCAAGAAGAATTCCTCTCGCAAAACAGCCAGTAGTTGATGGAATGATAGAAGAGATGCAATCCCAAGGAGTCATCGAAGAATCGATAAGCCCCTGGGCCGCCCCTGTGGTGTTAGTGAAAAAGAAAGATGGAACAACTAGATTTTGTGTTGACTATCGAAAGCTGAACGATGCCACAAAAAAAGACAGCTATCCATTACCAAGAATCGATGATGCGTTGGATACGCTAGCTAATTCCATCTACTTCTCGACTCTGGATTTGAAAAGCGGTTACTGGCAAGTCGAAGTGCATCCTGATGATCGCGAAAAGACTGCGTTTTCCACTGGTACAGGACTTTATCAATTTAATGTCATGCCTTTTGGGCTATGCAACGCCCCAGCCACTTTTGAAAGACTGATGGAGTCAACCCTAAAAGGACTGCATTGGAAAAGCTGCTTGATTTATTTAGATGATGTTATCATCTTTAGCAAGACGTTTGAGGAACATCTGAAGCACCTGGAAGAGGCCTTCTTGAAATTTTCTGAAGTTGGACTCAAGTTAAATCCTAAGAAATGTCAATTTTTCAGAGACAGAGTTAAATATCTAGGACATCTTATATCATCAGCGGGAGTGGAAACAGATGAAGAAAAGATAAAAGCAGTTACATCATGGCCAGTACCAAAGGACAAACATGAAGTGAAAAGTTTCATTGGTCTTTGTACGTACTACAGAAGATTTGTTCGTGGGTTCTCGGAAATCGCTAGACCTTTACACAGATTGACTGAAAAGGATAGAGCTTTTGAGTGGTCTCAAAGCTGTCAAGCATCATTTGAGCATCTGAGAGAAGCCCTATGTTCAGCTCCCATCTTGGTATACCCTAGGGCTGGGAACGAATGCAAGCAACACTGGGATTGGAGGCGTGTTATCTCAACTTCAAGAAGGTGAAGAACGAGTCATAGCCTACTTTTCTAAGACACTTTCGAAATCGGAGAAGAATTACTGTGTCACTAGAAAAGAACTTTTGGCAATTGTTAAAACTCTGGAACACTTTCACAAGTATTTGTACGGTTCTCCATTTTTACTACGAACAGACCATGCGTCACTGACTTGGCTACTAAATTTCAAAAATCCAGAAGGGCAAGTAGCTAGATGGATTGAAAGACTTCAGGAATACCAATTCCAGATAGAACATCGAAAGGGGCAGTTGCACTGCAATGCTGATGCACTATCAAGGAGGCCATGTAACGAAGATTGCAAGCATTGCAAACGGGTAGACGAAAAAGAAGTGGTCCTTTGCAAGAAAACCATTTTGCAACCCACGGGTGAGTGGAGCTGTCAAGGAATTCGAGAAGAACAGGAGAAAGACGAGGACATTGCACTAATTTTGGTCTGCAAGGAAAGTGGTAGCCGCCCATCGTGGAATGAGATTTCCCCTAAGAGCTCAGATTTAAAGTGCTATTGGGCACAGTGGAACTCCATGGTTGTAGAGGATGGGGTCCTGAAAAGAGTTTGGGAAAGCCCAAATGGAAAAGAAAGGAGATACCAGATTGTTCTTCCTACATCCCGGAGAAGTGAAGTACTCCGTGAAATTCATGGAGGAGTATCTGGCGGTCATTTTGGAGTCAGGAAAACACTGGAGAAGTTGAGGTTGTACTTCTATTGGGTGGGGTACCATGATGACGTAGCCGAATGGTGTCGTAGATGCAAGGAATGTGCGGCAAGCAAAGGTCCTTCAGCTAGAACTCGAGGTGCTATGAGACAGTACAACGTTGGAGCTCCATTTGAAAGGGTAGCTGTCGATGTGGCTGGTCCATTCCCACAAACTGCTAGTGGAAATCGATTCATCCTGGTTGTCGGAGATTATTTCAGTAAATGGACTGAGGCGTATGCTCTTCCAAACCAAGAAGCAACAGTGGTTGCTAATGCTTTGGTTAACAATTTTTTCAGTCGGTTTGGTGTCCCCCTTGAACTGCACTCAGATAAAGGGAGGAATTTCGAATCAAATGTGTTCAGAAAAGTATGTGAGCTTCTTGGGATACGGAAAACTCGAACGACCCCACTACACCCACAGTCAGACGGAATGGTGGAAAGATTCAATAAGACCCTGGAAGAGCACTTGAGAATTTGTGTAAATGAACACCAAGACAATTGGGACGATTATCTGCAGTTGATTATGATGGCCTATCGATCCGCAGTACACGAAACAACTGGTAGAACGCCAGCCAGCGTACTTTTTGGTAGAGAACTTCGGCTACCTTGTGACCTTCTGTTCGGAACACCCCCTGGAGAAGATGTTGAAGTAAACGACTACGCCGACGAGTTACGTAGTAAGCTAAAAAATATCCATGAAGGAGTTCGGCAGAAAATACAGATAGAAAGTGACAGGATGAAGGCAAGGTATGACGTCAAAACATCGGGGAAAACTTTCGAAACTGGAGAAATGGTTTGGCTTTTCAACCCAACAAGGAAAAAGGGTAGATCTCCCCAACTACAGAATAATTGGGAGGGTCCATACACAGTAATTACAAAGATAAACGATCTAGTGTACCGAATCCGAAAATCAGCTCGGTCCAAAATGAAAGTGGTTCATTTGGACCGACTTCGGCCTTATCACCAAGATGGAAATGACGTTGTACGAGACGAACAATTGTTGGAAGGGGGTAGTGTGGTGTCGAATCCAAGCAACGGAAGTTGTGATGATGTTGCTAGGGAAGGACGACGGGGACGCGAGTAACAACGAAAAAAGATGGTGTCGTGTCGGGATTTCCGTCTTGAAAGTTGTTGTGTCGAGTTATCGAAACGCGAACGATTTGTGCGCTCAAGAACATTTGATTAATAGAAAGAGGACTGAAAATATAACAGTTTGTTTAGTTTTAAAGTCATTGTTCATAAAGTTTAGACAGTTCACGCGTTAGTTGTATGTTGTTATTGTCTTTCAGAGTTAAGCCAGTTTTTATCAAATACGAACAATTGAGAAACGGTACAATATATATAGGAGCTACTCTAGTAATGCCAGAATTTCCATCCCCATCGTTTCACCTACTTATTACCTACCTACCAATTTTTCACAAACTCTTGAACTCCCAGCACCTCCAGCTGTCCTGTCAAGAGAATCACTGACTGCACATCAGCCCATGGAATGTTGTGTGATTCATCGCACCAGATGTTTTTGAAACGATTACTTTACTTTCCTTACGCTTTAAGTTGTAAAGCGTTTGGGGGTTTCTATCTTCTAAGTTCGTGTCTGGACCCAATATGATGACGCAGCCAAAACCTTGAAACTCGCCTTTAATCACAAATAAACAAAATAACACTTATTGGGGAGAAAATAAGGAAATGAAATAAATGAATCGATCTGCTTTTCAATATTAAATCAAAGTAGCCAAAGAGCTCGGATCGTGACTAAAGACAATAAGGGGACAAGGGATTATTACACCAGCGATTTGCCTAAGGATTATTACACCTTTATCCAACAATAATCAAGCGGGGGGAAAAGCACTCAAACTATAATCTGGCAGATAGGGAGAGATTCGATTAGAACATTACGCAGGGCTCGTGAAAATCGGAATGAAAAATCGCCCTCGTAATTCGTGTCTCGGAAAGTCCTCTCCAGACGCACTGTGAACCCGCCAAACGGTCAGGCGCGCCCAATGGTAGGAGAACTGGCGGAGACGAAGGTGTAATCCTTCACAAGGTGGCGGTAAATAGGAAGGTTGAAAGGTGAGACCCATAATGCACACTTGTCTGAGCTGTTGATTAAAGAAGAGTTTCCTTTGAGTCGAGGAAGGTGAATTTGATTATTGAAAAACGAGGAAGGAATTGCCAACGTTAGCTCTGCATCACGACTAATAGAGCAGTTACTTGCGAAAGAACATCAGGTGTACAACTTGAGAAAAAATGAATTCTTGCTTGTTGCTACGAAGCAGACACAAGTTCCTGCACGTTGGAAGTTATAATCTACAACGAATGAAAACGAAGACAAATGTAAACCTTCGACGTCATTTGTGGTGTATAGTGGGAGTTGTTAGCTCCTCCTCCTTTTTTACTTTCTGCTACCCAAAAGGAAAGGAAAGTATTGTAATCGTGTCAATGAAAAAAGTTGGGTTTTCTTCAGATCTTTACGCTTTGATGCCAGCTCTGTCGTCACACTGAGCTCACTCTGCAGTTGGGGGTCCAGAATTCCACTGCTGTATTCCCTACGTGTTCGTATGAGCCTGACTTAGAGGGACATGACAAACACTTCTTCCACATACACTACACACGTGAACCCCCTACCTTGAGCTAGGATCGCAGAACACCCCCCCCCCACCCGTAAGAAGGGGGACAGAATTCTTCTGCCGCTCACTACACTGACATACACAACATATTCCAGATATACTTATGTGGCAGAACACATTGACTTAAAACACTCATAATGAACGAAAGACAGTCCTGCAAGTAGCTCAATAATACCGACGAGCGATCCCTTATTTAGGTGCGGCCTTCAGAAAGAGGAGGGCGTAAAACCAGGTTTGAGCGTTCCTGGGGCGGCTGATAGCATGTGTAGCGACATCACTAGTGGCCGAGGGCTGACTGAGCAGCAGCTGAAAAATCCCTCATGCGTCTTAGTCCGAGTGGGTGGCCGAACTGGCAGCTGCGGTGAATGTGGGAGCCTACCTTTGACCCTCAACAGACCAGCAAAAGGGGCTAGAATGAATATGCCTGCGGGGGAGCTTCCAGGACACTGCTCCTAGCCCCACTAGCTCATACCACTAACACTCACAACAAATGAACTCACAAGGATACACTACACCAGTCTGCTTCTTTTTTCTCCCCCCCCCCCCAAATTAGTAAAAAAAACATGACAAAGTCAACTAAATCTTCAGCAGGTAATAAAAACGCCACCTGTGCCTCTTCCTCGGGCTCGCCAAGCTCGACCCCTCCCTCTGCAACCTACTCGTCGTCCAAACAAACAAGGGCCAGGATATGCAGGGAAAAAAGGAAAAGAAAAAAACCCCTAACAAGCAGGATGTGCAGGACAAAGGCAGCGCCCTGCCCACGCCTCCTCCCAAAAACAAGGGCAAAAATAAAAATAAAAAGGCTTCGTCTCTTAACAAACTCCCCCATAAAAACCCACGACAAAATGTGGTAGTAGTAAGGCCTACCTGTGACGAAGTCGAGGCTGGTCCCTCTAACCCTGATGGAATGGAAGCGCTGATGTGAGGTGTCTCTGCTAAGAACCTCCAAGCACTAAGCGTCAAGTGCTTGACATCAGCACCACAGTGGGAGGTGGTGCCGTCATCGTGATGGAAATTCAGGAAATGGCCAAGGCGCTTGCGAGCCATATTTCCACCAAGAAGGAGTTGAAACTACAAACAGCCCCCCTAGGTCGCATCCCATGTCTGCTATTGTGCGACATGTGGACTGACATACAAAAAGAGGGCCTAGCCCAACAAGTTGTTAAGCACAACTCGGTGTTAGGCTCGCAGGACCTCAGGCCCTTTTTCACAAAAACGCGAGGCAGACAAGGTGTCACCCAGCCTACACAACAAACTAGAGGGGGCAAGGCAACTCAAAATAGCCTGGCAGCAGTGTGCCATCCGCAAGTACCCAGCCCCCACATATTTCTACAAATGCCAGCGTCATGGTCCCTCACCTGGCAGTAGCCTGCACGAGAACTGTGGTGTGAGCCTGACGCACCATTCTACATCTGAGCAAGGAGTGCAATTGTGACTCAAGTGTGCTGATTGCGTCGAATGCAAATTACAACATGGTCTCGTACTCTACACGAGACGCATGTGGTACCATTCGTCAGGGAGCAATTGCCTTCCAGGAGTCACAAGTGGATTATGAATAGGCTAAAAACAGTTCAAATCCTTCGGGACAACACAAATAAGAGTTCCCTGGTTATGGCTGATTTGCTACAATGTGCTCTCAAGAAACGCTGCGGTTATTGCCATACAGGAACCACACATAGAATCCAAAACTCTTGGTCTGGTATCGCAGGCAAAAGTGGTGGCTGGAGCAAGAACGGGAGCCAAGGCAGCAGTGGCCTTCATTGACCTGTCCATCGATATGCTTACACTCACCCACCTAAGCAGTCAGCACGTGGCTGCTGTGCTCATCTGAGCTGGTGGCTTTGGGCAGGTTGTGATATCATTTTACAGGCGATTTGGCGCACCACTTGCCAACAAACTTCAGCCACTCGACCTGGCTCTAGCAGGACTATTGTTGCCAACAACCCCATGACTGAGGCAACCTATGGCAGAAGGTCGTGCATAGACATAACAGCCGTGTTTTGCACCCTGCTACTCAAATGGCAGGGTTAGCAAGTCGTGCCAGGTACAACACAGACCAATAACATGGTTATTAACTTTGCCATTGCAGATGACAACAGGTCTGTTTCTTTATTTGATGACTGTACCTAAACCCTCGACGAGGGTTATATCAGTCATAGAAGTTGCGGTTTCGCTAATATGCAAGAGGCCGGCCCCTGCGGCATCCATCGAACTCAGACCTGTGGAGGTACGGCAGGTATTTGGTCGTTAGCCAGTCTCACCGTAGAGAGCTGTTGCCCGTGTGTTACCGCGCGGAGGTGACCACCTGAGGAATCCCGTACCATCTGGGAGTAGTTCTTAATCTGGTTCCCTACCTGATCTTACTTTTTACTTGGGTGGCAAGTTTCAAAAGGACAGATCAACTATAACCACGTTTCTTAGCCATCACCTTCTTTGCGAACTTTGCAAAATGGTTATAGGCTTCCTTTGTAGCAGTCAAAGCTGCTAAGTTCGTTTGCCCTCCCAACAACCGTCGCTCACTGTTGTAGAAACTACAGTGGAGCAGCACATGGTTTCTTGTTTCCTCCGCACTGGAGGCACAAGACGTGCATAATGGAGAGTCTTTCAGAGAAAAGAAGTGGAGCCGCGCATTGAAGTCACCATGTCCCGTGAGGAACTGGCTCGTCCAGTGGTCTGGCTCAACCCATTTTCTAGAAAGACGTTCACGGATGTTGGGGAAGAACTCATACGTATCACGTCCCTTTGACGAGGATTCCCATCTCGCTTGCCATTTCTCTAGAGCCCATTCATCGATGGCGGCAAGTTTCTGTTCTGTGGTGAGATCTGCACGGAGTTCAGCCCAAAGCGGGGGTAGCTCCCGTTTCACTCTTCACTTGTCAATCATGCACTCAACAGCCAAATCTACTGGTAACTGACCAGTGATCACCTGGAGTGCTTCTGTTGATACAGTCTTATAGGCCTTGGTGACCCACAGGAGCGCAGCTTTCTGGGATTGGCCCAATACTCTCATTTGATTGACTGTTAGTTTGCTACCCCAGACAACAGGGCAGTAGCCAATCACGCCTAGATATATGGCCTTATACATGAGGATAGTGTCGTGGTAACACACACCCCAAGTGGCCTTAGTAATGGCACGCAGTGAGGCAAACCTTGCAATGGTAGTGCCTTTAAGGGACTGGAGGTGTTGGTTGAAACCCCACCTCTCACCTATATTCACTCCTAAATACTTGACGTGCTTTTCAAGAAGGAGCCTGTGGCCGCCAAAGCGTATTGTGGGTGGATTATTCACTTTCCCCTTCAAGAGGATTAGCTGGGTTTTTTCCTCAGCCACCTGCATCTTGACGTGCTCGCACCATTGGTTGACAGTGCGGAGCACGTGGTGGGTTTTTTCTTCAATTTGGCGGACTGACTCTGCAAAGATCAGCACAGTCAAGTCATCCACATAGGCGTACGGCTCGCAGTCAGTCTCCATGAGTTTCCTGAGAAGACCTTCGAAGAAGGCATTCCAGAGTGCTGGTCCAAGGACCGAGCCCTGTGGGCACCCCTTCTCAATCTTTCTCCGGACAGAGACATGCCTTTTTCGATCGTAGCAGTTCTGTCTGTCAGGTAACTTCTGACGAGCAAGTACAGGTTGCGGGGGATTCCCCTACCTTTGAGCTCATTAAGGAGCGCTGGCCACCAAAGGTTGTCAAACGCCCCTCTGATGTCAATCATAACTGCTACGACGTACTTAGCCGGTGCCAGCAGGGAAACACGCCGAATCTCGACAATGACATCCTGCGTGGACCTTACTTTGGTACACCCGTATTGCCTGCCTGTGAGGTTGCGGCCAAAGACTACTTCGAGGGACTGCAACATCAAGATTTCTAGTGTTTTGCCTAATATGGAAAGAAGGCTGAGTGGTCTCCATGATCGCGGGTCTGACTGATTGCGGTCGCCTCCCTTTTGAAGAGTGACAACGCGCGCAGTCTTCCACTGAGTGGGGAACTGTCCGACCTGCAGACAGTCATTATATAAATTAAGGAGACCGCTGGAGATCGTCCGCTCAGCCTTCCTTAGCATATTGCTTTCTATTTTATCTGGCCCAGGAGATTTGTTGGGCTTTAAGGTCGCAAGGGCCCTGCCGAGGTCGCCTGTTGTCCACAATGGGATGTCAGGCTCGTTCGGAGGGTCAATGATCAGCTCCCTTGCTGCCCTCTGGGCTTCAGTGTCTCGAGCTACTTGGTCATCTGGGAACGCCTTCTCAAGGAGGGTTTCCAGTGAACGTTCGATGCTGCAGGCCCAGCCTGACTCATTTTGCATCGCAGCTAAGACCTGCTCTACATTTGCTTTTCCTATGGAGGACTTGTAGTGTCTGCCCCAGGGGTTCTCAGAGCTCTCCGCTTCCACAAAATTTCGCCAGCCTTGCCGTTTGGCTCGTTTGATGGCGCGGTGGAAGGCCTTCTTCTCTTGGATGAAGGCAGTTCGGAGTGTTGCTCTGGCATCAGGGTCACGAGTGTTTTGGTACATCCTTCTGGCTCTATTTACACTATGCTTGAGGGGATTAAGTTCCTCAGTCCACCATGGGACTTTGATCGCACCTGTGCTTCTGTTGGCCAAGTACAGAGAGCCCAGCAGAGTGCAGCACTGTGGTAAATATGTCCACTTTGCTGTCCACCTCTTCAGGTGTGGATGCTTGCGCTATTAGGTCGGTGTCTGCGGCACACAGTTCACCTTCCAGTACCCTACAGAATTGTGGCCAGTCAGCATTTTTTGTGCGGAATCGCTTTTCACGCGTGTCTTTGCAGAGGATGTTGTCATCCGTGATGGCAAAGTCAATAACCATGTGATCGCTCTGCGTTGCACCTGGTACGACTCGCTAACCCTGAAATTTGAGTAGCAGGGTGTGGGACACGGCTGTGACGTCTATACACGACCTTCCTCCCGGGCCATCATAGGTCGCCTCAGTCATGGCGTCGTGCCACCACTCATGCCTGCGATCCCAGACCAAGCGTTTTGGATCCTATGTATGGTTCCTGTATGGCGAGAACACTGCAGCGTTTCTTGAGTGCATTTTGCAGCAACTCAGCCATAACTGGGCAACTCTTATTGGTGTTGTGCTGAAGGATTCGAACTGTTTTTGACCTATTCATAGTCCACTCGTGACTCCTGGAGGGCAATTGCTCGCTGACGAATGGTACAGCGTGCGTCTCGTGTAGAGTGTGCGACCTGTTGGATTTTGCGTTCGACGCAATTGGCACACTTGAGGGGAGCATCACGCTTGCATTCCTTACTCAGATGTGGCAAGGCGCACCAGGCGCACACAACAGGTCTTGTACAGGCCACTGCCAGGTGGCCATAGCGCTGGCATTTATAGCACTGAGTGGGGGCTTGGTACTTGCGAATGGAGCACCGCTGCCAGGCTATTTGGAGGTACCTTGCCCCCTCTAGTTTTTTGTATAGGCTGGGTGATACCTCAATCACCCAATCCTTCTGTCTGCCACGCTTTTTGGTGAAAAGAGGCCTGACGTCCTGCGGCTGCAAGCCTAACACAGGGTTGTGCTCAACAACTTGTTGGGCCAAGTCCTCTTTTTGTAGGTCAGTCCGCACGTCGCACAATAGCAGGCGTGGGAAGCGACCCAGGGGGGCTGACGCTTGGAGCTTCAACTCCTTTTTTGTGGAAATGTGGCTCGTGAGCGCCTTGGCCATTTCTGGCGTTTCCGTCACAATGACGGCGCCACCTCCTACTGCGGTGCGGATGTCTAGCACTCGGACGCTTAGAGCTTGGACGTCCGTAGCAGGGACACCCCGCATCAGTGCTTCCATTGCATCAGGGTTGGAGGGACCAGCCTCTCCTTCCACACATGTCCGCCTAACCACTACCACGTTTTGTCGTGGGTTTTTAGGGGGGAGTTTGGCAAGCAGTGGAGGCTTTTTATTTTGGTTTTTATTTTTATTTTTGCCCTTGTTTTTGGGCGGAGGCGTAGGCGGGGCGCTGCCCTCTGCCTGCACGTCCTGCTTAGTTGGGGCCTTTTTCTGCTTCCCCCTGCGCTTCTTGGCCCTGGCAGACTGCCATTCAGCCTCAGCTCCATGAGGGGGGGAGGAAGGCGCAGTAGCGGGCCAATATGAGGGGCCAGGGGTACTACCCTGGCTCGTTGAAGCTGCTTGACTTTGGAGAGCTGGTGGCACTGGCTGCTGGGCAATTGCCCTACGCAGCTCTTCCCTCACGACAGCCGCCACAGTTTCCCGCAGCGGGGGAGTGGCAGGGGGCGATGTCGTTGGGGGGGCATTAGCTTTGATTGCCAGCTTCGAAATTTCGGAGAGGCAGCTAGTGACGAGGTCCCGCATAGGTCCTGTCGCGTTGACCCTCATCCGTGCCAGTTGGCCGTGGATGATTTGGACGTATGCACAAATCTGCTCCATGTCTGACAGATTAGGGTCAACAGGGTGTCGCGTGCTTGTAGTAGCCCGGTTGCCCGGGCCACTAGGGGGAGAAGGGGGAGATGAACGCGGTTTGCCCGGTTCTTTCCGCCCTTGTTTGTTTGGACGACGAGTAGGTTGCTCATCGTCCGAAGAGGGAGGGGTCGAGCTTGGCGAGCCCGAGGAAGAGGCACAGGTGGCGTTTTTATTACCTGCTGAAGATTTAGTTGACTTTGTCATGTTTTTTTTTACTAATTTGGGGGGGGGGGGAGAAAAAAGAAGCAGACTGGTGTAGTGTATCCTTGTGAGTTCATTTGTTGTGTGTGTTAGTGGTATGAGCAAGAGGTGCTTGAGGCAGTGTCCTGGAAGCTCCCCCTCCGGCATATTGATTCTAGCCCCTTTCGCTGGTCCGTTGAGGGTCAAAGGGAGGCCCCCACATGCGCCGCAGCTGCCAGTCCGGCCACCCACCGGGACTAAGACGCATGAGGGATTTTTCGGCTGCTGCTCAGAGTCAGCCCTCGGCCACTAGTGATGTGGTGAGCGGGACACACGCTATCAGCCGCCCCAGGAACGCTCAAACCTGGTTTTTCCCCCTCCTCATTCCGTAGGCCGCACCTATATAGGGGATCGCTCAAAGGTGTTAGTGAGCTACTTCCAGGACTGTCTTTCGCTCATTATGAGTGTTTCAAGTCAATGTGTTCTGCCACGCAAGCCGTTGCAGTGTATTTTGTATCTGGAATAAGTTGTGTATGTCAGTGTCGTGAGGTTTAAGCCCCTTTAAGGCCAGACTTAACGACCACGCAGAGGATACGGCAGGAGAATTCTGTCCCCCTTCCTGCGGGGGGTGTGTTCTGCGATCCCAGCTAAGGGTAGGGGGTTCCCTGTGTGTCATGTATGTGAATGAAGTGTAAGTTGTGTCCCTTTTAGTCCGGCTTATACGAACACGCAGGGAGTACGGCAGTGGAATTCTGGACCCCCAACTGCAGGGTGAGCACAGTGTGGCGACAGAGTAAACTGTGACGCCCAGCCACAGTTAAGCCTCGTTGGATGTAATCCTGCGGGGACCTCATAGAGGTGAGGTTGTCTTTCAAGCTGGGCCCACCCGGTTGTCCCTTTTAGTCGGCTCATACGACACGCAGGGAATACGTCAGCGGTATTCTGGACCCCCGACTGCAGGGTGACATTGCAGATGACAACATCCTCTGCAACAACACACGTGAAAAGCGATACCCCGCAAAAAATGCTGACTGGCCACAATTCTGTAGAGTACTGGAAAGTGAACTGCGTGCTGCAGACACCGACCTAAGAGTGCAAGTAGCCACACCTGAAGAGGTGGACATATTTACAACAGCACTGCACTCTGGTGGGCTCTCTGTACATAGGAAGCAGAAGCATGGTCCCATGGTGGACTGAGGAGAGTCGATCAGGAAAGTGTAAATAGAGCCAGAAGGATGTACCTACACAGGTGAGAACCGTGATGCCAGAGAACTTTGTGGAAGCGGAGAGCTCTGAGAATCCCTGGGGCAGACATTACAAGTCTTCCATAGAAAAAGCAAACATAGAGCAGGTCTGCAATGCGAAATGAGTCAGGCAATACGAGTGTACCAAAGGAGGGTCCATGCAAGATGTCATTGTTAAAATTCGGGATGTTTCTCTGCTGGCACTGACTAAGGACGTCGTAGCAGTTCTGATTGACATCAGGAGAGTATTTGACAACCTGTCAAATCTGGGGAGTGTGGCTTCTTTGGACCGAAGGACGCCATCCAGCTTCCGCTTTCTCGAAATTAAACAATAGGGGCCAATTCCTTGAGGGGTCTCCGTTTCCTGGGTCAGACCTCTCAGTTCGGTAACTCATAACGAGAACCGATGCTGACTGGTCACGTAATCCAATTTCACTTCGCAATGGGAGACGCCCCGGGCTGCGGCATCGGTAGCGAGAGTCAAATCAATGTCTTTGCCACCATGTGCGAGGGAGCAGAAGGTTGCTGGTGGTCCAGGACGATTGATGAGACAGAATCATTTCTTCCACCAGCGCGCCTCTAACCCAAGCCACGGAGCTGCCACCTCGGGCGACTTGTTCAGCGTTGAACCACCAGGATGATCTCGCATTGAAGTCTCCCATGATTATTATTGGCTTCCCATGTAGTCCAACAATCAGTCTTTCCGAAGCGTCGATGTACGGTTCAATATCATCTCGAAACTGGCAGTACAGGCTCACCAAATAGACACTTCCGTGTCTACCGACTACCTCTGCACAAACCAGGTGGGACGAGGAGTATTGTCCAAGACAAACGACCGCCAAGGTTCTGTCAAAAATGACAATTGCCGCTTTAGGTCGTTTCCCTGCCTTGTTGCCGGTTATGACCCAAGCCCCGGCAAACCCGGGAATTACACCTGAAGGCGTAGAATAGAGCTCAAAGCTAGGGGAATCCCCCACAACCTGTGCTCACTCGTCAGAAGTTCCCTGACAGACAGAACTACTACAATCGACTGCAGGCATGTCTCCATCCAGAGAAAGATTGAGAAGGGGTGCCCACAGGGCTCAGTCCATCACTCTGGAACGCCTTGTTCGAAGGTCTTCTCAGGAAGCTCATGGAGACTGACGGCGACCGTACGCCTATGTGGATGACTTGACTGTGCTGATCTTCCCAGAGTCGGTCCGCCAAATCGAAGAAAAACCCCGCCTGAAGCAGGTGGCTGAGGAAAAAATCCAGCTAACCCTCTTCAAAGGAAAAGTAAATAATCAACCCTTAATACGCTTTTGCGGCTACAGGCTCCTTGAAAAGAACCTCAAGCATTCAGGAGTGAATAAAGGTGAGAGATGGGGCTTCAACCAACACCTCCAGTCCCTTAAAGGCACTACCATTGCAAGGTTTGCCGCACAGCGTGCAATTACTAAGGCCACGTGGGGTGTGTGTTACCATGACACTATCCTCATGTATAAGGCCATATATCTAGGCGTGATTGGCTACTCTGCCAGTTGTCTGGGGTTGCAAACTAACAATCAATCAAAAGAGAGTGTTGGCCCAATCCCAAAGAGCTGCGCTCTTGTGGATCACAAAGGCCTATAAGACTGTATCAACAGAAGCACTCCAGGTGATCACTGGTTAGTTACCAGTTGACATTGCCGTTGAGTGCATGGTTGACAAGTGGAAAGTGAAACGGGAGATTTCCCCACTTTGGGTTGAACTCTGAGCAGATCTCACAACAGAATAAAAACGCCGCTATCGCTGAACTTGCTACCCAAAGTAAATAGTTAGATCAGGTGGGAAACCAGATTAAGAACTCCTCCCAGACGGTACAGGATTCCTGAGTTGGTCACCTTCGTGTGGTCACACACGGGCAACAGCTCTCTACCGGGAGACTGGCTAACAACCAAATACCGGCAGCACTACTTTCGGTGGATACTGCCAGGGGCCGGCCTCTTGCACATTTGCGAAACCGCAACTTCCATGACTGATATAACCCTCGTCTACATAACAACCATCAAATAAGTAAACAGACCTGCCTGTAGTTTGATTTGCGGGAGAACGGCAGAACTGATTGAGCTGACTCTTTTTTTTGTTGTGTTCGTTATTTTTTGTGGCAACCAAAATAAGGTTATGGGCGATTTCAGACGTTGGGAAAGGGGGTTGGAGGACAATAATGTACTAAAAACTAGGGGTTATCGCGTTTTTCTTAAAGATGGCTCTAACGATTTTGATTAAACTTTTAAATTATCTTCTACTAGTCAGTACAAAACTTTTCTTTTGCATACGTATCTCCATGAAAATATGGTGAACTAAGATACCGGATTTCCCTGAAGTGGGTTTTTTCCTTTCTTTATTTTCCTTTTCCAACAAAAAATTTCAATTCCTCTCCACAAGAGAGGACGTCTCCTTCCAAAATTTATACATTCAGCTACGATCTATCGCGGAAGTCACTCGTCTCCCTGTACCCCGCGTCACGCCTATTTTCCGAGTCGTCCTTCTGCGTCGCCCTTTAGTACACAAACGCTACGCACTTCATTGCATTTAATACAGTTCTCCTCATGCTCACCGAGTTCTTTTACTTTCAATCTTCAACTCTCCCACTTTCGTGCGCCAAACAGATTACTTTCTCTGTATTATCCCGCGAGTTTCTCAAATAGTAGACTTCGGCTCACTATACATGAACTCACTGTTTTTGGGCTAGACGCCATAATGCACCCCCACTGTTGTGCAGACTAGTTCCATTCGACCCAGTATCGAAAAATAATTGTGTGTTTGGTAACTGTAAGTAAGTGTTTGGTAACTTATTGTACTGCTCCCGTTATATATAAGCCAGTTAAGTTCTTCTTGGGGACGAAGATGTTTTTAAAAAGAAACTTTTAATTTTCCACAAATAAAATTTAAATTACAAACGTTAGACAGGGACAGATACTGACGGCAAGACAGCTAAACGAGTACACACCGAGCTGAGCTCGAGAGGGGGTTTATGTAGGTTCGCATAGCCGACGCAGCGACTTAGTTTGCTGCGTTCGCATGGCTGGCAATGAGTCACCTTGTTTACGAACTGTTGCAGGTGGCTTCTTAGAATAGTGTGTGTCATATCACTTCGTTAACCATTATTCACAGTATAACTCCTCCCCCCTTAGAGGAAAAAAAAATTAAGTAATAGTAGTAGTAATAGTTATGACACTGTAAACAGTAATAGAAAAACATGCTATATACAACTTAGCTGGCGACAGAATTATGTTTTCTCAAATGAATTTTGAATTTGATTACAATAAAGAGAATAAAACTTATACACATTAAGTACAGTGCGATTGTCCAAAGGCTAGGCACAGCTAGACCTGAAATTAGTGATCTTTCCGAAACGTGTGCGTTACTGGATATTACCGAGGTTAGCACAAGATCTTTTAAATTGATTTCTTCGTTTGTCTGAAGGACATTCTTAATCCGATGATTTACCTCATTCATTGTAATTGGTTTTCCAGATATTGCTTTGTGGGCCGCAAACAAAGTTTTGTTTTTATAAAGCCCTTTCCTGGTTTAGCCAAATACACTCCTTGTAATGTTTTAATTTCTACTCCGTCCTTTTCGACAATCGTTACAACGTCACTGTGAGGAAATATTAAAAGAAATTGGTTAATATCTGTCACAAGCTTTACAGAATTGTGGTTAATCTCGACTTTAACATATTTACAATGATCCCCTATTTTACCAGATCTTACAAAATTGGTTTCGCAGATGAAGTCTGTTTCAGTTATCAAATGTCCCGGACATAGGGTTAACTGATCTATTTTACATTTTTCTTATAGGCTAAGCACCTCTGACGAAGATTTGAGAAGGAATTTTACTTGGGGAATTATGCTATAGTATTCGTTGCCTACCTTAGTTGGTATTGGCATTAAATGTTGAAGTTCAAAGTTAACAGGATTAACAAGGGGAATGTCGAGGAAATATATTATTTCTCTCTGACTAACGACGCATTGGACTTTGATTTGACTTTGAATGAAATTTAAGTTGTTCTCTTCAACACTCAGAAACCTGCGACCGTAAAATGAGGATATTCTTTTTATTTCCTTGTAAAGCTGTTGCGTGTTCAAGATGCTTGGGTGCAGTTTGCCTAATTTACAGAACGTCAAAGAGTTCTCCACATCTTGGACGATGTTTATTATTAGGTTCAGCATGATTTGGAAATGTTCCAGCAAATCGTTGGTTGCACGGACGTGCAAGGATTCACCCGTGTGAGACTGTTTGAGTAATCTCAGTTCCTTTTCCAATTTCCTATTGTTATGGTTAATGACTTTCATAGTTTTGTTATAATTTGCTATCATTGCTTCGTTTATTGAATACTGCGAATTTATTTGAGTTTGGAGATCCTCTTGGTTTTGCCTAAGATGGGATATAATGGTGTTATATTTCCTTTCATCCTCTGCATCTAAATTTCCTGTTACAAATTTGATCAAGGATCCTAAACCATCGATTAGTCCCCTTTTGGATCTCGTTTGATTTTTCGGAACGATGAAATTTTGTAGTTTTTGGTCTATTATTTGAAATGTAAAATTAATTGAGGTTATTAGCATATCTGATTTCTGCTTAGTAGAGGCGTCATTGCGCAATTCGTCTAAGACGTTATGGTAACCAATCCTAAATGAATCGATCCTTTCATGGAGTTCGTCCAATAAGTAGTAATGAGTTGATGTGTGATATCCTTCTATTAATTTTTGCGGGTCCCATTGTAGCAGAGAGTAACCCTGGGTTAGTTGTAATGTTCCTGATGTCAATTCCGCTCACTAGTGTGAACAGTAAGAAGATAATTCTGTAACAAATGAACGTGAGTGTAGGTGTGAGGTTTGTATGTTTAGTTAATGTGTTTGTGTAAGATCTCTAAGCACATTTCTTCTCTGAAATCGCTGATTTCTGTTGGTTCGAAATTTACTGATTTTGATTTAGTGTATAATTTAGCAAATTTACGTAAAAACGCGCCACAGTCGTGTGAGTTGTTTTGTTGTGGGATGTTGGTGGGGTGTATTTTCTGCCAAGTTTCCTGACTATTTGAACCTAATTTGTTTCTGAATTCTTCTTTCAAGTATAGTTCCATAATGTCCATGATATCATTCCCTTCTTGATTCAGAGAATCCAAATATATTATTTTCCTCTCTGGAACGTTTACTACAATTAATCTCCAGTGAGATGACTTGAATATTGGGATGAGTAACGTCCCATCTCGAAGATGTCGGTTTTCGTGAGTAGTTCTTTACTCGTTCGTAACCACCAGCTACGAGGGATACGTATAGAAACGTGTTGAAAGCGAAGACCTTTGGACTATCTTTGGTTTCATTCATTTTTTCTGAGAGCATCGCGAAATAAAAATTTATCACGTTGTCGTTCAACCAATTTCGGTGTTTAAGTGTCAACAATTCTTCTCTCGTTAATTTTAATTTGAATCCTTCCACCAAGACTTCTGATCTATCCAAATTTTCGTTCCAGATTGTTTCTAATCCCTGTTTAGTGTATTTTAATGGTCTTCTGACGTTTGAGAAATGAATTTTCTCCTGAGTGTTCTGGTGTCTTGGTTCTATCTCGGCTGTTTTTAGTTCTTTGTTAATTGAAATTACGTTTTCTTTGACATATTTATTTCTCGATTTGTCTTTGATTTGCTTATTTTTTACATAGATTTCTCCAGGCATTTCCGGTAGGTTTTCACGAGTCTCGTTTTTCTTGTTTATTGTTTTAATTTTTCCGGACTCATTTCGTGAGTATACCTGGTCGTAAATGAATTTTACTTTCTCCTTGTGTTGGTTGACGTAATTGTTCACAATTTTTTCTTCCGATTCAATTTTTATTATTGGATCCCTGTCTACGTGACCGTTTATAATTTCGAAAGCGGTTAATTTAGTAGTTGAGTGGATGCTATTGTTGTAAGCAATAATTGCGTACATGATTTTGTTTTTGATGGTTTCCGATTTGAATTCGTCTCTGTTCCCTAGGATTCTTACGTGTTCGATCAAGGTGGAATGGAACCTTTCGATCAAACCATTAGACTCTGGGTGCTGAGAGCTAGTGAAGTGAACTTTAATTTTGTGTAAATTAAGTAAATCTTTCACTAGGCTCCCTTTGAATTCTGCCCCATTATCACAGACAATAGAGCGAGGAGTACCATGGTGACAGAAGAATTGAATGAGTCCTTTAACTACTTCGAGACTATTAGAGGAGTTAACATTATATGCCTGGGCGTATCTTGAAAATGCGTCAATTATTGTTAGGAACTTGGACGCTTGTATAGTGAACTTGTCGATGTGTAAAATTTCGAATGGCTTCGTAGGGGTCGGTGTTGTGTTGTATTTGAGCTTTAAAGGTGTTCGTTCATACTTACAAATTTGACACAATTCGCAATTGTTTATGTAAATTTGGATCGACTTTTTAAGATTGGGCCAGAAGTAACTCCTTTTCATTTTTTCATACGTTTCCTCTATTCCCCTGTGGTTTGTTTCCCCGGTATGATACTGATTGATTAATTCGTATGAAATGTTTTACCCCGTTAGTAAATGACAAACTTTCTTCACCGGTTTGGAATATATCTTTGAATTCGTACAGTAATTTAGTTATTGCTTCTTTTTCCATTTGGTTCATGTGACTCATTTCGATCTTACTTGGGTCGAATTTAATTTTCTCGCAATCGTAGTTAGTTAATTTAAATTGGGACTATTTTGTAGTTCTTTTTCTCCGGGCATTTCTTCCAATTTAATTGGCTTTGAAAACCTTAGCGTTTGTTTCTCGATACTCGTATTAATGGCACTGGTAATTGTTTTCTACCTTCACAATACTTTCCGGTATTTCGACACTATTTATTTTTAAATATTGGACTATGCCTTCTCCATTTTCTATGTTTTCTACCGGTACTTTAATCCTCGTAAACATACGGGGTTCTAATTGGAAGTTTATTCCGCCTTTTAAACATGGGGTTTTTTCAATAATTTCCTCATTTAAATTTTTCTCGTCCCCTTTTCCATTATTTGTCCCTACAGGACTTTCATTATTTCGTGCCTCCATAATAATTCTTTTTGTAATTTTCCTATTATTTTCCTCTATTATTTTAGCGTTTCCCTCCTTTAATTTTCTTTTATCTACTAGGTCGTTATTCGGTACCATATTCCCTGGTACGTTTCGACTTTTTTTCATTTCTCGCAACTCACTCTCTTTTTCCTCCTCCTCTAAAAAATGCAATGGCAAAGTAATGTGAGGCAAGTGAAAATTATTATTTTTTAAATCGATAGTCGCTTTTAAATATCTAAGGTGGTCCATGCCTAGCAACATATCGAATTCATCATGAAATTTAAACAGCTTGAAGGCCAGAACTAAATTGGGGATTTTGAATAGTTTCCAGCATGGTATTTCTGTGGAGCATTGCTCCCTAGAGATTCCATGGGCGGTTCGGATTTCAAAAGGATCCTTCCTAATGTTCGCGGAAAACCTGGCTTTCGCCACTTCCGGATTTACGAAGGAGCCCATTGATCCGCAATCAATGAATATTTTCAGGCCTGTTGTCGGGGATATCAGATAGGGCAAGCTGTTTGAATTTTGGCTCAAGTGCATTAGACTGAAACGGGGGGTTTCCGATTTTCTTGACCCTCGTCTACGGGAGGTACGCCTAAAAAATGGTCCTGCTCTTCATTTATTTCGTTAGTTTCAACGTTATTTAGGTTCGTTTGCCATGACATTTTTGACCCACTGCTTTGAGGTCGGAAATTCGTTCTAAAGTCAGATTGTGGCTTGAACGTTGGTCTAAAATTGGATCTTTGTTGCGACGGTACTTTACTTTGATATTCTGGTTGCGCGACATTGGGACGATTAAATTGCTGGTATGGCTGAGGATTCGGGGACTTGTTAAACGTTTGCGGACGATAATTGTTATTTGGCCGGAAACTACTGCCGTAATTCGGTTTAAACTTTTGTCTTTCTTTGCTGTACAAATTCGGACTACTATTTTTATTCAAACTTCCCACTTGGTAATCGTTAGTCATCATCGAGAGTGCCTGTCCTTAAGATTCGGGCTGACGATTCCTTAGAAAACTTCCCATAGGATCTTTCAAATGGGACAACAAGACTCAGCGTCAACTTTTCGTAGTGGTTCGTCAAAATTTCCGCCGTGTTAGACTCATAATTTTGTATGTAAGCTACGATGTTGTTTAATTTTTTTTGTAGCTTTTCGAAGAATTGGAATGGTGTTTCTCCCTCACTTTGTTTAATTTGAATAAGCTCTATGTTGAGCGTGTAAATGTCCTATTTGTCGGTGTATGTTTCAAGTAGCGCGTGTTTGATGTCGCGGAATGACTCCAAGTTTTTTGATTGTATCAACTCCGCGGCTGGTCCGTGTATTTTCGAAACCATTGCGGCCACGAGCATCTCGTTCTGAAAGCCGTCCTCATCCTGTTCATTGAAGTACCTTTCGAACAGGCGTTCGCAAATGTGAAGGAACCTTTGTAGTAACTCCGGTTCTCCTTTGAACGTCGGGATCAGCTCCGGATACTCGCGTGGGATTCTGCCCCTTTCGGGTTGATTCCCTAGTGTCAATCGTTGCATGGTGTGTTGCAACTGGTCGATGAGTGTTTGTTGTGTCTGTAGTTGTTGAATCAACTGTTCTTGGGATAGGTTTTGAGCCATCGTGTTCAGTGTAATCGTGTTCGTTTCTTCGATTATGGGTCCCAAGGATCGGAGTTTGTAATGAACGTATTTTTTAATTGATTTAGGAATTTTGGCGTTAATGCGTCCCTAGTTTCTCAAGTATAATATTAAAAAATGTTATTATTTTTGAATTTACTTCGTAGTGTGCAAATTATTATTTAGAGCGGGGAATTCAACAAACGTTGGCGTGAGTTTATAAGAAAGGAAGTTGACTCACAGTTTCCTCATGAAGTCGGCTTCTGCAGGAATGCTGACTTGTGAGAAGATTAGCGACGGAGATTTCCTGACGTCGAAGGGCTTTGCTGGATGAGCAAAACTTGAGGATGCGTAGTAGTAAGTTGAGGTCGACGTCGAAGGTCGGCGATGAAATGAGTTGTCCCTTTAACTCTGGATGAAAGCGAGCTGACCAATTAGCTCGGAAATTTTTCTTCAGCCTGCGTGAACGAAAAGAGTAGACTTTAGTTATTAGCGATGAATGATTTTTAGTTTACCGCCTTTGTGGTCTTCAGCGGGGTGTCTCTGTCTGCTTGTCTGCCTGGTTTGTCCTCTTCTTGAGCTCGGTTCCCGAAGCGTGTCCTCTTCAGCGATGTTCCCTCGTGAATTTGGACGTTTTTCGATATTCCCTCGAAAGTTCGGGTCCGGAACGACTGCGCCTTTCAAGTTCTCCTTGGGACGAAGAAGTTTTTAAAAAGAAACTTTTAATTTTCCACAAATAAAATTTAAATTACAAACGTTAGACAGGGACAGATACTGACGGCAAGACAGCTAAACGAGTACACACCGAGCTGAGCTCGAGAGGGGGTTTATGTAGGTTCGCATAGCCGACGCAGCGACTTAGTTTGCTGCGTTCGCATGGCTGGCAATGAGTCACCTTGTTTACGAACTGTTGCAGGTGGCTTCTTAGAATACTGTGTGCCATATCACTTCGTTAACCATTATTCACAGTATAACTTATATATATATATATATATAGTTTATGATACTGTTAGATTGCACTACAAAAAGGTTGGTCCGAAAGGGGTTATATTTAACAACAACAAACTTCAACAAAATCAAAGCAAGTCAGAATCACAAATGGGAATTTTGTTGTCAAGGGAAACATTTCTTGTTGTCACGCTACCACCTTTGTTACTAGGTTCCTCACACTTCTCCCCCTTCCTTCCACAGAATGGCGTTAACCGGTCAATGTGAACCACTTTACAGGCTGACTTCTTGCCCCAACGCTGTTTGATACGAATTACGACGTCATTGAGCTTCTTTAATATTTCGTAAGGCCCTTCCCAAGGACACATCAGCTTCGGGTTGCGGCCTCGTATCCGACGTGGGTTGTGAAGCCACACCAAGTCTCCGACGCTATAAGTGTTACCACGGGAACTTCGGTCGTATCTCCTCTTCATGTCATCAGCCCTTAGCTGCAGTGATTCACGGGCTTGAGTATGGGCTTCAACGATCCTGCGGCGAAGGGTAGCAGCGTACTCTTGAATCTCCCTTTCTTCTGGTGGCCTTCCGAAAAGTAGCTCTAAAGGTAATGTGAGCTCTCGGCCAAACATGAGGTAAGCTGGAGAATACCCTGTTGTTGCATGCTCAGAAGCTCGATAGGCTAATAATGCGACTGGCAGCTGTTGATCCCAATCTTTTTGGTGGTCAGATATCATTTTAGCAAGCCATTCGTAAAGTGTCCGATGCATCCGTTCAACCTGACCATTGCTTTGGGATCTTTGTCTGATGTATTCCAAGTTGTTTCAAGACTTCCTTTATTAACTCTGATTGGAAGTTTCGACCTTGGTCAGAGTGCAGCTCTCTTGGGATACCATATCGGGAAATCACATGATGCAGTAAGGCGTGAGCTACTGTTTCGGCTTTCTGGTTTGGGATTGGTATAGCCTCAGGCCACTTTGTGAAATAATCGACGACAGTGAGAATGTAGCGGTTGCCGTCGTCAGTCACGGGTAGAGGACCTACTACATCAATTCCAACTCTCTGAAAAGGACTTCCAGAGATGTATTGACGCATTGGTGCACGCCCTCGTTGTCCTCCACCATGACGCTTCCCACACGCATCACAACTTCTACACCATTCTTTGACGTTGCGGTGTAGGCCTACCCAATAGGCAGATCGTCGCAGTTGTGCCACCATTCGTCGGTCTCCAATGTGTGCAGGGCCATGTGCATGATGCATCAATGTATTCCTGATGCTTCTTGGGGCAATGAACTGGTCTCGAATCAGATGACCATTTGAGCTTTCCCATTTTCTATGTAAGACCCCTTCTACTAATCGTAATGAGTCAAACATGGCCCAAAGAGCCTTGATTTCAGTGTCTTTACCTGCTACCTGTTCCCAGTCAGGTCGTTTGCCTTCACGCACCCAAGCCATTATAAAAGACAGTTGAGGGTCTGCTTCCTGTTCAGCCTGAATATCTTCAATCGTGTTGTGGCCTTCATAACTCACTGTCCGGACTGCTAGAAGATCACTTTGAATCAAAGTTTTGGGAAGTCTCATTATTGATTTTTCCATCTCTTGCGCTTCCCTTCTGTCACAATATAAACATCCAGCATCAGCACAAGGTCGTCTCGAGAGAGCGTCTGCATTTCCATGTTGCAAACCTGGTCGGTATTGGATTTCAAGATTGTAAGGGCTCAAACGGTCAATCCAACGAGCCATCTGACCATCTTGATTCTTGAACCGATGCATCCATGTGAGGGAGGCATGATCAGTCCTCACTATTAAAGGACCCATTTCTAAGCCATATGAGTCGGAGAATTTTAAGGCTTCGACGACTGCTAGTAGCTCTTTTCGAGTAACGCAGTAGTTGCGTTGTGCTCGAGAGAGGCATTAGCTGAAGTAAGCGATAACTACTTCCTTTCCACCTTGCTCTTGTGAAAGAACTGCTCCAATGGAGACATCACTGGCATCTGTGTCAAGTATGAACGACTTGCTTGATTGGACGTGACCCAGTATAGGGGCATTCAGCAGACATTCCTTGAGTCTGTCAAAGGCTACTTGACAAGCTGGCGTCCACTCCAACCTGGGAAGATTTTCTGCTCGGTAAAGTGGCTTCATTATTTCAGCCAAGTGGGGAACAAACTGCCGGTAGTAAGAACACAGCCCTACAAAAGACCGAAGTTCTGTGGTCGTCTTAGGGACTGGCCAGTTCACAATTGTGTCCACCTTCTTTGGGTCTGTCCTGATTCCTTCAGGGGTTACCAGATGCCCAAGATAGGTCACTGTTTCCCGGAAGAACTCACACTTTTTAGAGTTCAGTTTGAGTTTGGCTTCCCGCAATTTTTGAAAAACAGCTTCTATAAACTTCAATTGGTCTTCGAAGGTTGTGGTGTGGATCAGTACGTCGTCGAGATAAACTTGCACAACATTCTGTGCAATAAAGTCGTGTAACAGCTGTCGCATCACTCGCTGGAAAGTTGCTGGCGCATTGGTGAGCCCAAATGGCATCACTGTAAATTCCCACAAACCGTTCCGTGTACAAAATGCCGATATTTCTTGAGCTTCTTTGGCCAGAGGAATCTGCCAGTATCCTGCGTAGATCTAGCGGAACCAACGACTTCCTTCTAATGTGTGCAGGGTGTCTCCTATATGTGGTAACGGATGTGCGTCCTTGATTGTTACGTCATTGACTCTTCTGTAGTCTATGCAGAAACGCCAATCTCCGGTTTTCTTTGGAATTAAAACCACTGGACTCGCCCATGGACTCCTTGACTCCCTTATCACCCCTTGCTTTCTCATTTTTGTTAGCTCTTCCGTTATGATCTTTTCCTTAGCAGGGCATGTTCGTCTGGGAGGCTGTTTGATCGGACGGTGACCATCGACATCAATTGTGTGCTCTCCCAGAGTACAGCATCCCAAGTCGTCGTTGGTAGCTGCAAAAACATCTGAGTACCGCAGCAACAACTTGCGAAACTTGTCAAGCTGCATAGCGTTCACCCTTTCAGCAGATTTTTCAGTCAAGGCTATTACATGTTTCGGGAGAGGATCAGTATGATCTAGGTTTGCTTGATCACAATAGAAGGTGCTATCAGCCTCCCTCAAAAGTAGCTTCTGCCCATCCATATCCAACGTTTTAGAACCCACGTCTATCACACAGCGTTTCTTCTTTAAAAAGTCCATACCGACAATACAATCACCTTCAATTGGAGCCACTACGGCGTCCACCATTATGGGCAGAACTCCATTTCCAATGGTCAATTGAACGGTAACTTTGCCAACAATTGGCACAGTGTCGCCAGTAGCTGTGCGGAGTAGTGCTTTTGGTTCTACTTTCCTGATTTTTAGACCAGAGCGAGCAATAAGCTGTGGGCTTACAAACGTGTCTGACGCTCCTGTGTCGATGATGCAAATACAAGGAAAAGAATCTAAGCGGCCTTCAATTGTAAGAGCTGCACCACCTCCAACGCGGTACAACACCACACGATTTGACATGGGGCTATGCATCGGCTTCAAACTTGCCCCCATCAGTTTGGCCGATTCCCGTTTCCCGCACTTTTCTGACGTTTAGGCGACACTTCCTTTCTCGCTTGAAGGTGTTGTCCTTTCCTCCAAGTGGGACAGTCTTTCAAAACGTGTCCTGATTGATCGCAACGCCAACAAACTACTGTTTTGTGCTCTTTGTTGATTAATTGCATTGCTCGTAATTGAACTTGGGAGTGATCATTAAACATCAGGGTTTCAACAGCCTCTAACGTAATGCTACGGCCAGAGCTTCTTGCATCGATCTAGGCCAAGCTGTGAACAATTTTTCCTTGAGCCCAGGATCTCGAAGACCATGAATGAAACGGAAAGTAAGGAGCTCTTCTACAGCCTTCTCTCTTGACATTCTTGGCCACGCTTTGCTTCCTATCTCCTTCATTTCTCGATGGTATTCACTTACACTCTCTGTGTCACGTTGTATACGGCTGTGAAGCAAGGCCATATGCAGTTCCGTGTGGTTTTTGGTACCATAGCGAGCGTCCAAAGCTGCTACTAGGTTGGGGTAGGTGATTGGCGAAGTCACTTCTTTCAAGGTTGTGAGTGCAGGCCCAGTGAGTGCTGCTCCAAGCTCAACCATTTTCGTCGAGTCACTCCAACAGTTCTTTTGAGCCACAAGTTCAAACTGGCATAAGTACGCATCCCAGTCTGTCCTACCATCAAAAGTGTTAGGCTTAGTCTCTTTATCTACCTTACTAAGACTCGTGGGGAGGGAACTGGCAGTCTGTGAAGGCATCATCTGTTGTTGTTGAATGTGGGAATGTCGTATTTCCGAGTTTCTCAGTAGGTTCCCGATATCATGGAGTATCTCGTCCCTGACATTCTGAACTTGTTCAGAAATAAAATGTTGGACATCGGACGATATAGTAGAGTGGATGCGGAGTGGAGTGTTTCGAAAGCTAGAACACATTCTGTTATGCACCCGACATCACGAAGTTCCAGAACACTTGTTCTTCGATTAACTCTGTTTCTTCTTTCCGTATTGCCTGAGTATTCCCGTCCAGAGCGTGTAGACATAATGTATCCCACTTCTGACACCAGTGTTAGATTGCACTACAAAAAGGTTGGTCCGAAAGGGGTTATATTTAACAACAACAAACTTCAACAATAACTCAACAAAATCAAAGCAAGTCAGAATCACGAATGGGAATTTTGTTGTCAAGGGAAACATTTCTTGTTGTCACGCTACCACCTTTGTTACTAGGTTCCTCACAATACTACCGTGTTATTTGGAGCTGATTATACAAGAAATTGGATCAAAATCGCTATAGCCGTTAATAGGAAGAAAAATAGGTGTTTTCATAACTATGATAACTAGAGGTTAGTTTTAAGCGGATTTTTCTCATACTCTTATTTTGGCGTCTCATCGTGACCTGCGGACAAGATATCGTAAATATATGGTGTGAGCTGATTTCAAAAAACCTAATCCCCTTGCGTGGTCCGTGGGAGTGCATGGTTGACAAGTGGAGAGTGAAACTAGAGCTTCCCCCCTATTGGGCTGAACTCCATATGGATCTCACCACAGAACAGAAACTTGCCACCATCGAAGAATGGGAGTTAGAGAAATGGCAAGCAACATGGGTATCCTCGTCAAAGGGACGTGACACACACGAGTTCCTCCGTTTCGCTGAGTTCGTGAAGAAGGTGACGGCTAAGAATCGCGGTCGTAGTTGATCGATCCTTTTGAAATATTACGAGAGGGATTAATATAGAAAGCCGTATCGCACTAGGTGAGTCGGGAAGTAGTACGATAGAAACCGAATGCAATTCGAACAAGGAGTTTTATCCGTGAATTACTTTCGGAGACTTATACCACCACTAACAGGGAACTGGGTGGGAGCGAGCGTGGGCGATGGGAGAACCGCTCGGTATCAACTGACGGCAGCAAAGTCACGGGTGAATCGGGGCATTTGAGGTGCCCAGTGAGCATAAATGCCCCAGACGAGGCTGCAGGGACCGGCTTCTTGCATGTTAGCAAAACCGCAGCTTCCTTGACTGATATAACCCTAATCGAGGGCTTAGGAACAGTTCAATTCATATGGAAACATACCAGTTTAAGGCCTGAGGGCCCACGTTTGGCAGAAGCATGCTGTCGAAAGGAATGAAGAGATTAACGTCAATAGGACAGGTATGCCTCATCCCAGTTACTGAAGGTGCTGGAAGGGGGGGGGGTTGTGTGTGTCTGTGGTGCCGTTCTGTAAGAACGGCTGAACAAATTTATTGGTTATTTGCAGACGTGAAAATTAGTTTTTGGGATATTTCGGTTAATGGAAAAGGAGCCTGGGGGACGAAAATGTACCTTAGCATTTTCCTCGGAAGCTGGCTCTAACGATTTTGAGAAACATTCGGAGGAAAAATGGAAGGGATGAAATTCGAGAGAGCGCAAGATTTAGTTGGTGAACTATACAAGACTGTAACGTTCGGAAATGCACAGATTAGTAAGACGATCACGTAAGCGCGCTTGAGATCATGATGGAGAATGTTCAGAATGAAGTCACTGGGGAATGGAGACGCGACACTTCACTGAGCGTGTACGCGAGGTTACATTCGGGAGAGACGAGAGAGCTATTCAGCCGGAATGATTCGGGGTCCCATATACGTCCAGGGGTTGACAGGTAAGCAAGCGAAGCCAGTGAGAAGGCAAAAGAAAAATTAAGTCCCCCGATCTCAGCTGAATAATGGAACGGCCCAGGGTAAGAAAACCTGAGCATTGACCCACGATCTGAATGGTTTTCGTGGATGAGTTCGTTATCCCCAAACATCCTGTACTGCAGCGCTGGTTGCTGCTCGATTTCATGTCTGCTCTGAAATGAGCAGTTATAGCTTTTATAGTCCCGCTTATCAGTCAGTTACTATAGACAAATACCGACCATCACTTTGATCTCAAGAAAAAAATCACTGACCAGATCCAGGTGGTCAGCGTCTTCTTGGGAAGGCGATCTTTACATTTTAATATTACTCTGGTTGCAGTTAGTTTTGTACGAACGTTTCAGAATCCACATGCACTCTTAATCACAATAAAATTCGGAGGTTTCGGCGGAGTTCCCTTTATTGTCGAGACCGTGAGGAGCTCTGCGTTTAGCTCGCTGTTCCACCTCCCGGCTACTTCAGTTCAGTTAATTATTGTTTCGTTTTTGGTAAGTGAACCCCAGTAAACGGAACACCGAAATGAGGAAATTTCGCAATGCTAACCGAACAACGCGAAATGAAGTTGCCGTTGATTGGAGAGAGCATTCGCCTGGAACTGCCCAATCGAAGAAGGGGGCACCAGCGAAGGAGGACGAAAACGATGCGAGCAAACAAAAGAAGCTAATCACTGAGAAGGTGCTTTTTGCTTCGTCGTTGCTTCCGAGATTTCAAATAAAAGCGGAACGCAAGTAAGGACAAGGAAATTAAAATCGTTTAAAATTTTGTTTCACAGTCTTTGACAGTTGACGTCAAACGACACTCTTGAGTCGAACTATATAGTTGCTGGATAAGTTCTCAGTTGGTGTCAATACAAGGCTCCAGCGTTTGCAGAGTGGATGTGCAAAGAGCAAACCCTGACGATTAGTGGGAAAACTCAGATTCTTATTGCAGAACCTATCGAACTTACTCACTTCCCTCTTGTTACTCGTTTTCAACTATTATTTCTAACTCCCCCGTCACAATTTTTCATCCAAGTTCTATGATAATTCGTTGGAAGCAGCTTGGTGATGTTTAGAGACTGAAAATGCATCATTCGCTTCTACGACATTAGTCTCTTCTAAAAACCCGGCAGAGATTCTCCTTCAACCTGCTCGCCCTCCGCCATCTTCCCTCCTTGACTAGGCTATCGTCCTGGTGATTGTCCTTATGCTCATGAAACTTCGAACGTATGAATTATAATACCACATCTGTAGGGATCATGGAACTGGTTACTTATAGCTAAACTTATATACGATTTCTTATAACAACAATAACTAGTATAATTCAAGAAAATATGTCTGAGCAGTGAGGCAGATTAGGAAGAACTCAAACATTGACCTCTCTCGCCTTCCTACTCTGTCACTTCCCCTCTAGCCTTTCCTCAAATGCCAAGGATGGAATTGTGGGTTAGAGACGAAAAAATCTTCTCATCCTTCCGAATTGTTGTAGGACATTGAGCAAGCTCCAAACCTCATATCGATTGGCGTTTTGAACAATACGCCGAGTCTCGAGAGCCGCCCTGTCTTTCACCAAGAGCTGTCGTACACCTCAGAGCCCCCGAGGGAGTTCGGGGTTGTATTGAATTGAGAGATGGTTTCAATACAACCAAAATTTACGTAATTATTACGTAAAGGGTTGAAAGCTCATTTGGTCTCCAATTCAAGACTCGAAACGAGCGATGCAATTAAAAAACTGTAATTCGATAAGAGCTCAATTAGTTCTCAATTAGGGCTTACGTGCCAATTTGAAGTACAGATTTTCATACAAAGATCACATTTTGGGGGATCCCCATCGAACGTAAATAAAATTAATATCAGATGGATCTTTGCTTCTTGTTTGTTCCTTTGTATTTAGTGACGAGTCCCTTGAAAAAAGAAGGAGACAAATACAAGGCGTATTAGTTCGACGTGACAGTTGAACATGAGAGCAACGAAAATTGACGTTTTTCGTAGTGACACTAGGAAAATATCTCGACAAGAGTCTAACTGAAGGGTGGTTAGAGTGAGGCGGAAGCCAGTGAGAGGATATGAGCGCAGGTAAGATAACTTTCGTTGCATAGTCTCAAGAATTCCTTCAACTAGTAGAATTTGCCACACTTAATTTTCGACGACTTCACTGTTGTCAATTTAGATGCAATCGTGCATCTTTGAGAACCTTCCAATTCGACTCAGCATGAAAACATACCTAGACAACGAACGCCTTGTTCTAATGGGCCAGAATAGCTTCAAATCTCATAATAAGCTACAGTAGATACTAATTTTCTTCCCGTTGTGGGATTTGTGATGACGAAAATAAGTTGGCACGCGTCCTTTACCTTCAACTGAACATTTATTTATTATGACAATTTGAACGACAATAAAACGGACTCAACATACGACTTCACAACGCCATTTTTTATTCAGTCAGGCGCGACTACGCTCATCTTACTCTACTTTGAACAATATTCCATTTTTCATTACTTAGCAGCCAGTCTTCTTTGCAACTATAATTGATTGTATATCCTTACAACCTTCAATCGAGCAAGGAGACATGACTCACTTTCTTCTTCAATCGTTAACACTTCTGGAATCGGGTATCTACTTAGTGCATCAACGTGTAGTATTTTGCTTTCGGGTCGATGGATCACTTTGAAGTCAAAATCTTGCATGAGTAATGAGTGCCCATCTGGCAATTCGAACACAGACATCTTTCTACATGGTCATCTGAAAAACTAGGCAATTAGTGACAATCCGAAAACGTATTCCCTGGAGGTAGATTCTGAATTTCTCGTTTAATATCGTTTTCAAGCTGCCACTTCCATCGCTTTGTTTTCCCTGGGTCATCAGCATCCCACCTACATCCACCACACACGAGCATCATTTGCCGACTCCTCGCTGCAAGAATCACCGACTTCCCGCTTTACACGACAGTTGCCGACTTCGCTTGAACGGTCAGACGTTTTTTTTTTCCTAGCGAACACGAGCTAAACATTTTCCACCTTTCTATTGTTCACTCTTTGTTATTTACTTTTATTTAAAAAGGAGCTCCTAATTTACGATTTTTCTCATTTTTTATATTACACGTTTGTCACTAGGGGTAATTGGTTTTTTATTATTGAAAACTCCGTCTCTGTGTCTACAAACACATAAGGCACATCTTTCTTAAGGAGGGAAGTCAACGGGCCAGCGATCCGTGAGACGTTCGGGACGAACTCCCTAAAATAAACAGCCAAACCCAAGAAACTTTAAAGTGTCTTTGGGTTTTTGGGTTCTGGGAAATCTTCGACGGCTTTGGACTTTAGTCTTGATGGTTCGACCATACCATCTTTGATTAAATGGTCAAGTATTCAACTTCGGTTTTAGGAAATTAGCACTTAGCCCGTTAAACTCTCTATATTCGGCAGCACGGTTCAACACAACCTTCAGCTTTGTGATACCCTCTTCTCTCCTAGATGGGATAATAAAATCGTCTACGTAAATGTTGAGGGTACCATCGGCGATCAAATCTCTAAATATTGTCCAAACGGCGACTTCAGGAACTCGTAGTGTCCATTCGGTGTGATGAATGCATTTCTCTTCCTACTCTCTTCTGCAAAACTGAAAATATCCATTCCGAAAGTCGAGTTTGCTAAAACAATTAGCACCTTGGAGGGCATGCAACTGCTCATCGATTGACGGTACAGGAAAGGATCAAACTTTCCACATCTGGTTCAAATCTTGGCGTGGTTCCATCATTTACTTCGATATTCATTATTTCTGGTAGATCGTTGTTGACGGCATTCTTAATTTTTGACACATCGACAATTTTTCCCCCTGTAGTGACCATTCTAACATGGTCAGTAAAATTGCGCCCAAGAAAAATTCTGTGACGCACCATATGATCGGGAATCACATGCTCAACCACTTCATAACTATCACCACAGCTTGCAAACTGGTGGAGAAACATCCATCAGAAGTTGATGATCCCACACCCAGTCGTGGCACTAGGCATCATTGGAGGAGATTCCAACTGATTGTAAATAGACCTTTTAATGAGGGTGCAATCACTCCCAGAATCCAACAGGGCTGTTATCCTCCCGTCCCTATGATAATAGGTACAGTGGTCTTGGCGTCAGTTGGAGAATAATAGTTGACGCGCAACGCAGTACTAGGGCAAGCCTTCGAAAGGTGACCAAATTGATTGCATTTGAAGCATTAAATTGAATCCATCATTGTATATACGAGCTCAGTATCTTCTTTGTACGAATTTAGTTTAGTTCAAAGTATCTAACAAGTTCGAGAAAATCGGACTAACCGTCATATTCAACAAATCTCATTTTCAGTGCTACCATGGCTTCTATCTCTGTTCAACAGAGATACAGAAATAGTCCCGAGCAAAATCGGAGTATTGAGTGCTCAAAGGTACTAACATCACGCACGAAAATTGCCGATTTCATTGAAAAATCTTCAAATACTCTATTTCCCCTTCTACTTTTGAGTCCGGAGCTGCGCGAGCATTTTGTCTGCCGGCGTATAGTTATCTGAAAGTACCACGTAAGTTAGTCGGAATAAATAACGGTTCCCTGAGCATATTGTTTATTTTTGTATTTTTTTTAAAAACATTACCTATTTATGAACTAGCGTTCCCGCCTTCCGATTTCGTACATGTTTACATCTCAAAAGAAGAAATCATTCGCTACCAGTTTGTCCGTATAACGTTAGGTCATGTTTTATGAAGTTCACATAACCTAGGCGAAAAAAGATCGGATTAGTGTGTAGAGAGTTAAGAATTACCAAATTTTGGTAGAGTGGAGAAAAGTTGTGGGATGCCTCACATCGCTTTTTTTTTAAGTATATTTCAATTACTAAATATCAGGGTGAATAAGAAATTGACGTTATAGAGAATTTCCATTTTTGCAAGTTGAGGGGTGGAGCGGGAGAAAACGAAATAAAAAAATAAAACATTTCTAAAGTGAGAGTTAGTGCTTCTCCCTATCCCTCGCATCGTGGCCGTTGAAAGAAGGAAATAGCCAAAAGTAGCACTGACCTAACACTGCTAAAAGTAAGGTAAGTTTAGTGATAAAAATAAGTGCCACCATTTCATCACCTCCAAAAATGATTTCAAAGTTAAGTAAATGACTTAAGGGTTATAACGGACCCCAAGTTTTTGCAAAGCGGTTCGTTGACGAAAACAGGCCCTTCTAGATTGAGGGTGAGGCAGAGCAGGACGCTTTCTTAATTACCTACAGCAATTTAGAAGGTAAACACCGTGAAATTGCCTCGACAAACACTTTTCCTTCTTACGATTTCTTTTTCGTCTATTTGGTTTGACCCCCTGCGACTTCCGTTTTGCCCGACAAATACTTCAGGCGGCTTTCACGTTGCAATAAGAATCGTAAGTCGTCGGCAGGAAGTGACCAGAGGCGGGCGAAATGTCAAGAGAGTAGGTAACAATGCCTGATTCTGTTCATATTCCCAGTTCCAGCTGCAAACATTTTCGAGTGTGGCAAATTAAATGCACTTCCCCTTACTGTATTTACACTATTATCCAGACATATTACGTACCAATATTTCCCAATAGCCCAAAGGAGAGTTCCAAGGCCTTTAGGTTAAATGTACAAGCCTAATTTTTGCACTTAATCACAACTCATGAAATCAACGTTTCTTTTCTTCTTCCTTCATTTTTCTTCTTCCTTCAAAAAATTATTATTTTTTGGTAGTCATTAAAAACACCTGTGAGGATTCGTAGGAGTAATATAACGTTAAAACCCCATTAGTTTCTAACACAATCTTTGAAGTATCTGATCCACTGATAAGCCCATCCATAATTTTCGAGAATGTTGTACCATGTAGCGCCGAAGGAGGCAAATCCTGTCAATGCAGGCGTTATCCCCGGATTTTTTACTTTGTCAATTTCAGTGCCTCATATTTCGTTGAGTATTTTGTCGAAGAGATTTATTTGAAGCGACTGCAACTCTGGATAGTTGACAGTAATATTAATGGAGCAAAATATATCGGTCCGTTTCATAGAAACTAACAATATCAGGAGAAAACATGCTTTGCGTTCCAATGTCTTTCCGTCCGTCATTATCGTTCTTAGTCCCTTTAAAAGGTAACCCGTGATGTAATTCTTTTAATGTGACTCCTGGCTTTAATCAACGGACAGAACCTTCATAACTTATAAATGTTGCCATAACTGAATGCTTATGGGGCTTACGTTGTGAATCAGCTCAAAAACTGTTGAACAGGCAGATACCGCCAGAGCAGAATACGATGCGTGGAGGATTTATGAGTTTCCGTTGGACATGACAAGATAACATTCCGTTCATTTCCTTTCTCGTGAATTTATTGTCTGCGTTTGAACTACTGACATTTTTGATAGTTCATTGTGCTAATCTCGTAATTTCCCCACGGAAGGAAATTTTATGATACTGCTATGTCACTGGAGCCTTGAAAAACATCTGAAGAAAACTAGCAAAAAATGTTGCCAGACTGCATAACATACCTCAGGGTTACTAATCCCCACTGGCTTAGGATGTGCGAAATAACTGCTTCAAGTTGTGCGCTGCCTGGTTTTCCATCACTGCGATATTGACCACTCGACGAACTTCAGGAGAGATTTTGGTTCCTTCTTGATTATGGCGGACCACTAAGCGAAACAGCTAATTTGCCAAAAACCTTTATACACCTTCCTGCCGTACAATTCCCTTTGGACGATATTATTCGCCACAGCGTTTTCAAAGCGTCGATCCGAAGCCTCTCACGCTGCGTCCTCCGCTGAACCTATTTTACCTGCGTAACATCGTTTTCGTTCCCTTTGTTCTCGGTATTTTTTATGGATGACGAAACCTCCGCTGGTTGAAGAGGAGAAACCTTTGAGGCGTTCTTTTGGGATTCAGGGGAGGAACAAAACTCGGCTTCCTCTGCTCTGATCACAAATTGGACGAGTGAGAATTATGACCAGCAGTTGAATTGGAGGTGCAGCCCTTCAAAGGGGGAAGGGTGATAATTGTGAAACTGAAGAAACCGTTTACAGCCTGAAATTTTACGAGGATTCCTCTGAACAAACCGAGCTTTAGAAGGTTGTTCGTTTGCTAAAAGCGGGGGGTTTGTTACAGGTAACGAAAGAGGAAAATTTTCGAGAGCCGATTTTCACTGCTGAACTTTGCCGAGAAATTGTTGATCTGGTTTACATTCACATTTGAATAGTTGACGAGGGCCTATGGGGTTTCTGGATTGAACCGCAAGGCAACCTTCAACACATCCAGCCCACAGTCTTGAGAGCAGTTTTGCCGCGTACTAAGGTTGCATGAGGGCGGGGGCTAGGGTAGAGGACATACTGGCTGAAATTCAAAAGACCCATTGAAGACCTTAAGCAAGACGTTTAGGACGCGGCTTCAACGGCAATCAACGCCCAACTCAAAAAACACTTCTTATTCCACCAAGGCACTTAGCTGGATTTTTCCATGATTGTCGGTCAAAAGCTATCCAAATTTACGCGGATGGTCCCTTAGGTATGGTGAGATAACCATAACGAGATTTTTGAATGCGTCTGAGAATTGCTCTGCGAAACAATAGTTTGATAATTCTACTTCCAATTTTATTACAGGATTTTTGAATTGCATATTGCGGGAGACTGGAATAATTTCACGGTTGTTTGAAGGCGTTTGTTTGGAATAGCCTTATTTCTGAGATCAACATGAGGATTTTAAAGAGGGCAGAAGATTACGTTACACGGCTCGTTGAATCAACGTCGATCCGAAGGAGAATAGCGAGTGAGCCGACCCGTGGCGTAGTCCCTTCTCGCACGACCTCTGCAGCTTTGCAGGAAGGGCTACACATTCCAGCGGTTTTACTCTTAGAGGGCCTTTGGTAGGTGAGGCAAAGTTAACTAGATAGTAAAGCGAGTTTTAATTTTAATGATTCAGTGCCGTGACTGGTGGACGATCAATGTTCTATACCCCCAGTAGCTGTTAAAAAGTCAAATCACCAACTCAAATTTTGCATGCAGCCAAACATCTCCGTATCAGTCATCAACAGTTATGCCAATAGAACAGCAGAAATTCCAGCACACTATTGTTCTCAAATCTGACCAACGGCGCTGTTCCCAGGAGCAGCTACTGCCCGCTACTGGAGGGAACGAGGTAGTAGCCTCTTCCATTATTATTATTATTATTATTATTATGATTATTATTATTATTATTATTATTATTATTATTATTATTATTATTATTCTATAATCATCATCATCATCATCATCATCATCATCATCATCATCATCATCATCATCATGATCATCATCATCATCATCATCTACCATCAACTTTCTTTTTGCGACCTCATGTGTGCCGTTCCTTTTTTATTCACCGAACTTAATTTACCCGTTTGTTTGCAACGTTTACGTTTACAGCGACTCCCAACCATCCTCAGGGAAGACACCGGAACGAGTTTGAACGATTTTGCGTGCCCTCTCGGCGTTCCCCACTAGTGATTCCGAGTTGGATTTATACAAACCAAACTATTTACTTATTTATGTGTTTCCCCAACCGAGCCTACAACACAAAAGGTTAATAAATTCATTAAACTCCCCTATCGCCCTTTTGTTTAACATCCGGTTAGTCAACTTTTACAATTTCACAATTTCTCAAACACATCATATATTAGTTTTAAACTTGGTAAGCTGTGCGGGGTTGTAGCCAATATTAAACGTCAGGCCCAGAGCATAATCATACCGTTGCCCATGTTATTGTTATAGGATGGTTTCGGGCGTCTCTCAATAATCAATACTTCCTTCCAAATATATCCGTGTAATATGGTCCGTTCCAGTTAATTATTGAAGCCCACAGGTACAGAATGAAAGAGGAGCGAAGTGGTGCCGGTGGAGTCTGGAAGAGAAACACCATGAGTGGCTCGTTGCGCGCGGCGGTCCCGATTTTCCTAACCTTCCGATCGCGGCAATGCGGTCCCCCCCCTCCCTGTTCATCAGCAGCTATCTTCCTCTTCCGATTTGATTGGGGGCTGCTTCAAGTGGCTCTGCTCGATAAGAAGAAGCTCCGGTGTTCCGAGTCACAGCTCAATCTGTTCGTGCCCGTAACATCACTCCCCCTTGCAAGAAGATCATGTCCTCATGATCAGGCGGTAATGGGGGGGAGGGTGGTTTGGCGTTTTCCCAGGGTAGTTCCTCATCTTCTCTTCTTAAGTGGATAGCGAGGAGGCGCGACAGCGGTGGCGCAAGCAGGTGGGAAGGTACGCTTGTGGTTGCTGGGCACGGAGCGATCAGGTTCTTGGTGACTGGAGTGTGGTGGAGCATGAGTCGCTGGGCTTGAGCGGTAGCGTAGGGCCTGGTTAGGCAGCAGCGATCCGACATCTGTGTAGGAGGCCCCAGAGTGATGGTCCTAGGTAGCCGAAGTGGGTGTGCTGCGGTCCCGATTTTCCCATGGTCGCCAGCCTCCTGCCAACTGGCCCACAACCCAGGCTCGGTGCTTCATGGACTACACTTTTCTACGAACGCCCACCTTCACTTCAGCTACCTAGGACCATCACTCTGGGGCCTCCTACACAGATGTCGGATCGCTGCTGCCTGACCAGGCCCTACGCCACCGCTCAAGCCCTGGGACTCATGCTCCACCACACTCCAGTCACCAAGAACCTGATCGCTCCGTGCCCAGCAACCACAAGCGTACCTTCCCACCTGCTTGCGCCACCGCTGTCGCGCCTCCTCGCTATCCGCTCAAGAAGAGAAGATGAGGACCTACCCTGGGAAAACGCCAAACCACCCTCCCCCCCATTACCGCCTGATCATGAGGACATGATCTTCTTGCAAGGGGGAGTGATGTTACAGGCACGAACAGATTGAGCTGTGACTCGGAACACCGGAGCTTCTTCATATCGAGCAGAGCCACTTGAAGCAGCCCCCAATTAAATCGGAAGAGGAAGATAGCTGCTGATGAACAGTGAGGGGGGGGGGACCGCATTGCCGCGATCGGAAGGTTAGGAAAATCGGGACCGCGGCGCGCAACAAGCCACTCATGGTATTCCTCTTCCAGACTCCACTTCGTTCTTCTTTACTTTCTGTATCTGTGGGCTATTAACTGGAACGGACCATATTACAAGGATATATTGGGAAGGAATGGTTGTTTATTGAGAGACGCCCGGTAACGATCCTATTACATTATAACGCGCGGAGGTGAAAGAAGTGAGCGCATTGAAGTCGCCACGTTCCGTGAAGAACTGGTTTGTTCAGTGGTCTGGCTCAACCCACCTTCTCTCAAGACATTCACGGATGTTGGGGAAGAACTCATACGCGTCACGTGACTTTGACGAGGATTCCCATCTCGCTTGCTATTTCTCTAATGCCCATTCGTCGAAGGCGGCAAGTTTACATTCAATGGTGAGATCGACAATGAGTTCAGCCCAAAGCGAGGGAAGCTCCTATTTCACTCTCCACTTGTCAACCATGCACTCGGCGGCCAATTCATCTGGTAACTGACCAGTGACCACCTGGAGTGCTTCTGTCGATACAGTTTTATAGGCCTTGGTGATCCACAGGAGCGCAGCTCTTGGGATTGGGACAATACTCTGTTTTGATTGACTGTGAGTTTGTTACCCCAGACAATGTGGTATTAGCCTATTACGCCTAGATAGATAGCCTTACACATGAGAATAGTGTCATGGTAACACACATCCCGGGTGGCCTTAGTAATTGCACGCAGTGAGGCAAATCAATCAATGGTGCCTTTAACGGACTGGGGGTGTTGGTTGAAGCCCCACCTCTCACTTATATTAACTCCTAAATATTTGACTCACTTCACAAGAAGGAGCCTTAGCCGCTAAAGCGTATTGACTATTTAATTCTTCCTACAAGAGGATTAATTGTGTTTTTTCTCAGTAGCTAGCAGCTTCACGTGCTCGCGCCATTGGGTGACAATTCGGATCACATGGTGTGTTTTTGCCTAGATTTTGTAGATTCTGCAAAAATCAACACAGATATGTTTCCTTGTTAAACTAACGTTCCTACACATCATTCCGGGGTTCTGTCAGTCATGGAAGTTGCGGTTTCGCTAATATGCTAAGGCCGGCCCCTGTAGCATCCACCAAACGCACCTGCGGAGGTGTGGAAGGTATTTGGTCGTTAGCCAGTCCCCTGCTAGAGATCTGTGGCCCGTGTGTTATGGCGCTGAGGTATGACCACCTGAGGAATCCTGTACCATCTGGGAGTTCTTAATCTAGGTTCACGCCTGATCTAACTATTTACTTGGGTGGGTGGAAGTTTCGAAGGGATAGATCAACTTTGACCACGTTTCTTAGCCATGACCTTCTTAACTCAGCAAAACGGTTATAGGCTTGCTTTGTAGCAGTCAGTGCTGCTGAGTTCTTCTGGCCTCCCAACTGCTCTAGTTTTTTAGTTTTTGGTAGCTAAGTGACTATTTGATCCCCCAGTTCTTCT
Source organism: Pachypeltis micranthus (assembly GCA_020466155.1). Classification (NCBI taxonomy): domain Eukaryota; kingdom Metazoa; phylum Arthropoda; class Insecta; order Hemiptera; family Miridae; genus Pachypeltis; species Pachypeltis micranthus. The sequence continues at coordinate 52,876,461 of CM035773.1, forward strand.
GTCCATCCCGTTTTTCGGTGAAAAGTGGCCTAGCTTCCTGCGGCCAGGTCCTCTTTTTGTCCGCACGTCGCACAATAGCAAGCGTAGTTAGCGACCTAGGGGTTGCTGATGCTTGGGGGCTTCAACTCCCTTTTATTGGAAATGGGGCTCGTAAGTGCCTCGGCCATTTCTGGAGGTTCCGTCACAATGATGGAGCAATCCCCTACTGCGGTGCGGATGTCAAGCACCCTGAGGCTCAGCGCCGGGAGGTCCTTTTAGGAACACCATGCATCACCGCTTCCATTGCATTAGGGTTTGAGCAACCAGCCTCCCCTCCCCTGTATGTGGGTACTATTACTACCCCGCTTTGACGTGGGGCTTTGAGGGGTAAGAGTTTTTCAAGGGGAGGAGCCCTCTTATTTTAGGATGGCCATTTCTGAGTGGTGGCTCTTAGGGTGACCCGCTTTTTGTCGCCCTTTTGCCTTGAAATCCCTGGTTCTGGCAGGCTGCCTTTTGGCCTTGGCCCCCTGAAGAGAGGGGGGAGGGCTCAGTAACAGCTACTGTTCAGCGGTTTATGGTTGCGTCTGTCAATGATGTGAGCTGTGCAGTGTCGTGGGAGCTCCCCCTCAGGCATATAGATTATAACCCCTTTCACTGGTTCATTGAGGGTCAAGGGGAGGCCCCCAAATGCACTGAAGCTGCTAGTCTGGCCACCCACTGAGACTATCACACATGAGGGTCAGAGTCAGCCCACTGCCACTGAAGATGTGGTGAGCCAGACTCACGCTATCAACCACCCTCGAAATGCTCAAACCCGGTCCCCCCCCCCCCTTATTTGGAAGGCTGCACCTATAAATGGGATTGACCGTAGGTGTGACTGTCTTCCACTCATGTTGAGTGTTTTGGTGTCAAAGAGTTCTGCGACTAAAGTCGGTGCAGTGTTGTGTCCAGAATATGCTGGTTACGTCAGTGTCGTATGCATTAAGTCACTTTAAGGCCAGCTCTTACGACCACGCAGAGGAAACGGCAGGAGAATTCATCCTACAGGGGATGTGGTCTGCAGTCTCACCTCAAAGTAAAGGGTTCCACAAAGAATGGAGCACTGGAATCCCTGACCCCCAATAGCAGGGTGAGCACAGTGTTGTGACAGTTACACTGTGACCCTCAACCACAGGGGCCCAGCCCCCTCAGTGTACCTGTGCCCTCAGTTGAAATCCAGTGGCGACCAGTTTGGAGGTGAGGTTGTCATTCTGGCAGAGCGTACCTTACTATAACCAAAGATCTGACCCCACTGACATAGGGATGAAACCCATTCAAGCGGATGTTGTAAAAAATATATAAGTTGTAAGACTGTTAAATAACATTATACATGAAGGTACATTGAAGTCCAGGACAGCAACTGACGAGTAGCTCGTCTCAAAAGTGATCAAGGAAAGCAGGACCATTTGAAGACGTTAGATGGTGACCCCACAGTGGTCAATAATGGGGGGGGATTGGCCTGCAGATATGCGAACTGGTGTTAGGATGAGAGTGAAAAACTACTAAATAGTAGGCAGGAGAGCTGAGTGAAGAATGCCTGTTTTTGGGTTGGGTCTGGGAAGAGCTGAAAGTTCTACGAAGAAGTGGAAGGTGGTGAGAAGTGATGGGTAGCAAATATTTTGGAACATCCAAAAAGGGAAAATCTGTTTCTGGCCTCGGAATCAAACCTTAAGTCCTTTGTCAGCAGGATAAGTCGATTGAGTATCCAGTTCGGAATTTCTCCTAGCTGTCATTTCAAAGTCTTCAGGTCAGAATGGACTGGACTCAAATGCTCAGGGGGTAGGCCCAAGCTCAGGGCTTCCTGCTAGGGGCAAGCATACCTAACTAATTCAGCCCGAGCCGAAACAATGTTAGTATTCAACGCTCTGGACGAACTGAAGTGCTGGATGGTAGGACTGGTTTCATCGAGGGACCTTGAACGCTCGTTAGTCGTCTTCTTCCAATTTTCAATGGGATTAAAATTGGAGAAATCAAAATGGTGGCGGCCCGTGCATGAGTTTTACGGAGAAAGCCTTTCAGAAACTTTGAATGCTCAATCAACGGGTGGCTCGAATGATTCGCCGGAACTACATACACTTCACTGGGCGTGACCAGGTCCCTCCAAGAGGTTTATAGGAGTTTAAACGTGACCAGCTCAAGATTGAAGTCGATTTTCTTGGAAACAACAGAAATGTGCGTGTCACGTTCTACTGCAACTCTTGCTCTTGTAAAAATTGTCAAGTCTTTATAACGGTCTACGCAAATAGTATGTTTTATATTTATTTTGAGGATGGTAAACGAAAGAGAGAGATAAAAAGTTTTTGTTTATTAGAACAGTCAATTTTGGTACTCTGCCCCACAATGAGAACCGAGTTTCAACGCAGGTAATTAAATAAAACCGTAAGCCAGCTAGCTATCCGTTAAGCTTTCAGAAGTTTAAATATGGCGCGGGCCATTCTGGCGGATTATCTCAACAAAAAATGAATGAATCGAAACTTGTGGGAGTTTTTGTTCTCCGTGTTATAATTATGATTCTGTAATCCTCATTTCAACTCGTTACGCTTCTGGGGTGTGCAACAAATGAGGGGATTTGCAAATCAGATAAGTCACGTTCAAGCCAAACTGCAGGCGGTAGAGCTTACAGCAGAAATCCCACGGGTATATGCCTTATCTAACTATATGTTCGACCTCTCCATCAATTAGCGCGTTAGCCTGTTTACTAGGCCCTTTATCTTTGCTGTTTGTTAAAAGTACTCGAAAGAGATTGGTGGCAATTTGTTCTCGCCTGCTTACGATCTCGCATTATCAATCTATCGTCGGAGTCATTCGTCTCATGGGCTATTCCGGAAGCGTCTGGCTTTTCTATCCGTCGGTCTCTTGTGATTGAACCCTGAATCAGCAGCTCCTTGATTCTATGTAGAAGGGCTACGTTAACTAAGGGGCATTTATTTAGTCTAGTTATTTGACTATCGCATAGTTTTTGTGCAACTGGCTCTTTTAACGAGAAGTGACCATAGTGCTATCCGTATAGTTAGTTTTGGACCGATTTTTTAAAAATTTATTTCATCATTACAATAGATAATGGATCGTCTGTACAGCCATTAAATTACTGATGAGTACCCATGGGTACCTGTCAGGTTGACCAAGACTCTTTGGTGCAGCGGAGGTAAGCTGTTATTATGTGTCGGGTGTTTGGTTTTTATTTTCTTTATACACTGTGCGTATTCTCAGTTACAGCTGCCTTATAAATTAACGATCAAACTAGCGAGGCTCTCCCCTGGGTTGAGGTAGAACTGTTATTTTTCTTTTTGATAACGATTTTATATTTTTCCCATCCTTGGTTTTCCTACCTCCACCCTCACCACATAACCTCACCGAAACCGAAACAAACTTACTCAGTTTCTTATTAATTTTCACGTTAAAATATCTTTATATTTTTGTAAATGCAAATATAGCCCACAATAATATCTTCTCTCTAGTAACACGTAGAAAAATACTATTCTACTTTAGAAGAATAGCGAGGACACACGAATTTTTCGAGGACGATAATATCACTTTTCCAAAGTTATCGGGTAAAAACTATTAGAAATGGGTGATGAGTGTAATGACAGTGGTCAAAATTCCTGAACTTCTGGACCACTGTATATCTTACGAGCATTAGTGTTGGGAAACTCAAGTCGCCAACTACGAGGATGGGCTTACACTATACCGCCGAACCAGACCATCCTGTTTAACATTTCCCCGATAGTGCTATGAAATGTTGGCACAACAACTAAGTTATCAACAGTTATCCCAACAAGTTAACTTATTTTGTTCATTGTTTTCCATTCTTTTATTTAAACTCATTAATTGTGAGGGAGGTTAAATCAGCTAATCCACTTGACCAACGATACTGTTCCCAGTGGCGGCTGCTGGCCCACCACTGGAAGGAACGAGGCTCCAACCTTTTTTACTTTCCTTGGCTCTAAAAAGTAGAAAGGGAAGTTATGTAATCGGCTGAAAGAAAAATTTTGAGCTTTCTTCAGATCTTTACGTTTCAGACCCTCCTGAGTCCAAAAAACACTATTTGGGAAAAAGGTCTGTGTGTGTGTATGTGAGTCTGTGAACGATTTTTTGGGGAAAACCACCGTACCAAATCAGCTCAAATTTGATATCTCGCCCGTAGGTTACCATAGAACGCCAAAGTAAGGTATGAACGAAATCCACCGAAAGTTAACTATAGTTATCATAGTGATCAAAACACCAAATATTTTTTTTCTCAAAAACGACTCTAACGGTTTTGATTTAATTGTTTACATTGATCACTCACGATAACGTAACTATTCCATAAAATTACCATTCGTGGGAAAATGACGAGAGCAGCACAATAAATTACCAAAATTTTCGACGTAATCGATTTTAGAGTGGTTTTTAGAGAAAACGACCGAACCAAATCACCTCAAACTTGATATCTAGCCCGCAGGTTACCATGGTTCCCGAACGAGTACGAGCAGCCCTAAAATACCGTAACTGTAAGCGCTACCGCTTCCTGCTGCTGTAAAGCGTTGTTTGACCAAGTTCAAAGCCGTGAATACCGAAAAATTATTATTTTTCATAGTTTCACAAATCTCCTTTTCTGAGTTAACTTGGCTTATATATCCGTTCAATATATATACAGAAATAATTATCGACAACGTAATGTGGGTATGGATGACTACAAGACACTCTGTAAGATCTATAACATCTGGTGAAGCAGGTAACCTGGAATATACGAAAATGTTCGAAAAAACAAACAAAACATTTTCGACACATTTTGATTTTTATCTCTGTTCAATGAAGGAACATTTATTGAGAACAATACGTAGGTATTCATTATTTGGAAACATCCTGTGAGTTTGGTGAAAATCGCTGGAGCCGTTTTGCCAAAAAGCGTAAAAATGCTATTCTTACTTCATAGGCCTATATATCCGTTCACTGTATTTTCATGGATATAACCTGACTACGATAGGACTACGAAAACTAAATATTCCCCGGGCGCCAGGCGCCCGTAAGAGCTTGTAGGCAATTAGCAGAACGTTGCGAATCGAGCTAGCGGGTGGTTTCGAAGAGACGAGAGGGAGGGAGTGCTAGCGACGAAGTGTTGACTTCCGCTGTAGTTCCCGCGAGTTCTTTCAATTAGTTGACTTTGGCTCACTATAATTACTGTAATTTCACTATACGCAGTTGTACACGTCGGATACTCATTCCATTCGACCCAGGACGTAAAAATACCTTGGAAACGATACAAAGCACGGCGTATTTGCGATTATACTGTGTTTTGTTAATTTTTTTAAACCATTTTTTGTCCATAACAACCATGGGCTTCGTCCGATCGGACTGCCGAGATGGCGGGCACAACTAGATATCAAATGGAATTTTTGTGCGGAAGAACGGGTTTTTTAGATCCCGTTAAAGGCACAAAACGGCCTGGACAGTGGACGGTGGAGGGAGGACAGTGGACAGAGGACGATGGGCGGGGGACGGCGGACGGACGTGGCACATTTGGGATCCCCGTCTCTTGAAACGTAAAGTATCAATTTTTGAGGGGGGGGGGGGGTTGTAAAAAATGTTTCCTGATCGACATGGTTGTTATTCAGAATGAATAATAAACCAAAACCACGCTAAAACCAATTTTCGTAGAAAATTTTGATAATATATTATGCTGCTCTCGTCATTTTCCCTCCAACGGGAATTTTATGGTATAAGTGTATGGTGTATGGTATATCTCTTACATCCCACCCCCCTTTCACCATCCTTTCGAACATCTCAGGTAAGACACCGAAGCGCTCTCTCCACTCTCGCAACTTGTGATTCCGAGTGGCGTACTTGTATTGGGTATACAAGTACCAAATTACTTCTTTTCATTTACGTGTTCCCTCTATTCAGACTACAACCACACAATTATTAATAAAGTATTTTAATTTTCCGTCTTTTTTTGTATTCGGTTATTCAAATCACAGTACCAAATCTGAGAATTGGCCCAATCCTAGAGAGCTGCCCTCCAGTGGATCACTATCCACAGACTATCGACAGAAGCAGGAGATCACTGGCCAGTTACCTGTTGAATTGGCTGTCGAGTGGTTGGTTGAGAAGTGGAGAGTGAAATCGGAGCTTCCCCCCCCCCCTTGCTTTGGGCTGAACTCCTTGCGGATCTCACCAGGCAATGTAAACTTGCTGCCTTCGACGAATGGGCGTTAGAGAAATGGCAAGCGAGATGGGAATCCTCGTCAAAGGGTCGTGACACATATGAGTTTTTCCACAACATCCGTGAACGTCTTTCAAGAAAACGGGTTGAGTCAGACCACTGGACGAGCCAGTTCCTTACTGGACATGGTGACTTCAAGGGGGTCTCCACTTCTTTTCACTCTAAGACTCTCCATCGAGCACGTCTTTGCGCCTCCAGTGCGGAGGAAACAAGAAAACACGTGCTGCTACACTGTAGTTTGTATTACAGCGAGCGGCGGTTGTTGGCAGGGCAGACGAGCTTAGCAACCTTCTCCATAACGGTTCTAAGGATTTTGATTAAACTTTCAAATTATCTTTTGCTAGTTAGTATAAAACGGTTCCTCTCTATAAATACCCCCACGAAAATACGATGAACGGACTTTTAGGCAAGCTTCAACGATTTTCATCAAACTCACAGAATGTTCTCAAATAGTTTATACCTATATAGTGTTCCGTATAAATCTTCCTCTGATAGTACAGAGATAAAAACTAAAATGTGTCAAAAATAATGTTTTTTTAACCTTTTTTTAATTTTCTTGCTAACTGCCACACTGTATTTGATACATCTTCTAGCAACCCATACCCACATTTGTGTATCTGTCTGTTGAACGGGCACATAGGCTATGGTAATTCGGAAAGGGAGATTTGTCGCACATTAACTTACTGTCTCTCCAATTTTCTCAGAAACAGCTCTAACGATTTCAATCAAACTTATGGTGTACTCTCAACTAACTAGTGCCTTCATTTTGTTGTGTGTAAACGAACATACAGCGCCCGTATATACGACAGGTTTTAATTTACGGAGGTTCTGAAAAGTTGTATGTTGCTACCTACCAGATATTTTTTTCCAAAGCTCACCTTAAATGGGACAGTGCAACCAAAAAAGGAGAAACTAAGTAAGTGAGGAGGGCAGACGAGCTTAGGAACCTTCTCCATAACGGTTCTAAAGATTTTGATGTGGGCGCCCAGACTACTCTACGCCAGCTGTTGGATTGAACGACTCTAAGAACGCCAGCTGATACACCCAGTCAACGCATCCCCTCAGCTCTTTTCTTGCACCACACACTGCACTAGGACATGATCAATGATGCAACCCTTATTCCCACCATGCCACACCCCTGTAACTAATCCTGAACAAATCCAGGACCAGCCACAGCTTGTGTGACACCCGAGACAGATGCAAGAACAGAATAATAGTAGAGAGAGATGGAACACTGAGTCCCCCAGATCAAACCAGAGTGTGAATGGACACAAATGGTACGCTACATGGGAACCTAGCCAAGCATACACGTGAGGTCACATCATTATCTCGAGACTTCTAAGTTTGGGTGGTGCAAATGGGGAGGAAGACACGCTTGGGTGGTGAAAATTGGGAGGAAGACACGCTTGGGTGGTGAAAGTTGGGAGGAAGACACGCTTGGGTGGTGCAAATGGGGAGGAAGGCACGCTTAGTTGGTGCATATAGGGAGGAAGGCACGCTTAGTTGGTGCATATAGGGAGGAAGGCACGCTTGGGAGGTGCAGGTTGGGCTAGTGCATGTATGAGAAAGCACACTGCAGCGGTGTAAGTAGGGGAAAGTACTGTAATGTTCGGGGCCGATCGTTTTGTTTCCCCAATTTGAGTAAATTGAAAACTCCTTCTTCTCGGGGAAGGGGGCGGACAACCAACCAGGGATATGTTATACGAGGGGGGAGCCTGATCCGTGAAGGAGGGCGTCTCACCACACAAATGGGCTTAATGGACAAAGAAATCAAATTTATATGGAAAAAAATATATAAAATAAAAGCTGCTGCGGCTCACCTTGCTCTCGCTCAAAATAAATAGCGAGATGATAAAGTATAATGCTCAATATTTCGTCTTCGCGGTGAAATCTCCTTTTCCGATTTTCTTTAGCAGTTCGAAGCGACAACGGGCGACGACGGCGGCAACCTTCTGAGGCTCCGCCGGCCTCTTCAACCGCAGGGCCCGGCTTCTCCTTCCCTTGGAGGGGCTGGCGCTCAGTGGGGACGCGGCTTCCCGCGCTTTTTTCGCCGCGTCCAAAATTGTGCCTTCACAGTACATTGAAAGGGGCGGTAGGGGTAATTGCAGTGAGGTGGTGAAAGTTGAAGGAGCTTACTGAGGTCGTGCAAAAGGGGCTAACACAGAGGGGCAGTGAGTAGGAGAAAGCGCATGAAAGAGATGCAAAAAGAGGTATTGCAGTGAGGAGAGGGTACGGATTTGGGCATGGGATTTAGAGGCGAGACCTAGTGCTGTCTTGTGTGAAATGGTCAATGATACGTGAGATGATAACGGTTGGGAGGTCGAGAGGATAAGGAATGTTGGTAGGACAGAACATTGAAGTAGGCGGAAGGGTGACGCAAGACGACAGCGTGCAAGAGAAACAGGATGTGAGGCTTGGGCTATAAAGGATGCGAGCTGGGTGAAATTGTACCGGAGAGAAACGATTAGGAAGAAGAAACGGAAAAGGGTGTAGGCAAACTACAGTTAGGGTTTGGAGAAGTGGGATGTAAGACATAAATGGCGTTTGGGCATAGGGAACTAGTGATCAGGGCGACGCGTAGTTATGGGAGCAGAAAAACAAGTAGGAGGATGAGACGAAAGGAGGTGTAAGTAAACTATGTGAATGTAGTAAGGTGGTCAAAGGGGCCTTGGCGATGGCACTTGAATTTTGGAATGATCGGGTGTGGAAGGTAGAAAGGGTAGAGGAAAGCTGTGCTGGTGTAGCATTGAAGGCACCGAATGTTAGGGCAAGATGGTTGGGGCTGCGGTAGGGTACAACAGTTGGGGTTTAGATACGTAGGATGTGAAGATCTAAAGGGCGTTGGGGTATGGGGTACTAGAGATGAGGGCTGAGTCGAGTCATAGGGGCAGAAAAACAGGTAGATGGATGAGACAAAAGGAGGTGTAGATAATCTATGTGAATTAAGTGAGATGGTCAAAGGGGGCTTGGTGACAGCACTCGAACTTTGGTAAGTGGGCACAAGGTTCTGAGAGCAAATGCTTGTGTTGAGGGACTCGAAACACCAACATAATGCTTTTGTTCTTTTGTTCATGCACTTTGGCCCAAATATTGAGGCGAGGAAAGGTTGATCTAAACCCCCTCCCCGAGATTCCGTATAATTCGCGCCCTCGCGGCTTTAGGCACAAGGAGCTGAGAGGAAGGGTTTGTAGTGAGGGCCTTGTAGAATCGATTTGTGCTTGGGCTGTGTGGAACTTTTAATGTTTGCGGGTTGCATAAATAAAGGCGGGAACCAAGAGGAGCTGAGGGCTACCTCTGAAGAGGAGGAGCTGATGGCTCGCTCCTATAATCTACTATGGGAAGCCAGTTCACGCTATTCCGAGACTTACTTTGTGTTACATTGGTCGGCAGCGATCTGAAGTTGGAAGAAGCAGACGCGGGCGGTTGACCGGCGGCGATGCTACCATTTCGAGTGTTGTGGGGCTTCACTTGGGTAAAGGTGGTTGGAAGTTCGCAAGGACGGGGCCGTTGCGAGAAGCTAATTGGCGCTTGAGTGGCGGGGCGATTTAGTGATGAGTCCAGCGAAGAGATCGTCAGGGGAGCGGCGAGCGACAGCGGCGGTGGAGAGTTACCGCAGGTAGGCGAAGTTAGAGCTGGTGTCACAACGGATGGTGTTGGCGAGAGGCTGGTTGTGAGTTTCGATGTTGACGCGTGTGGAAGAGACAGAGGAGTTGCGGTGGGCGCCGGAAGACGAGAAGGCGCAGACACGATTATCGTTTCTGCTTCTTTTCGCCGGTTGAAACGCGTAGTGGGCATGGTGGCGTTAACGTTCAGTTCTGGATGCTCGAAAGCTAACGAAATCCGGCCTTGAGGACCAAATGTTGGGTGCACGAGAGGGGGAGCTGAGGATCGCAATAAAACTGAAACTCGGTGAGCGTGAGGAGGACTATATTATACGTGCATGCGGAATTGAGTTGAATTAAAATTGAGGTGAGTACAAATGTGCGGCACAAGGGCAGTACTTGGAACGCGTGAACTGGCGCGGACAACCGTATGCGAGAGTGAGAAGTTACTGGGGTGGTAGTTGGAAGTAGAATGATTTTGTAAGAGCTCCGTCGTTGATAGGAAAATGAAATTGGGAGAAAGAAATACAGAAAGGGGAAAACCTCGGAAAGGGGGCTGGGGGACGGTCGGAAACAATGACGTATGGAAGTCCGAGGTCAAAGACTCTAACCACTTTGACACTTTTTGTCGAACACTACTTCTTGAGGCAACGTACCCAGCTCAGTTTCATCACAAGATTAAAGAGTATAGGAGACAGAGGGTCTCTCTGCCGAAACGCCACACCTTATTTTCACGTCCCCAGACATGTCCCATGCAACTGACAGTGATCACTTGGGGTGCTTCAGTCGATACTGTCTATAGGAGCGCACACGATCTACAGGAGCACAGCCGTCTTGGATTGAGCCAGTACTCACTTTTGATTGGATAGCTGTTGACCCCGGCAGAACAGAGAGCTGACATAATCCATGAGTCAATCAGAAGCACCCACACCACGGAGGCAATTGGCCAAGGTCTGGTGGTATGTACATTTGGATCGACCTTTTAAGAGTGGGCCAAACATCTGTTACCATTCAGGGGCATTTTACGGATCTAATATAATTCATAAAATTCTTCGCGTCAATGAGGTTGAATGTTTCATAGATGTCGGCTTTAAAGAGTATTAGGTACTTGAGCTTTGGAGCTAAGCATGCTTTACGAAGTTAATAATATCTGTTTCCAGTTTTTCTTCGCTAATTTCTACCGTTATTCTCATTTTAGAATCATATTACTTTGCTTGTTTTTTTTGTTTTTTTCAATTATAGGAAAATGGGGTTTATGTTTTGTGGTACCCATTATTATTTGGTGTTTTCCATGGTTCACCGGACTTCCCGAAATGGGAATGGTTAATGCATCATTGCCTATGAAATGAGTGAATGGCGTGTTGGATTTTTCCGAACCCTCTAGAGAACTGAGTCGGCTGTCTCCTAAGTAAGCCATGGATTGGTTCCCCCTAGTTTGTGTGATCTGCGTCCTTCGGGCTTAATATTTGGGCTATCTTTTGTGATTCTATGAGAAACTCAGATATTAAAGTTTACGTATCTGTTAGGTGAGTCCGTCTCCTCTGGCTGGTGAGTTGCTGTAGGCAAGCGCTTTCGATGTAAAGACATCATCGTCTGGCCGTTAAGTCAGTACTGGAGTCAGTCAGTTGGTCGTGGTCTTTATATACGAAAGGAAGGTAAACGGGATGATGGAGCGTCGGGGAAGGGTCGGGGAGAGGAGGTCATGTACCTCAGGGGGGAAAACCCTAAAGGTGAATGGAACGTATTGAATGATCTGTCAATTGTGGAATTTCCGTCTTTTTTGTGTAGGGTGTCTGTAAATCCGTCAGTTGGTTGTTTTCGTTTGTGTAGTGTTTTGAGTGGTGTGAATATGGTGTCGCATTTTGTGTTGATTTGTTCATTTATGATCTGTCCATTGAAGTTTTTTTGTTTATAAATTTCCATGTTTTCTAATATGTTCAGTTTTCGTCCTTTGTATTGTTTGTGTAGTAAGGTGGTACAGTCCTGTATTTTGGTAGGTTCGTGTCCAGTTGTTTTGAGATGGTTAGCAAAGTTTGAATCGTCTTTGTTCCTATTAAGAGATTTAATGTGTTCTGAGTATCTGGTCCCTATTTTTCGTCTTGTCTGTCCTATGTATGCGTTTGTACAAGTACAAGTTATTTTATATACCCCACTTTGGTCGAGTGGGTCTGTCTTTTCAGTCTTAGCAGTTAGTCTGGTTCTAAGTGTGTTGTCCGTACGTAATGAGATTTGTATACCTTCCTTCCGGAGGATATTAGTTATTCCGTATATTTTTGGTCCTGTGTACGTGAATGTGCAGCGTCTTGTTAAAGTCTGTGTATTCTGGGTTTTTGAGTCGTTTGTTTTGGATTCATATTGTCTTAATAATTTGTTTATTGTTTTTTTGGAGTAATCGTTATTTTCTGCGATAGTATTGATAGTATCAAGTTCTTTTATGTAATTTTGTGCGGGTAGTGGGATAGTTTTTAGTCTCCGTATCATGTGTCTAAATGCACTTAGTTTATGTTGTTGTGGGTGGTTTGATGTAAAGTGTATGGTCGTGTCGGTAGCAGTAAACAATAAACAAATTATTAAGACAATATGAATCCAAAACGAACGACTCAAAAGCACAGATCACGCAGTATTGGATCGTTTTTAAAGAGTGTCTAACAAGTTCCGAAAGCCTCCTTGCAATTTCTGTCCTCTATGTTGATTTAACTGTTTTTCTTCAGTCTTTGCGTTAATAGTTTAGTGGTTTTGGTTAGGTTTTTCAAAAAGCAAAGATAAAAGCCGAGCAAACTGATGAAGCTTTCTTTTTTACTTTCCTTGCTCTACGAAGTAGAAAGGAAAGTTATGTAATCGGCTGAAATAAAAATTTTGAGTTCTCTTCAGATCTTTACGTTTCAGACCCCCCTGAGTCCGAAAAACACTATTTGGGAAAATGGTATGTGTGTCTGTGTGTGTGTGTGTGTGTGTGTCTGTGAACCGTACCAAATCCGCTCAAACTTGATATCTCGCCCGCAAGCCTTCATGTGACGCTAAAATAAGGGTTTGGACAAAATCCACCGAAAGTTAACTATAGTTATCATAGTGATCAAAACACCAAATATTTTTTTTCTCAAAAACGGCTCTAACGATTTTGATTAAATTTTTTTGTGTTGATAGCTCTTAATAAGGCTATTATAGCATGAAATTCCCATTTGTGGGAAAATGATGAGAGCAGCACAATAAATTACCAAAACTTTCGACGAAATCTATTTTAGCGCAGTTTTTAGAGAAAACCACCGTACCAAATCAGCTGAAACTTGATGTCTAGCCTACAGGTTATCATGGGACGCAATAATGAGGGTATGGGCAAAATCCACCGAAAGTTAACTATAGTCATCATAGTGATCAAAACACCAATTTTTTTTTCTCAAAAACGGCTCTAACGATTTTAATTACATTTTTTATGTTGATAGCTCTCAATAAGGCAATGATACTATAAAATTCTCATTTGTGGGGAAATGACGAGAGCAGCACAATAAATTATCAAAATTTTCGACCAAAAGCGTTTTTTCCTTATAAACTCCGCTGGAATTCTTGTAGAATGTTAAAAAAAATTGGTATTGTAGTCCAATCCAATACCTAAAGGGTGAGTGTTTAAAAACGCTCATGAGATACATGGGGCTCACTCCAGAAATTCCTGAATTTCAACTACTGCCGTTTCGCTTAATACTAGTTCTAACAGTTATTTTCCAATAACTCTGCAAAAGTGATTACTATCCTTTTTTTTTAAATCTTGTTTACAGCCTCATTAGTTATCTGTGTACCGATTGCTCAATAATGGTCCTGCAATGAGTACGAGCAGCACAATAAAATCTGGAACTGTAAGCGCTACTGCTTCCTGCTGCTGTGAAGTGTTGTTTGACCAAGTTCAAAGGAACTGAGTGATAAATGAATTGATTAAATAGAATTAGCCATGTACAAAGTGAATTGTTGTAGAGCTAAGGAAAGTTGTGTGTTGCAACGCACCAGATATTTTTTTTGGTTGTGGTCTTCGGGAATGAGTAGTTTTTGATCGCCTCAATTTTTTTCGGGTCTGGCTTGACTCCCTCGTCAGTGAACTTCTTTGCAAAGAAAATGAGTTTTATCTATTTGAACCTTTAAATGGGCATTCCTCAGTCATATTTATCTCATTTTTAAAGTCCAATTCATCTATCAAATTTTAGGTACCACGACTCCGGTTTTGACACAAGCAAGCTGTCTTGTGATTGCCTTGAGTTGCCAGTTTTGAGAAGATATTCTTGTTGATCCTCGGCTCGTACCATACGTCAGATAGGATGAAATCTTCTTTCTTCCCGTTCACTTCAGCTTCAACATGAATGTTTCCTTTTCCAACAGCTTTTACTACGTCTCATGCAGTTGCAACTGTTTTCCGATTGGAAAAAGGAACAAACTTTTGACAAAGTTCCTTCTGAGACGAAACACGGTTTGTGACACCATTGTCTTCGTACCATGTGTCACCGCACTCACTTTTCTGGATATCATTATTCTCAACTGAAAGTAGCTCTGAATGTCCGATCTCCACGTTTTGCTTGCTCTGAGTTCAGTTGGAGGTCTTCCATCGCTTTTCAACTTCTCACAAATCATGTGTCTTTGCTCTTGCAATAATGGCACGTCACGTGCTTTCTTTTGACGCTTTTCTTTGGAACGGTGGACGTTGTGGAAGCAGCCAAAGCTTGTTGACGGTTTCCACACTTATCTGTAAGGGTGAGTTGTCTCTCAAATGCGCACGACTGTTCTGTTAAGTTATCAATTGTCATATTCTTCTTTGACATCAATTGCTAACCACTATTGAATGAAAAGTATTCTTTGTTAAGTCGTCTATAAAACTCATTGAGTACATCTTAACAGATTTACGAGTTAAATTTTAATAGGAGGCACTCCCAATGACCATTTTCGGTTGAGAAAGCCGTCTTATCTATGCTGTCGGGGTGCATTTCAATGTGATTAAATCCCGGCTTTAGGTCGATTGTTGAAAAGTACTGACAGCGTTCAAATTTGTCTAGCAGTGAAGATATATCAGGTAGGCAAGCCTGAATTTTGGTTTCCCGGAAATTCATTCTAAAGCCTCCTTGTGGCTTGTGGTTTAAAATGGGATCTTTGTTGCGACGGTGCCCTATTTTGATATTCTGGTTTCGCGACGTTGGGACGATTAAATTGCTGGTGTGGCTGAGGATTTGGGTACTAGTTAAACGTTTGCAGGCAATAATTGTTATTTTGCCGGAAATTATTGCCGTAATTAGGTTTAAACCTGTCTTTCTCTGCTGTAAAAATTCGGACGACTGTCTATTCAAACTTCCCACTTGGTAATCGCCTGAACTAGAGGTTCCGGCTGACGATTCCTTTGAAAACTTGCCATAGGATCTTTCAAATGGGACAACAAAACTCTTAGCGTTAACTTTTCGTAGGGGCGAGTCAAATTTTCCGGTGTGTTGGATTTATGATTTTCTATGTAAGCTACGATGTTGTTTAATTGTTTTTGTAGCTTTTTGAAGAATTGGACAGTTTCTCTCCCTCATTTTGTTTGATTCGAGTTAACCCTATGTTGAGTGTCGTGGCGCCTTTGTTCCTCTCAATTAGGCAGAAGCTTGACGATTCGTGCCTCCCTTCACGCCTCCTCTTTCCTTGCCGCCGCCTGCTTCTCATTTTTGCTTCGGATCGCAGAGAGAGAGATCAAGCGTCCCATCGACTCGTGTTTTAGTACTGGTTGTTTCCAATAATATCCCTTTGTAGGCTCACAAATCGAGCGATTGCCTCCTGTCCTCATCATTCACCTCTTCCGTCCTTCCATTACACCGGTCGGTTCCTTTCTGCTCCCCTTTTTATTCCCTTAAAATTCGACACCTCCGCAGCACGAAGGTAATGAGTTAGGTAATATCTCTCAAATAAGTTTGATTAGCATTTATAGTTCACATTGAGCGTGTAAATGTCTTTTATATCAGTGTAAGGTTCTAATAGTGCTTGTTTGATGTCGCGGAACGACTCCAAATTTTTACTGTATTAATTCTACTGCTTGCCCTTGTATTTTCGAAATCATTATGGCCACGAGCATCCGGCCGTAATACCGGGAAACCGTCTTACTCCTGTTCGTTGAAGTACCTTTCGAACAGGCATTCGCAAATGTGGGGGAACGTTTGCAGTAGCTCTGGTTCCCCTTTAAATCGGGATCAGCTCCAGGTACTCGCGTGGGATTCTGCCCCCTTCGGGTCGATTTCCTATTGCCAATCGTTGCGTAGGGTGTTGCCCATGATCGATGGATGTTTGTTGTGTTTGTAGCTGTTGTATTAATTCTTCTTGAGAAGGATATTGAGCCACAATGTTTAGTGTAGTTGTGCTCGTTTCTTCAGTTAATGGTCCCAAGGGTCAGAGCTTGTAGTGAACGCATTTCTTTATTGTTTTAGTAATTTTGGCGTTAATGTGTCCCTGGATTTTTTTGTGTAGAGTTTACCTCGTAGTATGCAAATTATAATAAGAGTTGGGGCTCAATAAACGTTAACGAGAGTTTACAGGAAAGGAAGTTGACTCACAGCTTTCTCATGAAGTCGGCTTCTGCAGAAGTGCTGACTTGTAAGAGAAGCGGCGACGAGATTTCCTGACGTCAAGGGCTTTGCTAGATGAGCAAAACGTGAAGATGCGTTGTTGCTTGAGGTCGATGTCGAAGGTCGGCGACGAAATGAGTTGTTCCTTTAACTCCGGACGAAAGCGAGCTGCCCAATTAGCTCGACAGACCTTTTTTTCAGCCTGAGTGCAAGAAAAGAGTATACTTCAGTTATCAGCGATGAAATATTTTTAGTTTACCGCTTTTGTGGTCTTCAGCGGGGTGCCTCTGTCTGTTTTTCTAACTGGTTTGTCCTCTTCTTGAGCTCCGTTCCCGAAGCGCGCCCTCTTCTGCGATGTTCCGTCGTGAATTTGGCAGTTTCTCGATGTTCCCTCGAAATCTCGGATCTGGAAGGAATGTGCCACCTAAAAGTTCTTCTTAGGGATGAAGATGTTTTTAAAAACAACTTTTTAATTGTAACGCAAATAAACTTGAAATTAAAAAGATTTGACAGGTACATACACCGGCGGGGTAAGACAGCTAAATGAGTACACACCAAGCTGAGCTCGAGAGGGGGTTTAAATAGGTTCACATAGCCGACGCAGCGACTTAGTTGATGCGTTTTCATGGTCGGCTATGAGTCACGATGTTTACAATCTTGTCGCAGGTGGTTTCCTGGTATTCGGTGCGTCACATTACTTATAGTTTAAATAAATGAAAAACTGAGTAGTGTCAGCATTTTGTTCTGTATATGCGTTGTTATCAAATTTACTCGGAGTTCAATGGAAATGAAAACCAGAAGACCGTCGGAAAGAAGACAATGCCCATTTGACGACTCAATTACTTGGAACATTAAAACGTCTCCGCATTGAGACATAATTTCCATAACTTCAGTTAATAAGAGACTTAATATTCTGTTTACTTTCAAGCTACAGAAAAAAGTGGAGGGCTCAAAGAAAATTGTGAAGGGGAGAAATGCTTACATGAGGTGACGATGGCATACAGATGGAACATTACGCGAGGGCTGCTACTATATTCGCTGCCGCTTCCTCTTTCCCTTAAACGTTAGCGTACCGTTTAATTACTGGAATGGGTGCTTTCCTTCTTTTCCAACACGGCTCGCCAACGCTTAACACCCGTAATATAACTTCTTCAAAATCTAATTAAAAGATGCAAATGTCACAAGTTATTCGACGGTAGGTTTTATTGCCGCTTTGTGGTTTGAAACTCGGAAGCGATTTTCTGCTCTCGTTGAGGAAAGCGAACAATCTTAATTGAGGATGGGGGGCTTCAAACTTGTTGTTAAGAAAGAATTCATTATGTACAGAGTTCATCACCACAATACTAAAAGCGCAAGTGCTGCCCAAAATAAACATATTAATAAATAATGCCTGATCTACAGAGACTTCCTATGAGCTGATGAACTAAACTTCTGACCTCCTCCCTCAAAGCAAACATGCCCTATTAGCTGATGTACAGTAGAACTAAACTTCTGATTGTTGTTATATAATTTTAAAGGCAATTCGGCGCACTAGTGGCTGACAGCCATCAACCCCTCAACTCAACCATCCCCGCTTACTCCTTGAACTTGGCCTTTGGTGTGCTATCATACGCGTAGCTGCTACCATAGACAAGATAGCGCGCAATAAAAATTATTGCCTGTCCGAGGGGTAACATCTCGCAATGTTAAGTATACGTATTAAGTTACGCCGAGACAGTTGTAGTGTACGAAGCGCGTCGTAATTGATGAACGTTACCCCTTATTTTGACGTAAGGGTGGTGCATGTTGTAACGTGAAAGAAGAAGGATATGGATGCGGCTGGGTGTCTCCTCTCGCGCTAATTAAAGCACCTATCGAGTCGCTTGGAATGGCGCTCGTCTGAGGAGAAGAAAGGTTTGAGGAGAGAAAAATGTTTATGCTTTTCCCTGGCGGATTTTTTTTGGAGCACGTTCCCGATTTTCCTGTTCCACCACATCCGTATGGAGTCAGAACAAACATAAATAATGATTTGTTAAGCATAATGATGTACACTCTCCCATCATCATTTAAGACTGCTCGCACTCGTTCGGTAATGGGTACGAGCATATCAGTATTCACCAAAGGTTCTAGAAATAATGCATACCGAGCTTGACAAAATGTTGCACAGGGGTGTTGTGGAGCCTAGT
The DNA here is from genome assembly GCA_020466155.1 of Pachypeltis micranthus. NCBI lineage: Eukaryota > Metazoa > Arthropoda > Insecta > Hemiptera > Miridae > Pachypeltis > Pachypeltis micranthus. Next base: position 52,895,011 of record CM035773.1, read on the forward strand.
CATTCCGCCTGGGCCTCACCTGTAGTAATGGTTCGAAAAGGAGAAAAATATCGATTCTGCATTGATTTTCGTAAAATAAACAACCTGACGAAAAAGGATTCCTATCCTATGCCAAACATCAGCACTCTGCTCGACAGTCTCCGGCAAGCAGCATACTTATCAAAGCTTGACTTGAAACAAGCGTTTCTTCAGGTCCCGCTCGCTAATGAGAATAGCACGGACCTCACTTCATTTATTGTCCCAAATAGAGGGCTGTTCAGGTTCAATACCATGCCGTTTGGCCTAACCAATGCACCGGCTACTTTCCAGCGTTTAGTTGATGCAGTTTTCCTCGATTTGTATCCGCAAGTCATTGTGTTCTTGGTTGACATTTTAGTGTGTACCTCCGACTTTCGGACACGCTGCGCACTTTTGAAGGAAGCCGGTTGAGGGAAAATGGTCTTCAAATAAATCCCGAAAAATGTGAGTATAGTTGCCAAGAGGTTCGATACTTGGGGTACCGCGTGAATGCTGAGGGAATTAGTGTAGATACTGAGAAATCTATTGCTGTCACTGCATACCCCCCTCCAAGAAATCTCACAGAACTTCGTCGATTCCTAGGAATGGCTGGTTGGTACCGAAGGTTTATTCCAAACTTTTCGTCAATTTCTGCTCCTCTCACCGCACTCTTGAACAAAAGAACACCCACAGTGGGTGTGGTTACAAGCTCAAGAGGATGCTTTTAAGGAGCTAAAAGCCGCCTTGACAACCTCTCCTATTCTAGGTCGACCTGACTTTAATTTGCCTTTTGCACTTCAAACGGACGCCAATCAGTTTGGCGTGGGTGCTGCATCAACACAGGTTCAAAAGGGAGTAGAACGCGTAGTAACGTTCTGTTCACGGTCACTCTCTGTGGCTGAAAGGAACTACTCTGTAACTGAGAAAGAGTGTCTTGCAGTCATTTATAGGATTGAAAAGAATCGTCAGTACCTAGAAGGTAGTGAATTCCAGGTGATAACTGACCATTCATGTTTGAAATGGCTGCTGTCGTTGAAAACCCCTACAGAACGACTGGCTAGGTGGATTCTACGTCTCCAACCTTACACGTTTACAGTCACATATCGAAAAGGGAAACTCAATCATGTATTTTTTTGGAGCACGTTCCCGATTTTCCTGTTCCGCGATATCTCCCGTTCTCTTCCCGAAGAAATCTCTGTACCTTAGAACTTCATTTTTTGTTCGAACGAAGAGAGAAGACTGCACAGTGTACAAGTCGGTGGACTAGTTTATTTATTTTTCGGCAGGCCTTAGGTTAGGTAGGAGAAGACACTATTCTTTTTGTTCTTTCTACCCAAGTCGTCATTTTAAATTAGTTTTGTGACAGTTGAATTTTCTTTTCTTTTCTTTCCTCCTTCTTCAATATTTCTATTTGTTTTTATTTCAATTCATGGGTTCATCCCCACAAGCGGATTATTTTCTTTCCCGTTCATTTTAAATTCTACAATGTGGAACTAAGCGTAGAATAGGCTTTGTTCAGCGGGTTGGAGAGGGGGAAACTAACCACACCCGTACGGAGTCAGAACAAACATAAATAATGATTTGTTAAGCATAATGATGTACACTCTCCTCTTTACCAGAGTGAATTGACGTAGAGCTGAGAAAAGTTGTGTGTTGCAACGCACCGGATATATTTTTTAAACATTCTAGTAACATTTCATCGGAGTTTAAAAGGAAAAACAGCGCTAAAAATTTTGATATCTTATTGTACTGCTCTCGTCATTTCCCCACGAATGGGAATTTGATGATATTGAGAGTTATCAATGTAAAAATGTAATCAAAATCGTTGGAGCCGTTTTTGAGAAAAAAATATTTGGTGTTTTGATCACTATGATAACTATAGTTAACTTTCGGTGGATTTTGTTCATACCCTTATTTTACCGTCCCATGGTAACCTGTGGGAGAGATTTCAAATTTGAGCCGATTTGATACGGTCGTTTTCTCTAAAAACCGTTCACAGACACACATACACAAACACACACAGACCATTTTCTCACATAGTTTTTTTCGGACTCAGCGGTTGAACGTCGATTATTAGGAAACGTTCGCACCAGTTAGAGTTCCATACGCAGCTCCTTAGTGTCGCTGCCGAAGAAAACCAGGCAGCTGGGCGTATTCACAGCATACCTCATTGCTGAACTTGAAGAAACATTGAAACATTTTTGGTGAACATAATTCTTCAAGGGAGTTCAAATGAAAATTCGGAACTTTGGAACAGGGCCAAACAAATGTTATCAGACATGAAAAAAGGGAATAAAGAAAAAGTTTGTCTTTCCGCTGCCCCAAAGGGAAAGGAAAGAATAGTAATCGTGTAGAAAAAAGAATTTGGGTTTTCTTCAGATCTTTACGGAATAAATATTCCTCTGACCGTCCATTGAACAGAGATAAAAATCAAAATGTGTCGAAAATAACGTTTTTTCGAACAGTTCCGTAAATTCCAGGGTAACTGCTTCACCTTATTACTACCTTCACATATTACAGAGTGTCTTTTAGTCACCCATAACGACATTTCGTTCGCTATAATTATTTCTGTCTGTAAGTGTTGAACGGAGATATAAGCCAAGTTAACTCAGAAAAGGAGATTTGTCGAATATTAATTTATCGGTATTCCAATTTTCTCACAAACGGCTTAGACGATTTCGATCAAACTTACGAATGACACTCAACTAACTTGTTCCTACATTTTGTTCTCTATAAATGTTTCTGTAGAAATGCGTTGAACGAATATATATCGCCCGCGTATGTAGGTGGTGTTCGAACTTGAAGGGATTGCGGAATGATGTGTGTTGCTACGCACCGCTCGTTTAAGATAGAGATTCATGGTTTGTCCTCTTCGCCTTCTCTTCAAGTTTTGTCTCATATTGTTCAGCCTATTGTCAAGAATCTTGATGTACAGTCAGGAAGGTTTCTGGCTCGTTACACACCTTGAGAAAGATCGGTAATTTCACTCCCCCAAACTTAAACACATTCTAAGTAAGTCTTTACTGCTTTCTTATTTTTCTTATTGTAGAATTTTTTTTACTAGGCTCTCCAGTAGTGCTTGTCAATGCTTACAAGTGTGTTTCAATTCAATAGTTCGCTATGTTTTCAACAAAGCACGCTATGGTCGCATTTTTCAAGTATGCAATTATATTACTCAATGTACAATGAACTACTTTTTCAAAATTAGAATTGTTTGGACTGATTAGTGGGAGGGAACCCATCTCTCAGTACCTTCGTGTCCTTAACGTGGCCTCACACCTGACTGTTTTTCTGGGGAAGTCGCTCAGGATTGCTGGGGCTGAGCCTTGGAATTCCCTTCCCCCCAATCGACGATCTTGCATCTGACCCTTCACCTTCCGTTCCCTCATAGAGGAACACTTTGAGACGGGCACCACGGAATAATACATATGTGAGTTTATGTGTGTATGTGTACATACGTGTTGTTTGTCTTTCTTTCGATAATGTACCTAACACCACCCATACCAGTTTTTTAAATTTCTCAAATAAGATAGCACTTAACATTCCCCCTCCCCCCGGGCCATGAGGGCTGTAATGTAATTGTAATATACTTGTCCATAAAGTTCAAGATTTATTATTGGTGAAGAATCAAGTAACAGTTTTTTTGTGTTGTTCGTGAGGGCATTTGTGTTCTTTATTCAGCTGAAGTGTAAAAGTCGAACGTGTTTGATCCCTCTACGGCTTATTTTTTATTCATTCCTCCCTTATTTTACTCGTCCTGACTCACGTTCTTAATCCTGTTTAATTGCTCGTTGCTCTTCTCCGATAGACGGGGGAGAGAAGCTGACTCAGCTCAACCTCCAACCCCAGCCCTAGCGGTCACTGGCTGGTGGATGTTGTGGCAACAGGCTTGGAATTCAAAAGCGGAAGTGGAATCCCCCCTCTTTCTCGCCATGTGGAAAGCGGATCTCTCACATTATTGCGCATTCCTACCCAACTTATTTCTTCGTGTCTTACCGCAATTTGTTGAACCTATTTTGCGCCTTTCACTCTCTCGGTGCTAAACAAGAGAGATGATATAGTGGCTTATCCTCTGAATCTCTCGGCATTTCTCGAGAGTTCAGAGTTGTTATGAGCCGAATACTGAAATTTTGATGATCATTTCATATTTCCTGGTGTAGCAATTTCAGCTTACAAACGTCGGAATAAAACTAGTTCATCTGTTGACGTGGATGCGAGTATGACTGAGGGTTATCCTAGAAATAATTGAGGTCTACAAACACCGTTTTTTGAGAAACTAGTCTGTGCGTGTGCCTGTGTCGTGCCGATTGTAAGAAACCGCCTGAACCCTGAGAGTGTTGGGCATGACTAAAATTACAGGCACTCAAACTCTGGCGTAGTTGTTTCTTGAGAATTATCTACTAGGCTACAAACAAGAAAGGGGCCTTACTTAGGTGTCATGCGGTGCAGTTGTGGGCTGCGTAGCATCATATACTTATTGCAACAACATGCGTGGTCTAGCGAAGTGGCAACTCACGTTTCTACAGAGTTCGGATTAAAGGATCGGATTATATCTACGTGATGGAATTGTATTGAATCAACGAGCGCAAAATAATGTAAGGCTCGTTTCTGGAGACGTAACGTGAGCCCAATCGAAGGAACAAGTTTGACTTTGTTTGTTCAGAGATTTACAACGAATAGGAAAAAGAAGAAACGATTCAATCCTGAGGTGCCGTCAAATTTCTCTTCGAAAGAGATTTGAACGAGAGCGTTGATTTTTTTATCGTGGTTCGGCGGAACGAAGGGAAAATACGTTTTTCTCTGTCGTTTTCTCTTTTGCTCCGAAAAAGACTCACAACCCGAGGAAGGTAATTTCATGAGGGCGTCAATCGGTCGAAGCAAATGACGAAATAGGCCAAACTCCAAAACCCAAACCCAACTCCGAACCTGAGAGCGTGAAGATCCGTCGCAGGATTTCCATTTTTTCCTAACGATCCGTCCAAAATAACTTTTATCCCGTGAAGGTAGTCTTTATTACTCGCGTCAGCTTGACGTTGTTTGGAAGTAAAGTACTCGTTTAGTAATCTGTGCGGAAGACATGTAAGAATATTTAGACATTCGCGTGTTCAGGCAATTCACAATGTCTGAGACAACACGTTAGAATGTGTACAGCTTGTCGTCAACTAGGCGAGAAAAATTGACATTCAGCCAGTTATTATGTTTCCAGTCGTCTACTTTCTGTCATTATGTTAGAGTCAGCTGTTTTGGTGAGATGAGCGACCGAGAAAAAAATGGACGGAGAACGTGTTTAGAAGTGAAAGTAAGAGGAATGCTGGATTCAGGAAGTCAATGAACCTATATTTCGGATAATTTATGTACAAGACTTGTGGCGTCATCGGTACCTCGAAGAAACGCGCCTACACAGGGCACTCAGTTTCTATGACGGACCATCATGCGGCGTGCCAGTACCATCAGCCGGCGGCCACTTCACAAATCACAACTGTCAACTCCACGCCGCATTCACCAGTCTCAGGCTGTTCTTCCGATACTCATTCCAGTTTCCGACACCAATCTGTTCTATCCGCGTTTTCCCTTTTTTCTCGTTGTTTCGGCAGGAACTAGAGAGCGGCTAGCGGCGGAACAGCTCTTCCAAGATGACAGAATTCCCGCCTCCCGCGTTATCAAATGTTATCACATTGAAACTTGTGTTGTGAATCTCGCTCTCTCATTGTGCGCCCGCTTTTTCGTAAAAACCATTCTAATTGTGTCAAATACGACCACCAAACCCCCGAAAATACCGCTTGTCGTGGAGTATACCACATCCGTGGCGTAGCTGCACGATCTCCCCTCAACGTTCCAAGGATTCGCCTCACGTCATCATCGTCGACCACCCCGGCCGGGGTAAGTACCGCACAGCAAGCCAGACGAAGACATTTGGTGAGTCAAGTCCCGCATTTGTATTTCCTGCAAACTTTGACACATTATTCGAACTTGCAAAGATCCAGACTCAAATTACAGTCCACTGCGTTAGTCTGTCCCCAACAATTTTTGGTCCTCCGGGCCGGATCTGAACCAGCGACCTATGGATCTACAGTCCACTGCGTTAGTCTGTCCCCAACAATTTTTGGTCCTCTTTCGGCCCAGATCGACCGTATTCAATTAAGTTACAGTTGCTTTGTGGAAATCTCACGTAGTACTTGTCATTGTCACTTGAACTCACGCGTTGGTTCGTCTCAAGTCTGGTTGGTTTGTGCAACACTTGACTCATTGCCGTTAACTATCATGGGAAAAGGTGACGAACGTGAAGTTTCCTCAGCTCTCGTCTTGGAATTTGAATTCCTCAAAACGAAACGAGAGCAAGTTTTTGCAGAGGTGCAAGCTATTTACGACATCTCGTCTAGAGTTGCTCCTGGAACGGTTTCTGCGTTCATGGCTAGGTGTAATGAGTTGCCGAGATTGCGAGACAAGTTTGAGGTCATTCAAGACAAAATAATTCAGTTGAACCTGCAGGTGGATAAATCCCTTTGGTTAGAAGTGGATCAGGTAAATAACTCCTTTAGCGATATCTACTACAAAATTAGAACAATCGAGCGAGAAGTGGTAGGTAACACCCACCCAGTTGCGACCACGAAAACCGAGATGAGTCTTCCTAAGATTGAAGTCCCGGTTTGGGATGGTGACCTAGAGACGTTCCACAATTTTTGGAGTATGTTCAAGACCATAGTCCACGATAATGGGTTTTCGGAAGTAATAAAGATGGCCTACCTTAAACGTTCACTGCGAGGCTCGCCATTAAAGTTAATCCAAAACTTATCGAATTCTAGCTATAATGAGGCATTTAATCTCATTGAGAATCGGTATGGAAACGTGCGTAATCTCGCGGCATTTTATGCTGATAAGATCTTAAACTTCCCCCCACTTGCTGGGGCTTCATTAAAGGAGTTACAGGCATTTCTCGACGTTTTTAGCACCACATGCACCGCGTTTAATAATCTTAAATTAAACGATCATAAAGATTTCGTTTTGTTCCAATGTGCATTCAGGGCTTTGCCAAGTCAAATGCGAACCTTATTCGAACGTTCCCTTGCACCATCGGTGGACGTCCCTACATTCTCCCAGCTAATAAATTTCGTGGAGCATCAATGCAAAATTGAAGAGTTGAGCCGACAGTCGTCGTTGTCCAGATCGTCTGTCACTACTCTGAGAGCAACTCAGAAGCAAAATCCGCACCCCCAAAGCTTGCTACTAACACCAGAAGCACGGGAAACGGGGTCGGATAATGCTTCTGGCGCCACATCTTCATCTGGTAATTCGGTAGCGAAATGTGCCTTCTGTAGCCTTTCCCACACGTTATACGGCTGTGAAAAGTACAATTTATCGTCCATCAGTGAGAAATGTGACTGGTTACGCACGCATAACAGATGCTTTCGGTGTCTGGGAACACATAATAGACGTCGCTGCTCATCTAAGGGACGGTGTAATAAATGTAAAAGTGAAGCACATCACAGCTCTCTGCACCGAACGGAAGAGAAAAATAATGCTGCTGCCGAGCCACCTGTCAGTCGGTTGTTCGATGAGTGTCCCTCCGACCAAGGTGGCGCCGATAGTCCGGCACCCCAAACTCTGTTAACTGGCCCTTCGATCGCTCGGTCCCATCCAGTCGTTCTGTTAGGGACTGCTCAGGCGCTCATTCGCAATAGATGGGGAAAATTCGAACCGGTGCGAATCGTCATAGATGGTGGCAGCCAAATATGTCTGATAACGTCAGAATGCGTTCAGAGGCTAGCACTGCCGCTGCGCAATAAAATAACTAATATTGATGGCGCTCTTACGACTAATGTTGGCACATCCAGATGCGTCGTAACGTGCACTCTCAGTCCAAAATCGGAAAATCCGTCAGTCAGTCTCACAACAGAAGCAGTGGTGGTCCGTCGAGTTTGTGCAGATCTCCCTTCAGTCTCGTTGTCTTCTGAGGTCTGCAACCGTTTGTCTCATCTGAACCTCGCTGATCGGTCTTTTGGTATTACTGGGCGAGTTGACTTCCTGTTGGGTGCATCATTATACTCTCAAATATTTAAGGGAGATAGTTCAGCCATCATCCACGGTACACCAGCAGCATTTGACACCATTTTCGGTTGGGTTCTTATTGGTGAACTTCAGGAGCCCCCCGACTCAGATCCTCCTCAACTGTCGCTAATTACCCTGGATTCGGATCTCAACAAAACTCTACAAGAGTTTTGGCGATCGGAAGAAGTGTCTTCTCCTTCGCCTTCACTCGTGGACCCACGGCACCGCTACGCGGAGGACCATTTCGTCCGTACGCACACCCGGCGCTCGGATGGGTCTTATCAAGTCAGATTAATATTTGAATCCGACATAGTCCCTACCTTCTCAGACATAAATTTGACTGCACAACGTCGTTGGCTGAATTTGGAGAATAAGCTGCGGAAACAAAGCCAATTCAATTTGTTGTACCGATCTTTCATGGGGGAATACCAACGTTTGGGACACATGATTCCTGCAGAAAGGCCAGGGAAGTATTATATACCACATTTCGGTATAATGAGGAATTCGCCCACTTCCCCATTACGGGTCGTCTTTGATGCGTCCAGCTGTGACTCATCAGGAAAGAGTCTGAATGATTACCTCATGACTGGCCCTCCCTTACAAGCGGATCTTGGAGAGCTTATTACATTGTTCCGCCTGAATCCAGTTGCGCTGATTACTGACATCAAAATGATGTACCGTCAGATATGGATCCACCCTGAGGATGCCATGTTCCAACACATTTGGTATAGAGGGGATGAGAATGCGGACCTAGTGGACTTTGAACTCCTAACGCTGACGTACGGGCTGAGACCAGCCCCATTCCTGGCTCAGCGAACATTGAGACAGCTCGTTCTAGATGAGGGTGCGCGCTTTCCGATGGCTTCAAAGGCCATACTCCAACACTGCTATATGGACGACTTGTGCATCTCAGTGGCCACGGAGGATGACGCAAGACTCCTCAAGAATGAGTTAATTGAGCTCATGGGCCTGGGGAATTTTCACCTTCGCAAATGGGCTTCCAATTCGCAACTGTTATTACAGGAAATTCCAACAGAACACCGGCTCTCTTCTTTCCCATTGGAATCCCGCGAATCTTCTTCTCTTCAGGTATTAGGACTTCAGTGGGAACCCATCCAGGATATTTTTACATATAATGTAAAACCCCCAAGTGATGCACGCACGAAACGTGAAGTTCTATCAAGAGTAGCGTCGCTGTTTGACCCCCTAGGGTGGATAAGCCCAGTGATATTCCGAGCTAAAGCATTCCTGCGAGAAATTTGGGAGCGATCCATGGATTGGGACAGCTCACTCCCTCCAGATTTGGAAGCTCGGTGGAGAGTGTTCAGCTCGGAGCTTTGTGAATTAAAAACAATCCAAATTCCTCGGCTCATTACCAGAGTTGACATGACGGGTGTCCAGGTTATTGGATTTTGTGACGCATCAATACAAGGATATGCTGCAGCATTGTACCTCAGGTGTCATTCAGTGGACGAATCATCGGTCACTGTCAACCTTTTATGCTCGAAAACGCGTGTAGCCCCTCTAAAAGTAGTGACAGTCCCTCGTTTGGAACTAAATGGGGCCCTTTTGTTGTCTCAGCTGCTCAAATCCAATCAGCCATTGATTTCTCGTTTGGCCGTTTCAGACGTTATTCTGCTCACGGACTCGACGGTAGTACTGGGTTGGCTGAATACAGCACCCCACCGTTTGTTTACATACTTACGTGGCAAACCGAGTTGTAAATATCCTTGACAGATCAAGTGTTGCTCAGTGGCACCACATCTCTACCTCTTGCAACGTGGCGGACTTCGCTTCTAGAGGACTCATGCTTACTGAGACCGTTGACAATTCCTCATGGTGGGCGGGACCGAGTTTTCTGTATGAGCCAATCGCAGCTTGACCGACAGACCGCCATTTGCCAACCGCAGACCTGCCGGAAATGAAAAATATGTACCTTGCGATGCCAATAGTGGAATCGCCTCACCCACAAGAGTCTCAAATGATTATATTGCTCATCAAGCGGTTCTCTTCGTTATCCAAGCTCAAGCGGGTGTTGGCTTGGCTGCTGAGGTTCATTAAGAATGTCAGACGGCTGCAGGCTGATCGCTCATTCGGACCACTGGAAGCTTCTGAACTGCGAGAAGGTCTTCTGCTATGCGTAGCTGCCACACAGCGCCATTACTTTGCGGCTGAGCTCAGGGCTGTGAACACGGTCAATCCCCTTCCTGCACGCTTACGTCGATTGACGCCATTCATACAGGATGGTCTTCTCAGGGTGGGTGGGCGTTTGGTTCACTCTTCTTTGCCGGAACCAGCCAAACACCCCTTGCTCTTACCTAAGGGTGCGCACCTTTCTTCCCTTATATGTGATTATTATCACCAGCATCTGCTGCACGCCGGGCCACAAGCTACACAAGCCGTGATCTGCCAGGAGTTCTGGATTCTTTCCTTGAGGACTCTAGTACGGCAACGCATATACAAATGCTTGGTATGTTATCGCCATAAAATAAAGGTTGTACATCCATTAATGGCAGATCTACCCCCATCACGTACAATCCCGAGTTCACCGTTTGCTCGCACTGCAGTGGATTTTGCTGGCCCTCTGATGATCAAGCAGAGCACAAGGCGTAATTCACCGCTAGTTAAGGCCTATATATGCGTATTTGTGTGTATGACTACAAAGGCCATACATCTCGAATTGGCAGGTGATTTAACGAGTGAATGTTTCCTTGGTGCACTCAATCGCTTTGTTGCTCGTCGGGGTTTGTGTCACAGCATATATTGCGACAATGGGACGAATTTCGTTGGTGCTGCCGCAGAATTGAAAGAGGTTGTCAATGCCTTGCGAGCATCGGCCAATACAATCACCAGCGACCTGGCAGAGAGAGGTATCGTTTTCCATTTCAATCCACCAGAGTCCCCATGGATGGGTGGACTAGCCGAAGCAGCTGTAAAATCTGCGAAGCTACATTTCCGCCACATCTCTACCTGCTCCTTAACATACGAGGAGATGGCCACAGTTCTAACGAGAGTCGAGGCGATATTAAATAGCAGACCTTTATGTCCCGTAGGAGACTCCCCAGACTCCTTGTTTCTTACTCCTGCACACTTCCTAATCGGTCGCCCACTCGTCTCCCCCCTGGAACACGACCTTTCCTCCGAACCAGTTACTCACTTGTCAAGATGGCAACGGGTGCAACACGTATCTCAAGTTTTTTGGAAGCGCTGGAGTAAAAACTACTTGCATACCTTGATGGAACGGAAAAAGTGAACTCTTCATAGACCTCCCTTGCACGTTGGTGATGTCGTCATTATGCTTAAGTCCCAATGCAGGCCTTTGGATTGGCCATTGGGCAGGATTATTAAACTTCACCCCGGTAGCGATGGAATTGCGCGTTCAGCCACCGTAAGAACCGCAAGTGGCAGCTTCATTAGACCGATAGCTAAGCTGGCCCCTCTTCCTCAACCGGATAAGAACCAGTCCCTAGAGAATTGAGATGAACCACCACGTTCGTTTCAATTCAATTCAATTCATGTCAATTGTTAATTCACTTATTTATTTGCATGTACTATTGTTTATGTCCTTCGTTGTTTGCCTGTTGTTATTTATTCAAAATTGTTGCCTACTAGTACTGTACTCCGTGTGATTTCCATTATTTCGTGTTCCGTTAGTTTTGTTGTTAAAGCGTCAAAATTTCAATTTATCAATGTAAATTTTGGGTGGGCGGTGTTTCGGCAGGAACTAGAGAGCGGCTAGCGGCGGAACAGCTCTTCCAAGATGACAGAATTCCCGCCTCCCGCGTTATCAAATGTTATCACATTGAAACTTGTGTTGTGAATCTCGCTCTCTCATTGTGCGCCCGCTTTTTCGTAAAAACCATTCTAATTGTGTCAAATACGACCACCAAACCCCCGAAAATACCGCTTGTCGTGGAGTATACCACATCCGTGGCGTAGCTGCACGATCTCCCCTCAACGTTCCAAGGATTCGCCTCACGTCATCATCGTCGACCACCCCGGCCGGGGTAAGTACCGCACAGCAAGCCAGACGAAGACATTTGGTGAGTCAAGTCCCGCATTTGTATTTCCTGCAAACTTTGACACATTATTCGAACTTGCAAAGATCCAGACTCAAATTACAGTCCACTGCGTTAGTCTGTCCCCAACACTCGTGATACCACTTTCTTTCTGTCGTTTGCTATCAACTGGTTTTAATAAAAACAGGATAGCTACCTAGTTCATGTAGTCCGTTAGAATCCTAAATTAATTACGTAGAATCAGCGATTCTATAGACTCAAATTGGTTCGATTAATAAGGAAGTTTTATCTTATTTTGTATTTGGCAGTGTACAACCTCGTCAGATCACATCAGTTGTTGAATTTGATATGATATTGAAAGATGGTTCTATGGTTAGAATAACAGCCAATGTGGTTGCCAACACCACGGGAAATTTCAGAAATAATAATGATTTGGAGGATTTAGCGTTACCAGGAAACCTAAAATTGGCAGATATAAATAGCAAAGAACCCATCCAAATTTACATCAATCGTGAGTCATGCATCGGGAATTCGAGGAAGGCAAGATTAGCGATCGGGAAGACCCGAATCATCCTGACTCGGCTGAAACATATATAATATAACTATGTGAGCTGCCAAGAATAAAATGCATAAATTATATTGATTCATAAGACTATATGTAGCTATACCCAATAGCACCGTTATAATATACATAACTATAAAATAACTGTTGAGTTTATCGTACAATAGCATATCTTTATTAATACTAATACAATACGTTCACAACTATAAAATATAACATCTACAAAAGATATAACAATAAAAGGTGATATGACTATAAAATAAAAGGTTTTTAAAGCATGGTGACTGGTGGTGACTCGATGGCAATTCGAGTAATATCAGGTCGACAGTTTCCACAATGACTCATGAGGGCTCATCCAAAGCCGACCTGATAAACAACCCTTCCCCCGGACGCAGCTGTAATTATCTCCATCCCCATCTTGGGTCGAGCCTCAAGTCATTAGGTTACTAATTTTGAAACATCATCGAATTTTGTTCATGTCCAAAGTAATTACCTCCACGAGAACGGGCGCAATGGCACGCCCTTGAATAACCTCTTGGGACTGTTGCAGCTCATGCTGACGGTTCATCGTAAGAAACTCGGAGTCTGACGTTTCTGATATAAATGAGTGGAGTGAAGAATAACTGAAACCTGAGAGGCGAAAAAATCGAACATGAACGGTTGTCCAACTAGGGATGATCCTGTCAAAAAATGCCTACATTTAAACTGATTGAAAACGAACTCATGGTCTTAGCGTTAAACATAAGCAACAGTAAAGGTTTATACCATTTAGAGCGTTGATCTATAAGGACTAGCAAACTGGCGTGGGTCCACTTTATTTTGTTCCATTTGCAATTGCCCACTTTCGGACGAAAATTAGCTGTAAGGGAAAAATTGGTTTGAGCCAAAATTGTTTATTATTGTCAGTTTTTCAGAATGAACATTTCATGAAAAATCTATAGGTTTATAAGTTATAAGAAAAAAACATGTACATCAAGCAATAAGTATGCTGAGCCGGCCTGGGATGACAAAATGCTGCTAAGTCAGCTAAAAAAATGTTACAAGTAGTGCCTCCTAAGCTCGGCTCGGTGTGTTCTTTGTTAGACGTCGTGCTACTCGGTGCTGTCCCGTTCTTTCACTTGTAAAGTTCTGTTTTCTTTGTAAAGAAATGAAGTTTCTTTTTAAAAAGTCATTCGTATAAAAAGTGAATTTAACTTATACATGTTTTGGATAGTTTTGGAGATATTGTATAACTAAGTTTGGAGAGTCCAACTGTCAATTTTTTTTGAGTACGATGGTTTAGTGTTGGAATGAAAGACTTTTCTTGTTACGTCACTCGTCACTTCTTGTCCGAAATTCTCTCTACAAATATCGTATTTTGCCTTACACATTTCATATTGGTAGAACCTCATTTTAATAGATTATGGGCCCAGGATCGCTAATAAGTGAAAATCAAAAGTTTGTGCAGTGAAATTCTACTGATAACGTGAATTCCTTGATCGTCTGTTGTGATCGTTTGTGGTCAGTTAACTTTCGGTTCGAGTACCTTCGCGAAAATGGCAGGTTCCGAAAACAATTATCGGATCGAGCCTTTAGGCAAAAATAACTACGATACTTCAGGCGCAAGCCGTTCTCATAAAAAGTGACTTGTGAGCGTATGTAAACGGAGATAAACCGAAACCACCTGATGATGCTGCTCAAGAAGACAAGTCCGCATGGGAAACCAACGACCTCTCAGCCCGGTCAGATCTTTTCCTTATTACTTCGCCTACTGAATTATAACAAGTTAAGTATTGTCAAACTTCTAAAAGCGTTTGGGACACATTGAAGGGCATTTACTGTAGTGTTGGCCCTGCTCGTCAGGCCACCCTCCCCAAACGACTTCTCCTCCTAAAAATGCAGGATAGTGACGATTACCGTGAGCACTTGAACACTTTTATAGACGTTGTAGATAAATTGAGTGACATGAACATTAAAATCGATGATGATCTTTTGGCCATTATGATGCTATACAGCCTTCCTATTTCATTTGAAGGTTTTAGGATTGCCATAGAGAGTAGAGACATCCTACCCAAATCAAATGAACTCAGAATTAAAATTCTAGAGGAGTCCCAGGCTAGTAATCGAAACAAGGACTTACCTACGTCTGAAGATGCGTTCTACAGTTCTCACAAAAAGCAATATTTTAATGAATTTGATTAAATTTGTTGTATAGGCAGCTCTAAATGACACAATAATGCCATAAAAAACGACGTTAGGTTGAGTTACGGAATTTCTGTAGCTGTTCCTGATTTTGGTATGTACATTATTAAAAGAGACCGAAATGTGGGTATGGGTGAATAAAAGACACTCTGAACGATTGATAGAATTTGATGAAGTAGTTGCTCCAGAATTTACAGAAAAGATCGAAAAACGACAAACGTCAAATTTTTAGGTGGGATGTTGTATAAATTGAAACGCGACACACAAGACAGGAGTGGATTCACGTGAAGAAGTAAGAAACTAACATAAACGGTGGTTACAGCTTTCGTACAAGTACGCAACCACGAGGGACATTTTATGTCTTTTTCTTTAAACTAAACCTCGATTTCCTCCGATGCGATTCCTTATGAGTGATTGGAAACGTTGAGATTGGTGGGCGCGAAAGAAACCTTTACTCAAACGGTGGGTGCAGCTTTCGTACAAGTACGCAACTACTAGGAACATTTTATCTTTTTTATTTTTTATGCAATGATAACTACGTTTGATTGTGCTCGTTGATGGTTTCGATATAATGGCCGCGTCTATTGCAATTGACATCATCACTTAGTCGCTGAGGTTATTAAAACGTGTGATGTTACCAAGCGTTAGATTCTGTAACAGACGTTACCATGCACTTAACCCAACACAAATTTAGTGATGCTTCTCCGTTACATTTTCGAGTTTATGTAGCAAAGTAAAGAGGTAAATTGTCAAAAAAATAATCGTAAACCTGGTGGGACTCGAACCCACAACCTCCGGTTTAGTAGACTGATGCCTTATGCATTACGCCACAGGGGCTGTGGTTGCAACTCGGTTTAAAACCTTGCCTTGTCCACTCGGCCTCAAGGTTAAATTTCGTGACGCCTGGTCGTTACATTTTCGAGTTTATGTAGCAAAGTAAAGACATAAAATGTCAAAACAAAAATAACAACAATATTAACAAAAATTTCAACAAAAATGACAACAATTCTAACAAAAATTCCTTCCCTACCATATCCGGACTAAACCGAAGAATGTTTACATACTTGAGATCATCCACAGTGACGTCGTAGCACCCATGCGTGTGAAATCCCATGGTGGTTGCAGATACTGATACTTTGTGACCTTTGCTGACGAAGCAAGTCGGTATACTCAAGTTTTATTTCTCAAACATGAAAGTGAGGTTTTGACTCATTTCAAAAAATCGTGTTGAAAATTTAACGGGTAGAAAAGTAAAATGTTTTCAGAGTGATAATGGTGTTGCTGAGTATACAAATCGTGACTTTCAAAAATGTTTGTCTGAAAATGGGATTCAGCACCCAGAACACCGCAACAGAACGGCCTAGCAGAACGGAAAAACCTCACATTGTTGACAAAGGCGCGATAGAATTGATGATAGAATCAAAATTGCCTGATACTTTTTGGGCTGAAGCTATATACTGCTCAAACTATCTAGTCAACCGTTCGCCATCCATAGCACTTGATGGGCACTCTCCTTTTGAAAAATGGTTGGGCTACCCACCTCCTATCCATCACTTACGAATATTCGGCTCCAAAGCATTTTTCCTAAATAAAGAACATAAATCGAAATTTGAACCAAGGGCAAAGCAAGGAATATTCGTTGGCTACTCGGAGCAGTCAAAAGCGTATCTTGGTGCTAAACGTGTGGACATCTCTAGAGATGTCAAAATTATCAATTGCATGTACAGCTCTTCCATAACTGAAGAAACATTCTGTGATCCTTTTACTGATACTCAGGATTTAACTGATGTAGCGCTGCATGAGGAAAACCCTACATCTACTAACAACCCAGTTTATTTTCCAATTACTGTTCCTCCAAATCCAATTCTGGAACAAAATGAGGATGAGAATCAACCTTCTACTGAGGACAACCCGGTACCCACCTATATTTTGCCAAGATTTCGTGATTGTGACCAACTCCGACATCCACGTTGACTTGATGATTTTGATCTATCAGCACTTTTTGAAACTGAGCATGGCGTGCACGTGCCATGTTGGAGGATTTGAAAACACCTACCAAAGGATCAAAGATATGTCGTCTCAAAAAGGCAATATACGGTCTTAAACAGGCTGGTCGCCAATGGTATGACAAACTGGGTTTCGAGCTTCGTATGCTGATCCCTGCATCTACGTATGCTCGAAAGAGGGAGAACGAGTCATACTGGCGGTTTGTGTAGATGACATCATTCTGGCATCCAAAAACAAATCAAATCTTATTGATCTCAAAAAGGAGCTTATGTCAAAATTTGACATGCGTGATCTTGGAAAACTACATCACTGTCTTGAAATTTCATTTACCTGGAAAGATGTAAAAATGTATGCCTCTCAATCACAATACATTGATGAAATCCTTTACCGGTTCAATATGACAACCTGCAACCCTGTACGAACACCAATAGCCCCTGGATTCAAAGCCGAAAAAGCCCAAGAAAATGAAGAGACTACCGCCTATCCTTCCCAACAACTTATTGGTGCTCTAATGTATTTAGCAGTCGCTACTAGACCTGACATTAGTTTCGCTGTCAGCATTCTCAGCTCGCAAGCAGCGTACCGTGGCATCTCTACTCAAGAAGCGGAATACATGCCTCTAACTGAAGCAGCCATGGAAGGTATGCACCTACGCCAACTTATCTCCGACATGGGTATTCCGCACAAGACTCTCCAAATCTTCAATGATAATACTGCCGCTCAAGAACTTACCAAAAATCCAATCATCAGTTCACGTTCAAAGCATATAAGCATAAAGGAACATTTCATTCGTGAAAAAGTACAGAATGGAGACATTGAAGTTATCTACAAGCCCTCAGAAAGATTGGAAGCAGACATATTTACGAAGCCCTTTGCAGGACCCAAATTCGACAAGTTCAAGAATGTTTTAGGACTTTCAACGGTATAACGAGTGAGAGGGAGTGTTGAAATGAAAGACTTTTCTTGTTACGCCCATCTAGCGTTACTCTGCTCCTCGTCTTGACGTTACTATTAATATCATGTCAATGTTTTTAATCTTGTCCGAAATTCTCTCAATAAATATCGTATTTTGCCTTACATATTGTATATTAGTAGAACCTCATTTTAATGTATAGTGTTGAATTTTGGATTTGGGAAAACAGTTTGGGCTGCAGTCCAGTACGCTACACTTTTTCATATGAACACGTTCCTTTATTTACATTTAGTTAGGCTAGGTTGAGACCAAAAACGAAAAGATACCTCGAGAGTAAAAGGGAGATGGAGCGAGCAGACGTCAAGAGAAAAGTCAATACATAACACTATTCCCTGATAGTTTGAAATCAACGAAAAAACTCTTCTACAAAATATAAATGAAATTGCTTGTAAAAGTTCTTATGGAGTCTGTGAGAATGCGAATCTCCGAGGAGGATGATGCTCACGTAGAGGGTATCTGCGTTGAGGAGTGACTGGGGTGTCTGGCTGGCCTGGTCTTGTTAATTGAGGACTTGAGGCAGCACTCGTCGTTGTAGCGAGCGACGGGCACTGTGAGGGCGAGAGCATTGGAAAGTACGACGACGGGGATGAAGGCACTTCTGGTGTATTTTGATTAGTTGGAGCAGAGCGGAGTTGATCTATGTGCCGTTTAAAACTGATCCCATTACTCCCTTTGAGATAGTGGAGGTCCCCTAGTTTTGCTGCGATGACACCAGGTTTCCAAACAGTTGCCGTATGTGCGGAACATGACCTTGTCTCCAGCATTGAACGACCGGAATTTGGGGTAAAATTGGTCGTTAGCCTTTCTGACATCCGTGCTTTGAGGCATAACTTGATCAATCCTTGACTTGATGATTCTTCCCAAGAATAGGAGAGATGGTGGTTTTCCTGTGGTTTGGTGAGGAGCTTTATGGTACTGGAGTAAGAACTGGTTGATCAAGTTTTGCAGAGTATTCTTAGTAGCGCCTGAGGTGGCTAGGGCGTTTTTTAAAGTTTGGACAGCACGTTCAGCCTGTCCATTGGTCGAGGGGTGATATAGAGTTGTGTTGCGGTGGAAACGGACGCCTTGTTCCTTCAAGAAGGTCTGGAAGAGCTCTGAGGTAAATTGTGGTACATTATCCGTGACTACTAGTGTTGGGATACCAAATTGGGAGAAAACTTTACCCAAGACTAGACCTTCGGGCTCGGGTGTACGAGTGAGAACGTCGACGACTAGCATGGGCAAATTTATTTTGATTTTTCACCGTTTTTTTTTTTAAATTTTAGATCAGAAGAAGCAGAACGTGTTAATTCATAGCTAAGCGCTGCTTCGAGAACTTCGCTGAATTTAGTAGGTTTTTTTAGTACAATTGCATCTCTGCCCTGCCTGTATCATGAATTATGCCGTGAATGAATTGGACGATCAGTGAATATTATAGGAATTCTCCGAACTCACAATATTGGGCGCCTGCTTTCAGACGTCTCGCATAGGCCGCTACTGACTCGTTTGGTTCTTGGACGAGTTTACGAAATCGAATTTCCTCGCTGTATTTATTTTTAGCGACCTGGAAATGTGCCGTGAGTATATTCACAATTTCCTTGAACGTTTTCTTCCCGTGTTTGTCGGGATACACGAGGTCTTGAAGAGCATTATTCAATTCAGAACCCATATGGACCCTGAGATGGTCAGCCCAAGAAACGTTCGGGAGATCGTACAGCGCTAGCTTAAGCTCAAATCGCCTAAAGTATGCATTGAGAGGTTCATCACTGTCGACTTGAACTCTTTAAAAACAAACGGCCGTGCATTAGAAGAGGTTGGCACAGCAGTACGCGAACTCGAAGCCTGCATTTTCGCCAGAGAAGCGACAATTTCGGTCAGTTTTGACAATATCCCTTCGAGATCGTTCATTGTCGGCGATTGATGGAACTGAAGTGAACCGATAACTCCGCGGATTGACTCGCGAGCACTGCACAACTATTAATTTAGAAAGAAAAAAAACAACAATTGATTCCGTCCTCGTCGCCAACGTTGAATTTTGGATTTGGGAAAACAACTTTGGCTACACTTTTTCATATGAACACGTTCCTTTATTTACATTTGGCTAGGTTAGGTTGAGACCAAAAACGAAAAGATACCTCGAGTGTAAAAGGAAGATGGAGCGAGCAGACGTCAAGAGAGAAGTCAATACATAACATATCCCTTCTGAAGTACGATAACATTTTGAACAGCGTTCAAATGTATTCATTGCTTACTTTGTCTGTGGGAGCCGCTTAGGTTAGACGTATTTTTATGATCTCGGCGATGTTTGTTTGATAGAAGAAATGAATCAAAGAATTAGTATCAAATTTTGCGTAAAAAATGAAATAAAGTGTAACAAAGTGTGTGAAATGTTAACAAAGGCTGGTGAGTCTGTTATGAGTAAAACAAGAATTTACGAGTGGTATAAGCGTTTCCAAGATGACCGTGAAGACGTTGAAGATGACGAACGCCCTGGACGCCCCAGCCCATCAACAACCGATGAAAATGTGGAAAAAACGTGAAAGCAATGGTTACGAATGATCGCCGAATCGCAATCAGAGAATGCGAAATTTGTTCCAATTGTTGAATTTTGAACAAAAGCAGCGTCGAATGGAAGTTGTTTGTTCGTGAATTCTTGGCCAAAAACAATACTGTAACGATGACCGAGCCTCCATTATTCACTAGACATGGCACCGAGTGACTTTTTCCTATTTCCAAAAATAAAGAGAACCATAAAGAGGCGTCGTTTTACAAGCATTGGTGACATTAAAAGCGCGTCGCTGAAAGAGCTAAAGGCTATCCCAAAATGCGAGTTGCAGAATTGTTTTGATGTTTGGAAGAAGCGCACACGCTCATAATATCTAATGGGGACTTTTTTGAAGACGACAATTTTAATGTAGACATATAATCAATTTTTTTTCTCAAAAAAAACTAAAATTCCCGTTATTACATAACACACCACGTAAGTTAAGTTTGGCAAGGCGAAAAATCAGTTTTTAAAAAGTTCAGTTTACTTTCCATCTTTTTAAAGAGCACACAGGTTGTGACGGGTTCAACAGAAATTTACATTTGGTTGACGGATCAATTGGAGGAGAGCGAAAAGGGCAGAACAAACAGTGAACGAAGACTGACTTCAGTCGTTGCGTCTCATGGGACGCGAGGCGCGACCGGGACGGGATTTTAGCAAGTCCCACAGTTTAAAAAGGGGCACCTACTCAATTTACGTTACCTAACTCCTCCATCCTCAACAAAAGAAATCTTACGCTATTAATTGGTCTCGAAAGTTTTCTTGTGCAATTCCAAATTTGATACAGTAATGAGAACAGTACGTGGTATTAATGGTTACATGAAATAATACAAGGATAAGTTGAGAAGATAGCAACATAGCATCAAACATTTCTCTGAGGATTCCTTTTAATCTGTTGGCATTGGACGAGGGTTTACAAGATCATTGTCCAAATGCTGGGAACTAAAATTTCGAGGTTGAGTGATTCGGTAGACGGTTCGAAGGGTGATTCTTTAATGTCGAGAAGCGCTGCGTTTTTTGGCGAAATCTTTGACACTAGTAATTGTCTGGCATTAATTAACCCACTGTCTCTATTTTCGGGTTGATCAAGGTAATGTTACGATGGGTTGGAGTGTTATTCCCGGTCTCAACAAGTAAATGCCGTGCAGAGCGCAACATTTCCAGAGTCGGTGCTAACTGCTTCGATTAATTGTACTTGGGTTGTTTCGATTTCTAATTCTGTGTCGGTTGAGTTGTTCACAAAAATGTCTCTCGCACAAGTGGTTTCTGAAAAGGAAAGGATGTGTTTCGGACAGATGTACGGCTTCCTTAGGTTGCAATTGCTCGTCAATAACTTGTGACTTAGCGGCGAAATTAATATGTACTTAGTTACTGATAAGACGTTTATGAAATGGTCTTGATATATTTAATTGGTACTGGTTATAGAAAGTATAAATCATAACTAACGTCCGCTAACTATTGGGATGTCAAGAAAATAAATTATTTCTTCGGTGCTTATCATACACCTGACCCTAATTTGTGATTGGATCTCAAAAAGTTTCTCTTCGTACTCGAGCAGGTGGTTGCCATAATATTTTGGTACTTTCCGAAGTTGTTCCAGTAGAACATGTGGTGTTGTATTATTTATCTACAGAAGGCGCAATGATACTCAGAAAAGCGTGCTGATGGTATTCGCTCCTGATTCTTCCCAATTAAAGAATTTGGTCGAAACTTTTTCCAATATTCGTTCGCAAATTTAGTGTTTCGGGTGTCCGAGACTATTGCTTCAGTTAAGTTTGGGAAGGCGAAAAATCCGGCCTTAAAAAGTTCCAATTTACTTTCTACCTTTTTCAAGAGTACACAGGATGTGACGGGCTTAACGGAAATTCACATTTGGTTAAGGGATCCACTGGAGGAGAGCGAAAAGGACACAACAAACAGTGAATGTTTCGCCCAGGATAGACTTGAATGCATCTCGGAGACGGGTTTAAGTTGAGCACGAACTAGTAATTTGAAGAGTTGGTATATCAGTTGGTGCGGGCACTAAGATTTGGAGACTTAGATGTACAAGAAGAAGTGACGACTGTATCGCCAAAGGTGTTAGATGACTGTGTTGGGAGAACTGGAGACCGACTTTTTTTAGACTTTGTAGAGAATGATTTGGAGGAGCTGTTTGATGTGGAGAGGAATATGAAATTGAGGAGAGGGAAAATAAAGATTGGAAAACCAGGGAGAAATCCATTGCTATTTGGAATAATTGTGGAGGTGGAATTTCCGTAAGTAACAAGGGGGATTCAGGGGAAACAATGACTTTGCTGTTAGGGCAGGTGCGGGCATTAAAAACACATACGGCGTTTTGCGTCGAACATACTCCCCCCCCCCGCTCCCTGCTACGGCAGCAGGATAACTCGCGAAGTGGGGTTACAGTGAGGACTAAGCTAGAGGACGTGGCAGAGCTGGACTACAGGATGAGCCAGAGCACAGGGTGATGGAGTTAGGTGTGAGACAATGATGTGGGGGTGAGTGACAACGGAGAACTTGAGCATAGGTGCAAAGATGAGAATGAATGAGTGAGCACACGAGGAAACACAGGAGGTGGTGCAAGAAGAATGAAACGATGCTGAGACAGCACTAGCATGAAGTAAGCAGGATCAAGGTAGGGTCAAATGGGAGTATTTTCTCAAAAGCTGATACGAAAGAGTAAGCACATGCACAGTAGGGAATATAAGACGGATATGTACACAGGAGCACACTGAGGTCGCGCAAGTAGGGGAAAGCACACAGAGGTGGTGCAAGAAGGATGAGGCACACTGGTGTGGTGCAAGGGGGCCAGGAACACTGGGGAGGTGCTAGTGAGAGAAGGCACACAGAGGTGGCGCAGATGGGGCTAGCTCAATAAGCTAGCACATGTGTGAGAAGGGGCAATAGGAGCGTGAGGTGGTGAAAGTAGAAGGGAGCACATTAAGGTCGTGCAAATTGGGCGAGCACACTGAGGTGGTGAGTAGGAGAAAGCTCACGTGCAAACGGGGCAAGTGCCGCGAGGAGAGACTACGAATTAGGACATGGGATTAAGAAGCGAGACCTAGTGCTGTCCTAGGTGAAATATTAAATGATACGTGGGATAATTAGGATTGGGAGGTCGAGAAGGTAAGGTATGCTGCTAAGACAGAACATTGAAGAAGGCGGAAGGGTGAGGCAAGATGGCAGGGTGCAAGAGTAAGAACCAGCTCAATCGGATCAGCCGTTCTCCCGCAAATCGAACTACAGACACACACACATACACACACGGACCACAGGCCGAAATTAGGTTTTAGGAAAGCGGGTGCAGGAAAACTGTTTGAGTTCAGAACGGTGGGCTTGGTGACAACACTTAATCCTTGGTATATTGGCACGAGGGGCTGAGGGCTGCCTCTGAAGAGGAGGAGCCCTTTTACTTTGGGGAACCAGTTCACACCGACGTTATGGTCCTCCGGGCCGGATAGACAAACAATATTTTCTCGGCTGAAGCATTCTGGGTCCAGCGGGAAAATTGCTTTGTTGTGGGTTCAAATTATGGGTGGTGAGTAGAGCATGGCAATGGGAAACTGGAGCTTAGGTACGAGGATGAGGATGAATGCGAGATCACACTAGGAAGCATAGGATCTGGTGCATGGAGAATGGAAGAATATTGAGATAGCACTAACATGAAGTGAATAGGATCAAGGTAGAGTGAAATGGGAGTATTTCTCAAAACCTGAGGTTTAGGGAAGCACATGCAAAAAAGGGGAATATAGATGGGGATATTCACAAGGTGGTGGTGCAAGCAGTCAACATGCTAGCTGGTGTAGGTAGGAGAATGCACATTGGGGTGGTGCATGTAGGAGGACGCACACTGAGGTGGAGTGCATGTAGAAGAATGGACATTGGGGTGGTGCATGTAGGAGAACGCACACTGAGGTGGGGTGGATGTAGGAGAATGCACGCTGATGTAGGGTGCAAGTAGGAGAATGCACACTGAGGTGGGGTGCAAGTAAGAGAATGCATACTTAGGTGGTTCATGTAGGAGAAAGCACACTGAGGTGGGGTGCATGGAGAAGAATGCACACTGAGGTAGGGTGCATGTAAGGGAATACATATTGGGGTGGTGCTAATAGGAGAAATTCATATTGAGCTGGTGTGCAAGTAGGAGAAAGCGCACGAAGGTGGGACAAGTAGGAGAATGCACACTGATGTAGGGTGCAAGTAGGAGAATGCATACTTAGGTGGTGCATGTAGGAGAAAGCACACTGAGGTGGGGTGCATGGAGGAGAATGCGCACTGAGGTAGGGTGCATGTAAGGGAATACATATTGGGGTGGTGCTAATAGGAGAAATGCATATTGGAGTGGTGTAAGTAGGAGAATGCACATTGGGGTGGTGCAGATGGGAGATGGTACGGATTTGGGCTTGGGTTTATGAAGTGGGACCTAGTGTTGTCATGAGTGACATGGTGAATGATACGTGGGGTGATAACGATTGGAGAGTGTGGAGGGTAAGGAAGGTTGTTGGGTCAGAACCTTGAAGGAGCCGGAAGGGTGAGGAAGATGACAGGGTGCAGGAGACTGGATGTGAGACATAAGACATTGAGGCTTGTGCTATTAAGGATGCGAGCTGAGTGAAATTGCAACGTAGAGAAACGGTTAGGAAGAAGCGACGGAAAAGGGGTGTAAGCAAACTATGTGAATGTAGTAAGGTGTTCAGAGGGGCCTTGGTAATCACACTCGAATTTAGGGATGTCCAGGAGTGGATGGTAGAAGAGGTAGAGGAAATCTGTGCTGGTGTAGCATTGAAGAAAACGAATGTTAGGGCAAGATGGCGTGGGCTGCGGTAGGGTACAACAGTTAGGGATCAGAAAAGTAAGATGTGGAGACTAGGATTTAGCAAAGTAGGGTGTGAAGACCAAAAAGGGCGTCGGGACATGGGATACTAGAGATGAGGCCTGAGTTGAGTCGTAGGAGCAGAAAAACAGGCGGAAGGATGGGACAAAGGGATGTATAGGTAAACTACGTGAATTTAGAGAGTTGGGCAAAGGGGTCTTGGTGACAGCTCTTAAATTTTGGTGTGTGGGCACGAGATTCTGAGAGCAAATGTCTATGTTGAGGGCCTTGAAACACCAATAGAATGCTTCTGTTCTGTGTGGAGGTGTAAATGCACGAGTAGGAAAATGGTTGTGGGTTGTGTGATTCGGATGAAGATATGAGAGGAGCTGAGGCGTGACAGATATAAAGGGCGTTGGGGAATACTGTGCTAATTATGAGGTCTGCGCGGAGTTGTAGGAGCAGAGAAATAGGTAGGTGGATGAGACAAAGGAAGGTGGAGGCAAACTGTTTGATTGCAGAACGTTGGGCTTGGTGACAACACTTGAAATTTGGTATATAAGCACGAGGCGCTGAGGGCTGCCTCTGAACAGGAAGAGCTGAAGGCTCCTTCCTATATTCTACGTTGGGGAACCAGTTCACACGCTTCAGAGCCTTACCTTGAGTAACGTTCGTCGGCAGCGATTTGAAGATGCAGGAGTGGAAGAAAGCGGTTGACGGGCGCAGTGTGCATCTTGAGTGACGTGAGGCTTCGTTTCGATGTTGGTTGTTGGAAGTTCGCATGGATTAGGTCGTTGTGAACAGCGAATTGGTGATGGAGACGAGAGGCAATACGGTGCTGTGACGAGAGACTCGGAGGCTTTCTTATCCGGTGAAGGTGAAAACATTGTACCGGAAGCGGAGAGCGACGGCGTCGGTTGCGGGTTCTTGAATGGCGGCGAAGAATGAGCGGGTGTCCCAATGGCTGGTGGAAGCGGAGATGTCTTCAGGTTGGAGCGTTTGGCGTAGGTGAAGGGGTGATGAGGTGACGTCTCGGCGTCTTCTTTAACGGATGGTAACGATGAAATCGTCACGGAGTCGATAGTCTTTTGGAAGGTTGGCGGCGAGGAAGAAGTAGAAGAAGGAGTAGGTGTGAAGACTGCCGATGGAGGCGAACTCATCAGTGGAAGCAGATGAAAATCAATCATGGCCTCTGTATCGTCTAATAGGGAGCGGATTGTGTTGTGCCATTTGGTGCTGATTACTTTATCTTTGATTCCTGATAGGTAATTCTCAACCTCAGGGAATTGATCGAATGCTCTGATGAAGGAGAACCACAGATTGAGGGCGTCAATTGAAACGGAAGCTGCAGATGTATCCAGACTAGCTACAGAGAGTTGTAGATTAACCAGTTTTCTAGAAGGTCGTCCTAGGGCGGCTGTTTTGGTAAGACACAACTTGCATATTCTAAAAATTCCCGAGTTCTGCCACAGGGATTTGGTGGCGGTAATGCTGGAAGCTCAAGACAGTAATGGACTCCGGGCGAGGACAGTGGTGGCGTCAGCCTACTTCCCAGGCGATGACGCTGAGGTCCCCCCGCTGATGATGCAGCAGCTGATCCATTACTGCAGAAGGGAAGACCTTCAGTTGATTGTCGGGTGCGACGCCAATGCACATAACATGGCATGGGCCAGCACAGACACAAATGAAAGAGGTGAGTCCCTTCTTGACTACTTACTGTGCAATGAAATGGTGGTGGTTAATAGGGGGAGCACGCCAACTTTTGTTACACGCAGGCGGAGGGAGGTGCTGGACATTACGGTCTCAAGTACCTTCTATGCCAGTAGAATAACAGATTGGCATGTCTCTGGGGAAACTTCAATGTCTGACCAACGGATGGTAAGGTTTAGGCTGTGGTTCCCTAATAGTGTGACGGAGACATATCGGAACCCCAAGAACACGGATTGGGTTCTGTACAGCAGTGTGTTGGCCTCCAGTTTGGAGAGGTACAGCTGTGAAATGCAAACTGTCGAAGGTGTGGAAAGGGCGACAGGGGAGATCTGCGCCGTTATGGTAGAGGCGTATGAAGAAAGCTGCGAGTTGAAAACCCGAAGATCCAATAGGGAGGTCCCTTAGGGGAACAAGGAACTGGAAAGGCTTCGGAAGAAAACGAGGAGGCTCTTTAACAGAGCAAAAAAGAAGGGTGAGTGGGACGCACATAGAGGTTCCCTCACAGCGTACAATAAAGCCCTTATACCAAAGCCGGGTGGCTCCTCGGCCCTGGCTAAGGGCTACCGCCCCATCAGTCTCATGTCCTTCGTGTTGAAAACAATGGAGAAGATAGTGTGCCTATCAATAAAGGAGTACTATCTTACTCAGAACCCCATTTGGAGTTCCCAGCATGCCTATCAGAGGGGGAGATCCACTGAGACTGCTCTGAACGAACTGGCAACAGTGCTGGAGGATACTCTGAGATCCGGAGAGATTGCGCTGTGCTGCTTTCTGGATATTGGGGGGGGCTTTCGACAATACGTCGTATGCCTCAATTACGGCTGCGGCTGGTAGGAAGGGAGTAGATCCTTACCTAATCTCTTGGACCAACGAGATGCTGAGTAGCAGGATGGGGGGGGGACACTCTCTGTGGTGCCCACCAGGGGATGCCCAAAGGGGGGGGGGGTGCTCTCCCATCTCCTCTGGTTACTGGTAGCTGATACCCTTCTCGAGCTGCTGGAGGAGGAGGGCTACAAGGTAATAGGATACGCGGATGACCTGGTAATTATAGTCAGGGGTAAATTCGCGAGTGTAATCAGTGAATGCATGCAGCATGCACTGAATACCCTACAGACATGGTGCAATGGGCAAGGACTGTTTGTCAATCCAGACAAAACGAGCCCGATCCCATTCACCAGAAGGCGCAGCCTTACGCTGCGGGAACTCAGGCTGGGTGGCAAGGTGGTGAAGATCCAGCATGAGATCAAGTACTTGGGAGTCTTTCTTGATGGTAAGCTCTCTTGGGCCACACACGTGAAAAAAGCCTTACAGCGGGCGTCGGTGGCGATGTGGGCAGCTCAAAGAATGGTGGGGGTGATCCGGTGGTTGTACACTGCGGTTGTTAGGCCTGTAGTCACCTATGGAGCCCTGGTCTGGTGGACTAGGGTGGAAAACAAAACAGTGCAGTTGCAGCTAAATAATCTGCAGCGTAGGGCGTGTCTAGCCATTACAGGCTGTATGACAACATGCCCTACGGCTGCACTGGAGGTCTTGCTAGATTTAGCTCCACTCCACATACATGTTAAAAGGATGGCGTTCCTCCAGGCTGCGCGTATGTTGGAGTTGGGTCCGATCATGCGGGGGAGGAGGAGTTCCTGCCACTTGATCCTTGACAAGGTGAAGGTGGGGGGGCCTGACCTGCATGTGGTAGACTCTATGCCCGCGAGGTTCAACTTCGCGCGACCCTTTCGGATACTCATTCATGAGCGATCCAGGTGGGTAGGGGGAGCTCCCGCTTTCAAAGCTGGGGCCCTGGTATACTACGCTGATGGCTCAGTGCGGGGTGGCCTTGCAGGGGCAGGCATCTTTGGGCCGAGGATCAGAGCAGCGATCCCATTGGGGTCGCTGGCCACAGCGTTCCAGGCAGAGGTGGCTGCGGTGACAGTCTGTGTGCAGCGGCTGCTGCAGAGGAGACTGAAGCTGAAGAGAATCTACATCATGGTGGACAGTCAGGCCACTCTCAAGGCCTTAGCCTCATACTGTCATACATCGCGGCAGGTGTGGGAGTGTCTGACTGGACTGAAGGCCCTGGCCGAGGACAACAGTGTAACACTGTGTTGGGTGCCAGGGCATCAGGGTATAGAGGAAAACGAACGGGCTGATAGGTTGGCTAAGAAGGGATCAGAGCAGATCCCTATTGGCCCTGAGCCCTTTGTTGGGACTACCTGGAGCCACCTACGTAGAGAGGTTGGCAAATGGGAGGACCGGTGCAGGGCTGCTCATTGGCAGGGGCTGCCCGGCCTTAGACAGTCAAAACTCTCCATCCGGCTCCCCAGAGGGAGGTCCAAGGAGGTGCTTGCACTGGGGAGGAAGGATATGAGGATCATATGTGGCCTGTTCACAGGTCACTGTCCGCTGAGGTACCACCTTGCAAATATTGGCAAGTGCGAGGTACAGGTATGCAGGTTCGGTGAGGTAGGGCTAGAGACGGCAGAGCACGTGCTGTGCGTATGCGATGGACTCGCGGCTTCGCGCCGTTCTGTGTTTGGGAGGCCCTTTCTTCAGCCCGAAAAGGTGGCAAATGCAGAACTTGCGGATATCCTCCGCTTTGTGCGGGGGTGGTGGGGGCGCATAGGTGACGTCACACCAAGTGAGACCAGTGCCGTGGGGCCTGGGGGTGGTGCAGGTGGGCCATGATCCGAGTATCATGGACGCCCTTACAATAGGCCTGTTTGTGGCTGCAGTGAGGGTATTGCCTGCATCCACCGTTTCAAAAAAAAAAAAACAGTTTTCTATAGCAAGAGAATGGCGTTACGTCATTGATGATACGGTCTGAGGGGAGGTGGAAGTTGTTACCCCAAGTAGGTGAGAGGTCCATCTCAATACAGTTTCGAACAGGGGAATATACACTTTTCGCGCTGGACCCGGAATGCTACAGCCGCGAAAATGTTATTTGTCTATCCGGCCCGGAGGACCAAATGTTTGGACCAGGATAGACGTGAATGAAACTCGGAGACGGATATTTACTGAGCACAAACTTGTAATTGGTGAGCTGGAATATCACAAGGTTTGAAGACTTGGATTGTACAAAGAAGAGGTGACTTACACGGCAGATGAGTTGAGTATGGAATCGCGAGCAAATAGGGCTCTGAAGACGTGAAAACTGGTTGTACTCGGAAGGAGGGAGAAAGCCGAACTAGAAGTCGATGAGAGGTGAAAGAGGTATCCGTTGGGAGAATTGGAGACGGCCGTAACGCGAAAGGTGTTAGGAAACAAGTGTTGGGAGAGCTGGGGACGACTCACTTCGGCGACACTTCGTAGCAGAATGAATATTTGGGAGAAGGTATCTGTTGTAGAGAAGGATCTGAGAAGGGTGGTGAGGGGAAGGATGGGAAAACCACCGTTGGAAATATCCGCCGATTTGGGATTTCCATGGGCGCAAAGACCTTTAGAGGAACAATGACCTCGCCACAGGAGCCCGTTAGGCAAGGAGCGGAAATTCCGAGGTCAAAAGCCTGGAGGGATTCGGCGCTTGCGTCGAACAGCGATCGTTCGGAGCTTATTTTTTAACATCCCGTGCAATAAATTTCATAGAAACCTTGGTGAAATATATGCTTCGGGCTTAAGCACAATAATAGTCCTTCCTTCAATAATCGAATGTAATCCACAAGGTCCGTTCAAATACAATGAAATATAACCCAAAAGGATAGAGTAGACCGAGAAGTGTGCAGGAAGGCGACCAGAAACGAATAAGCGAAATAGAATCGTTCTCACAACGCGAGTTCGTCTGTTCACTTCAAGAGTTTATGGCCGGAACGGCCCCACTGAGTCTGCCTGTTCCGCTCCTTGTCTCCTTGAACCCTCGTGGTACAATCGTGCAGCGTAACAGTAGTACGCGTTGTTTGCCATGCTGTAAACAAAAGGTACGTTGACGAAATCGTGAATGTGGTATTGAAAAAAATTGAATTTGACGAAATAACCACGATAGAAAACGAACTACACGAGCCTGTGAAGACCGCCGTCGATATATTGAGTGTTGAGCTATACGCTTAGATATCCGTATATTTGACATCGATGTATAAAGACGATATCATGAAGCCGAAGAAGAAAATTTGATGGGCTGACGGTTCCTTAGATAATGTCGTCAATGTAACTGTTACTCAACCCAGTAGTCGACTAGCATTTGCGCCGTAAACATGGCTTCCGTATACTCGAGTTAACCCGACAGTGCGAACCTATTATCAAGGAGTTGACGATATATGTGCTTAAGAAGGACCAATAGCCTTCGTGCTTCAACTTCACGAACACCTTAGCGAGTGTGTTGACACTATTCAATACTACTGTCGTAAGCGTATTGGCGGATTGGTCTGGGAAGATGGAAACATACCCTACGATCACATTCCCATGATTCTACGAGATGCTACTGCAAATAAAAAATTTATTTACGTTAAGGTTTACGTTAGGTTTATTGTGAAAGCATATTTACCTCCCGATACTGTAATTCGGGACTCAGGGTTACTTGTAACGACTTAGGGTTATTTAATTGCCAAAAATAGCATCTCCATTCGATCCAGCTTCAACTATGAAGCACGAAAAGCTGGGCATCATTTTGATACTTCGGGTTCACAGACGAAAATTCAAGTACTTTCGAAGTGGTGTTATCTCATCATAAGGATGTAAACTTGTTTGATTCTACTCCACGTCTAATGACTTTTAAAGGCACGAAAATGACAATCGACCATTCCACGTTACCAAAACATGGATGCTGCTTTTGCGTTAATCTGAAACGGGAGTTAAGTGTTCGAGACGTCCCAAACAAGCATTTTAATATTTGTTAGAAGGTGAGCAACGTCAATTAAGTACGATATCATCCATTGGTAGTGACCAATTGTTTCTTGAGTTCGCTCGGTGGTAAAAGATACAGGCGTGATTCGCAAAATGGAATTCTCGGCTCATTACCTGAACCGTAATGCTAAGTACCGGTAGGTAGGATTGGCTTGATGTAGGCCGGATTGTCGACTCAGTTTGTAGATGCTGACTTCGTGCGGCGCGAAGTTCCAATCGAGCATCTAGATGTTACCAACTTAATGGAAACGAACATTTGGATCGTCCTCGCGACAAAACGAGTAGCAAAAAAGACAGACAAGGGGAGTAAAACATCCCAGCCACGAACTGGCCCTCTGCTCCTGTCTTCTCTCAGGGGAGACACTGTACTTCAACCTCAGATAACGGAAATAATGACTCAACAAAGGTGCAACGATTGGGAGTTGAACAAAGACAACATAAATAAATATCTGGTGCGTTGCAACACACAACTTTCCTTAGCTCTACAACAATTCACTTTGTACATGGCTAATTCTATTT
Organism: Pachypeltis micranthus; assembly: GCA_020466155.1. Lineage (NCBI taxonomy): Eukaryota > Metazoa > Arthropoda > Insecta > Hemiptera > Miridae > Pachypeltis > Pachypeltis micranthus. The sequence continues at coordinate 52,927,186 of CM035773.1, forward strand.
AATCAATTCATTTATCACTCAGTTCCTTTGAACTTGGTCAAACAACACTTCACAGCAGCAGGAAGCAGTAGCGCTTACAGTTCCAGATTTTATTGTGCTGCTCGTACTCATTGCAGGACCATTATTGAGCAATTGGTACACAGATAACTAATGAGGCTGTAAACAAGATTTAAAAAAAAAAAGGATAGTAATCACTTTTGCAGAGTTATTGGAAAATAACTGTTAGAACTAGTATTAAGCGAAACGGCAGTAGTTGAAATTCAGGAATTTCTGGAGTGAGCCCCATGTATCTCATGAGCGTTTTTAAACACTCACCCTTTAGGTATTGGATTGGACTACAATACCAATTTTTTTTAACATTCTACAAGAATTCCAGCGGAGTTTATAAGGAAAAAACGCTTTTGGTCGAAAATTTTGATAATTTATTGTGCTGCTCTCGTCATTTCCCCACGAATGAGAATTTTATAGTATCGTTGCCTTATTGAGAGCTATCAACATAAAAAATGTAATTAAAATCGTTAGAGCCGTTTTTGAGAAAAAAATTTGGTGTTTTGATCACTATGATGACTATAGTTAACTTTCGGTGGATTTTGCCCATACCCTCATTATTGCGTCCCATGATAACCTGTAGGCTAGACATCAAGTTTCAGCTGATTTGGTACAGTGGTTTTCTCTAAAAACTGCGCTAAAATAGATTTCGTCGAAAGTTTTGGTAATTTATTGTGCTGCTCTCATCATTTTCCCACAAATGGGAATTTCATGCTATAATAGCCTTATTAAGAGCTATCAACACAAAAAAATTTAATCAAAATCGTTAGAGCCGTTTTTGAGAAAAAAAATATTTGGTGTTTTGATCACTATGATAACTATAGTTAACTTTCGGTGGATTTTGTCCAAACCCTTATTTTAGCGTCACATGAAGGCCTGCGGGCGAGATATCAAGTTTGAGCGGATTTGGTACGATGGTTTTCTCTAAAAATCGTTCACAGACACACATACACACACACACACACACACACACACAGACACACAGACCATTTTCCCAAATAGTGTTTTTCGGACTCAGGGGGGTCTGAAACGTAAAGATCTGAAGAGAACTCAAAATTTTTATTTCAGCCTATTACATAACTTTCCTTTCTACTTCGTAGAGCAAGGAAAGTAAAAAGATTCGATGAAAGGAAATATTTCACTGCACTGTGTAAACAGATACTTATAGGTCACTTTTCGCAAGATACAATTTGTTGTGTGTATAGTGATAGATCCATGAAATAACTACAACGTGAATGTCTACCTGGACTGGAACGGGAATTTTAAACAATGGAATTAATGCAAACTCCTTCTCTGTTCCTTGGAACGCACACTTTCTATCGGTAAATTGCCTAAACTACAGGCCTGTGAAAACAATAATCACGAGTCGTAATATTCATGTTCTCGAGTTGAAAGAAACCCGACACGGTTATGGTCGGCTCAGTATTATTTTAAATAACCAGGTTCAATAACCACTTATATAAACACCAGTTGTCGTAAAATGCGGAGGTCGATACGTTTTAAGCGGAAGAAATTGAGTGCGTATGGACGGAAAAAAAGAGAGCGAGCGTTCTGCTTAGGTCAGCATTCTGCCCTCTCGATCTGTGGTGTCTCTGTCTGTGGTGCCGACTGAAGAAATTGTTAGTGCCCGTTTATTCTCAACGCTCTACCTCCTGTGACAACTTGTGCACCTGGTACTTTTCGCTCAAAAAGCAGTGGGTTTACATGGTTGAGGGATAAGCAGTGGTGATAAGGAGTAGGGTTGGGGTTGGCATTGGGAGGGTTTGGTGGGATGGGGTGGGAGGCTTTTGAACCTCCCCAAATGACAATTCACCTATTTCATCAGGAATCCTTAATACATAATCCTCAAAACAATCTGACAGCCGAGCTGATTTATATAACAAACCTCAAACTGACATTCAGGTGACATCAGCTGATTCAGGGCTTAGCATAGTCAAGCTATAATTTTTTATTCCTTCCAAAAGATGACAACGTAGTTATATTGGGAGGCCTTAGACCCCAGCGACGTTACCTAAACATGGATAAGAGCTTCAAGTCCCTTCTCTGAGCCGATAACGCTGAGTAGTTATTACGGTGGAAAGGTGGGAGGGGGAGAGGGGGATGTCACTGCTAATGCTAATCCCTCATCAGTTGAGAAGGTCAGTAACTGATTCGCCACTCGTCCCCTTATACATTACTAACGTATACAAAATATGTATCTATTTTGTATTTGTGAATGGCCGAACATGAGGACTTGGCAGATCGACGCTTGGCATTGCTGACGGCAACACCTCTTACAGTGGTCAGTTATAGTCATTTTTGTCTAATTGGCCAACAGCAGCTACTCCCACGATACTATGTTTTGCGAGTTTAGTTATTACGTTTTGACTTATTATTTATTCTGGATAATACACTTATGCTTTCATTCAGTCAAGAAAGTTTTTTACAAACCCCCCTCAGAACTTGACACTTTCATTTCAAAGCATCCAGGATTCCAAATCGTCCAAATTCCTCTGCAATGCGCCGTCCAGGCTATATTTTGCCTCTAATGTGTTGGTGTGGCGTAATAATTTGCAGCGTTTTTACTTTCCTCGGCTCTACGAATTAAAAAGAGTTCTCTTCGAATCTTAACATTTCTACCGAAAAACACAACTTCCGAAAATGATCTTTGTGTGTGTCTGTAAACACGATTGAGAGAAAACGGCTGAACCAAATTAGCTTAAACGCGCCAAAACTTACACTAGTTGTCACAGTAATCACAAACACTAAATTTTTTTTCTCTGAATGGCTCTAATGGTTTTGATTAAATTTCTTGTGTAGACAGCTCCAAATGACAGGACAATAGCATAAAATTCTCATTGGTGGGAGAATGACAAGAGCAGCACTAAAAATCACCACACATATCGACGAACATGGAGTTTAGAGCAGGGTTTTCCTCATTCCAAGTTTATATGAACTGAGTGTATAATGAATTGAATTAGCCTTGAAGACCAGTGATCAGCTTTACGTGGAGCTAAGGAAAGCTGTATGGTGCGTCACACCAGATATTTGATTCCCTCGACCTGCAAACTAGGAGAGAAAGTTATGTAATCGGCCGAAGAAAAAATTTACGTCGAATTTGTTGTGAGCAAAGTACCTCAAACGGTGGCAATTAAATAATTTTTGTGGACAGTTTTCAGCTGGTTCCATTTTTGTTTTGTTCTTGTTCCATTTTTTGACGGAGTGGTCGGGGAGGGTTCCCACACATTTGATTACAGGTCACCGTGCCTCTCAGAATCGAATAATTTCCTCTGAACAATAAACGAATGAGTTTTAAACTTAATAGCGTTGAAACGCAAAGGTCTCTAGAAATAAAAAAAGAATATAAAACAGGGTCGAGCTCGACGCTTTTATTTCTTGAAACCCAACCATCGAGTCTCGCGAGGCTTTTCATCAAAGCTGTGACATTCGACACTTTCCGAGTCGGATTGCTTTGCAATCCCAACTCCACCTTCGTTTGATAAAAAGTTCTCTTGTCAAGCGCCAATCCGTTTTCTGATCTGTTGATAAAGAAGAATTCAGGTTGAAGCAATCACGTAACTTTCTTAGCAGTAATAGCTTTCAGGAGTGAAATCGTATTGCACGGCGAATCGCAAGGGGATTTGTCACGTGAGGAGGGGAACGACACCCCAATAAACGCGAAGAGGATCTAAGCTTCTTGTAGATGATTTGTGGGATTGAACCAAGCATAGAAACAGCTCCTTACCACGATCTTTAGATAGGCTACAGAAATGCTTTGTACCAAAGAAGTGTCAAACTCTAATATGTGATGCACCCCATCACATAACAATTCCAATCTAAGAATAAAGAAACTGTCGTAGCGCTTGAAGTTCCGCAATTTATTGAGTGATCGACGTACAGGTATTTTTTTGAAAGCATCGTGTTTGTTGTTCTGGAATTACATGTGGTAAATTTGGAACCCCCACCCTATACTAAAACTTCTTCAGCCTTTGGGTAGCGGAAAATAAACAAAATGGAGATAGTTCAAAATCCAAAAATTCGTGCGATTTCTTAGAATAATTTATAATTTATATTCAAAATGCCACTGCATATGCGACTTATTGGACTAGCAGCACGATTCTTTTGAGAGCAGTAGGGTGAAATGATGTAATTTATATGTGATGTAATGATGTCTTCAGATTACAAAGAAGGAGAAATCCCGAATGTAAACGTGCAAAACATAACATCAGAAGTGGGATCTGATAATCTACGAGCCAGTTTTAAAAAATATAATAAAGACCAACTACAAGCAAGCGGCAATTTGTCCGATATTGGTTGAGGGGAGCGACGCTTAGACGCGGCAGCCATCCTTCAAACGCGGCAGGCGTCCCTCAAGAAGTTACCACCCTTCAAGGGAAGTGATAGACTCTGCATGCGTCACTAAGAAGATTTGAGAACCTCGATTGTGGAGTTCCGTCGTCACGTGGTGAACACACATTATCGTGAACGCATTCTCGCACCAGGTATCCCATCGCACCATAGCTCCTCATCCCCCACCGTTGTGTTTTACCCTCCACCCTCTCACATTTATGACAACAATGTTCAGGGCGAATCCTCTTCACTGCATCATCTATTATTGCAACAAACTCGAACAATGAGATCGATAGTTGATAAATTCTCTCCTTTGCACAAATCTTCGCTCGACGACACGCTCAAGTTGAACCCAAATCTTGCGGTAATACCGTTGAGAGTTGCCTGACATCTCCTGATCGACAAGGAAGAAGACTGATGGTGGCCTTGGGTAAGGCACTGAAGGGAGAATCAGCCACTTGATTCACTACTAACGTCCATGCAGGCCTAAATTGGAATGAATTTTGCTTACTGTTCTTACACCAATGTGACGTGTTACTTACTCCGGCCGTTTCCTGCTACAGTGTTTTCAATCACAACCTAGAAACAACGGAAATTATGCCACTTTTGCATCGAGGACCACCACTCAATTTATGTCTCGTTACTGCCAGTCCACTTTTGAAGAAACCACAGTTTCGGTGGCATTCGCCCAAATTGCGTTACCACTAACGTTAGAGATCGCAAAAAGTTATTGTAGGATTGAGAGCTTTATCTTTCAAGAGACCTACAAACGACCTTTGATCCAAGTCCATTAAAGAAATTGCGATCAAGTAATTACCCATCCACATCTATATTTAACCAAGGTTTTGCTCCTCATTGTCGCCGATGTCGACGGACTGGGCATAAGACAAACGAATGCCGATCCCAAGTACCACACAATTTTCCCCCCAAAATTCAAGTCAAGCAACCCCACAACAGTACAGTGATATGCTTTGCCTGTACCTGCAGACGACTACGCCAGGAGCCGTAGGAAACGAAAACCAGACAGAGAAGCGGGTCGGCTTATGTATGGCCAATCCAGAAGGCACATTTACCCACCAAGATGATGTATTCAAGTATTTTTTTTATTCAGGGTCGCAATGCTCTCTTCTCCGAAAATCTATTTCAACAAACTTTCAAGGTTCCTCCTTTGAAAATATTGTTCGTTTGCATGGCTAAGGATCATCAGTAACGATTTCTAAACATCGGTAACATCAGGTATTGTTTCATATTGTCGAGGACTTGTCCTTACCAGTTCCCATAGTTTTGAGGGGAGAAATACTTGCACCAGATTTTTCGATGGTAATTTCTGTCCCAAAATGTAATCTGAGAAAGCACAATCCGTCTCTCATTCTACCTAGGCACCCATGCAAAGATAAAAATGAGATTGAACTCAATCAAAACTATTTAGATATTAAATTACGAGTTGACCATAATGTTGAAGAAAAGCATTCCGATACCAGTAACATACACAATTTTGATAACATATTGAGTGATTCATCAGATGATCGATCCTCTCTAGAACAGTGTCCGGAGGATGGGGTTTCGTTGTTCAGTGATATTCTAGGTGATAATGTTACCTCTATTCCATTTGTAGATTCACACTCCACGTCTACAAAACCAATAAAAGCTCGTGACGTTTTCCCATACATACAGTAATCTCGGAAAAGACAAAAATTCAACTTCATGGAAGACATCGTACTATAAAACCTTCTAAACATCTTTCAACTAACGATAGACAACTCAATTGCAACCTCAACTGATTAGCTGTTAGCTGCTCAACAGAACGATCCTTTCGTTTCAGATAATATTGCAAAATTTCAAGCAAATTATATTGATCCTGATATTCAAAATACTTATGAAGTTTACTCAGGCATGTTGTGTAGGAAAGTTCATTCTCTCCATTTTGCTGTTATGAGTAATATTCAAGAATCGATTTTCCACCTTGGCTACGAAAAAACCCTTGAGACGTTATATTTGCATTATTGGTTCGAACACATGACTAAATACGTACGGATATTTGTAGACAATTATCTAGTAAGTAAAACATCAAAATCAAGTACTGACCCGATACCTAATGTTTCAGTACCCTGGCACACCCTTCATTTTGACACTACAGGAAAATTAAGCGGGAAAAGGCTTCCTTGGGCGCTGTAAGTGCAGTTCAAGCATTAACTACTATTCGACACAAAGAGCCGAATCTGTTCGAGTCTTTGACCTTGGACTTCCCCAGTCATTGTCTCCTTCTATTTCAATACCTGCCCCTCGTTTCTGCGGGAATCCCACCCCTGCGGTCAGTTGTTTCCAACAGTCTTGGGTCGTTTCCCCTTTCTTTATTTCCTTCTCCTCAATTTCACGTTCCTCTCCCCGACTGAGAACTTCCAAATCATTCCGCTATCAACTTTCGTCCCTGTAACACAGCTCGCCCTTTTCCTTCTGATACAGTTTCCCGCGCCAGTTCACGCGTTCTGAGTACTACCCTTGTGTCACCCATTTGGACGCCAACTCCACTCAATTCCGCACGTATAATACAGTCTACCTCACTCTAACCGAGTTTTATTTTTATTTCGATCCTCAAGCTCCCCCTCTCATGCGCCCCACAACTACCATTATAGACTTGTCCAGTCTTTCCAACGCATAATTTGCGACTAAGGCAAATTTAGTACTAACTTCACATCTGAAGATTTTCCAGATTTTTGCACCTCCCGTCAAATTGACCTTCATTTTATTTCTAAGGGGTGGCCATGGGCAAATGGCCAAGTTGAACGCCTTATGGGTACACTACGAAACATGCTCACTGTAACTCAATCCAATGAACATAAAACATGGCATTCTAATATCGGTCAAATTCAATTAGCATTAAATATCACACTTCACAGCACTACTAAAATATCCGCTTCGCAGCTCACGTTTGGACGGATACTTAGACCCCTTCAACTTATATATCTGTAACTGAGCATCTCACTGAGCACCCTTCCTACCCCTTACCTCCAAAACGTTTATAAGTCTGCTGCTAAATTAATTGAAAAACAACCACGCTCTAGTAAAACTCGATTTGATAATAGAAAATTGAAAGTTACATGATTTCAAGAGAATGATTTGGGTTTTGAATAAACAGAGGCGAGGAATCAGGCCGAATTGGACGATGCCTTTAGAGAGCCCTATAAAATTCTCGAGTTTTTGCCTAATGATCGCCTAACGACCTATTACAGTCTATATTTGGAGGGACAAAGAGATATTTAAAATACCCTCACGAGCGTATGCGCAAGGCTCCAACTCTGGACGATTCCGATCCGGAGCTCATGCGAGTTCGAAACCCTTCCTGTATGATTCGTATGTATGTCTTGCCCTGCGTCTGGTCTTTTGAGACGTCTCTGACGTTGGATCACCCCTGTGTAACCTTGCGCATTCTGTTTGTTATTCATGAGTTTTGTTGCTATTACTTTTTCTCGCTACTGTCGCCTCTGCCTAGATCTACTTATTGATTTTCGACTCATATAAATGGTTTTATCAGTTTCAAGGTATGTGCCCAGCTTTCCTCTATATTAGCAGGGGCGGGGCGGGCTCATTTACTTTGAGATAATGGGTTGCATTTTGTGCCTCAGGCAATTCCTGCTACCGAGGACGGCAGCAATGTCAGGATCGCTGTGTAATGGAATGCTGTTTTTGGTCACCAACTCCACTATCTACTGAAATGTGATGGGATGATGATTCTGGTCAACACCAACACCGTTATCTACAGAAACTGCATCTTATTGTTCATTTTATTTCTCGTACTCAGAAAACACTTCCATGTCGCCATTAGCAGCTCATTAAACCCCTCACGGCCTTCTTGTGAACTAATGAAAGGAAGGGGGGAGTGCCATAGTAGAAAATATTTACAACTTAGCTAGTGACAGAATGATGTTTTAATTACGATAAATTTTTTTATAATTTGAATTTAATAACATTACCTTGCACACATTACGTACAGTGCGATTGTCCAAGTGCTAGGCATGGTGGATCCTGAAATTAATGATTCTTTAGTAACATGTGCGTAACTGGTTGTTACTCAAGTTAATAACAGACCATTTAAAATTATTGTTTCGTTAGTCTGAAGGACCTTATTAATATCGTTCATTATTTTGTGGGTTTTCAAAAACGGTTTTGTGGGCCGCAAACAAGGTGTTATTCTTATTAATCAAATGACCCTGACCAGCCATTTCGCTGGTTTCCAACTCATTCGCTATTTTTTTCAACAAACATTACAGCATCACTATTGGGTAAGGCTAGTAGGAACTGATTAATGTTTGTCACAAGTTGTACAAAATTGTCGCTAATGTCGACTATAACGTAGTATTTACTGTTTATAATTGCCAAAGATGGGCTTTCAAAATATGAAAAAAAGAATAAAATAAACCTATTACCTCTTACATAGTAAAGAGTACATTGAGTGAGGAAGGAACGATTAGCATGAATAACAATTTTAAAAAAGAAGCAATAGCAAACAGATTAAACTAAAGTTCTCTTCATGGTAATTAAGTAAGCAAAAGGCTTTGAAAATAAACACTTCTGATGTGGCAGTTTACGGTAACGGAAAAAAGTCTGACCGTTTTAAAGTGGAAACTTCGTACTGGACGGACGTTGACGTTGTGACGATCACGTTCGAAGGAAGCCGAATTCTTGCTGAGAAAGGTCATAGAATGAATTCTTTCGATGCTGATGACCGCAGGAAACAATTGAAAGAAAACTGGGGGATACTGCTGACCACTGGTGCGCGTGTAAAAAGAGAAGGTGAGCAAGGCCGACGTGACGTGAGATCGAGAATGAACAAGGCGAAGATGAGCAACGCAAAAGGTGGAGGCGGTTCAGGTGGTGGAATGAGCCAATAAACAACGAGAGTCGTAATCTAAGCACCCGAGGTGAAGTGCAAGGCTCACCAGCAACCAAGTAAATAAAAAAGATCTAGTCTTACTGAGGAGGAATTAAGAAAGAATTCCACTTTCGTAGTGATGATGTAATAGTCATTGCGTACTTTGCTTGTTATTCACATTCAGAGTTGGAGTTCGCAAGTTACTGGACTATCAAGAGGGATATGTAGAAAATGTATTATTTCTCTTACTGATGTCGCATTGAACCTTAATGTGGCTTAGAATATTATTTAAATTGGTTTCTTCAACACTCAGGAATTTGGGACCGTAAAACGAAGACAGCCTATGCAAATCTGTGTGGACTTGTGAGTTTAAGATGCTCGGGTGGAGTTTAACGAGTTCTCCTCATGTTGCACTATTCCTATTATGAGGTTCATCATGATTTTAAAATGTTCCAATAGGTCGTTGGTTTCGTAAGCGTGCGTCGAATCACCCGTTCGCGATTGTTTGAGCTGTCTCACTCAACTCTTTCCAATTCCCCATTGTTGTGATAAACGACTTCCATTTTTTCATAAAAATTTGCGAACATCGCTTCATTTATTTGAGTTTGGAGATCTCCTTGGTTCTGCCTAAGATGTTTTAGGTTGGTATTATATTTCCTTTCATCTTCTTCATCAAGGAACCAAACAAACGGTTATTCATTCGATGAACTCCACGGAAGGATAGATTCATTCAGGGTTGGTTTCTGTGACAAACTTGATCAGAAACCCTAGCCCATCGATTAATCCACTTTTCGGCCTTGTTTTAATTGTAGGAATGGTGAAAGTTTGAAATTTTTGATCTAAAGTTTGAAACGTATGATTTATTGAGGTCATTAGCAAACTTGTGTTATGGGGAGGGGGGGGGATAAATATTGAAGCAATATCGCGCTGAGAGAGTCGGGGAGATAGTACGATATCAACCGAATGCAATTGGAACACAGTTTTATTGTCAATTACACTCGGGAAAGTTTAACCACCACAAACAGAGAACTGGGTGGGAGCGAACACGATTGTGGGCGACGAGGGAACAGGTTGGTTACAACTGGTGGCGGCGAAGTCTCGGGTATCGCAGCAGCGGAAACCTACTCAGCGCAACAGTAGGGGAGAAATGGGCGAGCGAAACCGGAAGTGAGAGTTCTGGCTCAATTGGAGTGGGGGAAGAAAACCACGCCTCGTACTATAGTACGAGGTTTTGGCCACGCCCCCTGACCATTCACGTTGTAGTACGTCATTTTTTTATCCCCTCCACCCCGCCCCCTTACCCCTCCACCATAATTATTAACCAATCGTACTGTAGTACAACCTTTTTTACCCCCACCTTCTTCTGGAATTTCCGGAAGTTGACCACCTCTCCTTTGGTTTGCCCCTTCCACCAACCAGTGACATTATAGTACTCCCTTTTTACCCCCTCTCTTCATACTAATATGTACTATTATGACTCCCCACCCTCCCACCCCCAAAAATTACTTACCTTTTCCCCCCTCCATTCAGCCTTCTCCCACGAGCCCTCTGGTGAGGCCGGTTTCACACGGGGAGCCGTACGGCTCTCGCTCGTGAAGAGGAGGACGGCGTGTGAGCCTGAAATACACTAGGAGCAGTGGAGGTTTCACAAGGAGAGCGAGAGCGGTGAGGGCTCGCGAGACGCGAGTGATCACGGCTCGGCACTTAGAGCCGAGAGTCTCGGGCTCTTCGACGAAATAAAAAGAGGGGGATGAGAGCGTTCATAGACGAGCGAAAACGGCTCCCGCTCCTCAGCTTATCGCTTAACTTATTGATTTAAAGGTGCATATTTTCAACCATTCACGCAGATATTTGGAGTTTTACATGGAAATATGTGAATTGAAAACAAAGCTCAACTCAACTTACTTCAATGTTATTGCAAGCCTTAATTCAGGCTTAATGCAATTACGCAAGTTGGTATCTTCAAGTTGAATGGCATTCTTCACCTTGCTGAGGAGCTCAACAAATGTGTCGATTGACATCCGGAAGAAGTTGAAAAACTTTTTGTCATCTTTTCGAAGTTTTTCGTACAGTGTGGCGTAAACTCCTTCTTCATCCCGCTGTTGGTTGATTGGATGGACCCAATACTGTCTGGTACTTTTTTTTTCCCCGTTTTTGGCGTTGAACACGACGGCGATGAAGGAGGTAAATGGCCAAAGCATGCGTGCGATCCATCGTTCTTCAACTCGGTGCAGATCACTGCCAAAAATATCTGGTGCGTAGCAACACACAACTTTCCGCAATCCCTTTAATTTCGAACACCACATACATATGCGGATGCTATATCTTCGTTCAACGCATTTCTACAGAAACATTTATACCGAACAAAATGTAGGGACTAGTTTGCAGAGAGTACTCCGTGAGTTTGCGTAATTGGAATACCGATAAATTAATATTCGACAAATCTCATTTTCTGAGTTAACTTGGCTTATATCTCCGTTCAACATATATATATACAGAAATAATTATAAAGAACGAAATGTTGGTATGGGTAAGTAGAAGACACTCCATTAGGATTTATCACATCTGGTGAAGAAGTTACCCTGGAATTTACGAAAATGTACGAAAAAACGCTATTTTCGACACATTTTGATTTTTATCTCTGTTCAATGGACTGTCAGAGGAACATTTAATGAGAGCAATATGTAGGTATTAACTATTTGAAAACATCTTGAAAGTTTGGTGATAATCGTTGAAGCCATTTTGCCAAAAAGCGTAAAAAACCTATTTTTGCTTCATAGGCCTGTATCTCCGTTCACCGTAGTTTCATGGAGATACGTATAGAAAAGAAAAGTTAGGTATTGATCAGTAGAAGATAATTTGAAAGTTTAATCAAAATCGTTAGAGCCGCTTTCGAGAAAAATGCGAAAAACCTTAGTTTTTGGTACATTTTCGTCCCTCCACCCCCCTTCACACCGTTCGAAATCGTCCATAACCTTATTTTGGTGTCTACAAAAAATAACGAACAAAACAAAAAAAGAACCAGCTCAATCGGACAGTCGTTCTCACACACACACATATCACGCGCCGAAATTAGGTTTTTTAGACTCAGTAGGGTCTGAAACGTAAAGATCTGAAGAAAACCGGCGATCGAGAGCCAAAAAGGCTCTCCGTGTGAAAGAATGGGAGTCAAGAGCGGAAAACGCTCCTCATCGCGAGTGAGAGCCGTACGGCTCTCCGTGTGAAACCGGCCTGAGTGTACTGTAGTAGGAGTACCCCCACCCCTTGTACAGCTGAAAGTTTGATGACGTCATTTTTTTAAACAAAGTTCCTTCCCTGGGATCGAACGCAGTACCTCACGTTCTATAGTTTAGCACTATACCAACTGAGCCATTAAGGAAAAAATAACGTAAACTTGTGGTATAAGAGGGACAGACGTGACATCATCCTTGTGGGACGCTAGAGTGGTCACACGATTGTTCAAGGGCATGACTCATCAGCATGATGTAATAGGAGCTGCCTCAGGCAACTGCGTAGTATTCTCGGAAATGTTTAATAGGTTTCAAAATATGATGCAATAGCATGATGTGTTCACGTGACTGTATAGCCCCAGGCGTTCTATTCTCGGAATTTAATATATTGACGCACAAATTATCTCTAAACAAGTTTCGACACGTCTTTTGCATAGTACATTGGAATTTATCGCATCTCAAAGTTTTGTCACGTAGTCAAAAATATAAATGCGCATGCGTGAGGAAGGTGATATAAACAGCATACGCCAGCATAGGAGCACAGTCATACAATGGCATCATTCGTCGACAGATTCAACTCTGCTTCTTGCAAATACAATAAAACGTTAAAGTTGGAGCAATTGAAAGATAATACCTACTATCCGGTTAGAAAGCTGAAAATTGTTCATACTCAGTACGGAGATAGTCTCGTTGCTACGCTACAAGAACCTATCGAGGAAGGCAAACTATTTGACGTGTTCCTACCGAAACGCTACGTTAAAATTTTCGATCCGAGCCAACCTATTCCAGACAACTTGGAACTCTTGCGTGGACAACGTATTGGAACTACTTTCGATCTTAAAATAATCGAGGTAAGTAAAAAAAAGAAACAATTTAATCGTCAAAATTATTCATTTATTTGTCGTACATTATTTGGAATATCATTCATTCGCAGTAACTTTAGTATAAGTGTAACGAAATCTTTTCATAAACTCTCGATCTATGGTTTCCAAGTTTTTTTGAAATTCAGCCCACTGAACCACATTGAACGTTACACGTTGTCCCTTTGACTCAATAATCAGAATAGTATCCAATTGTACTTTTTTAATGTTTTACTCTCCATGATGCTCGATACGAATCGTTGAAAATAATGATGAAAAACATAAATCGTTTTTCGCTTTATGTTGCAGAGACAATGAGTGGTGTTATACGACGAGATAATCCAAAGAGCCTCCTAGCATTGAGCGCATGTGCCATTGCCAAAAACACCAACGACTACATGGACATTGAATCACTCGGTTTACCACAAGTTTTGGATAAGTACGTGAAAGATATTTGGAAGGTTGTCACACTATTCTGCGAAGAAGACGATTTTGACAATATGGATTTGAGGAGCCTACCAAAGAAGAACGTTCGTGCTATAATAAATACCAATGAAATACCACCGTGGTATTTGAGCAAATTGATTTTTCCGTAAATGGTAGAAGAATGCAAGTTTGTCCCAAGTGTGTCGAGATTTTGAGTAAAAAGCATCGGCTCCATAGTGTAACGTACAACTCTATAACGATCAACGCTGAGGATTTCATAGCTGAAATTGCTGGTGAATTGGATGATTGGTGCGACAATTGCGCAGTAACTCCGTTGTTTCATATTAAATGTAGCGAAGATGATCTATGGCAATGTTAAGATAAATTGATGAATCCTAATTCTAGTCTTTATTTCTAACCTTATCCTATGGGGGAGGGGAAAAGAAACATTTACGATTTAAATTTAAACCATTTATTGATCCATTCGTATAATTGAAATATTACTGGTACATTCTTTTATTCTTTTTATAAATGCAAACTTCATCTTGTAAACGATCAGCTTCCCATCCATCGAGTTGTTGAGGCGGTGGAACGTAAACTGCTTGGTTTCTCACAACGGCGTCAATATGCTCCAGCAATACAGGCTCTCTCATGTTCAAATACTCGGTATATCGCTTGATGCACGGTAATGTGCAAACAAAGTTGTGCCATTCCATCGGATTCAAAATCATGCTACGACCTTGAGATCTAATTTCCACATGCGGTATAAAGTAGATGGATTTCACTACGATTTTGACGTCATCGGTGACTGGAAACTTTTGACGTTGGCTGTCTTGACGTTTTGAAGCACAAAACTGATTGAATCGACTGCTGTAGACAGCTGGTTGAACTGGTCAAAACTCAACAGCACAGACTTTTTCATTCCTTGTTTGAAGAATAGCACTCCAACGTGAAAGTCTAGTTGTTTAAAAAGCCCAATTGTCACAAATTTAGTGTTTATCGGATTGACGTTGTAGGTGACTTGCAGAAAGGCGGAGAAATCTTCTTGTTGCTGCGGTTTGTCCAAAGGGAATTCAACGATGGACACGTCTTGTTGCGATGACTCATCTGATGGTTGATGATTCACCTCTTGGATATTTCCCTCCTCTCCATACTCGAGCTCTGTTAGCTGGTTGTTTGGTAGGTGATCTTCCATCTCGGTTGCTTGACACTTAATGAAGTTTTAAAGTCATCTACGGGGTTTATATACGCTGCGACACTAGTGGACTCTGCTGACAGTTCCAGACAATGGACGGTATTCGGCGAGAGAGTCGTGCACGATTAAGCAGTATGCGGTGGTACCGGCTGGAAATTGCTCAGCTGCTTCAAACTCCAGACGTACATCAACGGGCCCGATCTTGAGGCTTTCATTTTGCTTGGAGCAGTCAATCACAAATATCGGACACATTGCAAAAGTTGAAGGATTCATAAAGGGTTGAGGACTCTTCCCGTAATACGATGCTTGAAATTTGGCGTACATTTCATACATCAAAGCAGGATCACCTCGTAGGTTATCGTACGGATAATATTGTGAATTCAAATATAGTTTGACTTCTCTCAAACTACACATGTCAAACGTGCAAGTGTGTCTCCCGGCGTTGTTTTTTCTCAAAGTTTGAAACGCCAGAATAACGTATCTCGGCTTTTCCAATTGCGAAGATGTTTTGACGGTTCATGATTGACGAGCGGTAGTTGGTAAGGTAGGATACTCGTGTAGCTCCCAACTCCTATATGGCATTTCGATGGTAATGTCCTGATCCAACATCTTGAGCAGTGGTAACTTTACGGACTCCGATACTTTTACGTGAGGAACCCTCCAATACATGTTGTGGATATTGAGATTGTAATCGTTGAATGTAGCATCTGCTCCTTCTTTATAAATGGGATTCGCCAATGTGTTACTGAGAAGAATAATGAGCTCCTGTTTCTGGTTCACAATGACACGCTTATAGTCATTGAAAAAACCCATGAGAATCCGCATCGGGATACAAAAGGAAAATTTCGAACCGGCAAAATCAACACGGCTGCTTGCCACGCCTGCATTATGCGCGTAATTTTCATCAGCCGGATTGAGTGAGAGCAAATTGTGAATTGTCGACGTAATGCCGACATTTTTCGTCCGATCTATCGTCACCCCACACAGTTCGTATCGTATTTCGTCGATTAGAAATGCAATGGCATTGCTGACTAGTTTGAGCGTAAGATCCTCAGTTTGTCTGTCAGCCTTGGTCACAACACAATTAACGTGAAGGAAACTTTCGCACGGTAGAGTCAAATCCTCTTGTTGTTGTACGGCGACCCTCACTTCGTCACTTGGGTTGAACGTCGTCGATGTAAAGGGTGTATGACTCCTATACTCGTACTGAGTTACCGAATTGTCGTACTGTGCTTTCGAGTTTACCGCCAACATGTCGATTAACTTGTAGACCGAGAGACTGTAGAAATGATCGGTTAGCAGGTGTTAATGGTCTCAACGCTGACGTCTGTCTGGTCGATTCGAGTCGATGAGAGGGCAATATAAAGGTTTGGTTTTCATTAAATACGAGACCCATCTCTCAAATGAAGGCGCACGTTGACAGTCTCCCCTCTCAAACGTATGGCTCTGCCGTCTTGATCACGAAGCGCTATCGTAATGTTGTGAAGTCTTCCCGTGTTGACTGGTAGATAAATGACGTTCCTCGGTGTTTCCAAAATCTTAAAGCCAGGGGGCACCGCTGGATAAAATTCGTGGATAATGTGACTTTCCTGTTCGTTTTGGTAAGCTCCACGAACAACGTTACATTCGACTCGTATGACGTTCACCTTATTTATGTTTACCATCCCATCGCTCGCGTGCAATTTATTCTTGCTTAGAACTCTCCGAAAAGCCCAACAGCGACGCAATACTCTGAGTATTAGTATTAATAGTAAAATCGACGGTTTCACTCGACAAAATTTCAGCCTTTTGAGTGTTGTTGTTTGCCTTGATGACCAAAGAATTCGGTTTCTTTATTACCGTTTGTATTTGCTCGTTCAAATCTTCAATCTCATAAGCCCCGGTAGGAAATTCTATGGTTTGGAAGCCGAAATGTAGTAAATTATTCACTCCTTTCTCGACGTTTGGTATTGAATTGTAAGTGGTAAATCCCACGAGTCCAATTTCCCAATTTCCCCCGGTCAAATCGAGTGGAGGGAAAATGTCGCAACTGATTACAGAATCTTTTCCACTTAGGCAAAACATGATGCTGCTACTAGTTGTCGACTATTACTGATCAACTGTCATCAAAAACTTCAAACATAAATGACCGCAAATCACAGTATCAAATGCTTGATGTCTACGGTAGTTGTAGTATACATCCACACATGGCCCAAAGTATTTCGTCAACTCTAGCGGTGGTTGCAAATTTCCAAAACTATCAAAGTATCGAACGCAATCTTCCTTCTTCTTGTAGCATACCCAATGTGTTCCATCTCCATTACTAGAATCCAAATTTACGACAGCACTCTCGTTTTTCCACGGTTTTTTCGGGTGGTTGTCTCTGGTGAATACGCCTCTAAAATGTGGAATCTTTAAGCTTTTAGCGTATTTGAGCAGATCAATGTTGGATAGGGGGCGAATTGGTATTTCGTCTATCGACGTTTTTTTTATCCTTATTTTTCAAAGTTTTACGCATTCCACCTCCCTTGTACGGTTTCAAGTACAATCCCTTTCCCTTGAGAGCGATAGCTTCCATAGATTGATTGTGTCTTTGCATCTCGGACAACTTTTTTGCATTGCTGTTGGCCTCTGATACTGCTTTAGCACCACCTGCTGCTCCACCTACAACACTTCCCAAAGCGCTCAAACCGGCTAATATTGGAACCAATGGTAGTATACCACCAGTTTTCTTCTTTACCCCCTTTTTTTGTTTCTTCTTGTCTCGAGTCTTGGTCGTCTTCTTCTTCAACGAACCTCCCAACTTTGCTTTAGCCTTCATTGCTGTTGCTACTGCTAACCCTGCTGCTCGTTCCCCGAGGGAGGCGTCTGAAGACTTGACACGAGCCCACGCACTCTCTGCCAAACGCTGATCAGCCAGTCCACGATGTACGTTATCTTTGTACAAAGCGTACATGTCAATGTCATGAGTCTTACACGCTTGATCCAATTTGTTTATACCGGGATCACCACGAGCTAATCTTCCTCTCAATCTTGTGCCTGGACCGCAATATTGATATCCACCAGGAAGATGAAGTTCTATCGGCAGTGCGTCTATTGCCTTGTTGATTACTGTGCCTGTCGTCTCAATTAATCCGCAACCTTTGATGGTTTGTTGACGACTGAGTCGTTTGTTCCTTACTCTACCCATTATATATCGATACTGACGCTTTTTACGTTGGATCCCGCTTTATTAGGCATTTCTTAGAGTATTACTCCTTGGATCTATAAAGTACTTTGCGATAAAGTTTTGCTCCAACCAGTTTGCTCTGTAATTAATCATCACTCTGTGTTCGGGTAATGCCATTGTATTGTACAGGTCGACAAACATTTCTCCCATTACACACATGAGATAATTGACTGACACGGCATCGTTAAAATTTTTAGGATCACTTTCCCCCGTCAACAATCTATTTTCAAAATGCCAAGCGTCGATTGTTTCAATAGGCACGCCACTTTTGTTTTATGGCATCAGTATCCTCAACCGGATCACCCACGTATCGCACAGGCAGGTATTTACAGTTCCAGCTGGCGTTGTATAAGGTGGGTGTCATTAAATTGAGATATTCTATAATCACAGCATCATACCGTGACACCGGTAGAGCGACGCGAGTCAATCGTCGATCGTTACAATTCCAATTCTTATCGTCCAATTGTAGTAGTCGATCCCACTGCCAATGCCCAATGTTGGTAGTCGATTTGTGACGTTCCAACTTTCATAGATATACCTTTACCGGACTTGTATTTTTTCCGTATTTATATTGCTCATCGTCGTCGTCATCCTCTTCAACATCCGAAACAATAGGATTGGAAAGTTTCCTTTTTATTGCCTTGACAATTGGAAAGGCGTTAGAGCTCAACGACATTGGTAAATATTTAGGCACGGATGTGGAATCCATTGATGCTGGTTCGTCAAACTTTTTCGAAGTAGTTGACTCACTCTTTTCAATTTTCACATTTTTCCTCAATATTGGTACACATTCATCATCCAATTGTTTCTTTCGCTTGTTGTTTGGTGGAAACAGGCCAGATATGATTTTCCTATACTTGTAACCTTTATTTGATTTAGTACGCCCGTCTTCACTCTGATGCACTTTGGTTTGTTCCAACATGGTTCTGTATGTTAGTAAATCTTCGGCAGTATAAATATTGTCGGGATTTTTCTTGAAAACCAATTCAAACAAACCCAGAGTTCCAGCGTACGCAACATTATCAATTATGAGGTTATTATTGTCAAAGTGAACCGGGTAAGAACCCATCTTCCAGTCGAAACCATCATAGTGTATCCCATATGTGCTATCACCGTTGGTTTTTTCATGTTCCACAATGTAGTTCAAGTAAGGAGCTATTTGGTCACCAATCATCTTAACCGGCGTCGGAGGTTTTATTTCAGGTTCTGCGTTGAAAAATGCTTGAATCTTTTCATTGTAACCCCGTTGTTGTTGCGCGAGTTCCTCCAATTGGTCCAATAATGTATTCTCCTCGGAAATCCTGGTTGAATCGAAGAAGGTTTCAGGTTTAATTTCAACTTCCTGTTAAGGCTCTTTCTTGATCAATACAGTCTCCATCTTGTCTTTAAGTTCTTGAAGCGGTTGTGTTAATGGCTTATACTGTTCCACCAATGATTGTTCATACTGCAGCTTTTGGTTTTTCAGACTGCAGTACTTTCTCCTGATACTGTCTTGTAACTGGTCAATTTTGAGAGTGAGATCGTGATCGACAGAAGCCATGATGAGGAATGCGTGAAATGAGTTACTTTCTCCAATATATCTAGCCCTCAACTACTACACTCCTGTTAGCGTTCGCGTTCACGTTCGCGTTCGAGTTCACGTTCGCGTTAGCGTCCGCGTTCGGATTCGCGTTTGCGTTTGCATTCGTGTTCACGTTTGCGTATACGTTCAAGATTGATGTTAATATTGATTCCAATTGTGTAATACGTCGTTTGAACCTTTCTCGGTCTCTAGCCATTTCTTCCCAGCATGAAGTTCGGTCTTCTTGGGGAATGGGATATGTACATGTAACCATCGGATCTGAAAACGTTACTTTTCTACACTTTAATAAATGAGTCGAAATTTTCTCGATATCTTCCCTCATGGAGCTCTCTCTCTCCTTATCTATAACGACGAAACTCTTGTTATTCTTCTATACACATGCACATAGATTTTTAAGTTGGTCGAATGACATGTCAGTGTTGACGTGATCGTTTTAAATGTGTCTCAAGTTCATTTCATCTTGTTTAAATACAATCAGAAGATTGGCGTTGTCGCGCACTAGCTGTTTCCGTACTCTACTGTAAGTTTGACAGAGATGAATGTATCGGCACCATTATGCCTTCCCATGGTAAAATAGTTTCTTATATTGTCTTGCTTTTCACACGCCACATCGTCGAATATCATAATGGAATTTGGTTCAACATCTTGGGGTTGAGCCACTTGATCGTTGTCGGTAAATGGGGAAATAACCGATATTAGGTACACTGGTCAACACTTTTTCCAACAACTTGTACTTGGGTTGATGTAGAGATTTGGAGAACACGTAAACGTTTTCAAATTTCAATCCGTTGGCGTTGAACAAAAGATTTAGCATTACGTTCGTTTTCCCTGAATTGGAAGGACCGCACATAAGACATCGAACATGATTTGGTAGTAGAGGACTGTGCTTTCTCTCCTTTATAGTACGCACCTTTTGAAATGAAGCGCTCAAATGCTCGGTCCAGGAGGTGGCGTAACCTGGTGTGCCACATCACAGGCCATGCGGCTCTACCCTGCTTTTTCTTGTCAGTCTCTCGCCGTTATCAGTTTCCCTCAGTTATATCTTTCGTGCTATCACGCCTTTCCTCGTTATTTTCGTAATATTTATTTATTTATTAGTTATTTAAATTAGTGAGTTGTCGGCTGTCTAAGGGTGTATAAAATTCCCTCCGTCACTCTGCGCTAAATTCATTTATCCGTTCGGCCTGCAACATCGCCCGACTCGTCTCCTCGACTCTCCCGCCGGCCGGTCTGCAACTCCAGCTCCCAGTGTCGTGAGTACTCATAGTGTAAGCAGAGTTAAATTCCATTCATATTCTTCATACAGTCCACAAACTCTGAGGAAAAAACCAGCGCGATCCGCAACAAGTGGTCCTTTGCCGAGACGGATCGTTGTAGTTCATTTCTTATAATTAGACAGCCGAAAACATTTCTCTTTAGTTAGTAGGTAAACAGTCGTTTGTTAAGTTTAGTTGACCGCGTTATAGTTTTCGTTATATATTCCTTGTTACCCTTAATTTATTGCATTCGTTGTTAACTCT
Organism: Pachypeltis micranthus; assembly: GCA_020466155.1. Lineage (NCBI taxonomy): Eukaryota > Metazoa > Arthropoda > Insecta > Hemiptera > Miridae > Pachypeltis > Pachypeltis micranthus. The sequence continues at coordinate 52,948,454 of CM035773.1, forward strand.
TGTTTGTTTGTTGGTACGACCTTGTCCCCTTAGGTTGACCTTGTCAATAATTAAAGTTAGTAGGTCGCATCAAGTTCTCAAGGTCGAATCCTGTTATAACTACAACTCTTCTGTGATATTGTTACCCCGACCCTTACAGGTTGTTTACCCTCTCGAATTTTTGAATACTGCATAATGCCAGACGACCCTCCACGTTCGACCACGTCTGCTGACGTTCTGCGGTCATTACGCCTGCTCAAGCGTAAACGAGAAGTCGTATTTTCTCAGCTGCAGCAGATTAAGGGTTTCACAGAGCCGGAGAGTGTGGTTTCACACTCTCCGGCTCTGTGAAACCAGGCTCAACGAATATATTTTTAGCCAGTTGCGCTAATCTGGACAATATTAGGACGCAGTTTGAGGCCATTCAAGCTGAGGTGTTGGAAAAACATATTGATGCAGCAAATGCTGATCAGTTACCTCTTGGTTCTGTGACTGCATCATTCTATGAGCTGTTTTACCACATACGCGCGTTAGAGAATTCGGCGAAACGCGTAGCTGCCACTAGTTTGAACACCTCTACTACTTCGACTGTTGAAGTTGAGCGTAAACCTCCAATTAGGCTACCCAAACTTGAGGTGCCTGTATGGAATGGTGACCCTGACACATTTAGCAATTTCTTTGTATTGTACAATGCTGCGATCCACTCAAGCGCCTATTCGGGAGCCGTCAAATTGACCTATTTAAGATCCCTACTTACAGGTAGCCCACTGAAACTCATCGAAAATTTGAATATCACAGACGCAGATTATGAAGTGGCATATCAAACAATATGCACTAATTACAATAATGTTAGAATTCGTGCCACTCACCATTTAAATAAACTGTTTTCGTTTACACCCTTGTCAAATGAGGGTGTGGCAGATCTTCAATCGTTTCTGGACGTGTTCAGCACAAATTGGAAAGCTTTCCTTAATTTGAAAATACGCGATGCCCATGATTTCATCATGTTTAGCTTGGGTTTCAGATGTCTACCCCCTAATATCCGTAGTTCATTTGAACGTGCCTTTGGCCAAAGTGACTGCGTGCCGACCTTCGCAGAATTGACTGCGTTCGTTCAAGAACAAGTTCGGATAAAGGAGATCATGACCCAAACGGCTATTAAGCCGGCGAAAACGGCATCTCCCGCGAAGCATGTGGTTAGTCATAAATCTTACGCGAAGACTGCTGATATACTACAAACCCTTCATGTGGCACCGTCGTCGTCAACGTCCTCTCAGCCTTACCTCAATATTGTTCCTCAGCCCTCATCCGAGTGCCCGCACTGCAAGGTTGGCCCTCACAAAATTTACGAATGCCCATCATACTTCAACCTCTCCCACGCTGAAAAACGTGCATGGTTAGTGGAACACAAGCGGTGCTTCAAATGCTTGGGTACCCACACTTCACCACAGTGTAAATCTTGTGGACGGTGTAGCACCTGTAAAAGTGCGTCCCATCACTCATCTCTCCACGTTGCCAACGATCCTGTGCAGCATGCCTCCAGTTCACCGGCTCCCTCCCAGACGTCTCCAAGTGATGACCCTGCTTCAGCTGTGCCTTGCAATATCCAAACGGAGTCCTTGTTAACAGGGGCCTGTGCAACTGTTGTAGAAAGACCCACGGTCGTCCTGGCTACAATCCAGGCGCTGGTTCTCAACCGCTACTGCCAATGGGTCCCCATTCGCTGTATACTCGATCCGGGTTCGGAGATCAATATGATCACTGGTGACTGCCAGCAACGCCTTGGACTTCCTGTTACATCATTCCGCCAGGAACTTTGTGATGCGATGCAGCAGCCAGTGGGCACTTCCGGAGGTATAATTGCTTGTGTGCTTGCTTCTCGATTGTCCCCTAACACTCAAATACATACCCAAGCAGCGGTAGTTTCCCGCATTTGCCACAATCAACCCAATCACACTCTCTCTCCGGAACTGTATGACCGGTTTGCACACTTGGAATTGGCTGATCGAGCGTTCCACGAAGCTGGAAAAATAGATTTCCTCATTGGAGCGGAGCTCATGAGCGATGTGTTGCAGGGTGGTGGAGACGTTATCCATGGCCACCCGGCAGCCATTAAAACAATTTTTGGGTGGGCTATCGTCGGTAAGGTTGGGACGGCAGATCCTCCACCAACTAGATTGTGTACGTTGACTAGCTCCATGTCCCTGGACGAGTCGGTGCAAAGGTTTTGGCAAACTGTAAAAGTTATCACAGAGGTGCCCACTGACCCCCTTCATCAAGTGGCTGAGCGCCACTTTCGCTCTCATGTCTCTCGCCTGCCTTCAGGAACTTATTGCGTGAGCCTGCCGTTTCGAGACACCACTTCTCTCCCACCCTTGGGGCTGTCCCGGGACATAGCCCTCCGGCGATGGTATAACCTCGAAGAAAAACTTCGCAAGAATGATGCATTGCGCATTTCATATCATGCGTTCCTCCAAGAGTACTTAGCTCTGGGGCACATGCGCCTGGCCACTACACCAGGTCTGAGCTTCATCCCTCACTTCGCTATCGAGCGTAACTCGACGACCAGTCCAGTTCGGGTGGTATTTGACGCCTCATGCCGTGATACTAATGGTGTCTCTTTGAATGATCGGTTGCTGACAGGTCCTCCTCTGCAGAAAGACATCGCCGACGTCCTAACACTATTCCGGCTCTATCCAGTAGCCTTGACAACTGACATCCGGATGATGTATCGGCAAATTCGAGTGGTGGAAGCAGATTGTCGCTATCAGCATATCCTGTGGCGTCCCTCAGAGGCCCAACCAGTGCAAGAGTTCCAACTGCAGACAGTTACTTATGGTACCAGCTGCGCGCCATTCCTTGCGCAACGAGTCCTGCATCAGCTGGTAGAGGATCATGGAGCCAGCTACACTCTAGCAGCCCAGGTTCTACAACAATCCACGTACATGGATGGCTGCTGCGCTGCGGTGGACACTATTGCAGCTGCTAATCAACTCAAGCAGGAATTGATCAGCCTTCTTCGTTGCAGTGGCTTTGAGTTGCCCAAGTGGGCCTCGAGTGAGACTGAAGTACTTGCGGATATCTCAATGGAACACCGAGCTGCATCACTGCAGATTCGCACCAATAGAACACCATCCCTGCATATCCTTGGCATTTTTTGGGATCCTGTGCTGGACGTCTTCTCTTATAACATTTCCCCTGCATGTGAAGCCTCCACAAAGCGTGCCATACTTTCACAGATTGCATCAGTATTTGACCCACTCGGTTGGTTGTCACCGGTCACGTTTTGGGCCAAGGTGTTCCTCAGAGAACTGTGGTGCAAAAAGATAGATTGGGATGCACCTTTACCCGAAAAATTCTCGTCACAGTGGGCGGCCTTCGCCCGACAACTGTCATCTCTCTGCAACCTGAAGATACCACGGCTATGCGCTCTTCCAGCTGCCACTCACCACCAGCTTATTGGGTTTGCAGACGCTTCTAGCTTATGTTACGCTGCCGCCATATACCTGCGTTCAGTGACTGGAGATGGTGCAGTGTCAGTCCAACTGATAAAGGCAAAAACCAGGGTAGCACCTCTGCAGGTTCAAACCATCCCACGCTTGGAATTGTGCGGAGCAGTCGTACTGGCCAAGTTGTTGTCTTCGGTTCGCCTTCTTTGTGAGCGTTTGGGTGTGGAGGAGGTCCACCTGTGCACAGATGCTACGACGGTTTTGGCCTGGCTCCATACCTCTCCACACCTCCTCAAGACTTATGTAGCCAATCGAGTGGTTGAAGTTCTTAACCACACACAACTCTCCCAGTGGTACCACATACCTTCACATTTAAATGCTGCCGATTGTGCGTCCCGGGGTCTGGAACCAGCTTCTCTGGAGGAATTTTCTCTCTGGTGGGCTGGGCCCTCTTTTTTGGGGGAGGTGGATGTCAACTGGCCATCTACTCAAGCTTCCCTTCCACCTCTGACTGGCTTTGAGGAGTTCAAACCGACGTCTTCACACGGCATGACAGTATTGACCTCAGTTACCACCCCAGGGCAATGGATATTATAAGCCACTTTTCCTCCTTCACCCGAGTTCGTCGTGTACTGGCATGGTTGCTTCGTTTCCGGCACAATGCACAGCATGGAGTTACTCGCATCCAGGGGCCGCTTAAAGTGAGTGAGCTTTTGAGAGCAACACGAATCTGTGTGCAGGCTACTCAGGCGCAGTTTTTTGCCAAGGAACTTTGTGAAGTCACAAAAGGACGAGCTTGTGGTAAGACATTGCAATCCCTCACTCCATTTGTCGATGAAGATGGGCTTCTCAGGGTGGGCGGCAGACTTGGCTTGTCTTCCCTTCCTGCACATAGCAAACATCCTCTGCTACTGCATAAAAATGCCCCACTGTCAAGGCTGTTGTGTCATCACTATCATGAGTGGCAGTTTCATGGTGGGCCGCAGGCAGTGCAGACGGCAATTCAACGCACTTATTGGATACCCGGCCTTCGTTCACTGCTTCGGCACTGTATACACCAGTGCCTGGTGTGTCGACGGGCTCGACTTACAGTACAATATCCACACATGGCAGACCTTCCTAGGGTGCGCACAACCCCCGGCCAACCATTCCTTAGAGCAGCTGTGGATATGGCAGGGCCTCTTATGGTAAAAATGAGTACTCATCGCAATCCGCGCCTATACAAGGCTTATATGGCTGTCTTCGTGTGCATGGTGACCAAGGCTTGCCACATCGAGTTGGTTAGCGACCTATCTACCGCAGCCTATCAGGGGGCCTTAGAGCGCTTTATGGCTAGACGAGGTCTGTGCTCAGATATATATTGCGACAACGGTCTGAACTTCGTTGGAGCCGCCGAAGAGCGGCGTGCACTGCAACAGTTCCTGAAAGACGCTGAGCCTATCCTAGCAAATGCATGTTCTTCACGAGACGTGGCATACCACTTCAATCCACCTGCTGCGCCTTGGATGGGTGGTTTGTGGGAAGCTGCAATCAAGTCCGCTAAGCGGCATCTCCGTCACGTCACCACAAACCGCTCTCTAACCTACGAAGAGATGTCAACGTTCCTTGCACGTATTGAGGCAATCCTCAATAGCCGGCCTCTTTGTTCCGTACCTACCGACCCTGAAGGAGCATCGAGCTATTTGTCTCCGGGTCATTTTTTGATTGGAGAGCCCTTGCTTTGCCCGCCAGAACCTTCGCTTCTTGACGTCCCCATCCCTCATCTAACCCGCTGGCAGCTGGTGCAGCGTGCGACCCAGGAGTTTTGGGCATTATGGAAGTCACAGTACCTGCAGACACTTGTTGGACGCCAGAAGTGGACACAAAATCGCGAACCACTAACTGTAGGAGATGTGGTGATCATCCTGAACCAAAAGCAGCCCCCTTTGGAGTGGCCTATTGCAATTGTGGAGGAGCTTCTGCCAGGGGCAGATGGTATTTCTAGATCAGCCCGTGTCAAGACAGCTACCCGCTCTTACCTGCGACCAGTGGCCAAGCTAGGCAAGTTGCTCACCTCAACTGCTGTGGACTGCTGATTATCACCGTTCCTTTGTTATGGGTGGAGTGCAAAATGGATAATTTTGGGTGGGCGGTGTACGCGCCTTTTGAAATGAAGCGCTCAAATGCTCGGTCCAGGAGGTGGCGTAACCTGGTGTGCCACATCACAGGCCATGCGGCTCTACCCTGCTTTTTCTTGTCAGTCTCTCGCCGTTATCAGTTTCCCTCAGTTATATCTTTCGTGCTATCACGCCTTTCCTCGTTATTTTCGTAATATTTATTTATTTATTAGTTATTTAAATTAGTGAGTTGTCGGCTGTCTAAGGGTGTATAAAATTCCCTCCGTCACTCTGCGCTAAATTCATTTATCCGTTCGGCCTGCAACATCGCCCGACTCGTCTCCTCGACTCTCCCGCCGGCCGGTCTGCAACTCCAGCTCCCAGTGTCGTGAGTACTCATAGTGTTGCATTTCATGTAAGCAGAGTTAAATTCCATTCATATTCTTCATACAGTCCACAAACTCTGAGGAAAAAACCAGCGCGATCCGCAACAACTCTCGCAATATTCGTCAAAATTGACGATTGGGAGCTTGGGTCGGCACCATTTCTCGTGATTACTCATCGTATAGTAACTCGATTAAATGAGTTCGTTCTTATTTATCCAAGAGTTGTGCGTACCATCAAAGCCCAACCACTTGACTGATACTCTATCCCCACTCTTTTTCACTACCTTTTCTACGAGGTATACGTCACCGTATTTCGCGCTCTTCAATTCTTTCCCGTAGAATTTACCTTCCAACACGTTGTTGCGATAGTCGGTAAGTGTGTAAGTCACCGGTGTAGTAGCCTCTACAGAATGAATCGTGAAAATTTCATTCGTCCAATTTGGTAGATAACCTTTGTCAAATACCTGTTTATACTTGCTTATTCTAACCTTATCCCCAACTTGAAAGTTGGCTACCTTATCGGCTTTGGTATACTTTTGTCTATTCTTGTCAATGTTGTTTCTCACTCGATCCTCGTTCTTCTCACTAACCTCAATCGGTTTCATACCAATTGTGCTATGCTTTCTGTTATTGTACTCTTCCACAAGGGTAGGTAGTATCTTTACCCAATGATACTTGCCCAACTCTGTAAACTTTCTGTACATTAACGTCTTTAACGTTCTATTGAATCTCTCAATTATCGACCCCTTCTTTTCGCTGTGAGAAGAGTAGTGATTCACGCCGTGTTTTTTCAACAGACTCTCGACTTCCTTGGTATAAAATTCTTTTCCCTTATCCGTTTGAAAGTGATTCATAGCATTGGAATTGAGGATAGGAGATAGAGCTACAACAATTTCTCGACTAGATTTATTTTTCAACGGAACAGCGTAAGCATATTTACTAAAACAATTAATAACAGTTAAAATATATTTGAAGCCTTTATTCAGTCTCGAGTAAGGAATCATTTCAACTAAATCGGCTTGATACAAGTCTCTAATGCCTTTCACTTCGACGGGTCTCGTCGGAAACCTTCTTCTCGCAGGTGCGTGAAGCTAGCGCGCGATGATTTCTCGTACACTCATAGTTGTTGAATGATCGCTTCACAAAGTTTTCTGCCGTTTTGATGTGGATGGTTCTTCTTCTTCGCACATTCTTTTATTAGTGGTGGTCTTCTTCTTCCCGTGACCGCTTACGAATTCTGTGGTGTCCATAAGCTAACGTTTCTATCCCATTGTCCAACATGTATCGTTTATCGTCAAATGGAGATAGTGAAAGCTTGGAGATTTCCTGGGTGTACAACTGATGACGTTCACTCCTTATGGTAAGTGCCTGCGTTAGTTTCAGATTGTGCTCGAACAAACAACGTTTATACTCTTCGTGTCGAAGCTGATTTTTAATTGCTGCTCGAGGAACACCCTTGGCCACCTTTTTCTCGTGCTCTTCGTAATCCAACACGGAGTAGCATTTCGCTCGAAGCCCCACAAACTCTCGGATCGGATTAGAGTTCATTTCATCTTTGAACGTTCCCAGCTTTTTCTTGTTGGCTGTATGGTAGCAGTCATGGTCTGAAGGATAATCTGATGTGTCAAAAAGGTGAAGATTCTCCTTGATGTCTTTGTACACGTCAGCTGTCCTGATGTTATAGAGCAGACTGTCTGTGTCAGTCATGCACAGCTTTACGTCTCTACCATACTTGTTTACCGCCCACTTGTAGTGAAACGAGTACATTATATACTTGCTCACGTCCGACACTGTGAAACCCACGTATATTGGGCGATTGAGAAATATGTTCTGTTTTTTCATCGCTAAGCCGACTAAATCTTCGTTGTATGGAAAGAAGGTCTTGAGTCGGGGGCTCGCGGTTAATTTGACGAGTTTCTTCTCGTCTGCCACCAGATGAAAATCTATTCGAGAACGAACATTTTCCAAACTCTTTCCGTATGTGGCATTATTCATCAATTTGAAGAAGTCCTTTTCAAACGCATTCTTCGATACTTTTCTTTTTTCAGTATTGAAGTTGATGAAGGGAGCGAGCCATGTGCTTTGTTTAAAGGATAGCACACGATGAATCTTTTTTAGCACTAGCCCTAGTTCAACGTACAATTTCAAATTTCTATAGTGGAGTACGTATTTCTCCTTGTTGTAGAGTGTGGTGAGTAACTTCTCTACTTAAGCCGGTGTGTAATTTAATTCCTCCATCAGATCCAAGCAGTATGGTGAAAGCATTTCCTTTGTTAATTGCTGTCTCACCGGAGCCAGTGGGTAATCCGAGTGGAGATCGTGAAGTTCGGTCGGATACTCCAAATCTACCTCGAGAATAGACCCAGTCTCATCATCGTCTGCTACTTGTAAAAAGTCAGTCTCTTCAATTTCACTTCTCTCCATCCACTTGAACTCGGAGTGGGGGAGCGAAGACGTCATAGCAGTACCGTAGAGGTTGGTGCAATCCAAATACATCAAATAATTGGTAAGATTATCCTCGTTAAAATCTGGTAGGAGGGGATTGTTGCCTTTTGAGTAGCGGTGAGGAATCATCGCAACACCGCCACGAATCCCAGACTCGATGAAAAGATGTTGATTAATGTCTGTGAGCAGTTCAAGCCGTACATCGGTCATCTTCATCATAGAATTCCACGCCAATCCCGGTGAAGAGTACATGTTGCACGGATCAATTTCGTAGTATGTAAGACTAGTCGTTCGGAAATTTTCGAAAACATCCGCTAAGAGAATAACGTCCATTTTTAAATACAAGTCGTGGTAATCCCTCATGGTGGTCATATTGAAAGTGTTCCATACCCGTTGAGCGTGGCTGTAGTCTTCTTCACTAATGTGTTTGTGTCAAATCGTTGAAAAAGTGTTCGCGTGTTGGTAGTTGCGTTTCGTCGAATTTAGACGCATCCGTCATGTACGAGTAGGGTTAGACACCTTTACGTAATAACTGATCAATGTGTTCATCGCCCATACACTGACGCTAAATTCTAAAGTTATCGGGACCTTCTTGCGCCAAATTCTTCACCAACGAGTCCAATGATGTATTGAGAAACTGTAGCGAGTCCAAAAAACGTAACGATTCTAGTGTCACGGAGATGTAGCGCTCACTAGTGGTTGCGATGCAGGATAACTTTTCCTTTTTAAACGTGCCGAATCCTTGCATTAAATGATGGCAGTCGTATCCACGTAGATTGTGGAAAAATACCGGAATATGCGAAGAGACTGTTCTAATTGCAGGCGTTGTGTGCAGCTCCCAGGAACTTACCATTGAGATGGTTGTGGTTTGCAACTCTATCTTCTCCCAACGGTTTCTTACAGAGATGGCATGCAACCGCTTCTTCAAAATCCTGTTTATCTTGCTCCGTCATGTTGATTGGAATATTTGTTTCTATTACGGGTAGTAGATCCTTCGCCTCATTCATGAGGCTATTCAAAAATTCATCCACCACGTTGGGTCCACTATATACCATTGGTGGCCCTCGCTGTCGATGATTACGTAACAGAATCCACAAGAAATGTGCTTTGCAGTATTGTTGGTGTAAGAGCATTGTGGGTTGTTGGTGCTGGTGTGTATAGGAACGGTGAACGATTCGAAATCACAGTATATGGTAAATGGTACTTTGTGGCAGTAGGTGTAATTTTTGAAATAGAGCCACTTTTCTTCCTCTGTCGGTAATCTTGTTTTCTGTGCACCGTGTGGAGAGCACAGTGGTTCGTGTTCCACCAGTAAATCAACCAGTAAATCAACCAACAGCATCGACCACAGAAAGCACTTTTCATCGTCATTCTTTATATTGATGATGCCTAGTTTGGGGTTGCATATTTCTTTCGGAGTGGGGATGAACGAAGAAGCGTATAATGGTTGATACTTTGCCATGTACAAGTCAATTTGCTCAATGTACTCCAATTTCCAACCGCTTCCATCTTGAACAAATTTAGCCATACTCTCCAATATTTTATTGGTGGCTTCATTATACTGCTCCTCTACATTATCACCTTGTAGTAGCGGTCTTATTTTGCCATGAAATGTGGGAGTAGAGAATATTTCTTCTTGGTTTACAGTCTTGCTAAATTTAACTAGCACGGCAATGTACCACTTTAGGCCCTGAGTCGGCCGAGATGATGCTTCAATCTGCCAATCACGTCCTTTTGGTATTTAGACAACGCTGTGATAACTTCGATAGTTTCACCGACCGCGAACTTTTCCACAATCTTATCGAGCGACACTGTCACCAAGTTTCCATTTCTAGCGCTAAGCTCACTCATGTTGAAGGTTAATTTCGCGTAATATTCAAACGAGAACTAAAACTGAGAATGAATCCGCTCCATATTTATACACTGTGGAGCGACAGCAACCTTGAACGAGCACAAAGGCGATAAATTCCAATTTACTATGCAAAAGACGTGTCGAAACTCGTTTAGAGATAATTTGTGCGTCAATATTAAATTCCGAGAATAGAACGCCTGCCCTGCGTTCTATAGCCCCTATAGAATCACGTGAACACGTCATGCTATTGCATCATATTTTGAAACCTATTAAACATTTCCGAGAATACTACGCAGTAGCCTGAGGGAGCTGCTATTACATCATGCTGATGAGTCATGCCCTTGAACGATCATGTGATCACGCTAGCGTCCCAAAAGGAGGATGTCACGTCTGCCCCTCTTATACCACAAGTTTACGTTATTCGTTAGGTATACCCTCATAGCTCATAGCAGTTGGTATAGTACTCAACTATAGAACGTGAGGTACTGCGTTTGATCCCAGGGAAGGAACTTTTTAAAAAAAATGACGTCATCAAACTTTCAGCTGTACAAGGGGGTGGGGGTACTTCTACTACAGTACACTCACCAGAAGGCTCGTGGGAGAAGGCTGAATGGAGGGGGGAAAAGGTAAGTAATTGTTGGGGGTGGGGGTGGGGGGTCATAATAGTACTTATTAGTATGAAGAGAGGGGGTAAAAAGGTAGTACTATAATGTCACTGGTTGGTGGGAGGGGCAAACCAAAGGAGAGGTGGTCAATTTCTGGAAACAGTGGCAGGGGTTGGGGGTAAAAAAGGTCGTACTATAACGTGACTGGTTGGTGGGAGGGGCAAACCGGAGGAGAGGTGGTCAACTTCCGGATATTCCGGAAGGAGGTGGGGGTAATAAAGGTTGTACTACAGTACGATTGGTTAATAATTGTGGTGGAGGGGTTAAGGGAGCGGGGTGGAGGGGATAAAAAATGACGTACTACAACGTGAATAGTGAGGGGGCGTGGCCAAAAACCTTGTACTATAGTACGAGGCGTGGTTTTCTTCCCCCACTCCAATTGAGCCAGAACTCTCACTTCCGGTTTCGCTTGCCCATTTCTCCCCTACTCGCAGCCATCCTCAACCTTCCCCGAACGACCTCTCAAACAACGAATACGGATAAATCATGTGGTTTTGAAAAAGTATGATGTTGTCGGGAATACCTTAAATAAGGCGAGCCGTGGCCTAAATTGATAGAAATTAATTCTAACACAAATATTTGTCCTCGAACTCTGGTGAACAACTGAATTTAATTTTCGTTCCATATGAGAATTAATCGGTCAAGATTTTATAATCAACTGGAGGAGACAATGATATTTTTGACAACGGTAGTCCACTGCCAGACCCACATCCCTGCCCTTCTATGGCATTACATCATGGGGTAAAAAAGTGCCCACGTTTTCCAAATCCAGCCTGGATGCTCCATGTGCTACGAAGACGTACGTCCACATAAACAGAAGATGTGTACGTCAGATATACTGTGTGTCATGACTTGGCATGTCCGACTTTCATATTTAGTTTTTGTAAAATGTGACTCCACCTTGTCCACCCCTGAAGGAGGTGTCCCTAGTTTGAGGGAGCAAGTAACCTCGTTATGAGGAACAGCTACACCTCGTGTGGGAGCAAGTACACCTCAGAAGGAGGTAACAGCTACACCACAGGAAATAGGAGCAAGTATGATAAAATCAACAGCTACACTAATTTCCCAAAAATATGGGAGCAAGTACGATCCTCTGAAGGAGGTTCAACAGCTCATCCATACAAAAATTGGGAGCAAGAACGGTCCTTGAAGAGGGCCAACAGCTGCACCAATTTAATGTAGGAGCAAGTACAAACCCCTGAAGGGGAATCAACAGCTGCACTACAATTTTACCGTGAGCAAGTACACTTCCTGAAGGGGAGTAACAGCTACACCAGTTTATTGAGGAGACAAGTACACGCTACCGGGCAGAGTAACAGCTACATTCAATAAGCAGAGTCCCCACCTGCTGCTGCATTAGCACAATGACTTGCATCAGTGGACAGGGATAAAACGTCGATACCAGCCTGCCATTCCCAGGAAGCGGCGCAGTTCCGTAACATTGGTCGGAGCAGGAAATGAAGTAACAGCTTGCGTCTTTCCTGGATCAACACTGATGCCGTCAGCGTTCACTCGATACTCAAGATATCGCACCTCTCTGCATCCGAATTCACATTTCTCCCCATTGATTTGGAGACCGGTATCCTTCAGCCTGCGAAAGACGTCTTTCAATACATCACAGTGTGTCTCGAAATCGGCGGTACAAACTAATATGTCATCAAGAAAAACGACAACCTTCGGATAAAGATCCGGGAAAATGGAGTCGGCTAGCCTTTGGAAGGTAGCAGGACTATTGGTGAGACCAAAACTCATAGTGCGAAAGCAAAAGAGTCCTCTGACAGGTACTGTGAATGAGGTTATGTCGTGGCTCTCTTCATCCGCTAAAGGTACTTGAAGAAACGCTTGCCGGAGGTCTAGCTTCGATAAGTAGGCAGCATGTCGCAGGGAATCCAGTAGCATATTTATTTTCGGCATAGGATAAGAATCTTTCTTCGTACAGGCGTTGACCCGGCGAAAATCAATGCAAAACCGGAAAGTATCTCCTTTGCGGACCATCACCACTGGTACCGGAAACTGACTCGAGTTCGACTACTCCATAGGTTGATAAAGCAGCAGTAAAATCAGCAGATCTGAAGTCACATCAAGATTTAAGCCAGAGTTGATTGTATGAAGAGACAGTAATTCCGGTGAACTTGCCTCTAAGAGAGCCGATGGCACTTCTGAACTAGGATATGAGGCGATAGGTAACGACAGCGGAACGATGCAGGGTAGTAATGGAATGGCAGAAGACGATAACGATAAGTCTGGTTCTGATGAGTAGGGATCCAAAAACGGCAAGGGAAGTTGAGAGACCCCTAAGACTGGTTCCCTTGCTCTTTTTTTCCTTCAAGCTACAGTTGGGACACGAGAATATATTCGCCTCTTTGTACCCACAGCGGTAGCAGAACTTTTTCCGGTGCAAGGTGCAAGCAGAAAACACATGTGAACCTTCGCAATTCCAACAAACCACTGGAGTGACAGCGTATGAAGAAGAGTCCGTATGAGAAGTCTGCATGACCGGAACAGATGTACTCTTCCCAGACTGGTGTGGATCATTAGAGATCTCCATCGGCAGGGTCTTCTTTAACAAACTCACATTATACAGTTTGACTTTGAATGGATTTTTGAACTGCCTTTCTGCTGCTCCCGGGAGTTAGATTTATTCCCCGAAGGACCTTTACTCGTATTTTCAGAGGAAATAAGCTCTTCCCTACGTAAACAGTTGGTGACATGCGTAATGAGCTGATCATATGAGGGAATCTTGTCATTAGAGGGTCTATCTTCGAAGTATCTACGAGTGGCTGGATCTAGGTGACTAAGAGAGATTTGGAGTTTGAGAAAATCATAGGCATCAACAAGATTTAGAGAAGTGAGGCAGTCAAAGTAATACTGGTGTACACTCGCAAATCTCTGAAGTTCAAGTAATGACTGTTCCCGAATAGGCCTGAAGTCAAGAATGCTCGTGACTAGGTGACTAGCTAATCAGCGCTTATTGTCATATCGAGCTTTGAGCGCGTCGAGAGCCAGTTGGTAACTAGAGCCCGTTAAGGGAAAACTAGCAACCACAGCTAGTGCATCTCCTCTGAGGCTGGACCTAAGGGCCCGACGTTTTTTGACAGGAGGGATACTATGGTCGAGATATACGAGTGACTCAGAGAGTGCGTAGTAGCTTAACCACTCATCAATCTTACCTGAAAAGGTGTTCAGGTTTATACGGGGTAACTGTGAAGGATGGGAGGTACTGGGTTCAGAATTGGTGGTTGGATTAGAAGACATATATCTTACACGAGCAACTTTGAGGTAATTTGCCCTGACTGTATCAATAAGGTCGATAAAACTTATATTAGCTTGAGAAAGTCCGATTTTCGACTTATCAGACGAAAGAGAGGCATTAAAAGATCTAATTCTGGCGTTTAAACCTTCAAGTTTATCTTCAAGTTTTTGTAAGCGTTCATACTTGGGAAGAAATGAACGAACATTATCGCTGGTAACCTTTTGACTAACATCATGAATGTGCTGAACGGTACTGTACAATTCCTCACGTTCCGCTATCAGTTCTTTACGAACAGATTCCTCCTCAATAACGAGTTCACACGACGAAACGCTGTAGCTCCCGCGTTTTACTGCGTTTCGTTAATTTTTTTAACCGTTTTGTGCCCATTACAACCACGGGCGGAAGTAAACGTTTCTTCGTTTGTACTTCCTCCCTCCCGTCTCATCAAAACCATCCGCTCGCTCGACTCGCAACTTCGTGCCAATTGCCTACAGGCGCTAACGGGCGTTTCCGTAGTTCCATTGTAGTCAGGTCATGTTTCGTATGGTTTACTGGTATTTTTCGATGCTGAAACGAATGGAATGGGTCTGGGAGCAGTAATACTAGGTCAAGATGTTTATGAGAATAATAAACCGTTGTGTAACAATTTGCAGGGTTTTAATTCTTTACCATCAATTTTACATTATATTTGATAGTTCAATACTTCCAACACAAACACGGGCATCTTTTTTCTCTCTGCTCAAAATTAGGTTTCGTTTAGTTGGGTTGACAGCTTCGCTTAGATAGCAGTACACAGTTAGATATTGCAGTGCTCATGAGTACCTGGGGACAGGCACTTCATCAAGGGGATCTATACTGGGACAAATCGAACTCTTCGATTTAGCGAAGGCTCGGCCGGGGCATTTTTGTTGACTAGGCACCTCAAACGCCCTAATTCGGATTCGGGATTCTAAAAAGTTTCCAGCTCCCTTGAGGTGCCATGGGCGGCTTCCTGGAATACTTTGCGTAAAGTCGATGAACTATTATACATAATATAGCTTTTATTTTAAGTCTCCTACTCATTTTGTGAAATTGAGTACTCTTGAAATTGCAAATCTCAAGAACAAATTCTTGGCTCTTTTTTGTGAAAGTACACGTCCCACGACTTACCTGGTTCCCTAATTTTGCTAAAACTGGTGAGTCTAGATTAACGATTGTTACATGTAGTCATAGTACAACCTACAAATATACAACTTCAACTTGTATTTGTTGCAGAGATGGTTCACAACATCGTAATTGTAACTGTCAGCTTGGTGATGGTAACTCTAATTCTCCTATCTGCAGCTCAAGAGTCGCCTTATCCACGGTAAGTTTAATTTGATAAGTTGTGAATCTTCTTCTGCTGGTAGAAATTCATGAAAACGTGACAAAAAGTGTGTAGGTAAAAAATTGGTGTCTGGACGCTGTCACTCTCACTTCACTTGAATAACATTGGTGAAGAAACGAAGAGAAGGGAGGCTGTCATTCAGCTATGAAAATGAGTGACCCTTAGGACTGAGGTACCTTTATTGTGGGGTTCCTTCACCGTCTACCAATTGATGGTCAAAGAAGCAGCTCGATAGAATGGAAGTTTGAGTGGTTGAATGAGTTGATGTTTTGCCGAGATATTAATGATTCGGTAGTGTGCACACTCGTCACCTCAGGCAATCTAGTTGTACGACGACCGACGGCTAAAGAAGAGTCGGGAGGGTTTGGATCAGAGACCAGAGAGGTCGGCGCTTCAACAGTTGTGGATGAATTTAGGTGATTGATGGGGTTCATTCCGCCAGTAGGTAAATTATTAACGTTAACGTACCTGTTGATGGTGGGTCCATCTTCTCTGGGTAGTGAGGTGATGTGGGCGAGTGCTTTCGATGTGAAGGCATCGTCAGTTAGTTAGTTGTGGTCTATGATTGTGGGCAAGTGTTAGGGATAATTGGGTTTAAACTATAAGATAAAGAGTGAAAGGAGAGCGAGAGATAAAGAGATAAAGGTTAACGAGAAGCGTTTTTCCAGAAGGGGGGTGGTTTGGAAGAGAAAGGTGTCTCGTCATTGGACCCCTGGAAAATCTGTTGGAAGTGAAAGGAAAGGAGTGTATTGGAAGTTTGGTATGTCTTAAATAGTTTAGACCCAATCACTTTAATACCCGTGAGACCTTCTCGAGGGCGAATGATTCTTGTGTAACCCCCTGTCACAACGCCATACCATTCACCTTTTCCTTCCTATAAATAGACCACAACTTTGCCAGGGTTTGCTCCAACTCTAACCTAGTCACTAATGTTGCGTTGTTAGTTACCCTATGATTGTATTTGGGTTTGAGAATTTGTGGAAAAAATCTAGAAATGTTTAGAAAGTACCAAATCAGCTCAAACCTTAACACAAAACGTGGGTACAGTTTTCGTACAAGTACGCAACCACGAGGGACATTTTATGTCTTTTATTTTTGTTTTTTACTTTTTAATAAAATTTATGTAGCAAAGTAAAGACATAAAATGTCAAAATCTGTTAAAACTTTACACAAACGGTGGGTACAGCTTTCTTACAAGTACACAACCACTAGGAACATTTATTTTTGTTTTTTTTATACAATGATAAATACGTTTGATTGTGCTCGTTGATGGTTTCGATATAATGGCCGCGTCAATTGCAATTGACATCATCACTTAGTCGCTGAGGTTATTAAAAGTGTGATGTTACCAAGCGTTAGATTCTGTAACAGACGTTACCATGCACTTAACCCAACACAAATTTAGTGACGCTTCTCCATTACATATCCCGCGTTACATTTTCGAGTTTGTGTAGCAAAGTAAAGACATAAAATGTCCAAAACGAGTCTAAGACAAGTAGACACGACAACCACTTACTACCAACCTTGTTAAACTGACACTTGGACAGAACTACTTTCAATTTAACTATTGCATATATAAGCCAAAAAGGTGGATTAGGTATGGGAACTCCACCTCGTCCATACTGACTGAAATATTCTTACAGCATGACTGAGAATCATACATACAGACTCTAATGGCTAAACAACTTCAAATATTATGGCAGATATGTGGATGATATCTGCGTATTCGGCCGTGACAACACCGAAGAAATATTGGAAAACTTAAACAATATCCACCATAACATCCAATATGACATGGACAAAACCCTTCAACTATTCATACTTGAAAATCACAAGGACAGGCAACGAACTGAAAAAAACCTACTGCACTTCTTCCATGTTCACTTGTCTATCTCGTGAATCTTGCAGCGCGTTGACATTCCCATTCGTCTTTCATGCTGCCCCATTACTCTCCAATAAATAACTGCTCAGTTTCTGAAAAAGAAAGAAGACATGAACGTCTGGCTGTTACGTCAGTACTGAAGTCAGTTATTTAGTTGTGATCTTTATGTAGGAAGAGAAAGGTGAACGAGATGGCATCGTTACAAGGGGGTGGGGTGGGGGGGGGAGGTTGGAAGAGAAAGATTTCTGATCATTCACCTCCTGGGAAAGTTCGTTGGAAGTGGAAGGAAAGGAGTGTAATTGCAGTTTTGTATGTTTTAAATAGTCTGTTGAATGTCGATGCAGAGTCTTTTTTTAGTAGGGCGATCTGTAAATTCGTCAGTTGGTTGTTTCGGTTTTGTTTAAATAAATTCACATTCTGCTTCTAACCGTACTTAGTTCATGTTGTTGAGGGTGGTTTGATGTCAGGGGTATGGTCGTGCCTGTAGCAGTAGGTTTTTTTCAGTTCGTTGCCTGCCCGTGTGATTTTCAAGTCTGAATAGTTGAAGGGTTTTGTCCATGTCATATTGGATGTTATGGTGGATATTGTTTAAGTTTTCTAATATTTCTTCGGTGTTGTCACGGCCTAATATGCAGATATCATCCACATATCTGGCGTAATATTTGAAGTTGTTATCCATTAGAGTCTGTATGTATGATTCTCAGTAATGCTGTAAGAATATTTCAGTCAGTATGGACGAGGTGGAGTTCCCATACCTAATCCACCTTTTTGGCTTATATATGCAATTGTTAAATTGAAAGTAGTGTTGTATACTATATACTCTTATTTAAATATGCACAATCTGAATAAGTATTTGCGTTAAAGGTAAACACCAGAATGACCTCTTTATTTTCTCCCCGTCTTTATCACCTCGTTGACAGGAAACCAGATGAGTAATTGTAATAATCATTGTAGGATACTACAAGTAGTTCTGTCCAAGTGTCAGTTTAACAAGGTTGGTAATAAGTGGTTGTCGTGTCTACTTGTCTTAGACTAGTTTGTAGTGGGTCATGGGTTTCTTTGGTTGGTATGGAAGGGTATATCAAATGATACGAGTTTTCTAATATTTCTTCGGTGTTGACATGGCCTAATACGCAGATATCATCCACATATCTGGCGTAATATTTGAAGTTGTTTAGCCATTAGAGTCTGTATGTATGATTCTTCTTCGTCAACGGCTCCTGTACTAATTAGCCGAGAATTAGGATTCTCACTTGGATCCAACTATTAGTCGTAGTTAGCCGGTGTCTCGCTAGATAGTGCTAACAGCATAGCCACCACCTAAATGAGCTGTCGACAATCGAAATAAATGTTGCTGACTGGGATGGTGTCTAAATCAAGTGGAAATCTAATTATAACTATGGAAGAAGGTATGTCAATAGCGGGTAGAAGGTATATCTTATATAGGCACTCCTCCTTACCTGTTCTGTCACCACATGTTCATTAGTTAAATTTTCAAAAGTTGATTAAGTTGGTATTTACCTGTTGCAGGCACAGAGCGTATTTTGGAGAGTTCGACAGTGATCCAGATGCAGAGGTTATGCTCGAAATTTTAGCTAAACTTGGTCAAACCATCATGAGGGCCAACGACCTTGAGAAGTACTCTTTAACGTTTGTTCATTGTCACTGTTCTTCTTAGCATAAGCTATTCCATATTCAATTATTGATATTTATGTTTTGAGTGGGATGAACTTAACCGCTCAACTATAGCACCATACTCATGCAGTGGTGCGAGTTTTGATGAGCGATCCTGTACTTGTACACCGGATCAGATTAGTATACACAACATGAGGCGACCTGAATACGCTTCACAAACAGTTTCATTAACAGTGCCTGTTGTATCTTCTTCACTGTCACTTACTAGATAGCCTCAATCACAGGTATTAGGTAGGCTTAGTATTTGAACTATGAAATTCATTTTGCTTGTACGGAATAAAGTGATAACAGAAGACCATGGTGATGCAGCAAAGACACAACCAACAGTCAATCAAATAGACACCTTCAACAGCCCACCTTATTTAATTAATGGTCAAAAATTGCCAAATAATTAGCTTTGTACGCTTAACTTCTGGAAGGAAAATAAAGAACGGGAGGTAGGCTAGATTTAACGGCGTTTGAACTAGTCTGATGATTCACTGTACTCTCTCTCTCTCTCTCTCTCTCTCTCTCTCTCTCTCTCTCTCTCTCTCTCTCTCTCTCTCTCTCTCTCTCTCTCTCTCTCTCTCTCTCTCTCTCTCTCTCTCTCTCTCTCTCTCTCTCTCTCTCTCTCTCTCTCTCTCTCTCTCTCTTTTCATGGAATAGTATTTGGCCGCAGTTGACTTATGTACCAACCAATCGCTGAGGCTGTTCGAATTCTCACCTCGTCAAATTTGAAATGCCGTTATAAAGAGCAAGCGGTAAGGAGGTCGCTTTATTAACTCCCAGGTCCCTCGTTTATAGTTTGTGAAGAGGGAATCACATGATAGTCTGGAACTGCGAACGTTAGCAGGATCTGTGTTCCACAAACACCCGGCGCTCCATATCACGTTTATCCAACCGCTCTAACCACACACCAATCGAATGGCGCGTTGTTTCTTTAACGCGGACCTCGACTTCCACTTAACGAAATAAGCGCCTCGCGGCCCGTAGAAACAACCAGGTGATTCCCAAAATCCATTATGACCAGCAATGAGTTGAGACAAATGCTCTCCCCTCAGCCGTGATTCCGGATGATAAGAACATAAGTCTCCGCCCACATAGACGCTATTCTATTCTATCCCTGTATGTTTGTCTACTGATGTGACGTAATAGCCAATTTCGGGCTTTGACATTTGTTCCGTAGCAACAGGAGAAAACCGGAGTGTGGGAGTGGAAACGTTTCCTTAGAAAATGAGAATGAAATGAATAAAAGCAAACTAGAAATGAAACCAAATAAATAATATCTCTAGGAATGTTGAGCTATTAAAATTAAGCGAAACATAGAATTTGACCTTGAATTTGATTAATGAAAGCAAAACTAAAACCTCTTATTTGTAAAACCCCTAATTTGGTCCGTAACAGTTCATACTTTCTGCAACCCACGTAAATTGGACAATCTGCTATTTATACGAGTGCTATATCACCGTTCCAAGCATCTCCATAGACAGTTATGTGGTACAAAATGTAAGTACTAATTGGATGAAAGCAGCTCATAAGTTTGATCATTAACCAACCGTTTCGAGGAAAATGTTCAGCAAATCTCATTTTGCGATGTATATTGGCTAATATCTCCGTTCAACGGATAGCCACAGAAATAGTAATGGGGAACAAAATGTGGATATAGGTTGATACCAGACACTCCATTAGAGTGATCAAATTAAGTTATAGTAGTTAGTTAGTGGTTTAGTTACTGTTCAAATTAGAAAACCCTGCAAATATTACACACCGGTTTATTATTCTCATGAACAGCTTGACCTAGTATTACAGCTCCGAGACCCATTCCATTTGATTCAGCATCGAAAAATACCGGTAAACCATACGAAACCGATTTGGAATCCCCATGTCTTGAAACGTAAAGTATCAAATTTTGAGGGGGGTTGTAAAAAATATTTCCTGACCGACATAGGGTTGTTATTAAGAGTGAATAATAAACCAAAACCATGGTTGTTATCTGTGTTTAAAGTACTACCACAGGAACAATTATGGAGCACAATATATAGACGTTGATGAAACTCGTAAAAGCTGTTTTCAACCCCTCATTTTCGGCCTATTGTGGCACAAATTGCTCCTAACCCCATTCTTACGCCTTCAAAAAAAAGGATGTTAATCGGTTCATCCGTTCTCCTGCAAATCCAACTACAAATACAGGAAAAAAAATTCAGGTTTTCAAGTATTCACTCTAAGTGTTGTTAAACGAAGTATAGTTGTGCAATGCGTTGAGTTGGTTTTTGAAGGCATTTTAATTTGTTAAATTCGGAAGAAATGTTTAGTGTTTACGAGTCATAGTGGTCGCCCGAGGTCGGTGGGGGCCTGACAATGATCGCCGCCCCTTCTCTTTTGGTTTATTATTCATTCTGAATAATAACCCTATGTTTTTGGTCACGAAAAATTTTTTACAACCTCCCCTCAAAATTTGATACTTTACGTTTCAAGACTTGGAGATTCCAAATTTGCAATGTCCGTCCGCCGTCCGGGCCATTTTGTGCCTTTAACGTGGTCTAAAAAATTCGTTCTTTCGCCCAAAAATCCGATTTGATATCTAGTTGTGCCCGCCATCTTGGCAATCCGATCGGACGGTTAAAAAAATTAACGAAACTCAGTACAACGCGGGAGCTACAGCGTTTCGTCGTTTGAACTCCCCCCGCCCCACCCGTCTCATTAAAAAACTCTGCAAATTATTACACAACGGTTTATTATTCGGGTAATCAGCTTGACCTAGCATTAATGCTCCGAGACCAATCCTGTTCGATTCAGCATCGAAAAATATCATAATTAAACCCAAAAAAAGGTCGAAAAGAACTGAATTGTAATATTAAAATAAACAACAAAAAAAACGAAAGTATCTAGAAAAAACTGAATTTTAATATGAAAACATGCACGCTAAATACAAATATCAAAATTTAACCAAAAATCTATGAAAAAAACCAAAATGAGAATGAAACGAAAGAATCTAAAAAAATTGAATCGTATTAAAACCAAAACGTCGGGGAAATTGGAACGGGGGCGCTCGAAGCGAAAGGTGAAAGGGGAGGCGTCGTTGGGAGGGACGCGCTCGCTCGTCCGCGCTTGCTTTTTCAACCACCTTTCCACAGCTTGACCAGGACACTTTTGGCCATTCCGCATTCATACTGTGGGGGGATATTTTTAAGATTCCTACTAATTCAGTCTGCACCGAACAACAATTATTCAGTGATCATTTCTTCGTTTCCCAACAACTTATACTTATAATATTGCAACAGAGAGGTCCTTTTGCTGGCTTGTGTACCCCCTGCTCCCTCATTACGACCACTTAAATAAAGAGTATTACGGCTCAAACAGTCGATCATGAAATAATTTATGTCTACAATTGATATTAAGTGTTGGAATTCCCTCATTTCTCGAGCGAAATGAATTTTGAGATCAAACTACGAGGAGTGTTCTTAACCGATCCCAATACACTGTTCATGTTCGCCATAGGGTGGTCCCCCACTGATCGTTCGGTGTGTTTCTGCAGTAACTTGGCGGCGGGTAATATTTTAGATTCGTTGATTGGAGCGTCCAAATCGAACCTGAATTTAACGAACAACCAATGAAATAAACTTTGCTAACATCATCATGAATATTCTTTACGGCTTTATAGTAACTAAGTCAGAATAGTTGGTCAGCTATGCTTAAACAAAGACACCATATACCTACGGTTTTGTTAAAACAATATCAAGCAACCACACGCCCTTTGATGAAAAAGGGGGGGGGGAACGTCGTTCCATGTAAGTTAAAACAATCAAGAGTAACATGTGATATTGCAGCAATTGGGTACTTTTTGTCACAAGTGTATATATTAGCGCGTGTGTGTTTTTAAAGGTGAAAGAACAAAAAGCCGATAATAAAAACGCCACCTGCGCCTCGTTCTCGCTTCCCCTTCCCCCGCCTTAGCAGCCAGGGAAGCCCAGCTACTACATGCACTACCCCAAGACTGTCCGAGATAGAACAAATTTGAGGCCACAGCCAGCTTCGAAAGGACAGATCAACTATGACCACGTTTCTTAGTCATCACCTTCTTCTTGGTTAAAGGCCTGCTTTGTAGCAGTCTACGCTGCTAAGTTTGTCTGCCATCCCAACAACCGTCGCTCACTGTTGTAGAAACAACAGTGGAACAGCACAAAAGTTTCTTGTTTCCTCTGCACTGGAGGCTGGAGACGTGCATGATGGAGAGTCTTTGGGAGAAAAGAAGTGGAGCCTCGCATTGAACTCACCTTGTCCAATGACAAACTGGCTCGTCCAGTGGTCTGGCTCAACCCATTTTCTTGAAAGATGTTCACGGATGTTGGGGAAGAACTCATACGTATCACGTCCCTTTGACGAGGATTCCCATCTTGCTTGCCATTTCTCTAGAGCCCATTCATCGATGGCGGCAAGTTTCTGTTCTGTGGTGAGGTCTGCACGGAGTTCAGCCCAAAGTGGGGGAAGCTCCTGTTTCTCTCTCCACTTGTCAATCATGGACTCAACAGCCAAATCAACTGGTAACTGACCAGTGATCACCTGGAGTGCTTCCGTTGATACAGTCTTGTAGGCCTTGGTGATCCACAGGAGCGCAGCTCTCTGAGATTGGGCCAATACTCTCTTTTGATTGACTGTTAGTTTGCTACCCCAGACAACGGGGCAGTAGCCAATCACACCTAAATAGATGGCCTTATACATGAGGATGGTGTCGTGGTAACACACGCCCCAAGTGGCCTTAGTAATGGCACGCAGTGAGGCAAACCTTGCAATGGTAGTGCCTTTAAGGGACTGGAGGTGTTGGTTGAAACCCCACCTCTCACCTATATTCACTCCTAAATACTTGACGTGCTTTTCAAGAAGGAGCCTGTGGCCGCCAAAGCGTATTGTGGGTGGATTATTCACTTTCCCCTTCAAGAGGATTAGCTGGGTTTTTTCCTCAGCCACCTGCATCTTGACGTGCTCGCACCATTGGTTGACAGTGCGGAGCACGTGGTGGGTTTTTTCTTCAATTTGGCGGACTGACTCTGCAAAGATCAGCACAGTCAAGACATCCACATAGGCGTACGGCTCGCAGTCAGTCTCCATGAGTTTCCTGAGAAGACCTTCGAAGAAGACATTCCAGAGTGCTGGTCCTAGGACCGAGCCCTGTGGGCACCCCTTCTCAATCTTCCTCCGGACGGAGACATGCCTACTTTCGATCGTAGCAGTTCTGTCTGTCAGGTAACTTCTGACGAGCGAGTACAGGTTGTGGGGGATTCCCCTACCTTTAAGCTCATTGAGGAGCACTAGACACCAAAGGTTGTGAAACGCTCCTCTAACGTCAATCAGAACTGCTACGATGTACTTAGCAGGTGCCAGCAGGGAAACAACCCGAATTTTGACCATGACATCCTGTGTGGACCTTTCTTTGGTACATCCGTACTGCCTGCTTGAGAGATTGCAGCCAGAGACTCCTTCGTGGGACTGCAAGATCAAAACTTCTAATGTTTTGCCTAGTGTGGAAAGAAGGCTGATCAGTATCCATGATCACTGGTTTGACTGACTGGGGTCACCTCCCTTTTGAAGAGTAACTACACGTGCAGACTTCTACTGAGTGGGGAGCTGTCCAACCAGCAGACAATCGTTAAGTAAATTAAGGAGTTCCCTGGAGAGTGTCCATTCAGCCTTCCATATCATATTGCTATCTATCTGGTCTAGGAGATTTGTTGCGCTTTAAGGTTTCAAGGGAACCGCCGAGGTCACCTGTTGTCTACAATGGGATGTCGGGCTCGTTTAGAGGGTCCATAATCCCTTGCTGCCTTCTGGGCTTTAGTATCTTGCGTTACTTGGTCGTCAGAGAATGCCTTCTCTAGGAGGGTTTCCAGTGAACTTTCGATGCTGCAGGCCCAGCCTGACTCATTTTGCATCGCAGCTAATACCTGCTCTACGTTTGCTTTTCTTATGGAGTAATGTCTGCCCTAGGGGTTCTCAGAGCTCTCCGCTTCCACAAAATTTCGCCAGCTGTTTGGCTCGTTTGATAGCGCGGTGGAAGGTCTTGGATGAAAGCAGTCCAGAGTGTGGCTCTGGCATCAGGGTCACGAGTGTATTGATACATCCTTCTGACTCTATTTACGAGATACGAGATTTACTGTACTCGAGCTCGAGGGCAGGGCCAGAGGAGAATGGAAATAGGATATTAGGAGTTATAAAGCAGTGGTGCATGGAAATTAAGATGAAGGTATCAGAAGGGAAGACGAAGACAATGGTGTTGAGGGGAAAGTTCGATAAGGGTAGGCCACCACGCCTATTTTACAGGGGGGGGGGTGTTAGGATAGGAATGGTGAAGGGCAGTGAAGGTTTGGGGAGGAGGTTTCAAGGGATAGGGAGGAGGAAACGTGCGCAGGGCCTCGGGGGAGATTGTGTAGGGTGTATTTGTGTCTTTGTGTTGTGTTAGTGTGTGTCGTGTGGGG
Organism: Pachypeltis micranthus; assembly: GCA_020466155.1. Classification (NCBI taxonomy): domain Eukaryota; kingdom Metazoa; phylum Arthropoda; class Insecta; order Hemiptera; family Miridae; genus Pachypeltis; species Pachypeltis micranthus. The sequence continues at coordinate 52,973,971 of CM035773.1, forward strand.
CAGTCCCAGGGGTGGTCGAATATCAAGTAGCCCACCCCTGGACCGCTGTATTTATTGCGTGAGAGTGTTAGTAGTAGGTTAGTGCGAGTGGGTTGGGTCATGGTTGAGGGCGGCCGAATATCGAGTAGCCTGCCCTCGGCACGTTGAATAGGGGATCACAGTTCAGGCTGAGTTTAGAGACGGCCTAACACCCCTCTCCATGGGAATTACGGGGGCAAGTCCAATCCCTGGAATCCCCATGGAGTTAAAGCGTAGGTGCCGGTAGAACGCCTTTTGGTAATTCTGGCACTGGGCCCTGCTACCCACTCAGGTCCATAGGCTGCTCAAGTTGCAGCCAAATGGAATGGGTACCATGGGGGCTTCTGCCCACGGCCAGCAGCGTGTAGCCCTTTAGCCTTGGTTTGGTTTCGCTGGAAAGTCCCTCAGAGAGCTGATGGTGCTGGCAGGAGAGGGGTTAAGACCACCAAGCTGGGAACCCTCTCCAAGGCCATGGGTATACGCACAGCACTCATACAAATGACTCTTATTTACACTTTGCTTGAGGGGATTAAGTTTGTCAGTACGCCAACACACCTGCAACACATGATTGAGTGACCCAAACAGGTTACCACAGGCACCACATTGAGGATTCACGACATTACGATCCCGGTCTCTTGTACACCTTATCACTGTAGGCAGTGACGCCCCACAAACGACGTGAAAGTGCCAGTAATCCGTGCTGGGTGTGATTTGCCATGAATGCCCATTGAAGCCCACTCCACCCACACAGAAGAGTAGGGGAAGTCTGGACACTGCTCGAGTTTCCGTCTGTCAACCGAACCATGTGGAGCAGTCGCAAACTCTGATGGCTTACTGGGCTTGGGGGCAGATAAAGCCCACCCATTTCACACCACTGCTGCTGATCCTGGACGAATCTACGACTAGCCACAGGACGTGCGAAATCCCAGCCAGATGCCTGCAAATCAAGCAGGCACATACTCACACAGACCATTTTCCCAAATAGTGTTTTTCGGACTCAGTAGGGTCTGAGACGCACAGGTGTGAAGAAAATTCAAATTTTTTTCAGCCGATTACATAACTGTCCTTTCTACTTTGTAAAGCCAAGGAAAGTTAAAAAAAAACAACAAAACAGAGTAGCACTACAACCAAGGTAATGAAAGTGGAAACAAAACAAATCCCGAGTGGTTAGAGAGATAATAAGGCGCATAGATTAATAATGCGATTTGGAGTAGCATCGAACAAAGGGCGGAATACTTATAGTTCTAATTCTAATAAATCTTTTTGTATCTATAATCCAATCACAATTTTATACATACAATCATTTATTTTTTTGCTGGCACTTTGTAATAAATTTTGGGTTGGTAATAAAAACAGATAAATGATTGGCGACTTACTCGTACCTCGTTTGGTCTCTCATCTGAACACAATCATCCGTGTCCACGTGGTTCTCTATTAACATAGTGTATATTAAATCGTCCAGGTTAATGTTTTTCGCTTGCAAATACACCCAGAATACGAATGTACCTTGGCACAGAGCGAATAGGTACAATATTAATGCGCAAAAGACCAATTCGGACATTGTTCCTACCTGAAAGTATATTTTGAATGTAGGTTCATTTGAACTTGCAGCAGGAACTTGGGTACTGGCAGCGGGGTACTGGCGGTAGCGCTTACAGTTCTGGAATTTTAAGGCTGCTCGTACTCATTCCCGAATAAACCCCACCTCTCACCTATATTCTCTCTGAAGTACTCGACTTGCTTTTCAAGAAGGGGCTTGTGGCAGACATAGTATTGGGGGTTGGCTATTTAATTTTCCCTTCAAGAGGATTAGCTGGGTTTTTTCTTAGTCACCTGCACCATGACGTGCTCGCACCATTGGGTGATGAGGTGGAGCATGGGTGGGTTCTCGCCTCGCGCATCAACACAGTAGGCGTATGGCTCGTAGTCAGCTTTGATGAGCCTCCTGAGAAGACGTTCGAAGAGGACAGGGGGTTCCACTACTTTCAGATCATTAAAGAGTGCTAGCCACCAAAGGTTGTGAAACGCTCCCTTGATGTCAATCCGAACTGCTACGACTGACTTAGCCAGTGCCAGCAGGGGAGCTTGACGAATTTCGCACTTCCTTTGGTACATTCATATTGGCCGCCTATGGGGATGCGGCCAAATACTTCTTCAAGACTGCAACATCAAGATCTCTAAAGTTTTGCCTAATATTGAACGAAGGCTGAGCGGTCTCCATGACCGCGGGTCTGGCTTATTGGGATCATCTCTCTTTTGAACAGAGTCAACACGCTCAGACTTCCACTGAGTGGGAAACTGTCCGACTAGCTGATAGTCATTAAATAAATTTAGGATGCCACCGCAGATTGCCCGCTCAGCCTTCCCTAGCATATTGCTTCATATTATATCTGGCCCAGAACATGTGTTGGGCTTTAAGGTCATCTGTTGTCCACAATGGGATGCGGGCTCATTCGTAAGGTCCATGATCAGCTCCCTTGCCACCCGGTGGGCTTCAGTATCTCGAGCTACTTGGTCGTCATGAAATGCCTTTTCAAGAAGGATACCAGCGGGCGTTCGATGCTACAGGCCCGGCCTGAATCACTATAAATCGCAGCTAATACCAGCTTAACGTTCGCTTTGCCTATGGAGGACTTGTAATGCCTGCCCTAGGGGTACTCAGTGCTCTTCGATTCCTCAAATTTCCGCCGGCCTTGCCGTTTGGCCCGTTCATGAAGGCAATTCGGAGTGTGGCTCTCGCACGAGTCTGTGGTATATCCTTCTGGCTCTATTCAAGTTCTTCAGTTCACACACACACACACACAGACACAGACCATTCTCCCAAATAGTGTTTTTCGGGATCAGAAGGGCATAGGGAGTCTTCCGAAGGATTGGCTCTAGGTAATACGTAATTGGTAATTGTCATAGCAGACAAACAGATTCAAATGGGTTGCCAAGCACTTCTTTTTATTCATTGTACGTTTGATGTGGGTAAGTGATGAACTATTTGACCAGCGCAAACTGTGTTTGTCACATCACTGTATATGTTCATGACGGCTACTAACTGTCATTTACCGTTTTATTTATGAAATGGGTTTCTACAACTTCTTCGCGAGTGGTTTAGTTCGTAACTCCCATTTTTTAACCAACAACAAATGTTTTGCAGTGGATCATTCACGTGAAGCAAATGGAAAAAACGTTATCCCAAGCGGTTAACCCGGGTCAAGCGCTGAAGCCCTACACTTCAGTAATTGAAAATAATATAGGTCTTAATGAACAATAAATCAGTTATCTAAAATGGTAACCCATCACACCCCTAAAACACTTAGCGTTTTTATGAATCGTCTCCCCCTTTGTATGGAGGTGTCAATATAAGGTAACGAGCTAAATTGTGTGATACTTCCCCCTCGTTGGGGAAAGGAACGTTTTCCCAGCCCAATCAGTATAAGTTAAAAGTGGCTCTCTAAATAGCGAATATTATTAGTGTGATGGTGTGTACTGTTGAGAACTCTTCGATGTTCGCTCTCAATAACTTTATGATGTTGATTGCACGGTGCATTGTTCCACTAAAAATCCTCGTTCTCTTTGTGCTGAAACTCATAAGCTCATAAGTGAATGGTTATTTGGATTTCGAAGGATTGAACGGACAGTGATAACCACTGTTGAGTTGTGCAAATAAAACTGAAGTCTACTTATTGTTTTACGCAGAAAAACATTGTGATTGGTGGGTTATATGGCTAATTCAGTATAGATACCGAAAAATTACATTAACCAATTTTTAGAACACGTAGAAATCAATTGGAACACAGTTTCTTCAGTTACTGAGATCGTTGCGGCCTACATAGCGAACTTGCCTATTCCATGCCCACAGAATAGACTAGCACAACAGGTAACAACTAATGTACGAAAGTGACAAGCACCAGAAACTACCAACTTACAGTTGTGATGTTCATTCTTTCTGGAAAATAACAACTTCTTACAGTATCGGTGCAAGTATTTTGCTCAAGACTGCGTTTTTGGTATTCACTTACAAATGCTTTATAACCGATCCCGAATATTTTGCTCATTTTGGTTACTACGGTCCATAGTTTCACGCAACTAAGTTGTCAACACAATTGCCAACTTTTCAAGGTTGTGTTTAATTGATTATACTATTAATAACTATTGAATATTGTTAATCGTTACTACTTATGAAGTGCTGATACCGTTTTATTTACCCGTGCGTTGAAAGCTCGACGTGCTAGGAACGAGGGTGGTTAGCCAGGAGATGTATCTTGGGCTGCACAACTACGGTGCAGGAGATGCATCTTGGGCTCGTAAGGTGAGTGACTAGGGCTTTTCTAATCATCAGTGACATGCTCGACAGAGAGGCAACTTTAAGCTTAACTTGTTTCATTATTAACTGCATTCAACAGCTAGCTTGTCTCATCAAGATAAGGAAGAAACCTATCACTCCTTCTGGACATTAAAGGGGGTAAAGAGCAAACAGCAAAAATGATCAGAATGTTGCAGAATGGCTACTGCAGGCCAGACTTTGCAACAGTCATCTTATCTGCCCCTCGAAGTCCTCTCTCCACAAGTAGATGGCACGTTATGAGAAGCAACTATCCGTGTATCCTGTGTTTCAAACGTGGTGTGCGAAGCATCACACAACATTTTGCAGCCTTAATAATTCAATGACCGATGGATTCTTAATGTTACATTATCATATGAGAGAGGATAACCGATAACGATTTCTACGGTGTGTAATTGGGATGGGGAGCCTTATTCGCATCACAGTCTGGAGAAGAGTTATCACCTCTAACAGGGAACTGGGGGGGGGGGGCGAGCGCGAGCAACAGAGGACATATCGAGGGAGCAGCTCCGTTCAGACTGGTGACACATTCGCCATTAGTGGTGCTATTCAAGGTCGATGCAGCAATAGGTGATAACGGAAACGGATGCTTGAAGTTTCGGTATGGAAATTAAATTATAAGTATTAAACGCGGATAGAGTAAAACGGATCAAAATTGGTAAAAGCGCAAACAAAAAGATTTTTGGAAAAAGGAAAAAGATTAATTAAAAGACGCATCACTTCTAACATCCAACAGCTGTATCAGCTGGTGTGACTACGCAGGCTCATGATGTCCTTGTACGGCTCCGGCTAAGTTGGTTTGTGTCTGAGTCAGTAATTCTGTGGGTGTTGCAATTTGCTGCCGGAGTTCTTCCACTGCTAATTCCCAAGCGTTCCCAACTGTCGCTTCTTATCCTCTCGTTACCGTCATTGTGCCTACGTCCTGTACGTTTTGCGTTCGTGAAATGCAATCCCCCTTCTGACACCAAAAGTAAAGTTTTAAAAACCGAGCAACGTTTCAACTCAAAATTAGAACGAATTCTAATTTATTATCACCAAACTAAACAACACTCGTTTCCAGGACAACTAACTCTTAGCAACTGCAATACAACTCTATAACAGTGTCTTCGTCCAATGCATTTCTACGTTTTATGTCCGCACGGGGTAGGTACCGAGTGAGGTTGAGCAAAATCAGTATTCGCTGTTCTAGGAGCTTGAAAACCGTACTTGAAATGGGGAATCTCGATGTATTGTGTATAGGTTGCTAGATTAGACAATTGGATTAGTTACGGTCTGGAATTTATTATAGAAACTTCCAGACCGTAACTAACCCACTGTTTACTATTAAAATCAAAGTTTTCAGCCTACTTGGGTTGGTATGTGCTAGAAAGTAAATGATTCGAATTCCGTTTTAATGAAATACTTCAAAATATGTCAAGTGCCTAACATCGCTCATGATTCAGCCTCGTCCAACGATTAACAAAAAAAAGACCAGCTTCATGACGAAGGCCCAAAGCAGCTAGCGGGGCGCAACAGACAGCAGACCCATTCTGTAGGCGACATTTGGAACTTTCAGCACGGCATTACCTGGATATTGATCTGATGTTGGTGAGCGACCGCTAGTTTCACTTCATCTCCAACAGAGTGCTCTTCAAGCACCACTTCTGACTCCCTCTGCTTCCGAACAATGAATTTTTATCGGCAGACGATATTCCTCCGAGGAATTAACGACTGTTTGGATTCGCCTCCGATACGAAATGTTATTCGGCCGCTGCTCGGCTAATTACGTGCGACAACTCGGCTATTTATAGCTTAGCGATGGCGACGGAAGAGGAGGGGGCAGAGAAATTGAAGCTTTATCCGGTCCTGGAGAACCAAACAGTGGAAAGATGTTTTTATGATTAGGAAGTCACGACGCAACGTGATGCCGTGCGTCGCTCTACTGTGATCCGTCAGAAAAACAGACGTTTGTCGTTATTAAACCTAAGGGTCAAACAAGTCTCTAGTCCGTTGACCAAACTCGAGATATCTCTGAAGTTTGAAAGTTTGTCCTAAGAAACGGGGAAGGGTGGGGGGGGCCAATAAATTCCTTAACAACTACCATTTAATTTCCCCTATTTACTGTCGAATGACAAGGCCAGACAATTTTTGCTCGTTGCCCCTTCCTTATTCCCTGGGGAAACAAATAGGGACCAAATCCAATCAATCCATTACAACACTCTTTCAATTTTCTAACTTGTTTGATCACTCAACTTTTCTTTCGTAACAGTTACAAATAACACCATCCAATTTACTCGTTTCGCGATGTAGCAATCGGGGTATTTCCAAAAATGTCCGTAACTATCAAATTAGCCAGTTTGAGAAGACCTAATGAGAATCTAAAATTGTCTAAACGTTTCAGAATGATTGCTCTGAGCAACGGTGCAGTACATGATCTTGTCAATAATTACTTTCCGCTTGTCTAAGGGAATGGAATAAGGAAAGTATTGCGATTGTGTCTAACAAAAAAATGTCGGGTGCGACCCATCACACAATTCTCCTCGTCGTCACGTGCATTCAGTGATTCTCTTGGCAACTAATCAAGTCTGTTTTTCATTCTTTTTATTACAACGTACTTGGCGAGAACGGAAGACGCTTATGGTTCTCTTGTTTCTCGGGTTAATTGTGCTGCTCCTACTTGTGCCACGACCATTATTAAACAATAAGTTCTCAAGTGATTTAAGAGACGTTTTGGTATAATCGCGTAAAAATTGTAAGAAATGATAAGAGGTGAAACCGTGGGGATTGACATTCTGGAATTTCAGGAGTAGCTCCTGGATACCTTATCAGTGTTATCCAAAACTAGTATAGTACAAATACTTGATTGGACCACGTCAATTTTCCTAAAGATCCTAGTAAACTTTAGGAGAGGAGTTATAACAAAAACACTGCGCTAAAATCGAATTTCATCGAAATGTTTGGTAATTTATTATGCACCTCACGTAAATTTTCCACACATGAGAATTGTATAGTACTGTAGTGTTGTTTGAAGCCATCTACGCAAGAAATTTAGTCAAAGTGCTTAGAGTCATTTTTGAAAAAAAAAAAAGTTTAGTGGTTTGACCACCGTGATAGTTTTTTTGCTGATTTGGCTTGCGCCCTTGTACTGGCGTCCCATTGTGACCTGTTGGCAAGATATAAAGTTTCAGCTGATTTGGTACAGCCGTTTTCCTTCAATCGCGTTCACAGACACAGGTATGTTTCCTTATCAATATGACTGTTTGGAGTGTCATATCAGTCGATTGTCATGGATGTTGCGGTTTCGTTATGATGCTAGAGCCCAGCCACTCACTCAGCATCCACCGAACCCAGCCTTGTGGAAGTATGGCAGGTTTGGTCATTTGGCTCCAAGTACTTGATTTACTTCTCATGAAGGAGCATGGGGCTGCCAAAGTGTATTATCGGTTGGTTATTTGCTTTTCCCTTTAAGAGGATTAACTGGTATTTTTTTTTTATCAGCTACCTGCAGCTATGACTAACGCGATGATGGGTCGGGGAGAAAGTTGTGTATTGATGTCACAGCTGTATCTCACACCCTACAGCTCAAAATGATGGGTTGGGGCCAGGAGCAACGCGTAGCTAATATTTTGATTTCTAAATACTTACAGGAGGTGAGTCTTTAATAACGCTCATAAAATGTATAAGGGCTACTCCAGAAATTCAGGATTTCCACACAGTTTTGCCCGATAACTGTGATAGTTTGGTGGTGGTTATCCTTTTCAATATAATCGTGTTTACACCCTCAATAATTATCTGTGCGCCAATGACTCAATAACGGTCGGTGCATAAGTACGAGCAGCACAATAAATCTGTTAGCGCAACCGCTTTCTACCGCTTTGAAGGTATTTCAAATGAACTGAGTAAAAAATGAATTGAGTTAGTAGAATAAGCTAGGAAAGTTATGTGATGCGGCGCATCTGATTTTTTTGGGAGGTAACTCTTGAATTTCTAGGGTTGCTAATATGAACGTTATTAAACTTCCGTCGTAGGAACTACTAGTATAATTCTTTTGGGAATGCTAGAACCATTTTTATAAAGAAGCGACTCTAGAACCGATTTTCTTCGACATTTTTGATAATTTATTGTGCAGTTCTCATAATTTTCCTATGCCGTGTTTACATGCACATGAACTACCCATACGCTAGTCACTTAATAAAGATGATGGTATAATTAACGACGGCTCAACGAATTCCGGAACTCCGAAAAACTCTTTAGAGAGAAACGACATTAGGTCGTTTTAGGAAAGTTGTGTGAAGCCTGACCTAACATTTTTCGTCGATGTAGAATCATTCTTGTTTGTATTCAATTTCCCAACATGTGTCACTCAGTGGTATTTAGCTGACGCTATTCTATAGTTAAAAGGAAAAAGTCTTATAAACCGAACCTCTCGATATCCTGTTTTGTTTCAGATATTAAGTGCTAATTCGTTTACTCCAATTCTTCGCGGTCATCTGGAAAACCATCAAACCGGATTAGGTTGGGACTAAAGGCTAATTAGCGGGTTAATCGCATTCCTCCGAGGGAATCCCGATAGGCGAAAAGGAGAGAAACTGTTTCGTTGGGAGGGAAGTCGTTGACCACAGTCACGTTGTGGGATTATGATGAACACCAAGAGAAATTAATCAGCTCAGGTGCAGCTCTCATCCATTTCTCCGGTCCTGATGTTCCACTAACCTCGAAAATGGTCATCTACCACGGAAGGGTCAACGATATCTTTCCTCTCGACTTGACACCGGTCGGAATAAAACAGTGTTGGGCCGTAAATCTGAAGTAAGTGAGAGGAAATGAGGTTCCGCCACATTAACGAGCGGTGCGTAGCAACACACAACTTTCCGCCACCCCCGTAATTTCGAACATCAGCTACACATGTGGGTGCTATATCTTCGTTCAACGCATTTCTACAGAAACATTTATGTAGTACAAAATGTAAGGACAAGTTAGCTGAGAGTACTTCGTAAGTTTGATCGAAATCGTTAGAGCCGTTTTTGAGAAAATTGGAATACCGATAAATTAATATTCGACAAATCTCCTCTCCTTTTCTGTCTTAACTTGGCTTATCTCTCCGTTCAACAGTATTATACAGAAATTATTATGGAGAACGAAATGTGGGTATGGGTGACTAAAAGACACTCTGTACGATTGATCGAATTTCGTGAAGCAGTTACTCCAGAACTTACGGAAATGTTCGAAAAAACGTTATTTTCGACCCGTTTTCATTTTTATCTCTGCTCAATGGACTGCCAGAGGAACATTTATTGAGAACAATACGTAGGTATTAACTATTCAAAAACATCCTGAGAGCTTGGTGAAAATCGTTGAAGTCGTTTTGCCAAAAAGCGTAAAAAACCTTTTTGCTTCATAGGCCTATATCTCCGCTCACCGTATTTTCATGGAGATATGTATAGAGAAGAAAAGTTAGGTATTAATTAGTAGAGGGTAATTTGAAAGTTTTAACAAAATCGTTAGAGCCGCTTTCGAGAAAAATGCGAAAAACCTTAGTTTTTGGTACGTTGTCGTCCCCCCCCCCATCGGCCGAAATCGCCCATAACCTTATTTTGGTGTCTACAAAACATAACGAACAAAACAATCAAAGAACCAGCTCAATCGGGTCAGCCGTTCTCCCGCAAATCGAACTACAGACACACACACACGGACCACGCGCCGAAATTAGGTTTTTTAGACTCAGTAGGCCTCAAAACGTGAAGGTCTGAAGAAAACCCAAATTTTTTTTTTGACACAATGACTATACTTTCCTTCCCTTCGGGTAGCGGAAAGTAAAAATCAGGTGCACCGTATCGCACTACTTTACTTACCTCTACGTCAATTCTCTTGTGTTCATAGCTTATCCTACTACCTCACTTTATTCTTCACTCAGTTCGTTTGAAAAATAAATCACTTCACTGCCGCAGAAAGAGGCAGCGCTTACAGATCCACAATTTATAGTTCTCCTCGTACTCATGCCCTGACCATCATTAGCAATTGGTACTCAGAGAATTAATGAGGCAGTAAACATGATGTTTTTGAAAAGGATAAACTATCTTCTTCCATAATTATCGGGTAAAAACTTTTAGAAATGGTAGTAGGTAAAAAACAGGGTTATTATTCAGAATGAATAATAAACCAATAGCGGTGGTCGATCTTTCGGAATTTAGGGAATAGCCGCTGTAAATCTTATGAGCTTCATTAAAGCCTCATCGTGTAGGTACTTGGTTTGAGTACCACCTGAATTTTTCTGAAGAATCTAGTAACATTTGAGCGAAGTTTATAAGGAAAAATCTTCGCTAAACTCGACTTACGGCGAAATGTTTAGTAATTTATTGTGCTGCACTCGTCATTTTCCCACAAATGGGAATTTTATGGTATTTTCATCTCTTCAGGAGCTGTCTATATCAAAAATGTAATCAACATCGTTAGAGCCGTTTTTGAGAAGAAAGAAAATTTTGGTGTTTTGATCACTATTATAACTATAGTTTTGGGCGGATTTACTCATGCCCTGATTCTGGCGTCCCATGGTGACCTAGGTATCAAGTTTGAGCTGATGTGGTTCAGACATTTTCTTTCAATCGCGTTCACAGACACACGCACACACATAGACTATTTCCTCAAATAGTGTTTTTCGGACTCAGTAGGGTCTGAAACGTAAAGATCTGAACTCAAACAATTTGTTTCCGGTTGCACAACTTTCCATTTTTCTTCGTAGAGCCCAGAAAAATGAAAATAATTGGAGTGAAATCGTGGGACACTAAAAACTGTCCATTGGCGTTTTCCTACTTTTGGTGAAGAACTCCGTTGATCGGATAGAGGAAGTCAAGCATCGCCCACAACGCATTTCACTCTTGGAATGTATGGGCTGCTTGCTCCCGAGTGCCTGGACTCAACCGGGATATCACCCGGGACAGGTGGGAATCTTCCTTCTATTGAACTAGTTTCTCTACTGAATCCAATTGGTCACTGTAAGGCCAAGCATCGTTAGCTCTTCTGGTGCACTTGCAATGGTCGCACGAGCCTATCTTCTCTCTCAATAACCACTATTGTTCTGTATACAAAGTACATCTGCATCTTTGGTTCCTAGGCGGTAGCATATTTCAAACATGTAATGGCTTAGTATTTCCAACCATTGGGTCATTTGTACGACTTGTTTTTGTTTCCCCCATGCAATGGAAGCACTGACGCATGGTGGTCGTGCTAAGGACCTCCTAGCACTAAGAGTCCGGTTGCGTGACATCCACACCACAGTGGGGGGTGGCGCTGTCATTGTGACGAAAACTCTGGAAGCTACGCGCATCCGCCCCTCTAGGTTGCTTTCCACGCCTGCTATTGCGCAATGTGCCGACCGACTTACAAAATATCTGGTGCGTTGCAACACACAACTTTCCTTAGCTCTACGTCAATTCACGTTCCACCGTGGACAGACGAATGTAATCCCCTCAAGAAAAGTGTAAATAGAGCTAGAAGGATATACCAGCAGACTTCTGACCCTGATGCGAAAGTCACACTTCGAACTGCTTTCATCCAAGAGAAGAAGGCCTTCCCCCGCACCACTAAACGAGCCAAACAGCAAGGCTGGCGAAATTTTGTGGAAGCGGAGAGCTCTGGGAATCCTACGGACAGACATTACAAGTCCTCCGTAGGAAAGCGAATGTAGCGCAGGTCTTAGCTGCGATGCAAAATGAATCATGCTGGGCCTGCAGCATCGAAAGTTCTCTGGAAACCCTCCTTTTCTTCCACGATCTTCGTTCTCTTCAAAAAAAGGAGCTAGCTGATCAATATGGACCACTCGTCTAGAACCGCGAGGTACAGCTATCCTAATCACAACGTCGGTTATAATCTTCAGAACCTTGCAAGGGCCTACCCTGGGTGATTGCAATTTAGGATTCAATCCTACTCTTCGTTGAGGCCAACACTCTATCACCTGGTTGAAACTTGGGGTTATTGCTAGCGTTGGCGTCATAACGCCTTTTGTTGTTCACTGTAACTTTTTCTATTTGCTTCTTAGCCAACTGTTGAACGCCTTGCAACTTTTGTTGTAGCTCTTGTGCATAGCCTGGCCTTGTCGTCTCATTAGGAGTTGCCCCACAAGCAAGTTAACAGGTAGGGTTAGGGTTCTACCTAGATTTCAGCTGGGGAGAAACCTGTTGACGCATGCTCCGATGCTAGATAGGCCAGCAAGATGCAAGGAAGCCAGCGATCCCAATCTCTATGGTTGTCAGAAAAAATTTTGGCCAAAAGGTTCCACAAAGTTCTGTTGAACCGCTCAACAAGACCGTTGCTTTGAGGGCGAAGAGGAGTTGTACCTGTTTTTCGGATGCAAAGCAAATCCATCACGCTTTGAAAAACAGCACCTTCAACCCATCTTCCTTGATCGGAGTGTACTTCGCGAGGAATGCCAAATCGTGAAACGACAGTCTCTACCAGTTCTCTAGCTACTTACAGTCTGCATTTGCATGGGAGCTCGTCTTTTCGTGCGTTTATCTCCTCGACGTCCACATACGTTGCACAAAGCACAAAACATCTTCACTGTCCTTTGCAATCCTGGCCAGTAGAAATGTTTTCTAATTTCTGCCAGAGTTCTTCGGATTCCAAAATGACCGAAGTTGTGAGCAATTCCAGTACCACAAAGGTCTTACTTCTTTGGGGTTCGTTGGAACGGGCCATTGTCTAACTTTGTCAGTCTTCGATGGATCAGCAACAATACATTCACCCGAAATTACAAATCCCAGATAAGTTACCTTCCTTGTGAAAAGCTTACACTTTTTTGGGTTCAGCTTGATTCCTCCGTTTCCCAACGTGTCAAAGACCCGTCGTAACCAGTTCACATGATGATGAAAATCGTGATTATCGATAAGTACATCATCCAGATACACTTTTACTCGACCCAGTCGAATTTCTTCCCTCAAAAGCCCAGTCATCGCCCGTTGAAAGGTGGCTGGAGCATTACACAGACCGAAGGGCATTACATTGAACTGCCTTGAATCTGAATTCGGAATCAAAGTGCCTGCTGACAATGAACTTCGCGAACCGTCTGGGTTCGGGTGGCGTGGGGAGGGGGGGGATACTATTCGGTGATGTGTGTGGACCATTCGATCCATCCTTTGGTAGTCGTACTTGATAGTTATCAGGATCGTTACTCAAGGTACCGATACTGTTTTGTCGCGCGTTAAAAGTCAGCGGTCAGTGAGGCCCCGCGTAAAGTGCTCGCTGCCAAAGCGCGTACACTTTGTCATAACGCCAAGGATTTTCTCAGTGACAACAGCCGAGAGTTCGACAACAACGACGTGCGTGCAGGGTTAAAATAATTCGGTGTAAGTCAACGGTTAACTGCTCAGTACACACCTGAACACAATGGCGCTGTGGAACGGTGAAAATTGCACTATTGTGGAAATGGCTCGCACCTTCAAATATTCAAACCCAGACATAGATTTTCCTGCAGCAATCTGGTCTGAGCTCGTCGTCAGCGCTAAGTATATTTTGAATCGAGTGGAAAAGTCATCAATTAATGGGAAAACGAATTATGGTTCGGTCGGAAGTCAAGAATCAAACATCTTCGTATTTTAATTTCAAAATGTTATGTTCATATGCCTGTTCAGAAAAGAGGTAAAATGGATTCGAAAACCATTGTAGGATACCCGGTTGGCTTGAGTGACGAGCGATATCGGATCTACAATCCAAAAACAGCAGACGTTGTTGTTTCGCCGGGCGTCGTTTTTCTCGAGAACGCCAGTGATTGTGATAAGAACATCATGTGGCCGATTAACAAAAGTGAAATAACCGAAAATCAAACTGATGGACTGGATCTCCCAGCTGGTCAAGGAGCTGATTGGCCTGTCTGATCTTCCCGTCCTACTTATCGACAATGAATCAGCAAGAAAACTATCTTTCGAAGGCACTTACGGCTCTTCTTCCTCCCAAGACAGTTTGGACATTCTCCCCTCCCTGAGGTTCGGAAGGACTCCAGTAAGCCGCAGCAGAGGTCCCTCAAGCCGCGTCATCTCCCGCGCATCTGGATTTCCGTCCCCTTTTGCATTTTGGTTTGCTCCTTATTCTACAAATTCTGTTAACTGTTGGCCAACCCTCTATTTAATTTGTTTAATCAACTATCTACAATATACTTACTACCTTATTTACATTTACTCTTATTACGTAACTACTGGTTATCAAAAACTACTCTAACACAGCACCTGATTACTGCAGCGTAAATATTTGCTGCGTATTAGTACCGCATGTTTTCTTACATCTGAATTAATCCTGTAATTTTTCTTAGCTATCTTTTCGCCAGTAATCTCCGCTAAACGATTTATCGAAAGAAAATTTAGAGTAACACGGGGAAAATGGGGACATCGAAGGCTGCCAGTCCTTGTATAGTGGGTCGACGGGTGTTTAACACTTTGTGGATGTTGAGAGAAGATTGAAGGATGTCACAGTTGAGGTTTGTATCAAGTAGAGGGAAATGGGGAAGCCTTCATACGTTGCTACGAACGGAAAATGTTTCCGTGTTGGCAAAAGTAGATTGTGGCTGGGTTACAGAAGACATTTTTCTCCTGCCTCTTTTGCCTCTGACTCATCAATCATAATGCGGTGCACATCAACATCAGTTTGTGAATAACAGTTTTAAATGTCTCTTTCGTAACTATGTCCGTCCACAAACTTAGTTTCCTGAGCAAAACGCAAATTAATTTATTAAATTTCTTTCAAATCGCTTATTCTCACGAATTAGCAATTACCAACACCATTGAGCTCTACCTCGACGCTCTTTTAGATAATGGGGGGCGTTGCTCTCCCAAGGTAAACATCGGGCGGGTTTCCAACGTGAATATACGAGAAAACTCGGTCGTCTGCAATTGAACATGTCCGCGACAGCGAAATGCGTTCAAGCAGCAACTTGTTTTGCTCATTTCTGTTGTAGACGGAGGAGCTAATAAGAGCAATTGTGTAACTGACGGCTTCTATCGGTTGATTTGAAGCAGCATCAAACTAAATTAATTGACTTGATAAAACTTTAATTTGGGAGATGAAGTTTGCCAAACATTTTTCGAAATGATGCCCTCCCGCTCTCTCTGATAAAGTAGAAAATGGAATTTTAGTATTCATACACTGATTGGATGTATCTGCAGATCAACGTGGGACGAAGGAAATAAAGGTTTGAGCAAAATCCGTTCAAAACTAACTACAGTTATCATGCTGATAAAAACGCTACACACTGTTTGTCTCAAAAATGGCTTAACAGTTTTGTTCAAAGCTCTTGTGTGGACTGTTTCAAGCGATATAACGGTTTAAACAAGCGATTTTAGTGCAGTTTTTCACCATAAATGTGGCTCATACGCCACTAGCCAACATTTGAGAGAATTTGCCAACGATGAAAGTTTATTGATCATAAGATAATTAGGAGCAACCTCAGAAAGTATCGTACTTTTGCCGTGTTTCTCATGGAGGTAGAGGTATGACTCCCTCCCGCCAGGCTCTTGAGCGGTTATTGAGCTTATTAATTTTGAAGCAGTATCGCTCATTGACTGTGACCACGACTCCATCCCCCCCCCCCCCAGTTTCCAGAAGTTTCCTGCTGTTGCTAGATGGCGCTAACAACTTTCCATATATTATTTCGATACAGATTTGCCATATACAGTTTCGATTGGCAAAACTGTTAGAGATCAATATTCCAAACGTACCCAATAAGAGCGAAGGGGGAAGGAGAATTAAGGAACACATAGCTTCCTTGATGAGGTTTACGTGGTGTTGTCTAATAATTCTGACGCTAGGTTGTCTCGGTCCATAGAATCCTCCTGGCCACTCAGCCAATGTTAACTCTACCTTTGTAAGCATGTCCATTGAGAGTGTTGCTCTTTAATTTGGCAATGCTGGTCCCAGATGTTTTAAACAAGCCCTAATGTCATCCTCATATTGGAGGTAGGTGATGTCAGTGTAATGCTATGCCGTGCTATGTAGCAGTTTATTAGGGCATCGTGAGATGCTGTGTGTGAGCCAATCCTTGTACAGCTCACAACCTGGCCCGCCATTCCGCAGGGAGTGCCCACAAAAGTGCATTAAGTGGAGCATGATGCTGTCTTGAGAGGGTAATCCTCAGAGACCACCGCCACCTTTAGAGCACTCACCACTCGACTGTTAGGGTCCCTACCCTCCTCTTCTCCATGTTGTGAGTAAAGAGAGCCCCCTTTCGCTCCCTGGGCCGCTTAGCTCTTGCTTCATCTCTGATCTCTGAGTGCTACCTCCTTCTCTTCGAAAAGGAGTAGGAGTGGCTTTCTGCCACTTCATGTTTTTGAGATGCTTCAGCGTTTGATGGTGTGTCATTGCACCCCACACCTCGCCGGGAAGCCCAGGAGGGAGTGGCATGGCAAGGGTTTGGGTGTGGGTTCTACCCCAACTTCCCCGCCAGAGCCCTCTTCCTTTTCCAGGGCCCCTGCTCAGCCAATGACTGGCTGGATTTCTCCGGGTTTGAGGTGTCCTCAATTTAAAAAAAATTAAATTAAGGTTCAACGACACACACTGGGACCTTCAGGAAAATTTCATCCACCCATGGAGTGATTTGGATGCGTGCACATTGATTTGCTGGGATCTCTAATACCATCGATAGGTTACACGTACGCCTTGACAATGATTGACCGTTTCACAAGATGGCCTGAGGTGATCCCATTGAGGAACTGTAAAGCGGAAACAGTTGCAAAACATTCTGATCTGGGTGGGTAAGTCGCTTTGGTACACCTGAAAAGATAACATCAGACTGGGGAAGGGAGTTTGAGTGTTCTCAGTTTAAAATGCTTGCTCAACAGCTTGGGACAGAGCACTGCTTAACAGCTGCTCAAGTCAGCGATTCGTTGCCAGAATTCAGAACACTGGGTGCAAATTTTACCCTTGGTACTGCTGGGCAATCGTCCTGTAGGGAAGGGGAACGTAGGCAATAGCGCTGAGCTAGTCTACGGGATCACTCTGAGGTTGCCTAAACACATTGTAGCAGAGAAGGTTCTTGCAGAACCTGCGCTTGAATACGGAACAGCTCCGACCCCAACCGGCAGCTTGCTACAATGCTCGCGCGATTTTCGTCTACCCTGAGCTAATGATATATAAGCAGGTCTATATAATGTGGTGACTCTATAGATCGCAGATCATCATTCGGCGTCAATGTTAGAGAATTTTGTTGTCAAGTTCAGTTGTAAAATTGAGTTGAGGAGTGTTATCACGAAAATACATGTTAAATTTGTGTTAAGTTAACCGTTATTCTTACAATAATAGTATAACCCGTCAGAACCACGCTAAAAGCCAAACGCCATGAAGTTAACATCGTGCAAAACCCATGTCAATTGAACAAGAAAGCACATATTCCTGCTTTGAGGCGATCAGCTAGGGTTAGGCGAATATCACTTCGTTTCCAGGACTACGTACTAGGTTCAGAATGAGAGTGATTTGTGGCAGTTTATTTTATTCTAAATTCTATTTTGGCTTCAAGATTTGAAATTATTTCTATTCATTCTAGAATATGACATGTGTTTACAATAAAGTAGGCAGTTGTTCCCGAGAGTTTGTTCGAGTCGTATCTAAAATCTTCAATTTATAACATCTCCGCTAAAGGGAGACTTTAAGGTTTTTATTATTATCGTTATTGTGGTATACTATATGAATACTTGAAGCACAGTTTGTTTTAATTAGAACGAATTCATACAGATTTCCACCGCTACAAAAAAATGTAATGACATATATCTAAGACAACAGTTTTTACTAATACTACTGTAGACAGCTTGTAGTCGTCAACAACACTCTGCACTGCAAAACTATGTTTTGGTTTCGTATAAGTCCTGAAATGAGTTTTGAAAGCCGATTTTTGACAAATGCTCAGAATTTTTATGGCATATTGAAGGTAGTTATGAAATTGCTCATCGCATCTGCATGAAGGGGGTGGGGTTAGCTATCCACGTTGGTTGATTCCGATGTTCAGTTGAACCGCCAGCCTCCTGCAAGTGGTTGGCGAATATTCGCACATGATCCAAGCCATTGTTCGAAGCTATTGCGGTGTCCATTCAGCGGCGTGGCGAGGGTGGGAACGTTGCTAAATTACCTGTCCAGTCGAAACGTGGACCTTGAAATAAAACGGATACAGCCGTCACGGTTCAGCTGTTAACTCGTCACTTCGGTTCGTCTGGACTTGAAATTACTTGTCAGCCCCGTCGGCGTGACGTTCACGTAAAGTGCCAAGAGAATGAAAACTACGACACTCAGTGAACGACAGAAAGGGCATTTTACAGGGACAGGGGGGGGGACGAATAAATAGCGATTCGGGCATTACTTCATGTTATTCAACATCCCGCCAATGACAGCTGCTAGTCATTGTCGAACAATTCAGTATCCTCTCACTGACTCCCCTCAGCGGTGCAGCACATCAGACGGCCTCTCAATGCACTACCAGTTCGATGAGTTGTTTCTAGCTAATAAGGTTTGCTGCCACGCCGTTGGCCCGAAGGGGGGATGTTCCAATTTTGATGATTATATTTGTTCGACAATGAATTCTTCGTAAACCAAACAGAAATTATGAGCATATAATCGCTTAGTCACAATATGAAAGCTGGAAAGAAAACTGAGGAAAACACTTAATACTTGATCATAATTACAGTAGGGCTTTCGAGTAGATACCGTCGTCAAAACAGCATATGTTGTACAATTTCCTTTCATTATTTTTCTTGCGAGCAATATCCCAACGCCACCCAACCAAATCTCTGAGACTCGACCTTTGCAGTAAGGACCTACATTGATAAAAACTGAGTGATAAATGAATTCAATAAGTGGATAAACCCATGTACAGAAGTGAATTGACGTAGAGCTAAGGAAAGTTATGTGTTGCAAAGCACAAGATATTTTTTTAAACATTCTAGTAACATTTCAGCGGAGTTTAAAAGGAAAAAACCGCGATAAAACCGATTTTTGTAGAAAAGTTTGATAATTATAAATGATCAAAATTTTCTATTCTGCAATTTTCTTTTTCTACAATATGAGCTACTCTCGTCATTTTCCCACGAATGGAAATTTTATGGTAATTGCCTTATTGAGAGCTATCAATATGAAGAATTTAACTTTCATTTTCTGATTTAAAGTTCTGTTGAATCTTTCGATAATTGCGGATTTTTCTAAATTTTCCGTATGATACATTTTAATTTCATACTCGTCTAAAAGTTTTTTGAAACATCTGTTTTCGAATTCTAAACCTTTGTCCGTATGAAGTAATTTCGGAGGAGAATGATTATGAGGTTTTATAGATTCTAAAACGTTTTTGAAAGCTTTTGAAACTGATATTCCATCTTTCTTTTTCAATGGAACTGACCAAACGTACTTTGAAAAAGTATCAATGATATTCAATATGTAACCGAACCCCTTGTTTTCATTCGAATATTGTTTCATTATAAGCAAATCCGCTGCCCATAAATCGTCTTTTCCTTTAGTTACAATTTTTCTTTTCTGAAATCTTTTTCTAACGGTTTTATGTAATTCTTTCGCAAATTCCAATTTTTCGTTTTCAGGCCAATTTAAAACCCCAGTTTCAGGAATTACGTTAGTTTCCTCATTCGGATTTTCTATGAATTTACTTTTATTAGTTTTACACTATAAACATTTAGCAGCAATTCTCCACTTTCCATTTGCAGTTTGTACGATTTCCACATTTATATTTTTCGTACGTTTTTTGCATTTATGACAATAAATTTCATCCTCCATGTTTTATTTAAGCCTAGAGACATTTTTTAAATGGAGTGAACTCCATTAAAAATACATCTTACGCTATTTTTACATTTAAATAAGTTCTTGTATTATCGTATTTTTGACTGGATTGTAAACGAAGCTCGAACCACTGACTAAAACAACGTAGCACGTTGTTCCTTCTGAACCACCTGAAGGTGCAGCTACCGCTTTATTGAATTCTACGTGTAAAATGATGCTGCTTTTACCATTGGAAATACTTTTAGGTTGACCCGTTAAATCTATACTGAAAATCGGATAATCTCTTTCGAAAAATTCGGGTTCATGATATGGTAAACTGCCTTGAGAGTTAGTTGACTTTTTGAAATCTAAATGTGCGGAATAAGCTAAACAAAAATCATTTTCGTCGAAATCCAAATTGTAATTTTCCTCGGGATACCTTTTTCCTCCGACTTCCAACCAGTAATTTCTAACATCTTTATGAACAAATTTAGCATTATCTTTCGTTTGATCATTGAGTACATCGGTTTGAAAAACTATGAAACACCAGAGAGGATTGTAAACGTTTCTATAAATGTTAGTTACATCGAATATCAACGTTTTTCCGGAAACGTTTTTATGTTCTATACATTGCCAACTTTTAAAGTTAAATTGATACGGAATGCTTCTCAAATCTGTAATCAAATTTACTTTAGATTCGTTTTCGTATTCAATCACCGGAACTCTCAAAACGAAAGAACTGATTTCTACTTTTCCATCATGTGGAAACGGAGTTGCTGCGTCTTTTTTATATCGTAATATCACGTTATCATCACTATTTCGAATAAAAGTAATTTCGAAACCCCCTTTGTAAATAGGAACTGTTAAATCTTTGAAAAAACCTAATCCTAAATCCCCTAAACAACCAACAGCACTGAAATTCCCTCCTCCGATAGCTTTGGAGTTGAATCCTGAATTGATTACATTTCCGTTATAATTGTTTGGACCTGGATAACATACATAACCCTGAACCGTGCTAGCAATCCCCGGGTTTTCAATTTCATCGACTACGACATTATGTTTTTTCACTTCTATGCTCGAAAATAAGTTTGCAACGAAATTATTAACAAGTCTTACATCCATGTTTTCACTTTTATATGGTTTCGTTGAATCGGTTGAAACACATTTGCCAGAAATGTAATATTCTACATCTTTGCAAATAAATTCGTCATTGAGTTCTATTTTGAAAGTAGTCCTTTTGTTTTCTGCATTTAAATTCAAAGTTGATGAAGGATTGAAAGTGTGGAATTGTTTTCGCGTAATATCGTCTTGGTATTTATCAAAAATCTTTTTAGTTTGATACATTGTTACTTTATTATAGTAAAACATAATTTTTTATTTACTTTTTTTAATCGCTTTTATAATTTCCGCTTTCCCCAATTCTTTTCCTTTTTCTAAAAGTTTCAGTTTATCCGATTTATTATTTTTATAATTGTTCAAAATGTCGTTTTTCATCTCGTTGTAATTTTTAATTTCTTGTTCAATATTGTTAAATTCCTCATCCGAAATTTTCCCATCTTTCAAAGCATTCGTGAATTTTTCCTCTATGGAATTTAATTTTGTTTTTGCTAAAAGTTCGATATCCGAATGTTTATTAATTTTGTTTAAAAAATAATTGTTTGAGGATCTTAGGATTGCAGAAAATGTTGTTAATCCTGCTGAAATTGGAACTCCAAAAGGAATTGATACAGGGAGAGCGATGCAAACACCAATCATCCCCAGTTCGGTTAACGTAAAGAAACACTCTGGTCCGAAAAATGCTTTAGATAATTTGCAGTATTTTTCTCTCAAATTTTCCCTCATTTTCATTTCGTTTTCTAAAAATTCGTATTGTTTCATAATGCGATTTATTCTATAATCGTTGGAATTAAATTCCGGAACTGGAATCTGAGGATAAATGTTTTTGTACAACGGAGTAAATTGTATGTCATTTTCAACTGCAGGAGCAGACGGTTTTTGGTTTTCATCAATGTTGTTCATCTTATTTATTATATAAAAACAAATTATTTATTTTTCAACAACAAGTAAATTTTAGCGTCGTTCAACTGAATAGATTCATTGTTTTCTGTAGTTGTTGTAATTTTAATTTCTTTTATTTCTTTCAGTCCTTTTCTAAGAGGTATGAAAACCACTTTCTTGTTTGTTTCTGTGTATGGTGTATCGAAAGGTATTGGCTTGTCGACGAAAGAAACATGTAACAACTCGTTTTCGGTGTGCAAATGGGGATGCTCATGGTGATTAGCAAAGCTGTATTCCGTGATGTTGCAGTGCCATTCGATTACTTTGTTTGTAAAAATAATACGTTTTAAATTATTATCGGATACGTACTTTGTATTCTTTTTAAACCATAAGTCAGTTCCTACACAGTTTTTTAACTGAAACAAGTCGCAAAAGTTCTCCTCTTTTATAATTCTCATATCCACTGGGAAGTTAACCGCAATTCTATATAAATTATCTTTGTAATTTTCCAAATCAAACTTCAGATTATTCGGATTTATTTTTTTGATAATACTAAGATATTCTTTTTTCTCATTTTCAGAATATTTGTTCAATGTACCTGCAAAATCTTTCGATAATAATCTATTTTGAAAACTGCTCAAATGATTAATGAACGTAGATTTGAATGAACTCAAAGTGAATTCACCGTCGATTTCATAAAAATTATCGTACCAACCATCAGAGAAAGGGAAAGCGTATGAAAACTTTAAGTTTTTCATCTTGAAGGTTCTTTTTCCGGTTGTAAATAACAATTTCACAACACCTAATTGATACTCTCTACTCGGATCAAGCTCAAGCGGATGTTCAAACCTGAGTTTTAATTCGTTGTTTCCCGAAATTTTAATAAACATTATCTATTTATAAATAATATATATAATAAAGATGAGTCAAAAATATATGATCAAACCTTTTCCATTTGAAAAAAAGAAAGCTTCTCACGATTTATTACCTCTACCCCTACGCTGTCTAGTGGTAGGAACATCTGGATGTGGAAAAACCACTTTATTGTACAACTTGATTACTGAACCTTGGGGAATTCCGTTCGAAAATCTCCACATATATTCCAAATCGTTAGATCAAGAAATTTACGAGGTTTTGAGAAAAACTTATGAAAAAATAGAGGATAAAGTTGGAATGAAAATAGCGCAGTTTTACAATAACTGCGACGAACTAATCGTACTAGATAATTGTCAATCGAACAGTTTGATAGTTTTCGATGATTGTGTTAATGTTCAACAACAACAAGTTATAAAAGATTATTACATGAGAGGTCGTCATAAGAATATTTCATGCATTTATATAACTCATTCATACACTAAAGTTGATAAACAGTTGATTACAAACAATCTGAATTTGTCCATTTTACATGAAAGTGATTTACGATGACTATGTCGAATCGGATTTTACTTTTGAACGATTCAAAGAGATATGCAACGAATGTTGGAAAGATAATTTTGGATTTCTGACGATAAGTCTCGTGAAACAATTACAAAATGGTCGTTACATGAAAAAGTTTGAGAAAATGTTTCTTGAATAAACGATCAAAAAACATCGTTAGACGATCAAAAAAACGAAGTGGAATTGTTAAATCGAAAAAATGGGAGGGATATGCATAGTATTAGATTCGTTTAATTATTAATTTTAATAAAAAACGTTTTAATGGAAAAATTTCCATTAAAACAATAATATTATATTAAGTTAGTAGTCTACTACAGAGACCAAGTTTTTTTCAGAATTCAATTTCCCTCAGCATGTTTTTAAAATAGTTTCATAATCTTTTCCGTTTGAAAGTTCTTTTAACACTATCAAAGACAGATGACCGCAAATCGGAGGATCGTTATACCCTTGAATTTGTTAAGAATTGTAAAAAAGATTTTTATTTTCCAAGTATTTTTCCAACTCTTTAGGCGGAGATGCGTTTCCGTAAGAATCGAAATAATACTTTTCTTTTTCCGATTTTTTAAAATAACAAGTCCAATGACTACCATTTTGATTAGAATTTTCCAAATTAATAATTCCGCATTCAACGGGTTTAGATCGATTAGGAAGTTCGTCCTTCATGAAAACTCCTCGGAAATGTTTTATTTTAAAATTTTTCGCTAAACGATTTAAATCAAAATTACTCAAAGGTTGGTAGTTTTCCGTTTTTTTCGTTTTTTTAAACCTGAACCGATACTTGAACTTTTTGCATTTTGAGCTAGTTTTTCCATCGCGAGATTATGCCGTTTTATTTACGCTTCTTCAGCATCTTTATGTTTCGAATCTATTACTGAAGATGCTATTGCTGCACCTCCACCCATTAACGCCCCGAGTGCTCCCATTCCCGCAATTACTAGTGGTAGGAATCCACCCTTGTGATTCAATTGTAGTTGTTCGTAATCCAAAGTTAACATAATTCCTTTCTTTTCTCCTTTAGCTTTTTCAAATGTTTTTGATTGAGTTTCCCGCAGACTGATTTTATGTTTTCCGTTTCCCGAAATTTGTTTCGCCGTCAAACGAATTGTAACGGATCTGCGCTTTTTGTAAGCGACTCGCAATTTGGTTAATTGATTTTCAGTTAAATCTATTTTTTTCGTAGTCATAGTTATTTATTAATAGGAAAAAAATTTTTTAATAAAGAACTCCCATTCCGAAAAATCGTTTACTCCTCATTGCAACTCTCACTGCAGATGCGTCAGCTTTTTCTTTCCAACTCGCGTCTGAAACGTACATTCTTTCTTTTGCAACTTCCTCTAGTTCTTTATCCGCTACATGCCTTTCTTTCGTGTCTGTGTGATTCTTGTAAAATTTATCGTGTTGCTTACAACCTTCATCTAACTTATTAATTCCAAGATCTCCTCTTTTCAGTCGTTTATCTAGTTTTGTGAATGGACCGCAGTAGTTATACCCAGGCAAATGCATTTCCGGTACGAAACCGTCTAGTTTATTGAGCAATGTATTTAAAACTCCAGATCCGTTCTTGATGATTCCTTTCGGTAAAATGTTTACAACTTTCAATAGATATTCTATTCCTTTGGGATTATCTATGTGTTTTTCCAATTGGTCGTTTATAAACTTTACAATTCCTAATTTTTCATTGTGAAAATTGTTATTTCCAGCTCGTTCTTGCGCGTACAAATAGTACAATCGTTGTTGCAACTGTTGGAGGTTATCGATATATTTGTATTCCACCGGATTTTCAGTATATTCTATCAAACCCGAACCAACTTTACTTCCTTTGATTTCTTTCCAAATAGGTGCGATCAACTCTTTCCATTTTTTCCCCGTACTGGACTTTACTTTATTGGAAGTAGGATCGTTCTTTTGGTATAAAGAATTAGTTTGAATAAGAATTCTCTTGTAAACTTTCAAATCCTCTTGAGTGTATTTATCAGGATCAGGTCCCAGAGGATCAGTTAACAAACGCCATAATCCGTGAGTTCCTTTGTAAGTTTCATTTTGAATGATGATTGTATCTCCATTTACTCGAATTTGTTGATCTCCGATGTAAATTTTGTCCTCTTTTCCCCCATATACCAAATTGTTTATCATCCTGTTTGATGTAAAGTCTCGCAATCGGACTGATACCTTTCGGACCAACGCTATTCGATGAGGTTTCCTTTCGATGTACCATATCCATGATGCTTGATAGGGTATGCTACTGTTTGTGTTTTCTACGGTATCATCTGACGTCGTATCATAAGTTTCATCAGTATCAACTAGTGCAGAAGCTCCTTCGTTTGGATTAATTTCCAAAGTATTAGTAGGTTCGAAAGTCACCTGTTTCCTTTTCGTGACAGGAACAATTTCTAATTTCTTGAGGTCTTCGTCAGCTTGTTTTACAACATTTTTTACATTTTTTACTTCAACTAATTTTTCCGTGATGGGAGCAAACATTCTTTCTTTGGTTTCTTTATCATTCAGCATATCTACTCTAGCTTCTCGGAAAGCACGTCTCAACTTTTGTTTTCGTTCACGAATTTTGTTCGCTTCCTTGACAGT
The DNA here is from genome assembly GCA_020466155.1 of Pachypeltis micranthus. NCBI lineage: Eukaryota > Metazoa > Arthropoda > Insecta > Hemiptera > Miridae > Pachypeltis > Pachypeltis micranthus. Next base: position 53,000,048 of record CM035773.1, read on the forward strand.
CATTTCTTTTTTGAGTTTCCTCGGGAATTCTCGATTTTCTGGTTCTGATTCTGAATCAGGTTGATTAGGAGTTTCTGAATCATCAGTTTCAATCTTTTTTCTATTTTCGTTGCATTTTTTCAACAAAAGTTTTTCTAAATGTTTTTCAGTAGGCATTTCTTTTATTAAAGTTAAAAAAAAAATTAAAACCCAATATATTTAATAGAGGGGGTATCGATTTGACACCACCTTTAAAATGCAATAAAAACGACATGAAGTTACTTTGATCGTATATTTTTAAAACGTTAAAACGATGTTTTAACGTTATTTTGATCGTCTAACGATGTTTTAACGTACTATACAAACACCGTGCTCAACTAGAGCTTGGAGTTCATATTTTTTCAAAAAAAAAATGAGGGGTTAGTTAAAAGGTTCTCTACTATAATAGACAAAAGAAAAAGGTGGGTGGATAAAAAAAATGAGGGGTAAGTTAAAAGGATCTCTTCTATAATAAAACATGTATGATACGAGAAAACATTGTGAAAAGTGCGATGTTAGCACTACTTAGAAAAATTGGGCTTGACACTTAAAGTCTAAACGCCATGGAAAAAACGACCCAGACCGGACAATGACTATCAGAAAACCTAGAAAAGTGAAACCTATATTTGTAATGCCGAGGAAATTGCACAAAGTATTTAATTTTAGTGAAAAAGTATTTGAAAAAAACATAGAACCGAGAACTGAAGTTGGAAAAAAGGAAACTGCATTTAAATCTAGATTAGGGACTTACAATATTAAAAATACGAAAGGATTTAAAGATGCTTCCAAATTTCTGAACGGTATTAAAAAAATCGTAATAGGTTTACTCAACAGAGAACTTAGAAAAAAGGAACTAAAAGTTAATGTAGTTTTAATCGCAGAATTTAAAAAAGGAACTAACGAAAATAACATGGAGTATCAGGAAATTAACTTTAAAACTAAAAACATAATAATATTAGTCAGCAAAAGTACCAAATTGTTACGATGAAATGAAATGGAAACGTTCGAAATTAAAGGATCTCAATGGCAACTTCATAAGATCAAGCATTTGGAACTGAACGTTAACAAGTACACTCCATTGAAAGGATCGTCTTTCATCCCACTCCCTGATTTTCTGCAGAGTAGGAAAGCAATTATAAATGTGAAAAATAACGATAATAAATGTTTCCTTTGGTCTGTTCTTTCAGCTTTACATCCTGCAGACCACCATTCTGATAGAATAGGAAATTACATAACATGGGAACATGAGTTTGACGAAGCGTTGAAAGATATCAGTTTTCCTATGAAACTTACAGACGTGAAAAAGTTTGAGAAAAGAACTGGGATTTCCATTAATGTTTTCTGTTTGAATGAAGAAAATATTATAGTACCCTTGGAAATAACGAAAGAGGAAAAGGAAAAACATGTTGACTTGTAGTACTTGAAAAACAAGGAAACTGAGCATTATTGTTGGATCAAAAACCTATGGAAACTGGTTGGTCATAGTCAGCTAACAAAGAATGGTCACAAACGATTTTTATGTAAAATGTGCTTAAATAGCTTTGGAACTCAGGTTAAATTAAACGAACATAAAGAATATTGTGGAGTCCATAAAGCTGTTAAAGTAGAACTACCAGAGCCTTATGATAACATTTTACAATTTGAAAATTATAAACGCTCCATGAAAGTTCCATTCGCTATCTACTCGGACTTTGAAAGCATGCTTAGGAAACTCAATACTTGTCAACCTGATGAAACTAAGGCATTCACTAATAAAATTCAAAAACACGAAGCTAGCAGTTTTTCATATTACATAAAGTATTCCAACGGATATTATAAACCTCCAGTCGAATATTCTGGTCCAGATTCTTCAAAAGTATTCTATCAGAAACTGAAAGATGATGTTTTGCACATTGCTAAGGAATATTACGATAAAATTGTACTAATGAAACCATTGACTGACCAACAGAAACAAGAATTCAAAAATGTTAAAGCTTGTCACATTTGTGAGAGATATTTCAACGAATTGCCTCCAATGTTAGAAAAGAAACTTGATGTACTAAGAAAAATAATTCAACACTTTATTGATACAAAAAATGACAATCAAGCAGATGAATATATTGAAGAGTTAGAAGTTTTGAAGTCAAATATACCTGATAATTGTATAAAAGTAAAAGACCATGATCATTTGTCAGGTGAATTTAGAGGTGCTGCTCATTCCCTGTGTAATTTGGAGTAACAATGTCCAAGATTCGTGCCTGTATTTTTCCACAACCTAGCTGGGTACGATGCTCACCTATTCGTGAAACAACTCGGAGAGGATGAAGGGGAAATACGATTGATTCCAAATACTGAGGAAAAGTACATTTCATTTTCAAAGATTCTCAGGTACGACTCTGGAAAATTGGATATGAAAGGAAAACCAGTAATGAATAAAATTGAAATAAGGTTCGTGGATTCGTACAAATTTCTAGCGAGCTCTTTAGAAAAACTAGCAGGAAATTTAACGAAAGATCAATTTAAAGAATTAGAAAAGCATTTTAACCCAGAGCAATCGGAACTTTTGAAAAGGAAACTAGCCTTCCCCTATGAGTACATGGACTGTTTGGAAAAGTACGATGAAACATCTCCACCTCCTATTGGAGCATTTTACAGTAATCAAAATAAACAAAACGTAGAAGTATCTGAGTATCAAAATGCGCAAGAAGTTTGGGAAAAATTCGGAGTAAAAAACATGTGGGAATTCACGAAAATTTACAACAAATGTGATGTATTACTCTTATCGGACATAATGGAAAATTTCAGAGATATTGCCCTGGAGTTTTACAAACTAGATCCAGTTTGGTATTACACAACTCCTGGATTGGCATGGGATGGTGTGTTGAAAATGACAAAAGTTAAATTGGAACTGTTGACTGATTACGATAAAATTTTTTGATTGAAAAAGGAATTCGCGGTGGAATATCACAATGTAGTAACAGGTACGCGAAAGCAAACTACAAGTACATGGGTGACCAATATGACCCGGCTAAACCTTCGAGTTACATAGCATACTTAGATACAAACAACCTTTATGGATGGGCAATGTCAAAATACTTACCATATGGTGGTTTTAAATGGGTAGATAACTTGAACATTGAAAAGATTGATGATGAATCTCCTAAAGGTTATATTCTGGAAGTTGATTTAGAATATCCCAAGGAACTGCACGATTTACATTCGGATCTACCACTTGCATCGGAAAACAGAATCGGAAATACAAAATTACCTAAACTGATGACAACTTTGTACGACAAAGATAAATACGTTTTACACTACAGGGATTTGAAACAGTGTCTGAGCATGGGATTGAAGCTAAAGAAAGTACACAAAGTTCTGGAGTTTGATCAATCGGATTGGTTGAAAATGTACATTGACTTCAATACGAACCTAAGAACGAAAGCGAAAAATGATTTTGAAAAGGATTTTTTTAAATTTATGAACAACAGCCCATTCGGAAAAACGATGGAAAATATCAGGGAAAGAGTTGATATTAAATTATGTTCAAACGGAAAGAAACTGGAAAAGTTAATAGCAAAACCCACTTTTGATCGTAGAACGATATTCACTGAAAATTTAGCAGCAGTTCACATGAAAAAAACTAAAATTCTTTTCTACAAACCTATCTACATCGGGATGAGTATTTTGGAAATTTCAAAAACTCTAATGTATGACTTTTATTATAACACAATTAAGAAACAATACGGAGAAAATGTTAAATTGATGTACTGTGACACGGACAGTCTAATCATGGATATCAAGACTGAAGACTTTTACTCGGATATTAAAAATAACATGATTGATCAGTTTGATACATCCGATTATCCGAAAGATAATTACTACGGTATACCTCAAGTGAACAAGAAAGTAGTTGGAAAATTCAAAGATGTAATGAACGGAAAAGTAATGGAGGAATTTCTCGGACTAAGATCGAAACTTTACGCGCACAAAACGTTCGAGAATCAAAAAGAAACAAAGAAAGCAAAAGGAATCAAGAAAAATGTTGTTGCACAGGAAATTAAATTCAATGATTTCAAAGAATGTCTGTTAACTAAGAAACCGATCTACAAAACGCAAATGATGTTTAGAGCAAACAAGCACGATATTTATACCATTGAACAGAAAAAGATAGCGCTCAGTGCCTATGATGATAAAAGACATATTCTGGAAAATGGTATGGATACTCTTGCTTGGGGTCATCATACGATTGGAATAGAAAAAGAAAATTTCGTAGATCATCTGAAGTAACTTACGAAAACACAAAACGACAAAGAAAATGGAAAATAAAATATAAATGCAAAGGAAAATGAAAATGAAATTATAGGTAGGTTAAAATAAGAATACTAATTTTTTTATAAGGGACCCCTTATAAAAAACCTAATACGGACCTCCTCTTACAAATATTCTGTGCACAAAGTTTAGCATAATTTGGTTATCCTCTTCGATGCATTCAAAACAAATATTACCATTTTCGTACTCTAACCCCACAATTTTTGCAAACGTTAATATTTTTGAAAGGAGTAAAATTTAGAATATTTTCAGTCAGTTTATTTTTTTCATTGAGAAAGTTACGTTTCACAGTTGGTAAATTTAAAAACATATGATACTTCCTCATGAAGCAATCAGTCAGTTCTCCAGATTCAGACACTTCCCACCACCCACTCTTGGAAAGACAATTTCCATCTTCCAGTTCTCTTAACGATTTAAAGTGTTCCAGTTTTATTTTATTGGAGAGATCCTTTAAACTTACCCCTCATACCTTTAATGGGTCCCGTCGAATTAACTGGGTATGTATTACCTTTAATGGGTCCCGTCGATTCGAATCGGAAAAAAAAATATTTTCTATAATAAATAAAGAAATATGGGTTTAAACGACGAAGCATTAGATTTATGTGAAGAACATGGAGGTTTCTGGGTGTTTGTAAAGACACCTGAATTTAAATTTTTTGAAAAAAACCTTTACGCACTAGAGGAGATTTTATATGAATTGAAGGAGTATAGATTTGAAAAGGGGTTGTGCAGAGAACGTTTATTTGGTGTCGATGGTAAACCACCACTCCATACTAAGGAGCAAGTAAAGGCATACCTTGATGAAAAAAAGGTTAAGGTTCCTAAAAATACCACTGAACATCAACTTAGAAAATTGGCTTATAATGAGGATAAAGCCGAACTGAAGAAGTACTTTGAGGATCTTTTTTCATTTTGCTAGAATGCTTGGGGTATGAAGGAGATTTTATTTTTAATGAGCCGTGTTCATTAAAAATTCTTGGTGATTGGAGGTAGTAGTATACAAAAACCGATCCCGGACCACCGACTTAGATCCCTGATGTTTTTATTTTCACTAGAGTTTCTGATGTTTTTATTTCCACTTAAATCCCTAATAAAACCAAAACCCACTTGATTTTCTGATGACGATGTTTTTTTGAAAGGATACTTCACTTAAATGTCTGTTAAAACAAAAAAACCCTGTTAGTTTTCTGAAAATAAGAATGAGGGGTAAATGATGGGAGACAGGATAAATAGTATCCATACAAGAAAAAGTGGGTGGATAAAAAAAAAATGAGGGGTTAGTTAAAAGAATGACTTTTATAATAAAATACAATGACAACGATTGAAATTTACAAAAAGGCAACCGAAAAAACCAACTACTCATCATTCAAAGAACTGGATAAGGGGACTTATAATCTCTTGGCAAATTGTATACGAGATACGGAATATGGTGAAACTGTTGTTGTTACTATTAATACTAAAAATGGCGAATTAAATTTATTTATACCCAAGAAAATTTCTGGTCGACTTCTTGAACATGTTAGAAACGATCCAGAAAATCACCCCAAAAAACTTATTTATAATGGAATTGATGAAAAGTCAAAGGCTTTTCTGATTGACTTTGAGTAAATATTATAATTTCTTTTCATATCGTTTATATAAAGAAAATCTTTATATAAATAACCCTTTCCCTTCAATCAACATAAAAAAAATCATAGTGAAAACATCAGAGGGAGTTGAAAATATCGGCCCCTGTTAAAATTTTGCATTTTTATTTACGATTGAAATTTTTTTTAGAGTTTCACTAGAGTTTCTGATGAAAAAAATTTTTTTTAAAAAGTCACTGGTTATGATGTTTTGTGTTAAAAAATGTGTTCTGATGTTTTATGGTAAAACTTTTTTATCAGGATTTAACAGAAAAGCATTTTTATTAGGGATTTAACAGAAAAGCATTTTTTATCAGGGATTCAAGTCGCTAAATGAAAAAAAGTCACTGACTCTGATGTTTTGTGTTAAAAAATGTGTTCTGATGTTTTGTGTTAAAAAGTTTTATCAGGGATTTTAAGTCGATGGTCCAGGATCGGTATTTGGATACTACTTATATATATATCCTTCGTCCTCAGTGAGTGGCAATTGCCACACTTTCTTAACATCTTAGTAGGAGCCTAAAGTACACAAATTTGAAAATCTTTTTTTTTAAATCGTACGTTCAATTCTTTTACTCTGATCAACTTTCGCCTTCGTCCTCAGTGAGTGGCAATCGCCACACTTTCCTAACATCTTAGTAGGAGCCTAAAGTACCCGTCGTCACAGAGTGGCAAACACAACTCTTTCCTAACATCTTATTAGTACCCAAATCGAAATGTCTGTATAAAAATCGTATGGACAATTCCTCTCCTTTAGTCATTAACCGCATTTGTTCCCAGATAGGGGTAATCACCCAAGGAGCCAAGAGTACTCAATTGTCTGTTTGTAAAAATCGTGCGGTTAGTTCCTTGCCTCTCGTCGTCATCCACCTTTTTCCTCAGAGAGGGACACTTATTACACTTTCGTAACGTTATGACCATAAATGCGACCATGATCATAAATGAACTAATCAACACAAAATGCGACACCATATTCACACCACTCAAAATACTACACAAACGAAAACAACCAACTGACGGATTTACAGACCACCCTATACAAAATATCTGGTGCGTTGCAACTCACAACTTTCCTTAGCTCTACATCAATTCACTTTTTACATAGCTAATTCAGTTTAATCAATTCATTTTTCACTCAGTTAATTTGAACTTAGACAAACAACGCTTTACAGCAGCAGGAAGCGGTAGCGCTTACAGTTCCGGAATTTATTGTGCTGCTCGTACACATTCCAGAACAACTACTGAGCCATTGGTACACTGATAAATAATGAGGCTGTAAACACGAATTTTTTGAAGAAGGATACTGATCACTTTGGCAGAGTCATTGTGTAAAAAAATTTTTGAACTGGTAGTAAGCGGGATGGTGGTAGTTGATATTCAGGAATTTTCGGAGTGGAGTCTCTGGGTATCTCATGAGCGTTTTAAAACACTCACCCTATAGTTATTGATTGGATTACAATACTAAATTTTTTCAACATTCTACAAAAATTCCAGTGGAGTTTATGAGAAAAAACTGCGCTAAAAACGCTTTTGGTCGAAAATTTTGATAATCTATTGTGCTGCTCTCGTCATTTTCCCCGAATGGGAATATCATGGTATCATTGCCTCATTGATAGCTATCAATATAAAAATTTAATCAAAAATCGTTAGAGCCGTTTTTGAGAAAAAATTTGGTGTTTTGATCACTATGATAACTATAGTTAACTTTCGGTGGATTTTGCCCATACCCCTAATTTTGCGTTTCATGGTGACTCATGAGCGAGATATCAAGTTTGAGCTGATTTGGTACCGTGGCTGTCTCTAAAAATCGTTCATAGACACACAGACCGTTTTCCCAAATAGTGTTTTTCGGACTCAGGGGGTCTGAAACGTAAAGATCTGAAGAGAACTCAAAAACATTTTTTCAGCCGATTATATAACTTACCTTTCTACTTTGTAGAACCAAGGAAAGTAAAATGACATTCCACGATTAACAGATCATTCAAGACTTTCATTCACCTCTAGGGGTTTTCCCCATGAGTTACATGACTTCCTTCCCTGACATTCACTGATGCTCCATCACCATCCTGTTTACCTTTCTTCGTATATAAAACCACGACCAACTGATTGACTCCAGCACTGACTCAACGGCCAGACGATGATGGCTTTACATCGAAAGCGCTTGCTACAGTAACTTACCAGCCAGAGGAGACGGACTCACCTTAACAGGAGCCAAGAGTACTCAAATGTATGTTTGGAAAAATCGTACGATTAGTTCCTTGCCTCTTTGTCGACATCCATCTTTTCCTCAGGGGCACTCATAATACTTTCGTAACGTTATAAACGTCCTACTAGAGTCTAAATTACACCACTCTAACTATCTTGTTTTAAAAAATTGAACGTTTAATTCCTGGCCTCCGCCTTTTTCGTCTGTGAGAGGCAATCACCACTTGTGTCTCCAGTAGGAGCGGGTGTTTTAATGTTTCGATGGCTAGCTGGCGTATCGTTTAAATGACATGTGAGAAACACAAATAATCAAAAAATATTCAGAAAATCGGAAATATCACCTCAGTTACGAGATAAAATATTAATTGGTTGCTGCTGTGTTATATCAGATGCTGATGACCGAATGGAACATCAGTTTCCCAACCAGAGAAAATTAGAAAGAGAATAGCCGGTAAATCTAAAGCGAAAAACTCCAAAGCGCATCTTGAAAAACCGATGAGAGGCAAATTGTACGAACGAACCTCTACGGTCGACTGAAAAGGGGTTGACGAGAGGCGGCAACGACGTCACAGTGGAAGAACGCGTCATCAGAAGAGTCACGAATTGTTACTCAAATACCACAATTTCTTGAGATACAATTATCTATTAGGTACTATTACACACACAACGCGAAATACCTAAATACAAGTCGTAAGTTTAATTCCTCACGGTCATCCTCCAACTTCTTCTCTATAAAGATACGCAGTGTAACTCTACAAAGTTACTAAAAATTCAATCTTCGTCAGTACTCAATGGTATTACATGTAATTTGAGGATGTAATTTGTAGGCATTCAAAATAGGCTATCAAATTTTTTTTCATTGGCCCTGTCGTCGTGGATGGTCACAGACATGGATATAAGACCTACTTGACATACCATGCTATTTGCTGAATTTGAACTAGGCAAAATTTTGAAAACCTGAAAATTACCACCTAGATTTTCTCCCTGACTTCAAATATCTTTCATATTCGTGTCCGAGAACACCCATGACTTCTTGGCAAACGTTCAAACTTATTGTGAAAGAGCCAATTTTAAAAGAGCCAAATTTCGAAAACTGAAAAACGTCCCTACCAGATATCCTTCGACTGATTTCAAATATGTGTTATATCAATCACTGCTACCTTCCATGACGTATGGGCGAACTAGTGGCTAATTCAAACTGGGTAAATTACGGAAAATTGAAAAAGTCCATCCTCGATATTCCTTCTGCGATTCCCAATTTGTTTCATATTTTTGTTTTGGATCATTCACGACTTTTTGGCAAACGGTCAGTTTTTTTGTTGGCCAATCATGAGCGTGGCCAAGTTTTGTAAAATGACCCCAGATAGAAAAAACTCCACCTGGATGTTCTTCCAGTGATTTCAATTTGTTTCATGTGTATGTCTGGGACCATCCACGCTTCTTGGCCAATGGCCAAAATCTAGTGGCCAATTTTGAACGAGCCCAAATTTCGAAGAAACAATGAAAGAGGCTCTCCCATTCTAATTTCGGCGCTGCGGGTGCCTTTGTCTGGCATGCTTTTGCTACCCTTTTTATTTATGTGCTTCTCTACCAGGCTGGCATTCAGCCTCTGACACCTTTGGGTGGATGGAGACTCGGTAGCAGCTACTGATGGATATAGGGTGCTGGGTTTGGGGTCTTTAATGTGCACATGGGGCTCTTCCAATTTGGTAGGACAGGGCTGTACCTGAGTGGGCTGCAGGACAAGGTGCTGCTCAGCTCCTCCCACAAAGGTACTGTTGCTCTGAGTGCAGTTGCCTGGCAGCTACCTGCGTTTGTAGCCAGCCGGGTAATGTTCGCCAGGTAGCTGGTCACCAGGTCTCGCAACAGAATCGTAAGTTTGACTATTTGTCGAGAGTTCCTGGATGGCTGCAGTGATGATTATCAAACTGATTTGCCATCAGGGGAAGAATATCTTGCTGGAAATTTTTCAGTTCTTCTAAATTTGGCCCCATCCAAAATTGGCAACCTAATTTGGCCAGGCGGCATGGATGGTATGTTCACAGACATAAATATAAAACAAATTAGAAATCTCTAGAAGAATATCCAGGTGGAACTTTGTCCATGTTTCGAACTTTGCCTCGTTCAATATTGGCCACCTAACCCACTAGATTTTGACCATTTGCCAAGAAATCGTGAATGTTACCATGGAAGGACGCGACCATTGACATGAAACAATATAAATTTGAAATCGGGGATAAAACATATAAGTGGAACTTTTCCAGTTATTCAGAATTTAACACCTTTCAAAGTTGGCTACTTGATATTAACCATTTGCCAAGAAGTGAATGGTTGCAGGCATGAATATGAGACCAAGTTGAAAACAGGGAAAGAATATGTACGTGCGACTTTATCCAGTTTTTCAAAATTTCGCACTGATCAAAATCGGCCCCCAGCATAGTATTTCGAGAGGGTTTTGTATCCATGACCAGATTTCATGTAATACCAATAATTACTTAATGGCTCTCTTCTGTCCCTCTCTCCTCTGTTTCTCTGATGTGAGCAAAGGCGGATGATCGCCTGAGGAGAGTAATTTATCGTACGATTTTTTAAAACAGACGTGTTGACTTCAGTACATCAGGCTCCTAACAGGATGTTAGGAAAGTGTGGTGATTGCCACTCTCTGAGGACGAAGGAGGAGAATTATTAATGTACAGGAATTGCATGTACGATATTCTAACACGGACATTCCAATTTCGGTACTTTAGGCTCCTACTAAGATGTTAGGAAAGTGTGGCGATTGCCACTCACTGAGGACGAAGGCGAGAGTTTATCAGAGTAAAGGAGTTGAACGTACGATTTTAAAAAAAAGATTTTCAAATTTGTGTACTTTAGGCTCCTACTAAGATGTTAGGAAAGTGTGGCGATTGCCACTCACTGAGGACGAAGGCGAGAGTTTATCAGAGTAAAGGAGTTGAACGTACGATTTAAAAAAAAAAGATTTTCAAATTTGTGTACTTTAGGCTCCTACTAAGATGTTAGGAAAGTGTGGCGATTGCCACTCACTGAGGACGAAGGCGAGAGTTTATCAGAGTAAAGGAGTTGAACGTACGATTTAAAAAAAAAGATATTTAAATTTGTGTACTTTAGGCTCCTACTAAGATGTTAGGAAAGTGTGGCGATTGCCACTCAGTGAGGACGAAGGCGAAAGTTGATCAGAGTAAAAGAATTGAACGTACGATTTTAAAAAAGATTTTCAAATTTGTGTACTTTAGGCTCCTACTAAGAGGTTAGGAAAGTGTGGCGATTGCCACTCAGTGAGGACGAAGGCGAAAGTTTATCAGAGTAAAGGAATTGAACGTACGATTTAAAAAAAAAGATATTTAAATTTGTGTACTTTAGGCTCCTACTAAGATGTTAGGAAAGTGTGGCGATTGCCACTCAGTGAGGACGAAGGCGAAAGTTTATCAGAGTAAAGGAATTGAACGTACGATTTAAAAAAAAAGATATTTAAATTTGTGTACTTTTGGCTCCTACTAACATGTTAGGAAAGTGTGGCGATTGCCACCTACTGAGGACGAAGGCGAAAGTTTATCAGAGTAGAGGAATTGAACGCAATACGATTTAAAAAAAAAGATATTTAAATTTGTGTACTTTAGGCTCCTACTAAGATGTTAGGAAAGTGTGGCGATTGCCACTCAGTGAGGACGAAGGCGAAAGTTGATCAGAGTAAAGGAATTAAACGTACCATTTAAAAAAAAAAGATTTTCAAATTTGTGTACTTTAGGCTCCTACTAAGATGTTAGGAAAGTGTGGCGATTGCCACTCACTGAGGACGAAGGCGAAAGTTTATCAGAGTAAAGGAATTGAACGTACGATTTAAAAAAAAAGATTTTCAAATTTGTGTACTTTAGGCTCCTACTAAGATGTTAGGAAAGTGTGGCGATTGCCACTCACTGAGGACGAAGGCGAGAGTTTATCAGAGTAAAGGAATTAAACGTACCATTTAAAAAAAAAAGATTTTCAAATTTGTGTACTTTAGGCTCCTACTAAGATGTTAGGAAAGTGTGGCGATTGCCACTCACTGAGGACGAAGGCGAAAGTTTATCAGAGTAAAAGAATTGAACGTACGATTTAAAAAAAAAAGATTTTCAAATTTGTGTACTTTAGGCTCCTACTAAGATGTTAGGAAAGTGTGATGATTGCCACTCAGAAGGACGACGAAGGCGAAAGTTGATCGAATTAAGTTATCACGCATCTTAGTTTTCCCACCATTTATTTTTGACGGAGATTTGCTGCGTTTAGTCTTGAGAAATTAGAGGAACCAATGTCAGTTGAATAGTTAGTATTTTTCGAAGGTGAGCCACTAACGTGCTGTAGAATCTTCACGTTAGTGGCTCACCAAGTGAGCCACTTTTTGAGCCACTAACGTGCTCTCGAAGAAAAAATGAGCCACTAACGTGTTCTGGCGATACCTATATATATATATATACATTATGCATGAGAATAGTGTCATGGTAACATACACCCCAAGTGGCCTTAGTATATGCACGCAAACCTTGCAGTGGAAGTGGTGTTGGTTGCAACCCCACCTCTCACCTATATTCACTCCTAAATACTTGACGTGCTTTTCAAGAAGGAGCCTGTGGCCGCCAAAGCGTATTCAGAGTGGATTATTCACTTTTCCTTTCAAGAGGATTAGGTGGGTATTTTCCTCAGCCACCTGCATCACCCAATGGTGCGAGCATGTGGTGGGGTTTTTCTTCGATTTGGCGGTCTGAATGAGCAAAGATCAGCACAGTCAAGTCATCCACATAGGCGCATGGCTCGCAGTAAGTCTCCATGAGTTTACTGAGAAGACCTTCGAAGAAGACATTCCAGAGTGCTGGTCCAAGGACTGAGCCTTGTGGGCACCCCTTCTCAATCTTTCTCTGAACGGAGACATGCCTGCATTCGATCGTAGCAGTTCTGTCTGTCAGGTTACTTCTGATGAGCAAGTACAGGTTGTGGGGGATTCCCCTACCTTTGAGCACATTAAGGAGCGCTGGCCACCAAAGGTTGTCAAACGCTCCTCTGATGTCAATCAGAACTGCTACGGTGTACTTAGCTGGTGCCAGCAGAGAAACACGCCGAATTTCAACAATGACATCCTGCGTGGATCTTCTTTTGGTACACCCATATTGCCTGCGTGTGAGGTTGCGGCCAAAGACTTCTTCGAGGGACTGCAACATCAAGATTTCTAATGTTTTGCCAAATATGGAAAGAAGGCTGAGTGGTTTCCATGATCGCTGGACTGACTGATTGCGGTCGCCTTTCTTTTGAAGAGTAACAACAGCCGCAGACTTCCACTGAGTGGGGAGCTGTCCGACCTGCAGACAGTCATTAAATAAATTGAGGAGGCCGCAGAAGATTGTCCGCTCAGCCTTCCTTAGCATATTGCTTTCTATTTTATCTGGCCCAGAAGATTTGTTGGATTTTAAGGTCGCAAGGGCCCTACTGAGGTCGCCTATTTCCACAACTGGATGTCGGGCTCATTCGGAGGGTCCATGATCAGCTCCCTTGCTGCCCTCTGGGCTTCAGTATCTCGAGCTACTTGGTCATCATGGTCATCAGGGAACGCCTTCTCAACCAGGGCGAGGGGGTTCCAGTGAAATGTCGATGCTGCAGGCCCAGCCTGACTCATTTTGCATTGCAGCTAAGACCTGCTCTACGTTTGCTTTTCTTATGGAGGACTTGTAATGTTCCCAAGGGGTTCTCAGAGCTGTGGGCTTCCACAAAATTTCGCCAGCCTTGCCGTTTGGCTCGCTTGATGGCGCGGTGGATGGCCTTCTTTCTTGGATGAAGGCAGTCCGGAGTGTGGCTCTGGCATCAGGGTTACAAGTGTGTTGGTACATCCTTCTGGCTCTATTTACACTTTGCTTGGGGGATTTAGTTCGTCAGTCCACCATGGGACTTTGATCACCCTGTGTTTCTGTTGCCCAAGTACACAGAGCCCAGCAGAGTGCAGGGCTGTGGTAAATATGTCCACTTTGCTGTCCACCTCTTCCAGTGTGGTGGTAGGTTGGTGTCTGCAGCATGCAGTTCACCTTCCAGTACCCTACAGAATTGTGGCCAGTCAGGATTTTTTGTGAGGAACCGCTTTTCACATCTTTGCAGAGGATGTGATCACCTGCGATGGCAAATCAATGACCATGTGATCGCTCTGCGTTGCACCTGGTATGACTCGCCAACCCTGAAATTTGAGTAGAAGTGTGTGAGACACGGCAGTGAGGTCTATGTACGACCTTCCTCCCGGCCCATCATAGGTCGCCTCAGTCATGGGGTCGTTGGCAACAACCAAGTTGTACCGTGCGATCAATGCTACAAACGCCTCCCCCACAGCCCCACATCCAGGGTCGGGGATCCTCACAATGGGGATCTGGCGTTTCCATATGCGCAGACTGTGCAAGGTCGTCCTGACAGTCCTGCTTGAGCCCTCTCGAGTGGTTTAAGGCTGTTGGCAACTGTTGCACCAAAACCAAATTGCCTGTAAAATGATATTAAAACAGCAGTGTGAGCGTGTCGATGCAGTTCCCATGCATCGACGATCAGTACCCGTCTTGTTTCCCACAGGTGGGTAGGGGCAGGGGGCATTGTCATTGGGGGGGGGGGGCACTCGCTTTGATAGCCAGCTTCGATATTTCGAAGAGGCAGCTGGTGAAGAGGTCACGCATTGGTCCTGTCGTGTTGACCCTCATTCGTGCCAGCTGGTCGTGGATAATTTGGACATACGCACAAATCTGTTTCATGTCCGACAGATTAGGGCCCACAGGGTGTCTACTGCTTGTAGTAGCCAGGTAGCCTGGGCTACTCGGCGGTGAAGGGGGAGATGAAGGCGGTTTGCCCTTTTCTTTCCGCCCTTGTTTGCAGATTGCTCATCGTCCGAAGAGGGAAGGGTCGAGCATGGCGAGCCCGAGGAAGAGGCGCAGGTGGCGTTTTTAGTCATGTTTGCAGTCAGAAAAATGTTTTTACACATCCTCTGTTTAATATTGGGGCAAAAATTTCTGAGGCCCTCGAACTGTGCGCTCTCCTCATTACGGGCCCCGCTGCTCCTTTGGCCAACAACAGAAAGGCGCAGCAAAGAAACGTGGCCTTGAAAACTTTGTCCATCTAATCCCATCAAGACACACCAAAACTGGCATCACCCGACTAACTTTCCTCCTCCTTCAGCTCATGCGATCAGTGCGTTTCTACATCTACTGCAGTACAACCACGTTCGATCCAACTCTTTAAGACGCGATCCATCAAACTCATTTTCTACGTGTCGCCTCACTTACGCTTCATCTCATATTTTCCCTCTACCATCTCTGTTACTTCCGAACACCGGTAAGATCGTTCCAATTTTCTTCCACAGATCACGTCACCACATTCACCGTATTTTCATCCACCTCATCAAGGGCCCCAACGAAAATCAAATTCATTTATTCATTTCTTTGCTCGAGCCTTCTTTGTATTTTCATTTTTTCAGCAGAATTTCTAATTTTAATATAAAGCCCTTTAATTTCGAATTATTTTCCTCATTGTTCTTTTCTCACCAAGCTTTCCCTTCTTTCACCATTTGTTTCACATATAATTTCTCTATTTTACTGTGGTCCTCCAAGCCAGCCCTATGTGTTAAGGTATACTGGGAATCACGAAATTCCCATCGTAGCAACTTAACATTTGGTCAGTCCGGGCCAGATATTCTCACCCACTTTCTTAAATAACGAGCTAATGTTTTGTATACTCCATTGTCGAAAGTAATTGGAAGTTTTATTTTATTTCATCCTTTTCAAGCTGAGTGGCTACCTTGTTACTTTATTTTACACGTTGCTGATTCGCCATTTTTTGTTTCTTCGAACCTCGTTACATCATGAATATTCAGCTGTGCTCTTACATGAATAGTTAGGCTCACCATCTCATGTTACGGC
Source organism: Pachypeltis micranthus (assembly GCA_020466155.1). Taxonomy (NCBI): domain Eukaryota; kingdom Metazoa; phylum Arthropoda; class Insecta; order Hemiptera; family Miridae; genus Pachypeltis; species Pachypeltis micranthus. The sequence goes on from CM035773.1 coordinate 53,016,132, forward strand.
TTCATGTTATTGTCTTTATTGACTTGCTGTTTCGAGAGTGAAGTGTGATACAGGCTATCGTGAAACACTATGGACCTTCCCTTATCGTCGTTTACCAACATCCCAATTCATGTGCTTCATTTCATCCTATTTCCCCTCAATATTCATTCCTCTCAAAATATGTCGCTTACTCCAGAACAGCAGTCTAAGTTACTGCGTGAAAAACTGATCTCCTCAGCAAAGGACATTAGGTCAATTTGCGAAACTGGCAGGTTAATTAAAACCGAGCCTTCTAAGCTATTGTGACGCCGTGGCGTCAAATTGTAAACGTATCCTTGTGAGGGACCGTTGCCAAGGGAGAAGTTGTCGTTTCCGCCTTAGTTGTTCAGTTGTGTTTTTAAGTAACGTTCCGTTTGACTTCTTGATTTCTGTTACAATTATAAACCCTTTAAAAAGTGTTACACTATTTTCCTTTGAGGGAATGTTCTGCACTCTTGAGCCACTTTATGCGTAGTTCAATCAAATAATTGATGATCTGTCTGTTTTAGTCAACGAAAACCTTCGCAAATTTCCTGATGTTGAATCGGCAAACATCTCAGCAGTAAAAAAATATTACTTCGAAATTTATGCTACTAATGAACAGTAAGCCGTAATACACACATCTCCTAATGGCACAACCATCCTTGAGAAATCCTCCACGACTAGATCGCCCAAGGCTTATTTACCTAAATTAAATTTGCCAAAATTTACCAGCCAAAATTTTACGGATTGGCCACTGTTTCGAGACACCTTTCAATCTCTTGTGCACTCAGACGAGTCAATTGACCGAAAACATAAGCGTAATTCAGAGTGAATAATAAACCAATATTAGCGCAAAATACGACATTTTGGTAGTTCTATCGCAATTAAGTCATGTGTGGTATCGTTCCCAAGGTATTTTTCAATGCTGAGAGGAATGGGACGAGACTCAGAAGGCCTTGCGAGGCTCTGCATAAATGGAAAGCAGTGAAATCACAGTAAATATAGGTGAATCTAACTACTTGAAGGGCGTTCGTCTAATTATTCACCATATTACAGTGGCAGCCGATTCTTACTTATCTTGGTATTGATTCGGTATAAAAAGAACGTGCTACTTTTAAGACTTGCACCAGATGTCCATTGAACACTGCAAGTTTAAAAGCCCAGCAACAGGGGTCTTCTTCCCCCATCTCGCCCTCCTCCTTATATATCGATGGCACGCGGGCATCTTCCTCTCGTATTTCCCCCGGAAAAAGAAAATAACCGGTCTCAGTTATAAGACGATCTCTCTTCGCCCGTTCCCTAAGTATTTCCTCGGGTTATTCGCTCCCTCCGCTCCCATTTGTCGATATCGATTTCTCGGTCGTTCTGGCGGGCGAGTGATGGTGGAAACGAAAGTGTTTGAAGCGAGCCGCGTATTTTCTTCCCGCCTCATTGACGTGGACGAAATTGCAATATGCGTAATCCAATCTGTTCTCCATGTCATAAGCACCCGCTGGCTGGCACATTCCTCGTCCTTGCACATTTCTGAAATCGCCCCGCTTTTCACATACAAATACCTCATGTTCCGGGGTATGAAGATGAAACTGTGCTTTATTAATAAAAACCCTGCAAATTATTACACAATGGTTTATTATTCATGAACAGTTGACCTAGTATTAGTGCTCCCCCATCCCATTCGATTCAGCATCGAATAATAGTAAACCATACGAAACATGTCCTGGCTACAATGGAACTACGGAAACAAAACGTCTGATGATTTGGCCCCGTCGTGGGGTCGGGGAAAGCGAACCCGTTGCGAGGCGAAAGGGGAGTTGAGCCGCCCGCCCACAAGGCGAGGGAGGGAGGGATGCTGTAGTTCCCGCGTTGTACTGTGTTTCGTTAATTTTTTCTACCATTTTTTGCCCATTACAACCACGGGCTTCGTCCGATCGGATTGCCGAGATGGCGGGCACAACTAGATACCAAATCGGATTTTCGTGCGAAAGAACGAATTTTTTAGACCACGTTAAAGGCACAAACGGCCCGGACGGCGGACGGACATTGCAAATTTGGAATCTCCAAGTCTTGAAACGTCAAGTATCAAATTTTGAGGGGGGGGGGGGGTTGTAAAAAAGGGGGGGGGGGTTTTTTCGTGACCGAAAACATAGGGTTATTATTCAGAATGAATAATAAACCGAAAGTAGGTTATTTCGAGAAAAATAATGACTAAATGCCCCCTTTTCGAAGCACGGTTAATTGATTGGGCGCCCCCTCAAGGTGCGGTTTACCAATGCCATTTGATTAGGAATGGCTAAGTACAGTGCTTAGCGGTTTGGAATTTATTGGACTGCTGCTACTCATGTAAGCCTCCTTCCTTATAGACATTAATTTGAATTTTGCAATTTCTGCGGTTACTCCGTTTTTCTTTTGCGCATTATTAAACTATATGTACAGTAGCACAAGTAAATTATTGGACCACTTTACTAATTTATTGTTGAACGTTAATTTCACCTGGTAACATTTATGTGGAAAAAACACTGAAACTGCGTGAAACTGAATGATATTGTACAGTAAGACAATGACATCAACTACAGACCACACACACACATTTTTTCTAAATCGTTAATCGCAGCTTTGGCCCTTCCATGGTGATCTGTTGGCCAGGTACCTTGATAAGCCGTTGTCTCGCAATTCCGTTCACAAATACACGCAAGTCATCTTCTCAAGCGGTATTTTTGGACCGAGAAGCTTTAGGAACCTAAAGGTCATATGGAAGACTCATAAGGTTTTTATTTACTGTTTACATAACTTTCCTTCCTACTTCTCTGGGCTAGGGAAAGTAAAAAAAATTCATCAAAGTGAAGGTTAATTTTGTAAGGCTGGGGAAAAACGGGTGATGCGTCACATCAGACGTTCATCTGGTAATATGGCGTTACACAAATCTGGTGGGTTTCAGCTCCAAGTTCTCTCGGTAGAGACTTTTCACTTTCCCCACTTGAAACGACGAGTCTATCAAATAACTAATTAATTGATCCGAACAAAAAAAACCCGTTTTGAAAAGTCCAGCTTTCATTCTCAGATTTTTTTTCTTTATCTGTTACACGAAATCCTCTTGACGAATACAACAGACGATATGAAGTCCAAAATGAGTGGCAGATCCCATTAGTGAGGTCTGTGTACTGGAAATAACCCCCTTCCACCGGCTCCCGCTTTGTAATATTCCTGACAAGAAATAAAAATAATTCTCATACTCGAGAAATAATTTGGTCGCCTGTTGAATAAAGCGTCAAATTCATTCGTTCCTTTCAAAACTGATGTGGGGGGGGGGGGAGCAAGCAGTCGTAGGAGGGTGGTGAAAGAGAGGAGAAGTAGAGAGAAATCTCGGGTGCGAAGTAATTCGAACAGTAATTAGCCTCTTTAACTAGACTCTTTTATAACAAATTGTTGAAATGGACGAAACGAGCGAACAAATGAATTCGCGGAGAGGAAATTAAAAGTGATAATGCGTATCCTTGGAGACCAAGCAATCACATTTTTACGTATATAATAACATGTATGATAACTATTGTCAGTTTTGGACCGATTTTTCTCATTCTTTCTCGATCGCCTGCAAAAACACACCCAGACTACTTTCTCTAACGGTGTTTTTCGGGGTCAGAAGCCTTTGAAATGTTGAAGATCGAAGAAGAGTCTAAAGAACATATTTAAAAAATGCAACTCAACACAACTTTCCTTCTCACATCGTAGGGTTAAGTATAATAAAAAGTTGATGGAAGGAAAGGGAATAGCTCAAAGAGTGTCGGGCGGGGGAACAATAACACGATCGACTTCAGGGAGTTTGATGCAAATCGTTAAAGCCGTTCTCTGGGAAAAGTGTTTTTTTCTTAATTTGTGCACTTTGTAACGATCTATTTCTAGAATGTAAAGAAATAAAGAGGAACTAAATTACGGGCGTCTCCAATTATGGGAAAGGGTTTTGAGTCAAAGGGGGTCGTTGGGGAGGCAGACACTTGGAGTCTTAACGGGACGTTATTAATATTTAGCGGAAAGAAAGGAGACGACAGAGAGCGTTTATGTGAAAAGCGGTGGTGGGTACCAGCGTCATGGGAGCGTGAGGGCCCATTTCCACGGTCTGATGATCACAGGAGCCTGATGCTGTTAGCACCTGCGAGCTCATCCTCATCATTCACCTAGATTTTAACTCGCTCTTCGCTTTCCTTTCGAATATTTGGCGTGGCCGTAAAACGTCCACCTACTCGACGAGTTGAGACGTTGAAAGGCGGTTCCAAACGTTTGGGCTTGACAATGATAATCGTGTAAACGAGATAAATTGCGAGAATCTGTTGTACAGCAGTCCAAAATACAGTAAAATGACGTTAGCACGTGTAATATCAGTGTTCAATCCAAAAGAAAATATTGTAACCGCCTGTAAAAATAACCGCTAAAAAAGGGTGTCAATCGCCAAGTTTAAAGCGGATATGCACAAGTCAGTACGTGGGAACCTACCAGTTCCTTATGCTTCTTTTGTTGAACTCTCTTATCATTCGCTATTTTTAGTCTATTCAACTCTGCATTGAACACATGCAATCTTACGCACTTGGATATGACGCATATGAGTTTGATATGTCGTATTTTGAAGTTGAATACACAACTGTTTTCATACTTCATTGACAAACAAAAATATCTGGATATCAGCTTTTTTTGTCGCTCTGCAACTTAATTACCGCGTTGTCAAGTTTTAACGAAACTGGTATTGCTCCAGATTTGGAATATATTTTGTTCTGTGATAACTATATAACTATGATAACGATTTTGGGTTAAAGATGTAAAAAGAAATGAAAATTAATGTGGACTGCATTGAAAACGGAAAATTGAAAACGAATTAATAACAAAGAGAAAATGAGGACTAAACGTAGGCAACTCAAACACCGAAAACACCAAATGAAAATGTCTCCAAGTGTTGAAAATAAATTCCGACTATGGCGATGTTTGCAGACGGATGGTGAAACAGAATGAGCTTACCTAGGTCTCCGTATACTCCTCTCAAATTGCGGCAAGTTATATAAACTCAAGTTTCGGGGTAGACACGCACAACGTCGCATTGAGCACAACTCAAAGCGGTAAAGCTCGGGAAAAGTGACGACGGCGATCACAAACGGGAACTGGTCACGATCATAAGGCTGAACCAAGTTGAGGACTCGAGTTTCAGAAGCGGTAAGCAATACTGGCTGTCAAAGTTTGCTTGAGATGGGGTCGCGAGTTGAGAACGGTTTCTATGCAGACAAAAAGTGTAGAAAGTATACTCCTATGGAACTTTTCACACCGGCCTCCCACAGACAGTCACACAACTTTATCACAATTCATCTAATTATACAGGGTTTCCAATTGGTTGCTAGCACCAACAAAGTTCTCGAGCCACAGACAGGGGCCAGCGGTTCAGAAAGGCCCCGACGAAACTCGAAAGCGAGATAGTGTTAAAATGTTTGTAAATCGCTCCAGTGCTACTAAGTTCCAAAATCCGGGTCGGAGAAACCAAATGTTAAGTGAATTAAAAATAATTATAGATTAAAGTGGATTGTTTTGAAAATATGGCGAATGAAAAACCCTGCAAATTATTACACAATGGTATATTATTCTCATGAACAGCTTGACCTAGTATTAGTGCTCCCCCATCCCATTCGATTCAGCATCGAATACTAGTAAACCATACGAAACATGGAACTACAGAAATTAAAAATATTCCCCCGGCGCCAGGCGCCCGTAAACGTCTGATCCTATGGAGGGGTGGGACGAGGGCTTCCAGTGAACCTTCCCACAGCAATTGGCAGGACGTTGCGAGTCCAAAGGGCGCTGCGAGTCGAGCGGGCCTTGAAAACGATATGAAACACGGCGTTTTTGCGATTATACTGCGTTTCGTTAATTTTTTTAACCATTTGTTGCCCATAACAACCATGGGCTTCGTCCGATCGGATTGCCGAGATGGCGGGCACAACTAGATACCAAATGGAATTTTTGTGCGAAAGAACGAATTTTTTAGACCACGTTAAAGGCACAAAACGGCCTGGACGACGGACTGCAGACGGATTGCAGATTTGGAATCCCTATGTCTTGAAACGTAAAGTATCAAATTTTGAGGGGGGGTTGTAAAACATTTTTCGTGACCGAAAACATAGGGTTATTATTCAGAATGAATAATAAACCAAAAATGAATTGAATAACAAAGGGAAAATTAAAACTAAACGCAGGCATCTTCAAAATATTGTAAACACCATGTGAAAAGCTTTCCAAGTTTGAAAATAAGTGGCAACTGAGGCGATGTTCGCAAACGGATGGTGAAACAGAACGGGGTTTCCTGGGTCGCTGTGTTCTCCACTAAAATAGCCGGCAAGTTATACGGACTTAACGGAATCCAAAGGTATATTCTAAGTTGAAAGTTTCGGGGTCGGCGCATTTAGCACAACTCAGGTCTCAGGAGCAGCGACTCCAGCGATCAGAAACGGCTGCTGGTCGCAATCAGTAAACCTGAACGAGATGAAGGAATTGCAGGAGTGGTAGGAGTGGTATACTGGGGGACCAAAGGTTACTTAATATTGCTGAATAGTGCGTGTTGACCATCTATTGAAAGTGCGTGAATATTTTTCCCTCAGCCATATTTCGGCGTCCCATGAGAGTCTGCGTGTTGAATTTCAGACTTGAGCCATTGGTTCAACCGTTCTCTTTCATTCGTGTTTTACGGTCACACACTGGTCCTTTTCTCAAATGGTGTTGTAGGCACTTCAAAGCCTTTGAGACGTAAATATCTAAAGAAAACGCTAAAACATTGTTCAGCAGATTAGATTCCCTTCCTACGTCATTGGGCTATGGAAAGAGATAATGAATGAAATGTTAACCAGTTGTACTTCTGGCAGCTTCAATAGGAGTACAGTGGCTCGCTATGGCAGTTTCTCCCGCACTAGTTAGCTAAAGCAACATCAATTACCAGTCTAGCCACCCACCAGGACTATGACGCATGAGGGTTTACTCGGCTGCTGTTCAGAGTTGCCCGTGGTGGCGTGATGAGCGGGATAATAAAAGCAATCAGCCGTCTCGGGAAAGTAAAATGTAGGTCCGTAGGTCCAAGTTCGCACAAAGTACCTCATGAGTTTGATCACAATCGTTTAAGCTGTTCTCCTTCCCTACGATGGATTGTTCATCATATTTTAGCATCTCCAACTCATTATATCAGTGAATCGGCTCTCAACGCATCTGAAACCGTTTAACTACGTGCGTCCCTAGAACGTATTTATATTCAGTTGTCCCTCACTCTTTCGAACTAAATTCAGCAGAATAGAGGCGTTATGCTGGGGGAGATGCGAGCCCTGACAAGTGGAGTAGGCGCTAGATTGCAACCTGACACCGTACGAAAGTTGCCCTCGTTCCCATCCAAAATGCAAGGGTTTGCCCTCGATCAACCGGTCCGTTATCAATTCGTTGACCACGGACGATGCAGTCAAAGAAGCATCCGTTGATGGCCTCATTGAAAATGATTCTCGCCAACGACGATCCGTCAATTCAAACATGTCGCGCCTCGGACTCTGCTATTCCTCAAAACGATGCAACAACATCGGCAAAACCTCGACAGCGAATTAGTCCCCTTTTGTCGAGTCTCAGGTCAGACAATGTTGACGAAACGAAAATCCGAATTCTCTCGTCCACAAAACAAAATCAGCGCTCTTTATTTCTTCCGCCTCCGCTTTTTCAAAAATATTTCGTCGACTTTCCTCTTTTTCGTGTACAATATGTTGTCCGTGTGGGTTTTTGTGTTGAAATCGGTTGCTTGCATAACAAAGGTCTCGGCGCCCAATCAGAAATGGTAATTCCCCCCTTTGCTGGATTCCAAATGCGGGAGCCCAACTCGGAGTTATTTCAATTTGGCCGGGTTTTCCCGTCGAGCCATCACGTACCGCCAAATCCCGAGGCGCCTCAAAAAAAATAAAAGAGATTTTTAGAAATAGGGCAAATATTATGGGGCCGCTTGAGACAGAATGGGGGATTAAGGATTTGAGGGTCGTAGGAAAACATTTGGCGAATAGGTTAGGACCCTTTGGTGCCTTTAGGTTGGGGAGTCGGACTAAAGCATTTCGACGTTATTTTGCAACTCTCTTCATCTTCTTCAAGCCCGTCTGGCAAGCGGTGTGCACGTCTATGATAACACTGTTACCACAACTGTTATGACAGCTGTCAGGTTGAGTAAACCGTGAGGCGAGAAAGCAACTCAGACACCATCAAATTGACTGCAATTCGTGTTCTTCTGCGAAGTTCGGTCAGGATTTCATCGTGTATCTGTTGATTTTTCATCCTTCTTCCACACTCGCTGCTGTCAAAAATAACGTCGAACGTCGCGCCAGGTTCTCGAAATAGAGGCGTATTTTCTAGGTGTGGCGGCTACCGAACTTACCGTTGACTCAGAAAGCTGCCAACGGCTCTGCCCACATCATCGCATAAGATTTGGGCCATTCTCGACTTCACTTTCTTTTATCCGTCGGACGTAGAAATCATTTTAGATTAACGGCAAATTTTGATGATCTATTTGACTACGACCCTGTTTTTACTAAGAACGCTAAATTCATATGACCTGGCTCTTGATCAACCACTGTAGTAAAAGAAGTATTAGAAATGATCTAACTGTTATGCATCCAACAGTATAAAAGAGGTAATGATGAATGAGTTGATTAAATAATGCATGCATCACGGAAAGCCCTAAGAAATTACAATTTTTTCATCTCCCATTTAATTTTGCTCTAATTCCCCAACATTTTAGGTCAATTTTCAAATATTTTAATTTGCTATCCCTTAAATTTGCTTGTTAATTTAAAATAACACATTCTATCTTGGTTATTCATTTTCTATCCATTATATTCTGGGGGCCAAAATGCTGGTAGAGGCTACGAAATGACAATACTTTAATGAATTCAGACAGATAACAATTAATTAAAATTACAATATTCTCCAAGGAAGACCAAACAACAACTGAATTACATTTTCAAATGTAAACAACAATCTAAATAGGTAACGACTCTGCGGGTCACCTAATATTCACCACAATACGTTAGGCATTTAAAATTAAATTGTTTACCTTGGAAAATTCAAAAACGTTAAAAACACGATAGATAGTAGGATTTGATTTCCTCCATTAACGTCCACAAAAGGCCCTAATCCGCTTCGTCAAATGTTTTTCCAGCAACATACCGCAGAAACAAATACCTAACCCGCTCGGGTTTGTTTCCTTATTAAATTGCTGTCCCGAAACCCTCGAAGAGGGTTATATCAGTCATGGAAGTTGCGGTTTCGCTAATATGCAAGAGGCCGGCACCTACAGCATCAACCGAACTCAGACCTGCGGAGGTAAGTATTACGTCGTTGGCCAGTCTCCCGGTTGTTGTCCTAGTGTACAGGGTACCTCCTGAGGAATCCCGTACCATCTGGACTTTCTTAATCTGGGTTCCCTCCTGATGTTACTATTTACTTGGGTGTCAAATTTCAAAGGGATTGATCTACTGTCACCACGTTCCTTAATCGTCACCTTCTGGCGTAAACGGTTATAGGCTTGCTTTGTAGCAATCAATAATGCTAAGTTCGTCTGCCCTCCTAACAACCGTTGCTCAATGTTGTGGAAACTACAGTTTAGCAGCACATGGTTTCTTGTTTCCTCCGCACTGGAGGCGCAAAACGTGCATAGTGGAGAGTCTTTCAGAGAAAAGTGGAGCCACGCATTGAAGTCACCATGTCCCGTGAGGAACTGGCTCGTCCAGTTGTCTGGCTCAACCCATTTTCTTGAAAGACGTTCACGGATGTTGAGGAAGAACTCATACGTGTCACCTCCTTTGACGAGAATTCCCATCTCACTTGCCATTTCTCTAACGCCGCATAGACTTCAGCCCAAGGCAGGGGAAGCTCCCGTTTCACTCTTCACTTGTCAACCATGCACTCTACGGTCACGTCAACTGGTCAGGGATCACCTGGAGTTCTTCTGTTGATACAAATGTTGTTTTAAAGGCCTTGGTGATCCACAGGAGCGCAGCTCTCTTGGAGTGGGCCAATACTCTTTTTTGATTGACTGTTAGTTTGCGACTCCAGATAACGGGGCAGTTGCCAATCACGCCTAGATATATATAGCCTTATGCATGAGGATAGTGTCATGGTAACACAAGCCCTTAGTAATTGCACGCAGTGAGGCAAACCAAGCAAAGGTAGTGGTGCCTTTAAGGGCCTGCAGGTAATGGCTGCAGCCCCTCCTCTGTATGGTTCTCGCACCATTGGGTGACAATGCGGAGCACATGGTGGGTTCTCGCCTCGATTGACTGATGCACCATGCACCAACACAGTCAAATCGTCCATGTACCGGGCCCTGTGAGCACTCCTTCTCAATCGTTCTCCAGAGGGAGGCATGCCTGCATTCGATCGTAGCAGTTCTCTCCGTCAGGTAACATCTGACAAGGAAGTACAGTTTGTGGGCGATTCCCCTACCTTTAACTCATTGAGGAGCGCTGGCCACCAAAGGTTGTCAAACGCTCCCCTGATGTCAATCAGAACGGCTATGTTGTACTTAGCCAGTGCCAGCAAGAAAGCATGTCGAATTTAAACAATGACATCCTAGTACACTCTTACTGTCTGCGCGTGAAGCTGCAGCCAAATACTTATTTTTCTGCAATTGAAAAATTATTGGACAAGAAACAACGAACAACATTTCAGTCACAAACGAAGACCAAGTGCATTACCCGTTTTTCTTTTAATAAAATGAATTCAACATGTTGTTATTCTTCAAAAAAATCAACATGTGTTTCAGCCAGGATTTAAAAAAGAATAATTTAGTGTAGACGCGTACTTCAACATTCCCCCAAATTAGACATTTTTGAACCCCTATAGAGAATCAATTTTTCCCAACATTGACGACATTAGCTTCTCTTGTAGTAGGCGGAATCTAACACTTCCAAGAGGCTTCCTTAGTATGTCGGCGAGTTGGTCCACTGAGTCCACCTTCTCGATATCTAGTTCCTCATTTGTCACTGGCTCTCTGACGAAAAAATGACGAATGTGAATGTGCTTGGTTTGATGGTGAAACTGTGGATTATTAGCGAGGTTGATGGCCGATTCGTTATCAACAAGTGTAGTGACGTCGCCTCCATGATCGGAATCATTGTAACAGACCAAAGATTTATCCCCAACAGTGTATTTCAAACCGAATCTCATCGTTCCCTTCAAGTAATGAAAAATGCGTTTTACTTGCACCCAATTCTTCCACGTAGGATTTTCCAACGTCCTTGACAGGTCACTGACAGCAAACGCAATATCTGGGTGAGATCATCAAATACATGAGCGCTCCTACAGCTTGCCGATAGGGAAAAAAGATTTCTGTCTCTTGCCTTTCCCCTTCTATTGTAGAGTTATCCGGTTTTGAATCACTCGCTGTAATTTTTTCCCCATCCTTTACCATTGGTGTTGCGGCCACTCTCCATACCAAATTTTTCAAGCAACGTCCTCAAGAGCTTTGACTTAGAGGAACCGCACCATCACTCTGCTCAATCTCAAATCCAAGGAACAAAGATGCTGGTTTAGAAGGTTATTTTAAACTCTGGTTTCAATCCACGGCATGCATTGTGAGCCTCTGCTATATGCCATTTTTGTGTAACAAAGCCCTCACTACTCCACAATCACATACACCACCATTGTCACTCAAAATTTCTTTGATGTCGTGGCCTAATACTTTTGTTTCAGAAATAAATTGTTTCAATTTTTCAAAAACTTCACATTTTCGTTTCATGGAGTAAATGTGATATTTAGAGTAGGTATCCTTAAAACAAACATAATACCTATGTATATAATACCTGCAAGAATGTTCCTACTGCGTCACATGAAACGATCTCACCTGGGGTGGTTGTTTTTGGTCGAGTTCCAAACTTACGCCTGTGAGCTTGGCCATATACGCATGCTTCACAAAGCTTACCATCTTCTTTAATCTCGTTTCCAAGCTCAAATTTCACAACTTTCTTTACGTTTTCGGTTATCAGATTTTTGGCATCAAGTTCATATAACCTTGTATAACCCGAGACCGTTTTCCCTTCAAAATGATCTCATTTCCCACTAAAAATTCACAACTTTCAGTTTACGAGATGAATTTACTGTCAGCAACTTTGTCTTGCGCAGACAGAGAGGAAAAAAGATTTTTCATTATATTTGGAACAAACCATACGTCAGACAACGTTATTTTCCGCTTGAAGTCATTCACTGAAGCCTCTATTACAATGCTACCCTTACCTACGGCCTCCACAGCGTTACCGTTGGCTGTTCTCACATTATGATCAACAGAAAAATTTTTTTTATGAAGTGAAAAATTCTTGGTTTGAGCTATATGCCTCGTAGCTCCACTGTCCACATACCATGAATTGACTTAGGCAGGAAACTACCTCGGATGTGCATTCAACGTAATGTAAGTGAACATCTTGTTACTTTCCGCTACCCCAAAGGGAAAGGAAAGTATAGTAATCGTGTCAAAAAAAATGTTGGGTTTTCTTCAGATCTTTACGTTTTGAGGCCTACTGAGTGTAAAATATCTGGTGCGTAGCAACACACAACTTTCCGCCACCCCTTTAAGTTCGAACACCACCTACGTAGGCGGGAGCTATATCTTCGTTCAACGCATTTTTACAGAAACATTTATGGAGAACAAAATGTAGGGACTAATTAGCTGAGAGTACTCCGTAAGTTTGATCGAAATCGTTAGAGCCGTTTTTGAGAAAATTGGAATACCGATAAATTAATATTCGACAAATCTCCTTTTCTGAGTTAACTTGGCTTATATCTCCGTTCAACATATATATACAGAAATAATTATAGAGAACGAAATGTTGGTATGGGTGACTTAAAGACACTCCATTAGGATTTATCACATCTGGTGAAAAAGTTACCCTGGAATTCACGGAAATGTTAGAAAAAACGTTATTTTCGACACATTTTGATTTTTATCCCTGTTCAATGGACCGTCACAGGAACATTTATTGAAAAGAATATGTAGGTATTAACTATTTGAAAACATCTTGAAAGTTTGGTGATAATCGTTGAAGCCATTTTGCCAAAAAGCGTAAAAACCCTATTTTTGCTTCATAGGCCTATATCTCCGTTCAACGTATTTTCATGGAGATACGTATAGGAATGAAAAGTTAGGTATTAATCAGTATAAGATGATTTGATAATCCCGCGTTGTACTGCGTTTCGTTAATTTTTTTAACCGTTTTTTGCCCATTACAACCACGGGCTTCGTCCGATCGGATTGCCGAGATGGCGGGCACAACTAGATACCAAATCGGATTTTTGGGCGAAAGAACGAATTTTTCAGACCACGTTAAAGGCACAAAACGGCCCGGACGGCGGACGGGGAGGGGGTCGGGTGACGGGGGACGGCGGACGGACATTGCAAATTTGGAGTCTCCATTTCTTGAAACGTAAAGTATCAAATTTTGAGGGGGGGTTGTAAAAAATTTTTGGTGACCGAAAACATAGGGGGAGACATAAGCCGAGTTAACTCAGAAAAGAAGATTTGTTGAATATTAATTTATCGGTATTCCAATTTTCTCAAAAACGGCTCAGGCGTTTTTGATCGAACTTACGGAGTACTCTCAGCTAACTAGTCCCTACATTCTGCTCTCTATAAATGTTCCTGTAAAAATGCGTTGAACGAAGATATAGCGCTCGCATATATAGATACAGTTTTTTCTCTAGTTCTCTCCAGTTATTATTCGTCTACAACACCGAACTCTACTAACAACTAAAGTGGTGACCCGGACATTCGACACTTCGCAAGACGTTCCTGTAAGTCATCTTTTCGTTTTCATAATGAACGAAGGTGCTAGAAGTACACAACCGGCAATCATTGAGGTAGCTTGTGTCAGCATAAAAATTCCGCCGCTTTGACGTCGCAATGTTAAAGTGTGGAAAATGCGAGTCGACGCTCAGTTCGCCTACACCCCCGTCACTAATGAGCTGACGAAGTTCAATTATGTATTGGCGAGCCTGGACTCGGATGTGGTCGAACTTATTTCAGATTTTTTCTCTAAGCCTACGACTTTAACACCCTACAATGATCTCATGGACCGTTTAATGACAAGGTCAATAAACTTCAGACTGAACTCGATTTTGGCGAACCACTCTCAACTTCTCAGAGAGATGCGTTCGCTGATTTTTGGAGGATGGTGTTCCTCCTGCGCCTTCCTGTTAACGTTCGTTCAATTTTAGCCACCGGTTCTGGCACCTTGGATGGTTAAGCAGGTATGGTAGATAAAATTTTGGAATTTTCACCCCTTCAGTTTTCGATCTCAGAGCTTCACCACCCATCTGCTTGTGCGGTTTCAAACCCTCCTCTCGACCGATTGTCACAGATTGAAGCTCAAATTCAAAATTTGACTGACGAAATTGAAACCTTGAAGTTCAACGGGCGCGAACGCTCTAAATCTTGTTCTCAGTTCAGGTCCAGACGATCTCAGTCACATGAGCCTATTCAACCTGCAGTTGGTCCTTATCATAGGAAATGAGGAGACAAAGCCCTGAAATGTGTGATTCCCTGTTCATACAAAGCTAAAACTCGGGAAAACCTCTAGCCCCCTCTCTCGATGCGACCAATGGGAGTGGGGGCAAACTATCATGTCACCATTCTGTCCACGATCGCAATTCGAATACCAAATTTCTAATCGATAGTGGAGCCGACATTTCAGTGATTCCGCCTGATACCTCTCACAGTCGTCAACCTTCCTAACTTAACCTTTTCGCTGCAAATCGTTCTCATATAACTACATGTGGAGAGATTCTTATAAATATTGACTTGGGATTACGACAAAAATTTCACTGTCCGTTCATTATTACCACTGTTAGCTGTCCAATTATTGGCGCTGATTTTTGGTGTTAATTTGGATTGCTAATTGACATCCAGAATCAACGACTGATTGATACGACTACGAATCTTTCTCAACTTGGCTCATCTAAAGATATCAGCGCTTCACAATCAATTTACTTGATTGATCCCAGTCACAAGTTTGCCAAATTGCTTCAAAACTATACTAACTTGTTAAAGGAGAGCCCTGCACCTTCCACTGCTACTGCTGACTATGCGCATGTGATTGTTTCTAACGGCCCACCTGTTTCAGCCCGTGCACGCAGACTTCCTCCGAACAAGTTAGCTCAAGCCAAACTGCAATTCCATGATGCATGATTGATTTGGGCATCTGCCGCCCGTCCCAGAGTTCATGGGCCAGCCCACTTCACTTAGTTAAGACGAAGGATGGGACATGGAGGCCAGTTGGGGATTTCAGGGCACTAAATTCTATTACTGCGCCAGACCAGTATCCAATTCCTCACACCCAGGATTTCAACGCACAGCTAGAATTAAAGACTATATTCTCCTGGCTCGACATAGTCCGCGCATTTCATCATGTTCCAGTTGTTGAGGCAGATATTCCTAAAACTGCTGTGATCACGCCTTACGGTCTTTTTGAGTGGTTGCACAAGCCATTTCGAGTGAAACATGCTGCGCAGTCTATCATACGACACCTGCCGTTTGTATCTTCATATCTGGACGATTTATTTATTGCTTCTTTGTCTGAGGATGAACACTTTGATCACTTGAGCCAATTATTTGCATGTCTCAACTCCTATGGACTCTGCATTAATGTCGCTAAATGTGAATTTGGAGTTTCAGAGGTCTCATTCCTTGGATACCGCATATCACAAGCGGGCATCATACCTCTTCCCGATCGAGACAAAACAATACTTGAATTCCCACTACCTGACACAGTTGAAGAACTTCGTCGTTTTTTGGGATTGGTGAATTTTCATCGTCGTTCCCTTCCTAAAGCAGCAGTTGTACAACAACCGCTTTTTGATCTGTGTGGGTCCCCCAAAAAACGCGACCGTCGATGCATTGACAGGACTCTGGAGGCCCATGAAGTATTCTCTCGACTGAAGACTGAGTTATCTAATGCTACACTACTTGTCCACCCTTCATGTCAGCTACCTCTAGTGCGTATGGTCGATGCTTCAGATTTTGGAGTGCGAGCATCCCTTTAGCAGTTCGACATCCAGTCATGGATCCTCTAGGATTTTTCTCTAAGAAACATAGTTCTGCTCAACGCTGCTACAGCACATATGCCTGAGAATTGTTGCCTGCCTACCTCTCAGGCAAATACTTTCGCCACATGTTGGAAGGTCGTCATTTTTCGTTCTATACAGACCACAAGCCTTTGACATATGCAACGATCTGACATGGCATCCCCACGCCAATTTCGTCATTTGGATTATACAGGCCAGTTTACCACGGACATTCGTCATGTACCTGGTACATCCAATGTTTCTGCAGATGTTTGTTCACAGATTTCCTCTATTGTTGTCCCAATAATCATCTCACTACCGGACATTGCCAAGGCTCAGTCAAACTGTGAAGAACCTCACTCGTTTTCTTCGTGATTCCAACTCGACATCCTGCGATTTGAGGATTAGACGCTTGACGATGGTAGCATTCTTGCCTGCGACTCTTCAACTGGAAAACCCAGACCGTTTGTACCCACCACTTTCCGTCGCACGGTGTTCGAGTCCCTACACAATCTGGCTCATCCAGGCGTTTCAGCCTCGGTCAATCTCATAAAAGGACGATTCTGCTGGCCATCACTGAAACGTGATGTTGCACTTTGGGCTAAGACGTGTATTGGTTGCCAACGTGCAAAGACCTGGCGGCACACATCGAGTGCTATTGATTCTTACCCCATTGCTGAGAGACGTTTCAGTTTAATTAACCTTGACATTATTGGACCACTCCCTGTGTCTCATGGATTCAGGTACCTACTGACAATTATAGATCGATTTTCAAGATCCTCTTGTAGAGATAGCAGTTCAGCGGTTCAGTACCCCTCGCCAGCTGACAACTGATCGTGGTAGACAATTTGAATGTCAGGTGTTCGACAGTTTGACCAAGCTCCTGGGAATTGACCATGTAAAAACAACTACTTACCATCCAGCTGCCAATGGTGATATCAAGCAATGGCATAGAGCTCTTAAAGCTGCTTTGAAAAGTACTAAAGCAATTAGGTTAGATCCGCCAGTAGGCAAATTACTAAAGTTAACGAACCTGTTAGGTGAGTCCGTCTCCTCTGGCTGGTGAGATGTGGGCAAGCGCTTTCGATGTAAAGACAACATCATCTAGCCATTAAGTCAGTACTGGAGTCAGTCAGTTGGTCGTGGTCTTCATATACGAAGAGAAAGGTAAAAAGGATGGTGGAGCGTTGGGTAAGGGGGGGGGAGAAAGAAGGTCATGCACCTCTGGGGAAACCCACTAGAGGTGAAGACAAAGGAACGTCTGGAGTAGTCTGTCAATTCTTTTTTGTATAGGGTCGTCTGTAAATCCGTCGGTTGGTTGTTTTCGTTTGTGTAGTGTTTTGAGTGGTGTGAATATAGTGTCGCATTTTGTGTTGATTTGTTCATTGAAGTTTTTTTGTTTATAGATTTTCATGTTTTCTAATATGTTCAGTTTTCGTCCTTTGTATCGTTTATGTAGTAAGATCCTGTATGAGTCCTGTATTTTGGTAGGTTCGTATTTGTTCCTGCTTAGAGATTTAACGTGTTCTGAATATTTGGTTGCGGCGATTGAGCGTCAAGCGGATTTTTCAGGTTGTTTTGATTAACTTCCTTCTGGGTTGTCCCCAGACACCGCGCTCCTTATTTTTTTATTTTATGTTCGAGTCCTGTTCACTGATTGGTTTTATGTCGCGTACGTTTAAGAAATATTGTTGAATACAGTTATTTTCCCTAGTTCTCTCTAGTTATTATTCATCTACAACACCTCCTAACAACTAAAAAATAAATGCAACATGTTGTCATGCTTCAAAAAAAGTCAACATGTGTTTCAGCCAGGATTCAAAAACGAATCATTTTGTGTACACGCGTACTTCAACAACTGCAACATCAATATTTCTAATGTATGATTGAGTTCGCCTCCCTTTTGAAGAGTGAGGACTTACGCAGACATCCACTGACCCCGGAACTGTCCAACCTCCGAAAGTCGCTAAGTAAATCAAATAGACCGCTAGCGATTGTGCGCTCAGCCTTCCTTATCATATTGCTTTTTATTCGATCTGGCCCAGGAAATTTGTTGGGTTTTAAGGTCGCAAGGGCCCTGCCGAGGTCGCCTATCGCCCACAATGGGATCCTTAATCAGCCTCCTTGCTGCCCTCTGGGCTTCAGTATCTCGAGCTACTTGGTCGTCAGCGAATGGCTTCTCAAGGAGGGTTTCCAGTGAACTATGGGAGACTTGTAATGCCTGACCCAGGGGTTCTCAGAGCTCTCCCCTTCCACAAAATTTCGCCAGCCTTGCTGTTTGTGAATCCTTCTCGCTCTATTTACACTGCTTGGGGTGTTAAGTGTATCAGTTCACACTGATGAGACTTTGAGGTGCCCAAGTGCAGAGCCCAGTAGAGTGCAGTGCTGTGGTAATTATGTTCACTTTGCTGTCCACCTCATCGAGTGTGGCACTTGCACTATTAGGTCGGTGTCTGCAGCACGCAGTTCATCTTCTAGTACCCTAGAGAATTGTGGCCTGTCAGCAATGTTTTGAATGTAATCACTTTTTATGCGTGTCTTTTCAGAGAATGTTGTCACCTGAAATAGCAAAGTCAATAACCATGTGATCGCTCTGTGTTGCACCTGGCACAACTCACCAACCCAGCAATGTGAGTAGTAGGGTGTGAGACACAGCTGTGACCTCTATGCAGATCATTCCTCCGGGCCCATCATAGCTCGCCTAAATCATGGGGTCGTTAGTAACAACCAAGTTGTACTTGATGAGCAGCTCTATATACGCTTCTCCCATCCCATCCTGGGTCAGAGACCCCACATGATAGTCCTGTTAGAGCCCGCTTGAGTGGTCGAAGGATAGGAATATAGGTGAGAGGTGGGGTTTCAACCAACACCTCCAGTCCCTTAAAGGCACTACCATTGCAAGGTTTGCCTCACTGCGTGCCATTACTAAGGCCACTTGGGGTGTGTGTTACCACGACACCATCCTCATGTATAAGGCCATCTATTTAGGTGTGATTGGCTACTGCCCTGTTGTCTGGGGTAGCAAACTAACAGTCAATCAAAAGAGAGTATTGGCCCAATCCCAGAGAGCCGCGCTCCTGTGGATCACCAAGGCCTACAAGACTGTATCAACGGAAGCACTCCAGGTGATCACTGGTCAGTTACCAGTTGATTTGGCTGTTGAGTGCATGATTGACAAGTGGAGAGTGAAACGGGAGCTTCCCCCGCTTTGGGCTGAACTCCGTGCGGATCTCACCACAGAACAGAAACTTGCCGCCATCGATGAATGGGCTCTAGAGAAATGGCAAGCGAGATGGGAATCCTCGTCAAAGAGACGTGATACGTATGAGTTCTTCCCCAACATCCGTGAACGTCTTTCTAGAAAATGGGTTGAGCCAGACCACTGGACGAGCCAGTTCCTCACGGGACATGGTGACTTCAATGCGCGGCTCCACTTCTTTTCTCTGAAAGACTCTCCATTATGCACGTCTTGTGCCTCCAGTGCGGAGGAAACAAGAAACCATGTGCTGCTCCACTGTAGTTTCTACAACAGTGAGCGACGGTTGTTGAGAGGGCAAACGAACTTAGCAGCTTTGACTGCTACAAAGGAAGCCTATAACCATTTTGCAAAGTTCGCAAAGAAGGTAATGGCTAAGAAACGTGGTTATAGTTGATCAGTCCTTTTGAAACTTGCCACCCAAGTAAACAGTAAGATCAGGTAGGGAACCAGATTAAGAACTACTCCCAGATGGTACGGGATTCCTCAGGTGGTCACCTCCGCGCGGTAACACACGGGCAACAGCTCTCTACGGTGAGACTGGCTAACGACCACATACCTGCCGTACCTCCACAGGTCTGAGTTCGGTGGATGCTGCAGGGGCCGGCCTCTTGCATATTAGCGAAACCGCAACTTCTATGACTGATATAACCCTCGTCGAGGGTTTAGGTACAGTCATGAAATAAAGAAACAGATCTGGTCGAAGGATCCCCGAACTGCCTGTAAAACTATATTACAATCAGCTCAAAGCCACTAGCTCGCATGAGCACAGCGGCCAAGCGTTGTCTGTTCAGGTGCAGAAATAACATACAAATAGAGACAAAACAGAAAACACACTGACACATACATTCACTTCAAGTAACTTACATTTAAAGCGTCGGAATGAACGTTCTACATTGACTGAAAATTACTTTAATTGTACGAGAGCATTCTACCACTTTTAACTGACTGACTGGCTGGCGAGACCAAGAGGGGTTACAATTTCAAACAGCTGATGTAACCCGGTAAAGGTAAAACAATTGCCGAACTAAGCTTAATAACGGAAGTGAAGCTAAGTAACTTGTAAATTGACGGACGCCACACATTCATTCCGTATAAATTACATTCACACCACATGGGGGAGTACTAGGATATTCCTCCCCCTGTTACTCAGCCATAACCGGGAACTCTTATTTGTGTTGTGCTAAAGGATTCGAACTGCTGTTCTCATAACTCCTGGAGGGAAATAGCTCGCTGACGCTTGGTACACTGTGTGCCTCGTGTAGAGAGTGAGACCTGATGCAATTTGCATTCAACGCAATTGGCACACTTGAGGGGAACCTCTCACTTGTACTCCTTGTACTCTGTGTTTTTAACTGACTCATGTAGTGCAGCCTTGTGAGTTCAATTGTGTGTTTTTGTGGTATGAGTGAGAGGTGCTCGAAGCAGTGCCTGGGAAGTTCCTCCTCAGGAATATTGACCCTGCCACTTTCGCTGGTCTGTTGAGGGTCTAGGGAAGCCCCTACATGTGCAACAGCTGCCAGTCCAGCCACCCACTGGGACTAGGAGGCATGAGGGGTTTTCCAGCTGCTGCTCGAAGTCAGCCCTCTGCTACTAGTGATGTGCTGAATGGGATACACTCTATCAGCTGCCTCGGGAACGCTCAAACCCAGGTTTTCCCTACCTCATTCCAAAGGCTGCACATATATAAAGGATCGCTCATAGGTATTAGTGAACTACTTCCAGGACTGTCTTCCACTCATTATGAGTGTTTTGCTTCAACATGCTCTGCCAAGTTATTCCAGTGTTGTTTGTATGCAGTGTGTCTGGGTCGTATGATTTAAGCCTCCTTAAGGCTGGCTTTTACAATCACACAGAGGATACAGAAGGATAATTTTGTCCTCCTTCCTGTGGAGTAGAAGGGAGGTTTTGCAATCCCAGCTCAAGGTAGGGGGTTCAGAGTGTGACGTGTATGTGGAAGAAGTGTAAATCGTGTCCCTTTAAGTACGAATCTTATGGACACACAGGGAGTATGGTAGTGAAGATCTGAACCCCCAACTGCAGGGTGAGCATAGTGTGGCGGCAAGGTACACTGCGACGCCCAGCCACAGTTAAGCCTCGTTGGCTCTAATCCTGCAGGGACGCCGTTGGGGTGAGGTTGTCATTCCGGCTGCGCCCACCCAGCTGTCTTCATAAAAATATCCTCATCTAAATCACCGTTCGAATATGCAGTTTCAACGTCCATATGTTGAACTTCCTTTTCATTTTCAACCACCAATGCCATGAGTGTTCTAAGAGAACTAAGGCAATCCACCGGTGCCTAGGATTTGATATAGTCGATTCCAGGGATGTGACCGTGACCCCTTGTTACCAGACGCCCCTTTCTACGGTACAATTCACCGTCTGCTTTAAATTTGTTTACCAAAATTAGCTTACAACTCACTGGTTTTCAATCTTTCGATGGGCTCGACACTTTCCATGAGCGATTTAAATGCAACGATGCAAATTCGTTCCTAACTGTTCTTCTCCAATCACTCGAATCGTCACTGGAAACCGCCTCACGCATAGAAATTTCTGCTGAGCCCGCCATTTCAGTTTCATTCCCACCAGCATTTTCTCATATATTTTCCACAACTTCTGGCTCTATTGGTTTTTGTACCGTTTTGCACATCTTTTTGGGCCTACTTCTTCTATGTGATATCTGCGACGTACCTTTTCTCGTCGTGCGTTGCAACGAAAATAAGTAATTTAAATATCGGGCAAGTGAAACTAAAGTATATTCCAATAACGTATAAAAGGAAAATAATCAAACTTGGGGAACGTTAACAAATTAAACTTCTTGTGCCTGTTTCTGAGAGCGATCGTAGATATCGTCGAGTTCGGAGGCGACAGGTGCGATCAGTCCGGCTAGCGGTGCGCGAATGACGCTCCGGGCAAAAGAAGTGGCGGGCTAGCCAGTCGTTGCGGCGTCAGGTGAGCCCAGCCCGTACCGAGCGCCCTCTTGCACTAACCAACTCATTGTCCATTTCTTGTCTTCATTTGAATTTGGTTCTTGAGCAGTAGCATGTTCATTTGTAATTCTGTTTTGAAACGTATGATTATTGTTTTGTACTTCCAACCTGGCAGGAAACTGACTCAGTTTGACGTCTTTTCTTCTTTTTTTTTTCTTTTTAATAAAGAATTTGGATACTAGCGTCCGCTGAACTCTTCTCTTCCTCCTCAATCTGAGGTAATTCAAATAATGGTTTCAATGGGTTTAATTTTAATTCGGTATCAATTTGGCTATTTTCATTCATAAATTTCAAATTCCTAGTAATCACACTTTTTTTTTCATCATTCACCCAGACACGTTATGCTTTTGATCCAGCTGAAAACCAAGAAAATGCGTTGTTTTGATCTCGGCCCCAATTTCACTTTTGATTTATCTTCCTAGTCAATGTTTAAAAGGAGTTTCATCTTTTAATTTGGATGATGGGCGTCGGTTTCGTACGTAGTCCGCAGTTTCCACTGCCTCAGGCCAGAATGTTTTTGTAATCCTGGTTCTACCAAAAAACATCACACCATATCCATCATAGTTCGATCCATACGTTCCACTACGCCATTTTGTTTGGGTAGTTCCAGAAACAGTTAATCTTCGATTAATACCAGCGCCGATAAGAAAATCATACAATTCCTGAGATGTATTCTCCGCCATTGTCTGATTGCAGATTTTTTATTTCACTCCTTGCTTATTTTCAACGTTAGTTTTATATTCCTCAAATACGCTGAACCTGTGATTGTTTTTCTCAAGCCTCACCTCAAACCGTTGGGTAGCATCATGAATAGAAGTCGTGGAATGAAATTAACCTCCTAGAGATTTCATTTTTGTAGGCCCCCAAATATCTTAATGTACTATTTCTAAAATTTTTGCCGATGTTTCATTGCTTTTCTTCGGAAAAGGAGTGATACTCATTTTACCCTTCGCAAGGTAAAAGCTTTTGATTTACATCAAAACGCATACCGATAGCCAAATTTTTCTTTTTCAAATGTATCAAATTTCTTTCGTTCAGCTGTCGTACCTCCGATGCCATAGTTCTAATTGAAGGTCACTTTTTTCTTATTAATCGCGTAAGCTCTTTGATATAATACAGTCCATATTCTCTAAAAGTAGGACAAACTTGACGTTTCCCATAAAATATTTCACCTTTATCTTATCTACCCTTCGTCAGTAATTTTTCCCACTGACATTAGGTTGTTTCTCAAATCTGGAACATATAAAATGTTCTCTAAATGTAACATCCAATTTTCACCATTCTATCTAGTGTGTATAACCATATTTGCTTTCCTTCGAACATTTGTGGTTCACATATTAGCTAATTTTAATTTTGCTCCTTCGAATTCGGTAAGTTTCTCAAAGATATCTTGAAGCCCGGAAATATGTGACGTAGATCCACTATCGAGACACCAAGAAGTGGAATTCTCATTGCCTCAAACTGGGTCAGCATGATGTGACGAATCTTCTGATTCTAATAATGCTTCGTCTTCTTCGAACGTCTCAGCCTTTTCTGTTTTCGGAGAAGAGTATTTATGAACGTAATTTCCAAACCCAGAACAGTTGTAGTACTTGGTGTTTTCTCTTCTCTTTTTCTCGTTCTTCTTTTTGCTGTTTTGACTAACGAAATGGTGCGGATCAATCTTGTTGAATCTCTTCCAATTCTTTTTGGAAAGAAAAGCTTATTGGTTTTCTACAGATCTTGTAAAATTTGAACGAGCATCAGCCGCCTGTAGTACCTTGATTCATAATTCCTCTGTGGATGGCAAGTCTTCTCTCATTTCGCTAGCAATTTTTGAAGATATCGTATTCTTCAGGAAAGCTGTACTGCAGCACTGTCGCGAGCAGATTATCTGGCAAATCACTTGCTGTATCAAAAAAATCAACAACGCGGCCTCGAACGTCACCTCCTTGTAGTATACTATTGGCATCGTTCAACGCATTCCTACCGTAATGGTTAATCAGAGCAAAACGTAGGTATTACTTAGCAGAAAATACCCTGTGAGCTAGACTAACGTTAACGTACGGTGGCGCTTAAAGTTCCGGAATTTATTGTGCTGCTCGTACTCCTAAGCAGTCCCAGACTCTCAAGGGCGACAATACTCGCTTACATTCATAAATGTCTGGAATTATTCCTGGGTCAACTCAATAATAGGGGAATCCTTCCTGCATTAAAATGTGTGGTATATTTTCACAAGGTCCATTCAGAACCACATCCAAATCTGAAATGACCGTTCCACAGCTCGTTGGTGGAGCCAGCTGCCATTATCGTGACCCTCTCTCCATTTCTTCATCTTCCGTGTTCAACTTTAGCGTTAAATTCTTTCAGAACTCATTTAGATCCCCTTTCCCTGGCGTCCTAATAGACGTTTCGATAGAGCTTGATCTCATTCTATTCCATTGTCTCCGCAGGTTGCAATCGTACACGTAACACTACGCTAACCTTATGTTATCACTAGCCCCCCGCTGGTTCAACTAGTGGTTCAAGGGTGACTCAGGCTGTCAACATCTAGATAAAAGTCACTCATGCCAGTCCACAACCCACCAACAGCCAATGAATTCACCCCCCTCCGTCCTCGAACTTAAAAATCACCCACCAGTTCAGATAAACACGAAGATGGAAACGACTCAACTTCAGCTGCTCCGCCGTTTGCCCGCAAATTCAATAAATCCCGGCTGTGGGGTGAGATACAAATGGAGATGGTGTGCGCGGGTTCGTGAAACCTCGAGGTTTCCACGTGACTCTATTTATATGCCGTAGTCTCCTCTTGTCAAGCCAACTCTATTTGTGGGACACTCGGCTCTCTTAGAAATGATTGCGTTCTTCTCTCTACTTTCGCCTCCACCTACTTTCATTTAATTTGGAATAATACCTCTTTGTGTGCGGTGTGGTTTCTCTAGTTGTGATCAAGAATCGCGGGGGACACGTTAGGGGCGGTAGAAACTGTTCTAGGTCCATCAATCCTGATGCACTCTGACTTTCCACGACTAATCACACCGCGACACACTGCTGAAATTATTATTGATCTATGTAATTATTTAATTCAGAGAATCTCACGGCTTTCCTCCTCCGTTTTGGTTGTTATTAATGAACCGGTAGAAGTAGCCAAACAGAAAATATTCCATTTCCATCAAATTGATGGGGAAAAGAAGACAAGAAATGGACCAACGACCTGAGAAAAGAAGAAGGGAGAGTTATTATAAACGACGAAACCACATATGAGAGAAAAGCAAGCAATAGTAAAAATAAATTCAATAAAAACGGCATTTTGGATTTGGATTAGGCCTTAGACATTTACCATTCATATTCCGCCTACCTATTTCGAACGTTTCAATATGCTTTCTCTGATATGCAGAGGCAAGAACTCAACTAAGTGGCCCTCGCTAAGATCAAAATGATAATTATATCGGGATACACTAGAGTTTGCAAAAAATGAACCACGCTTCTTATCCCTATCATCTTTTTCCTATTCCCTTACATATTTTTTACATTTCTTTTGGAAGTCTTTAAAAAGGGAATCAAATCCAGGATGTGTCCAAAAACGGCTTGAACTTTTTCAGATATTCTGCCGTAATCAAATTTGATCAACCTGACGGAGTGCCTTCTAACAACTTACACCCACACTTGATTCCCTACAGCTATTTCTGTAACCATCCCTTGGACGAAGATATAACCCAAAATTAGATTGGCCGATCAGCAGAAAAAATGCATTGAATTTTCTTCTGATTTTCTTGTTTCAAAGACTCCAAAATCCGAACAATGCTATTTGAAAAACGTTGCAAATTATGACACACCCGTGTATTATTCTCTTCCATAGCTTGACGCAGACCCATTCCATTTGAGTCGGCCTCGAAAAAACATTATCACTACAACGGAACTGCTCAAGTTGACATTTTCTACGTGCCCTAGGCAATTGGCACGACGTGGCGACTCGTAGTGACGGGTGGTTGGAGTAAGACTGGAGGCAGTGCGGGAAATGATAGGAAACGATAGCTTTCTCTACATTGTTCTATTAATTCCTTCAAGTAGTAGACATTGCCCCACTATATTTACTGTGATTTCACTGTTTTCCATCTAGACGCAATCCTACGCCTATGAGACCCGTTCCATTGGTTTTTGTATCAGAAAATACCTAGAAAACGATACCGAACAAGATGTAATTGGGTTGGAACGGCCAAAATTGCGTTTTCGTTAATTTTTTTATCCATTTTTTTGTAAAGAAATTTTCTTAACCGAAAACGATTAGGTTAAATTTTTTATCTGGAGTGGATGACTCCCAATAAATTATCAAAAATAACCTCGAAACCAAATAAAAATCTAAATTTTGCAGATTCCAAATTTTTCTTTCCCACAAAATTCAGGAATTCAAACTACTGTCGATTGTGTGACCAACTTTTCCACAGCGTTTTCACAATAAATTCAGAGCTATAAACATGAACTTTTACGACAAAACCAACTTTTCCCTGTTATGGCTGAGATGCGGCAATGTGCCTATCCATACATAGCATCCAAAACCCTTGGTCTGGGATCGGAGGCACGAGTGGTGGCTGGAACAAGACGGGAGCTGAGGCGACAGTAAACTGCATTGACACGTCCATCGACATGCTCACACTGCTGTTGTAATATCATTTTACAGGCACTTTGGCGCAACAGTTGCCGACAGCCTTAAACCACTCGAGAGGGCTCAAACAGGACTGTCAGGACGACCTGGCACAGTCTGCGCTGATGCAAACGCCAGATTCCCAACCCCGGATGTGGGGGGGGGGGAGTTTGTAGCATTGATCGCACGGTACAACTTGGTTGTTGCCAACCACCCCATGACTGAGGCGACGTATGATGAGCCAGGAGAAAGGTCGTGCATAGGCTTCATAGCTGTGTATCTCACTCTGTTACTCAAACTGCTGGGTTGGCGAGTTGTACCGGGTGCAACGCAGAGTGATCACATGGTTATTGACTTTGGCATTGCTGATGACACGTGTGATAAGCGATGCTGTACGAAAAATGCCGACTGGCCACAATTCTCTAGGGTACTGGAAGGTGAACTGCATGCTTCTGCCTCCAACCTAATAGTGCAAGCTGCAACACTCGAAGAGTTGGACAGCAAAGTGGACATGTTTACCACAGCACTGCACTCTGTACTTGGGCAACAGAAGCACAGGGTGATCAAAGTCCCATGGAGGACTATACGAAGTCAATCCCCTGAAGCAAATTGTAAATAGAGCCAGAAGAATGTACCAACAGACTCATGATCCTCATGCCGAGCCATACTCCAAACTGCCTTCATCAAACAAAAAAAGGCCTTCCACCGCACCTTCAAACGAGTCAAATGGCAAGGTTGAGGCGAAATTTTGTGGACGTGGAGAGCTCTGAGAACCCCTAGCGCAGATATTACGAGTCCTCCATAGGAAAAGCAAACGTAGAGCACGTCTTAGCTGCGATGCAAAATGAGTAAGGCTGGGCCTGTGGCATCGAAGGTTCCCAGGAAACCCCTCTTGAGAAGACATTTCTTAACGACCTAGTAGTTCAGGGTAATGAAGCCCAGAGGGCAGCAATGGGCTGATCTTGGACCCTCCGAACGAGCCCTACATCCCATTGTGGGTGATAGCGACCTCAGCAGGGCCCTTACGACCTTAAAGCTCAACGAATCTCCTGGGTGAGATAGAATGGAAAGCAATTTGCTAAGGAAGAGTGAGCGGACAATCTCCAGAGACCTCCTTAATTTATTCAATGATTTTCTGCAAGTCAGACAGTTCCCCACTCAGAGGAAGTCTGCACGTGTCTTCAAAAGGGGGGTGGCCGCAATCAGTCAGACCCGTGATCATTGAGACCACTCTACCTTGTTTCCATATTAGTTAAAACATTAGAAATCTTGATGTTGCAGTCACTCAAAGGAGTCTATGGTCGCAGCCTCACCGGCAGGCAATACAGATGTACCATGCAGGATGTCATTGTCGAAATTCGGCATGTTTCCCGGCTATCATCGGCTAAGTGCGTCGTAGCAGTTCTGATTGACATCAGGGGAGCGATCGACTATCTTTGGTGGTCAGTGTTCCTCAATGAGCTTAAAGGTAGGGGAATCCCCTAGAACATGTACTTGCTTGTCAGAAGTTACCTGACAGGCAGAACTGCTACGATCGAATCCAGCCATTTTCCATCCAGAGAATAAAGGGTTGCCCACAGAGCTCGGTCCTTGTACCAGCACTCTGCAACGCCTTCTTCGAAGGTCTTCTGAGTAAGCCCCTGAAGAATGGCTGGGAGCTGAACGCCTATGTGGATGACTTGACTGTGCTGATCTTTGTAGAGTCAGTCCGCCAAATCGAAGAAAAACCCCCACAATGCTCCGCACCATCACGCAAAAGAAGACCCTCTTGAAAGAAAAAGCGAACAATCAACCCTCGATAGGTGTAGGTGGCCTCAAGCCCCTCCTTGAAAAGCATGTCAACTAGTTAGGAGTGTACATAGGAGAGAGGTGGGGCTTCAGCCAACACCTCCAGTCCCTTAAAGGCACTACCAAATTAAGGTTTGCCTCACTGCGTGGCACTTACTAAGACCACTTGAGATGTGTGTTACCATGAGTTTTATCGTCATGTAAAAGGTCATATATCTATGGCTACTGCCCCGTTGTCTGGGGTCGCAATCTTACAGCCAATCAAAAGAGAGTATTGGCCCATTCCCAGAGAGCTGCGCTCTTATGGATTTCCAAGGTCTATAAGACTGTATCAACAGAAGCACTCCAGGTGATCTCTGGTCAGTTACCAGTTGACTTGGCCATTGAGTGCATGGTTGACAAGTGGGGAGTGAAACGGGAGCTTCCCCCACTTTGAGCTGAACTCCGTGCGGATCTCACCACAGAGTGAAAACTTGCCAACATTGACGAATAACGCAGAGAAAGAGCAAGCAAGGTACGAATCCTCGTCAAAGGGTCGTGTCTTATATGAGCTCTTCCCCAACATCCGTGAAAGTCTTTCAAGAAATTGGGTTGAGTCAGGCGGGAACCCAGATTGGGAACCCCTAGATGGTATGGGATTCCTCAGGTTGATCACCTCTGCTCCGTAACACAAAGGCAACAGCTCTGTAACGGGGCCTCTTGCACATTAATGAAACCGCAAGTTCCATGACTGACTTAACCCTCGCTGAGGGTTTAGGAACAGTCATAAAATAGGTAAATAGCGCTGTCTGCATGTTAAATATGAAATTTGAGCTGATTGGTTCAGCCATTCTGTCTCAATCGTGTTCACTGGCTTACAGGCGTGAGACTCCAATGGTGTTTTCGGCCCTCAGCAGACCATAAAACGTCAAGTTTCATGAAAATGTGAAAACCTTCTATTTTTTGTGTAAAATCTCCCATACTACATTCATATAAACTCCTCATAACCTTATCTTTAAATAGAACGACCACAATCGTTTTAGTCATTCGCAGGAGTTTACAAAATCCAAAAATCCATTTAATAAAATTGCTTTATTTTCCCCGATTACAGCATTTTCTTAACCCTTTGGATTTCGGAAAGTGATGAAACGAAGGAGTAGTTGATGCACTTAGTGGATTCATTCATATACTGATGCGGTGATGAGTGTGAACTTTTGGATGAACTTGATAAAGTAACATGAGGTTAATGAATGCGAACTATAATGGTGATGTGTTAGTAACGCATTTATAGCCTATCTAATTTTGTGTTTCGTTGGGTTTTCCAGTTCGAAGAGGGGCCTCGATTTGGGGCTCAGCCGAGGGTTTTCCGGGTCGCAGGCGGCCAAACACCTGATGGGCTTAGCGGCAGCCAACTACGCTGGTGGTCCAGGTCGAAGGAGGCGGCATGTGTAAAGCTCTGGCCCAGGCACCTCTCTCCACCCAACCCTTCCCCCTACCCTATACTCCATCCTGATAAATTCGATAATTGCAAGATGTAAACCAAAAAATTAATTATCGAGGTTACATTCTCCCCCATCCTCGCCCCAACACTGCTAACCATCTCCAAACTTCAAACTCATCATTACAACCCGATTTGAAAAAAATGCAACCCCCACCCTACTCTGATTTCCCCCCTAACTACATCCTCAATCTCGTTCTTGAAATGTATCGAGTATAATAAGCGCCCTTCTTCCCCCGACTTCAAATACCCCTACTTTGTTTTTAAATGTAAAGTGTTTTAAATTAGGCATTAAGATTATACCTATAACTCACTGTTTGCTTATATTTCTCACTTGATGTAATGCGAGCTGAATATGTTATTTTATGTGATGTAGATAGTCGAAGCCTTGAAAATTGCTTTTAAAAACAACTTATTAGCTGCTTGATTTTCCATTCCTTAGGCAAAGACAGCCGCAAAAAAAAATTCTAGCCCCTTCTTTCTCTTTAATGGTCAAATACGTGTTGAGGTGTTTTGGAAGAAATTGTTTATGTTGAGACTGGATGGAACTTGTCAGGAAGCTTCACGAAACTGATTCTTGTATATTGAGCTAAACTATTTAAATAAACTTATTAAACCCAGAGCAATCAACTTCATTCGTATTTTTCCGTATTTCCTCCTCGCCCCATCACATTTTCTTCGACTTACATGGACGATTCTTCATTTGTCGCATTTACTTCCAGCAACCCAAACAACGTGGAAGGAGATGAATTTTCATCAAAGAGACGTTTTGAGGAAGCATAATTAATTGAAAATACAACTGTCCTCAATCCCATGCACATACAAAAAAGTGTATTGCTCTATCAGCTAATAGTAGATGATAAATAAAAGAGCGAAACCCGAAATGCCAGTTTTCGCCCAATTCGAGAGGGGGAAGAAAACCACGCCTCGTGCAATAGTATTATTGGATGAAAAAAATAAAATTGGCAGAGCAAATGGCAATAAAGAAATAAGAACAACAAGTGAGTCAATTTATGCTACGCATCGGAAACACGAAAGACACGTCACGAACTAAATTTATTGCAACATCAGAAAATGAAAGCTGTTGTCTCTCCATAGCAACACAATTACAGAACGCACCTGACAACAGCTGTCTTATAATAATGATTGGGCTTGCCTTCCCAATACGCCCCCTCAAGACCAAACTTTCAATACACCGGACTTCATAGAACACTTCTCATGCTTTTCTCTGGACACAGGCTTCGTAAGGAAATCGGCAGGCATGTCCTCCTAAGAAGTCGATGGATATGACTCCTAGGTCAAAAGTTTCTTTCAGGAACTGACTTCGGATATCTACATGTTTAGTCCTCGAGTGATAGGTCGGATTTGACATAAGTTTCTGTGCCCCCTGATTGTCATTATAGACACATATAGGCTGCGCAGTTGGATATCCAATTTCGTCCAAGAACCTTTTCAGATACAGTCCTTCTTTTAAAGCGTCTGAAAGGCTCAGGAACTCGGCTTCTGTGCTGGACAGTGCAACCGTCCTCTGCATTCTTGCTGCCCACGAAATAGTTGCGCCTGATAACGTGAAGAGATAGCCACTGTACGAACGACGATCAATTGCACAATTGCCCCAATCGGCGTCAGCATATCCCGCCAACTGATCCTCAGATCGTGTTTAAGTCAGCCCGTAGTCAATTATCCCTTGAAGATAGCGCAAAATCCTCTTCGCAGCCTTCCAATGAGCTTCAGTGAAACAACTGTTGAACTGACTCAGACAGTTGACTGCGTAAGTAATATCCAATTGGTTTACACGATTCCATCTTGAATTTCCTCAAAATATCGTTGATGTAATTTCTCTATGAAATTTGAACTCTTCCTTTTTCCTTGTTATAGTTGAATTCGAGACCTAAACAATAATCAATTTTACCCAAATCTTTCATCTTGAATTCTTCCATCAATTTTTCTTTCAAATTTTTAAGAGAGTTGGGGTTACTGGACGCGATTACGAGATCATCAACGTAAGCTGTCAATAAAACTTTGTCCTTCCCTTTTCCACAAGTATAAACACAAGGATCGGTGTTGAGTGGTTTCATCCCGTGTAACCTGAATTTCTCATCAAGTTTCAAGTATCACTGTCGTCCAGATTGTTTCAAACCATAAAGAGCCTTTTTCAATCTGCAGTGCTTCTTGCCATCGTTAAAACTTCTCAGCATTTCTCACGCTGTTTTTTGAATATTTCCAACCTCATTCTCGATTATGTCCACCAAGACACTCTCAAAATGTTCAGGTGGATCTATAAATATTTTCTCTTCTAGTACACCATTCAAGTATGCGGTCTCAACGTCCATTTGGATCACATTCATATTGTGTTTTACCGCAAGTGCCATCACAGTTCTGAGTGAACTGGGCCGAACTACTGGGGAATATATTTTATGGTAGTCCATACCTGCCTCTTGATTGTAGCCTTTTGCTACCAAACGTGCTTTACGGCGTTCCAGAGCTCCATCTGCTGAGTAATTGTTGACCAACACAATTCGACTACCCACAGCATTTTGATCTTTTGGTTTGTGGTCAAGTTCCCAAGCGTTGTTTATCAACAAAGAAACAAACTCTTTCCTGACTGCAGCAAACCAATCGCTCGCATCTGGTCCCTGAAATGCTTCAGTAGCATTCACTCCAGCTGCACAAACACTTTCTGATTTGAGTGTAGAATCTTCCCAGCTAGCACCAGTGAAGTTGTCATCGTCTTCTTCATTTGCATCAGAGTCGGGGACGGTAAGTTCCTCATTATTTTTCGGGATCATGTGGTAGACCTTCTCTCGCCGTCCAG
Organism: Pachypeltis micranthus; assembly: GCA_020466155.1. Classification (NCBI taxonomy): domain Eukaryota; kingdom Metazoa; phylum Arthropoda; class Insecta; order Hemiptera; family Miridae; genus Pachypeltis; species Pachypeltis micranthus. The sequence goes on from CM035773.1 coordinate 53,049,171, forward strand.
GACCTTCTGACGTTTTCACTAACTTAGATCTTCCCTTCCCTCTTATTAAATTTTCCTCCATCTCATTCTCGTTCGCTCCGTCTTCAATGGAATCACTTTCTGTTCTTCTTCCCAGCGATTCTGAAACTCCAGGAGCGTCGGTAATCACGACCGGCATGGAACTATTTCCAGTCTGAGAGGATGTAGGAGAAAAATCAACTCCTAATTCCGTGAGTTCGTGTATCTCCCCCTGTTGAAAATCTTTCGGCTTAAACTCATCAACCAATTTGAGATCCCTAGTGACTTTGATTTTCTTCTTTTCAACGTCCCACACACGGTAGGCTTTGGAGGTATCCGAGTAACCAACAAAAATGCATTCACGTGACCTCGGTTCCAGTTTTCCCTTAACAATTTTGTCAAGCATGTAAGCTTTGCTCCCAAAAGTTCGAAAATAAGAAACAACCGGAGACTTCCCATGCCACATCTTGTAAGGAATTTGTCCATCAATCCCTGATCCAGGACACCGATTTCTTATGTGAACTGCTGTTGCCACTGCTTCTGCCCAAAAAGATTTTGGCAATTTGGAATCTGACAACATACAACGAACCATGTTCAAAATCGTTCGATGAGCCCTCTCTGAGATACCATTTTGCTGTGGCGTGCCAGGAACAGTAAATCGCCTACCGATACCAATTTTCTCAAGGTACTCTTTGAATTCCTTATTGTCATACTCGCCGCCATTGTCCGACAGCAAGTATTTTATTTTTATTCCTTTCGTGTTTTCGGCAAACTCTTTAAACACTTGAAACGACTTTAAGATAGTCACAACACACCATCTCGTAGCCTCGTCAATAAAAGTGACGTAATATTTCGAACCGCCATTCGAAGGTTCCTTCACCGGTCCCCACACGTCGGAGTGCACAATTTCGAGAGGAGAAATGGATTTTTAGGATTTCTTGGGAAAAGGAGATTGTGCCACTTTCCCTTTTAGACATGTTTCACACACTGGAAGTTTTTCGTTGGCGTTAAACTTCACACCGCTAACCTTATTCAACTTCACCATGTCCTTAAGGTCGTTTTCATTCAGGTGTCCAAACCTATTATGCCACAACACTAATTTAGACATTACCGAACCGTTCGTAAGTCCCCCTGTTTCTGACTCCCCGGCTTCCTTCACGTAGTACAACCCGTTCATCCTTTCTATCAGTCCTATCGAAAACGCGCGCGTTATTCTTGGTGAACAAAACTTGGAATCCGTGGTCTGTCATTTTCGAAACTGACAACAACCCCATCCTCAAACCCGGTACGAACAATGTGTCACTTAGGTGAATGTCCGCCATCGATCTAGTGTCTTCCATGCAAATTTCCACCAGGCCTTTCCCTTTCACTTCGGTACTGGAGGTATTTGTTAGCTTGAGTTCCATTTTACTAACTGGCTCAAAGGTTTTAAACTTGGCAGTCTCGTTACACATGTGACTCGTGCAACCACTGTCCAAACACCAGCCTATACCAGCTCCACCGGCCTGCATGCCAAGATGGTATGACGTCGGTTCTCCAGCTATTGATGCCTTCTGCATTTTACTTGGACACTCAAAAGCTTTGTGACCTAACTCCTTGCACTTGAAGCACCGAAACTGAACTGTTTTATCGGAACTCTTACGGTCTTTAGGTTTCCGTGGGGGTTTCTTAAACTTCGCGATTAATGCATTTGGTCCTACATTGTCAGCTGCTTTGTTCCCTCTTGCATCCGACTCTTCCACAATCTTCGTTCTCAATGCTGCGGGGTTTGGCAGGTCATCCCGTGACTCAATTGCACAACGGAAGTTTTCGAACTCGTCTGGTAAGCTGTATAACAACATGATGGACAAAAGGTCATCATTAACCACCACGACCATATCATGCAGTTTATCTACGGTGTCAAAAAAGCTATTGACATGATCCCGAACGTCTCCATCTGGCCTCATTCGTTGCAGTATCAGCTTCTTCAAAAGTGTAGCCTTTCGCGCAGGTCCCTTCGTCTGATATATTTCGCGCAACCTGAACAAAACTTCGTTCGACGTTTTGCAACGTTTGACCAACTTCAGTTCAAACGGGCTTATAGCCAAAATCAAGTCCGCTTTGGCTTGCTGATCATCGTTCGTCCAAACTTGAGCTTCAGCAGGCTCCTCTGGCTTCCTGATGTCACCATTGGCATATCCCCATCCTCCGGACTTGATCAGGAGCGCTTCCACATGCATGCTCCATGTGTCGTAATTGGACCGGCCAAGCGTCTCAATTTTAACCGCACTTCCCATTGCTACTTATCGCTAATCTGGGCCAATAACCTATTGGATGAAAAAAAAATAAAATTGGCAGAGCAAATGGCAATAAAGAAATAAGAACAACGAGTGAGTCAATTTATGCTATGCATCGGAAACACGAAAGACACGTCACGAACTAAATTTATTGCAACATCAGAAAATGAAAGCTGTTGTCTCTCCATAGCAACACAATTACAGAACGCACCTGACAACAGCTGTCTTATAATAAAGATTGGGCTTGCCTTCCCAATAAGTATGAGGTTTTTGTCCACACCCCCTGACCAATCACGTAGTAGTACGTCATTTTTTATTCCCCCCACCCCACCCCTTTTCACCCTTCACTAGAATTATTAACCAATCACACTGTAGTACGGCCTATTTCACCACCACCCATTGTCTGAATTTCCAGAAGTTGACCACCTCTCTTTCCATCGTTCCCACCTACCAATTACATTATAGTATGACCTTTTTTATCATCTCTCTTCATTATAATGTGGGTGTATCACCCCCCCCCCCCAGTTACGCTTTCCCCCTCCTTCTAGCTTTCTCCCACAAGACTCCTGTACTGTAGTAGGAGTACCCACCCCCCCCATTTGGTGGTCTTGTGGTCGTTCGAGGTCATGGCGCAATAGCTGGTGCGTAGTATTCTCGGAATGGCCAAGAGGTTTCATATTATGATGCAATAGGCGATCGTTCAAGGGCATGACTCGTCGTTTCACGACATAATGTATAACCCCAGGCGTTCTATTCTCGGAATTTAATAATAGGCATTGTTTGATCTCAATTGCGGGGATGGGAGCCGTTTTCCGCCGACAAGGTTCGGGCGCTGGGGCGCAAACATGAAATGTGTGTCCCTTCTCCTTTACCTCCTTCCTTCGCTCTTGAAGGGCCCTCCCCGCTCCTGAAGCCCCCCTGCACCTCAGTTGCGTTTTCGCATGTTCCCCGCGTTGTGCGAATTTCCTGTTCTTTTTTCCTTGTTCTCACTAACCCCCCATATTCTTCGGTCCTCGTTCTTCCGGACCCAACACCTCCAAATCGACGTCCCTTCTCTCCGCTGGAGGGAAACACGAAGATCTGCCCCGTCGACGGGAGGCCGCTCCGATCTGCCAAACCCAAGGTGAGTCCTTCACTCGTTTTCCTCACTCATTTTGTGTTTGCATTGGGGGCTGTTCTTTGTACGGCGGGAATCGACTCTCATTCTCCAACTCATACAGTCCACCCGTGCGCTTCTCATTTCTTTATTTTTCTCCGGAAAGAAGCGTACGTACAGGCATTGTTGCACAAATTATCTCTAAACGTGTTTCGACTCGTCTATTACACAGTTGGATCGGAATTCATCGCCTCAGAATGTTCTAGAAGTTTTGTCACGTAGTTAAAAATAAAAGTGCACATGCGTAAGAACCTGAATATAAGCAGCATACACCGGAATAAAAGCACAGTCATACAATGGAAACATTCGTTGATAGATTCAACTCAGCTTCTTGTAAATACAATACAAGTTTGAGCAATTGAAAGGTAATACCTACTATCCGGGTAGAAAGCTGAAAATTGTTCATACTCAGTACGGAGATAGTCTCGTTACTACGCTACAAGATCCTGTCGAGGAAGGTGAACTATTTGACGTATTCCTACCGAAACGCTACGTTAAAGTTTCCGATTCGAGTCAACTTATTCCAGACAACTTGGAACTCTTACGTGGTCATCGTATGGGAACTGCTTAAGATCTTAAAATAATCGAGGTAAGTAAAATAGAAACAATTTAGTTTACTATTCATTCGCAGTAATATTAGAATAAGTGTAACTGTTTTATCGTGTGGAGCGTTAACTACTAGGTGGACGATAACGATGGTAAGCTTCTACTACTTGTTCTGCCCTTATCAAAAACACATCCAATTTCTCAGGCAACAAAGCAATCAGGTCGAATGCTCGTTGCGCCCTTAACCACTGGCGATCAAGCTTACTCATGAGCGATTTGAACCTCCCCAACTCAACCTGCTTAGAATGTGAATAAGAAAAATGGTAGCGAGACAAAGGATTGTTTTGTTGAGCACTTAATTTGATGCACAAAATATCTGGTGCGTAGCAACACACAACTTTCCGCCACCCCTTTAAGTTCGAAAACAAAAATGTAGGGACTAGTTAGCTGAGAGTACTCCGTAAGTTTGATCGAAATCGTTGGAGCCGTTTTTTACTTTCCTTGCCCTACGAAGTAGACGTTTCAGACCCCCCTGAGTCCGAAAAACACTATTTGGGAAAATGGTCTGTGTGTGTGTCTGTGTGTGTATGTGTGTCTGTGAACGATTTTTAGAGAAAACCACCGTACCAAATCAGCTCAAACTTGATATCTCGCCCGCAGGTCATCATGGGACGCCAAAATAAGGGTATGACCAAAATTCACCGAAATTTAACTATAGTTATCATAGTGATCAAAACACCAAATTTTTTTCTCAAAAACGACTCTAACGATTTTGATTAAATTTTTTATATTGATAGCTCTTAATAATGCAATTATACCATAAAATTCCCATTAATGGGAAAATGACTAGAGCAGCACAATAAATTACCAAAACTTTCGACGAAATCGATTTTAGCGCAGTTTTTAGAGAAAACCACCGTACCAAATCAGCTGAAACTTGATATCTAGCCTACAGGTTACCATGGGACGCAATAATGAGGGTATGGGCAAAATCCATCGAAAGTTAACTATAGTCGTCATAGTGATCAAAACACCAAATTTGTTTTCTCAAAAACCGCTCTAACGATTTTAATTACATTTTTTATATTGATAGCTCTCAATAAGGAAATTATACCATAAAATTCTCATTCGTGGGAAAATGATGAGAGCAGCACAATAAATTATCAAAATTTTCGACCAAAAGCTTTTTTCGCGCAGTTTTTTCCTTATAAACTCCGCTGGAACTCTTGTAGAATGTTTAAAAAAAATTGGTATTGTAGTCCAATCCAATACCTAAAGGGTGAGTGTTTAAAAACGCTCATGAGATACATGGGGCTCACTCCAGAAATTCCTGAATTTCAACTACTGCCGTTTCGCTTACTACCAGTTCTAACAGTTATTTTCCAATAACTCTGCAAAAGTAATTACTATCCTTTTTTAAAAAAACCGTGTTTACAGCCACATTAGTTATCTGTGTACCAATTGCTCAATAATGGTCCTGCAATGAGTACGAGCAGCACAATAAATTCCGGAACTGTAAGCGCTACCGCTTTCTGCTGCCGTAAAGCGTTGTTTGACCAAGTTCAAATGAACTGACTGATAAATGAATTGATTAAATAGAATTAGCTATGTACAAAGTGAATTGACGTGGAGCTAATGAAAGTTGTGTGTTGCAACGCACCAGATATTTACAAAATTGGAATACCGATAGATTAATATTCGACAAATCTCCTTTTCTGAGTTAACTTGGCTTATATCTCCTTTCAACATATATATACAGAAATAATTATGGAGAACGAAATGTTGGTATGGGTAAGTAGAAGACACTCCATTAGGATCTATCACACCTGGTGAAGAAGTTACCTGGAATTTACGGAAATGTTCGAAAAACGTTAGTTTCGACACATTTTGATTTTTATCTCTGTTCAATGGACTGTCAGAGGAATGTTTATTGAGAACAATATGTAGGTATTAACTATTTAAAAACATCTTGAAAGTTTGGTGATAATCGTTGGAGCCATTTTGCCAAAAAGCGTAAAACACCTATTTTTGCTTCATAGGCCTATATCTCCGTTCAACGTATTTTCATGGAGATACGTATAGGAATGAAAAGTTAGGTATTAATCAGTAGAAGATAATTTGAAAGTTTAATCTAAATCGTTAGAGCCGCTTTCGAGAAAAATGTTTCGTACATTTTCGTCCCTCCACCCCCCTTCACACCAGTCGAAATCGTCCATAACCTTATTTTGGTCGTCTACAAAAAATAACAAACAAAACAAAAAAAGAACCAGCAACATCAAGATTTCTAGTGTTTTGCCTAATATGGAAAGAAGGCTGAGTGGTCGCCATGATGGCGGGTCTGACTGATTGCAGTCGCCTCCCTTTTGAAGAGTGACAACACGCGCAGACTTCCGAAGAGTGGGGAACTGTCCGTCCGGCCTGCACACGGTCATTAAATAAATTTAGGAGGCCGCTGGAGATTGTCCGCTCAGCCTTCCTTAGCATATTGCTTTCTATTTTATCTGGCCCAGGAGATTTGTTGGGCTTTAAGGTCGCAAGGGCCCTGCCGAGGTCGCCTATTGTCCACAATGGGATGTCGGGCTCGTTCGGAGGGTCCATGATCAGCTCCCTTGCTGCCCTCTGGGCTTCAGCGTCTCGAGCAAGTTGGTCATCTGGGAACGCCTTCTCAAGGAGGGTTTCCAGTGAACTTTCAATGCTGCAGGCCCTGCCTGACTCATTTTGCATCGCAGCTAAGACGTGATCTACATTTGCTTTTCCTATGGAGGACTTGTAATGTGTGCCCCAAGGGTTCTCAGAGCTCTCCGCTTCCACAAAATTTCGCCAGCCTTGCTGTTTGGCTCGTTTGATGGTGCAGTGGAAGGCCTTCTTCTCTCGGATGAAGGCAGTTCGGAGTGTTGCTATGGCATCAGGGTCACGAGTGTTTTGGTACATCCTTCTGGCTCTATTTACACTTTGCTTGAGGGCATTAAGTTCCTCAGTCCACCATGGGACTTTGATTGCCCTATGCTCCTGTTACCCAAGTACAGAGAGCCCAGCAGAGTGCAGTGCTGTGGTAAATATGTCCACTTTGCTTTCCACCTCTTCAGGTGTGGATGCTGGCACTATTAGGTCGGTGTCTGCAGCACGCAGTTCACCTTCCAGTACCCTACAGAATTGTGGCCAGTCGGCATTTTTGGTGCGGAATCGCTTTTCACTTTTTTTTCAGAGGATGTTATCATCCGTGATGGCAAAGTCAATAACCATGTGATCGCTCTGCGTTGCACCTTGTACGACTCGCCAACCCAGCTATTTGAGTAGCCAGGTGTGAGACACGGCTGTAACGTCTATACACGACCTTCCTCCCGGACCATCATAGGTCGCTTCAGTCATGGGGTCGTTGGCAACCACCATGTTGTACCTGGTGAGCAGCTCTATATACGCCTCGCCCGCCCCATCAAGGGTTGGGGATCCCCACAATGGTGATCTGGCATTTACATCAGCACAGACTGTGCAGGGTCGTTCTGATAGGCCTGCTAGAGCCCGCTCAAGTGGTTGAAGGCTGTTGGCAACCTGGTGGGCCAAATTGCCTGTAAAATGATATTAAAACCAGCTCAAAGCCACCGGCTCGGATGAGCACAGCAGCCAAGTGCTGGCTGTTCAGGTGGGTGAGTGCGAGCATGTCAATGGACGGGTCAATGCAGGCCACTGCTGCCTTGGCTCCCGTTCTTGCTCCAGCCACCACTCATGGTGGTTGTAATGGGCAAAAAACGGTTAAAAAAATTAACGAAACGCAGTACAACGCGGGAGCTACAGCGTTTCGTCGTTTGAACTCCCTGCCCGTCTCATTAAAAAAGCAGCGCGCCTCCCGCTCGCTTCCCTCCCAACACTCAACTCCCCCCGGGTTCACTTCGAGCGCCCCCGTTCCAATTTCCCCGAAGTTTTGGTTTTAATACGATTCAATTTTTTTAGATTCTTTCGTTTCATTCTCATTTTGTTTTTTATCATAGATTTTTGGTTAAATTTTGATATTAGTATTTAGCGTGCATGTTTTCATATTAAAATTCAGTTTTTTCTAGATACTTTCGTTTTTTTTTTTAATATTACGATTCAGTTCTTTTCGACCTTTTTTTGGGTTTCATTATGATATTTTTCGATGCTGAACCGAACAGGATGGGTCTCGGAGCATTAATGCTAGGTCAAGCTGATTATCCGAATAATAAACCGTTGTGTAATAATTTGCAGGGTTTTTTACTTTCCTTGGCTCTACAAAGTAGAAAGGACGTAATCGGCTGAAATTTTTTTTTGAGTTTTCTTCAGATCTTTACGTTTAGACCCTTCTGAGTCCGAAAAACACTATTTGGGAAAATGGTCTGTGAGTGTGTGTGTGTCTGTAGTTCGATTTGCGGTAGAACGGCTGATCCTATCGAGCTGTTTTTTTTTTGTTTTGTTTGTTATTTTTTGCAGACACCAAAATAAGGTTATGGACGATTTCGGCCGATGGGAAGGGGCGGTGGGGGACGAAAATGTACCAAAAACTAGGGTTTTTCGCATTTTTCTCGAAAACGGCTCTAACGTACAGTAGTAAACTCATTTGGCTTTCAGTGTTGCTCGTATTAAATTTCCCCCGAATGTGTACTAAGTAGTAAATTGCTGGATGTTTGTGCATAGGTCGGGCGTTCTAATTATGATCGATTATCTATGGCAAACAAGGTTAAAGGAAAAAAACTAAAGGTTAAGGTTTGGTTGTCAGTCGTTAAAAAAATGATGTATGTACATAAAATGAAACGTAATAAAATAAATTAGGGCTCTTTCTGAAATGTCAATGAACAAATAAAAGGCAATTCAAAGTTCACATCTTGCGGAAAAGATGATTCGGCGTCTCCTAGATGAAGATGGCCGTTCTTGGTGGTCTTTAGGAAGTTCTCCGACGGAGGAGGAATGAAATTATCTCGAAATGCTATGGGGAAATGGATTCACTATGAATGCACGTGGTGAACAATTCGGAAGGAGAGAAGGTTGCGTTCAGGGCGAAAGAGGCGAGAGAAGTGGCGATAGAGTAGAGGCGAGAAGAAAAGATAGGCAGGCGAGAAATCAGAGAGAAACAACGGGTATTCCAACTCTTAATCAAAAGGTTGAAGGTGTTTGTTATGAACTGCTTCTCTGGTGAACGGGGAAAACTTGAAACCAATGAGTCATAGAAGCGCGAATACTGGATAAGGAGCTGGTCCGTCATTTGCGATAAGTACTGTACGTTGGTGTCAAAATCCAGGTTGTAATTATGTATACAACCACTGCAGTGGGCGGGCGGGGGAGTGAGTCTGCGTTTTCTGTCTCGTTTCTCAAGATATTTTTCTCATAGTTTATCTGTCAGGTACCGATTGTTTACTTATCTCCTCTGATAGTTAGACACGCGTGTCACCCAGTCTGAACCTTCGAGCTGAAACCATCTCTTGTCTATCTGTGATAATCTTCGCCTTATCCCCGACTGGTGAGTCAACATCCTAGCGAGTAACAACCAGCCGTTGCACGTTATGTGGGGGGGGGGGACGATAGCAATTCCACCAACAAGCCCATCAATCCGACTTCGCCAACTAATCAATTGATCAATACTCGTCTTTCGAACTCGCAAACTATAATTACTAGTCCCGGCAATGAAATCAACAAACGTCACTCGGCCAAAATACAATCTGCGCCCTATGTAGCAAATCCTCGTCAAAGGGACGCGATACGTATGAGTTCTTCCCCAACATCCGTGAACGTCTTTCATGAAAATGGGTTGAGCCAGACCACTGGACGAGCCAGTTCCTCACGGGACATGGTGACTTCAATGCGTGGCTCCACTTTTCTCTGAAAGACTCTCCACTATGCACGTTTTGCGCCTCCAGTGCGGAGGAAACAAGAAACCATGTGCTGCTCCACTGTAGTTTCTACAACAGTGAGCGACGGTTGTTGGGAGGGCAACGAACTTAGCACCATTGACTGCTACAAAGCAAGCCTATAACCATTTTGCAAAGTTCGCGAAGAAGGTGATGGCTAAGAAACGTGGTCATAGTTGATCTGTCCTCTTGAAACTTGCCACCCAAGTAAATAGTTAGATCAGTTAGGAAACCAGATTAAGAACTCCTCCCAGATAGTACGGGATTCCTCAGGTGGTCACCTCCGCGCGGTCACACACGGGCAACAGCTCTCAACCGGGAGACTGGCTAACGACCAAATACCTGCCATACCTCCACAGGTCTGAGTTCGGTGATGCTGCAGAGGCCGACCTCTTGCATATTAGCGAAACCACAACTTCCATGGCTGATATAACCCTCGTCGAGGGTATAGGTACAGTCATCAAATAAGGAAACAGACCTGTGTGTGTGTATGTGTGTCTGTGAACGATTTTTAGAGAAAACCACCGTACCAGCTCAAACTTGATATCTCGCCCGCAGACCACTATGGGACGCCAAAATAAGGGTTGAACAAAATCCACCGAAAATTAACTATATTTATCATAGTGATCAAAACACCAAGTTTTTTTTCTCAAAAACGGCTCTAACGATTTTGATTAAATTTTTTATATTGATAGCTCTTAATAAGATGATTATAGCATAAAATTCCCATTTGTGGAAAAATGACGAGAGCAGCACAATAAATTATTAAAAGTACGATGAAATCGATTTTAGCGCGGTTTTTAGAGAACACAACCGTCCCAAATCAGCGGAAACTTGATGTCTAGACTACAGGTTACCATGGGACGCAAAAATAAGGGTATGGGCAAAATCCACCGAAAGTTAACTATAGTTATCATAGTGATTGAAACACCAAATTTTTTTGCTCAAAAACGGCTCTAACGATTTTGATTAAATTTTTTATATACATAGCTCTTAATAAGATAATTATACCATGAAATTCCCATTCGTGGGAAAATGACGAGAGCAGCACAATAAATTATTAAAAGTACGATGAAATCGATTTTAGCGCGGTTTTTAGAGAACACAACCGTCCCAAATCAGCGGAAACTTGATGTCTAGACTACAGGTTACCATGGGACGCAAAAATAAGGGTATGGGCAAAATCCACCGAAAGTTAACTATAGTTATCATAGTGATTGAAACACCAAATTTTTTTGCTCAAAAACGGCTCTAACGATTTTGATTAAATTTTTTATATACATAGCTCTTAATAAGATAATTATACCATGAAATTCCCATTCGTGGGAAAATGACGAGAGCAGCACAATAAATTATCAAAATGTTCGACTAAAAGCTTTTTTGCCGCGGTTTTTTCCATTTAAACTCCGCTGGAATGTTACTAGAATGTTTAAAAAAAGTCGTGTTGTAGTCCAATCCAATACCTATAGGGTGAGTGTTTAAAAACGCTCATGAGATACATGGGGCTCACTCCAGAAATTCCTGAATTTCAACTACCGCCGTTTCGCTTAATACCAGTTCTAAGAGTTATTACCCAATAACTCTGCAAAAGTGATTACTATCCTCCTTCAAAAAATTTGTGTTTACAGCCTCAATAATTTTCTGTATCCCAATTGCTCAATAACGGTCCTGCAATGAGTACGAGTAGCACAATAAATTTCATAACTGTAGGCGCTACAGCTTCCTGCTGCTGTTTGGAGTTCTATTCAGTATTTTTTTAGAAATTTACTTTCAGCAGTGTAAGACAAAAAAACTATTCAGTCATTGATTACTTTGCCGTTAATTTCCCAAGGTAGAGAAATTGTGTTGATTTGAAGATTCCTTCAATATTTACGAACGTATTAACGAAAAGTCAAATACTATACTTAGTGAGAGTACACCAGTTTTTCGGATAAAAACGAAGTTATTTAATTTAGATGTTAATTGATGAGTTTTTGTATCAAATGATCACATTCTCGAGCGTAATGTATAGACTTCTTCGTTCCCTGGCTCTTCTCAGTAACTGCGACTGAGTTACTGTCCTGTTTCCATTCCCCTCAAAACCTCACAATCTCAAATGATGCTCGTAATTCTGATTTACATGATTAGTTTATTGATATAGTTGAGTCTACGTTTTATAGTAAATTTTCAACCGATGAAATTGAGAACTGCCAAATGAAGAACTAAATGGAAGAAAATGAACTCAGCAAAAGCCTTTTCGCGAGGAACGAAAAGAAATTCTTCGGCGTTCTTCGGATCCGTTTGGAATCGAAGTGAGGCTCCAGCGACAAAGGACCCGACGGAAGAGATAAAGCCTGCGATGAAGGAGTTGAAAGGGAACGTTCCTGTAATTGAACAGTAAATCAGCTGAAGGGCAGCCGTTGAGACGACATACAGCAGGTACGTGTCAATTAATTTGAGTTTAATATCAGTTGTCATTTGATAGGTTTTCAGGAACCTCAGCCCGAACGGCCTTAGCCAGATATTTTCTTTCGCGCTCATTCTCTCGTTTTTCTCTGTTCTCGAGCCTGAAAATCAAGAAAACGGCAAATTAGAAGAAAAAATCACGTTTAAAATGTGGGTTCGATAAATACGGGCGTGACTAAAGCAAGGGAAGGGAGAGGGTTTCTCGTACCACATCGTACCTACACATTCCAGCCTCATCAGGGATGGGACATGAGCGCACATAAATTGTTGAGAAATCCAAAGTCAAGAAACTTGAACACGCATAGGGAACACTTGATGTCAGGCACACCAGCCAAGTACTCGGTAAATAACAAGACAAGCCGTAGAGAAGGACTCACCCTGATCGACAATCGAAGGCTAAAAACCACGAGAAAACCAAATCTTGTTTTGCTTGACAAACATTAAAGTAGGGCTGTGGAAATTAAGAAACGCTTTGTGCAAATTGAACGAATGAGGCTGTTCAATTCAAAAGGCATCGAATGATACCTTAAAAGCGTCGTGATCTGTGTTATGGCTTTAGGGCGAACTGTAGCAGGATTTGTAGACGAGAAACTGAAGTATTCAGTTCTACCTCTCCGTCAACTCTTACTTTATCCACAAAAACCTACCGATAAACCCACCTTAAACTTAATCGATTTTAGACAATTTCTCAACTATTCACTTTGAGCTATTTTTTGAAGATCAATGAATTCTTACATTTCCTTAATACTCAAAATCCGTGAAAGTCGAATAAGTTTTTCTTCAAACTTCCCTTCTTCGCCGTAGGAATGAAATGCAGATTACGCATCCAGCGAGTTACTAAACGCCTCATGTGGTTAAAGAAGCACAACTCCTGACTACTCTGCAACAAAATACTGGACCCTCTCGCCACAGAGATTACGAAATTCGAGCAAACCAACCTTGTACTTCCCAGTGATAAGAAATGACTAAGAACCGTTTAACTAGAAATTCAGTTAAAAGGTTAAACACTTGGCATATTGAAATAAATATCTGGTAAGCAGCAACACAAAACTTTCACGATCCTCTTAAATTCGTGCTTCCTACCTTCACTCAACGTACGAGCGCTAAAACGCTCGTATTTCTGTGAAAACTGATATGGAGGGCAAAATGTGGATACCGGTCAGTTGGGAGGTTGCCTTAACTTTGGTCGAAATTGTTAGCCATATTTCAGAAAATAGTCACATAAATAGTAGGGGTGCATTAAACGTGTGCTTATAAGTTGCTAAAAGATACTCCGTCGAGTTGATCAAATTCAGTTTCACAGTTTCTGTGAAAGTTCTGAAAATGTTTAAAAAATTACTATTTTCACTTACAGTAAAAATCGTTGGAAAATTGTGTAAAGAAAGCTAGAGTTATGTCCAACTCGCGAGGATCTCGCAAGTTGTTTGACAATTATGTCAAAAGTTGTTTGGATATCGCGTAAAAATCTTCGTTGTGCAGATATCGTTGAAAATGTGTTAGAAATATGGGTTAGAATATGAAGCAGATTGGATTCGTTGGTAGGACAATACAGATCAGTCATGCGTCACCAGCCATTTATAATTCGATCAGTGCTTTTATACACACGCTGATGATTCTTCGCCTCGAGTATACGAGTTACACTCATTTTATGAGTTACCAGTGTGACTTTAGCAGCCAGCGAGTTATAAGACGTGCTGGCGTCGTAGTAGAAGTTTCCTCGGTTGTTTTCTTAATGTTACCTAATCGTTGGGAAGGAAGACGGATGATATGAGGTGGATAGCTAGCTGATTGAACAGCCAACAATACCAACTCTTTCAGTCCCCGACGAATTGTTTTACCAGTTTCCTTTCATGTTTGACCTGTCGCCTTATTCCGCTTCTTTTTCTTCCTCTTCCGGGTCGAATGGAATGAGTATCAGACGTGTACAACTGCGTATAGTGAAATTAAAGTAATTATAGTGAGCCAAAGTCTACTAATTGAAAGAACTCGCGGGAACTGAGGCAAAAGTAATCGATTTGTGGGGTGTACTTCCTCCTTCCCGTTTCATCAAATCCACCCGCACGCTCGACTTGCAACGTCTTGCCAATTGCCTACAGGCTCTTACGGGCGCCTACGGGTGACTGGAATATTTAGTTTTTGTTTTGTATTTTTCGATGCTCTGTGTGTGCGTGTGCGTGTGTGTGTGCGTACGCTCACCCTGCAGTCGGGGGTCCAGAATACCGCTGACGTATTCCCTGCGTGTCGTATGAGACGACTAAAAGGGACAGCCGGGTGGGCCCAGCCGGAATGACAACTTCACCTCTATGAGGTTCCCGCAGGATTACATCCAACGAGGCTTAACTGTGGCTGGGCGTCACAGTGTACTCTGTCGCCACACTGTGCTCACCCTGCAGTTGGGGGTCTAGAATTCCACTGTCGTACTCCCTGCGTGTTCGTATAAGCCGGACTAAAAGGGACACAACTTAACTTCGTTCACATACATGACACACTGGGAACCCCCTACCTTCAGCTGGGATCACAGAACACACCCCCCGCAGGAAGGGGGACAGAATTCTCCGGCCGTATCCTCTGTGTGGCCGTTAAATCCCGCCTTAAAGGGGCTTAAAGCTCACGACACTGACATACACAACATATTCCAGATACAAAATATACTGCAACGGCTTGCGTGGCAGAACACATTGACTTAAAACACTCATAATGAGCGAGAGACAGTCCTGGAAGTAGCTCACTAACACCTATGAGCGATCCCCTATATAGTTGCGGCCTTCAGAATGAGGAGGGGGAAAACCCAGGTTTGAGCGTTCCTGGGGCGGCTGATAGCATGTGTACCGCTCACCACATCACCAGTGGTCGAGGGCTGACTCTGAGCAGCAGCTGAAAAATCCCTCATGCGTCTTAGTCCCGGTGGGTGGCTGGACTGGCAGATGCGGCGCATGTGGGGGCCTCCCTTTGACCCTCAACTGACCAGCGAAAGGGGCCAGAATCAATATGCCTGAGGGGGAGCTTCCAGGACACTGCCTCGAGCACCTCTCGCTCATAACACTAACACACACAACAAATGAACTCACAAGGATACACTACATCAGTCTGCTTCTTTAATCTCCCCCCCCCCCACAAATTAGTAAAAGTAACATGACAAAGTCAAATAAAACAATAGCAGGTAATAAAAACGCCACCTGCGCCTCTTCCTCGGGCTCGCCAAGCTCGACCCCTCCCCCTTCGGACGATGCGCAACCTACTCGTCGTCCAAACAAACAAGGGCGGAAAGAACCGGGCAAACCGCATTCACCTCCCCCTTCTCACGCTAGTAGCCCGGGCAACCTGGCTACTACAAGTGTTAGACGCCCCATGGACCCTAACCTGTCGGACATGGAGCAGATTTGTGCGTATATCCAAATCATCCACACCCAGCTGGGACGGATGACGGTCAACGTGACGGGACCTATGTGGAACCTCGTCACTAGCTGCCTCTTTGAAATATCGAAGCTGGCTATCAAAGCGAGTGCCCCCCTCCACCCCATGACAACGCCCCCTGCCCCTACCCACCTGTGGGAAACAAGACGAGAGCTGAGGCAACAGTGAACTGCATCGACACGCTCACACTGCTGTTTTAATATCATTTTACAGGCAATTTGGTTTTGGTGCAACAGTTGCCAACAGCCTTAAACCACTCGAGAGGGCTCAAGCAGGACTGTCAGGACGACCTTGCACAGTCTGCGCAGATGGAAACGCCAGATCCCCATTGTGAGGATCCCCGACCCTGGATGTGGGGCTGTGGGGGAGGCGTTTGTAGCATTGATCGCACGGTACAACTTGGTTGTTGCCAACGACCCCATGACTGAGGGAACCTATGATGGTCCGGGAGGAAGGTCGTACATAGACCTCACTGCCGTGTCTCACACACTTCTACTCAAATTGCAGGGTTGGCGAGTCGTACCAGGTGCAACGCAGAGCGATCACATGGTCATTGATTTGCCATCGCAGGTGATCACATCCTCTGCAAAGATGTGAAAAGCGGTTCCTCACAAAAAATCCTGACTGGCCACAATTCTGTAGGGTACTGGAAGGTGAACTGCATGCTGCAGACACCAACCTACCACCACACTGGAAGAGGTGGAAAGCAAAGTGGACATATTTACCACAGCCCTGCATTCTGCTGGGCACTCTGTACTTGGGTAACAGGAGCATAGGGCGATCAAAGTCCCATGGTGGACTGAGGAACTTAATCCCCTCAAGCAAAGTGTAAATAGAGCCAGAAGGATGTACCAAAACACTCGTGACCATGATGCCATAGCAACACTCCGAACTGCCTTCATCCGAGAGAAGAAGGCTTTCCACCGCACCATCAAACGAGCCAAACAGCAAGGCTGGCGAAATTTTGTGGAAGCGGAGAGCTCTGAGAACCCTTGGGGCAGACATTACAAGTCCTCCATAGGAAAAGCAAATGTAGATCACGTCTTAGCTGCGATGCAAAATGAGTCAGGCAGGGCCTGCAGCATTGAAAGTTCATTGGAAACCCTCCTTGAGAAGGCATACCCAGATGACCAAGTAGCTCGAGACATTGAAGCCCAAAGGGCAGCAAGGGAGCTGATCATGGACCCTCCGAATGAGCCCGACATTCCATTGTGGACAACAGGCGACCTTGGCAGGGCCCTCGCAACCTTGAAGCCCAACAAATCCCCTTCGCCAGATAAAATAGAACGCAATATGCTAAGGAAGTATTTTGCAAAGTTTGCGAAGAAGGTGATGGCTAAGAGACGTGGTCATAGTTGATCTGTCCTTTTGAAACTTGCCACCCAAGTAAACAATAAGATCAGGTAGGAAACCAGATTAAGAACTCCTCCCAGATGGTACGGGATTCCTCAGGTGGTCACCTCCGCGCGGTCACACACGGGCAACAGCTCTCTACCGGGAGACTGGCTAACGACCAAATACCTGCCATACCTCCACAGGTCTGAGTTCGGTGGATGCTGCAGGGGCCGGCCCTTTGCATATTAGCGAAACCGCAACACTGTGCTCACCCTGCAGTAGGGGGTCCAGAATTCCACTGCCGTACTCCCTGCGTGTTCGTATAAGCCGGACTAAAAGGGACACAACTTACACTTCATTCACATACATGACACACTGGGAACCCCCTACCTTTAGCTGGGATCACAGAACACATCCCCCGCAGGAAGGGGTACAGAATTCTCCTGCCGTATCCTCTGCGTGGTCGTTAAAACCGGCCTTAAAGGGGCTTAAAGCTCACGACACTGACATACACAACATATTCCAGATACTAAATACACTGCAACGGCTTGCGTGGCAGAACACACTCACTTGAAACACTCATAATGAGCGAAAGACAGTCCTGGAAGTAGCTCACTAACACCTTTAAGCGATCCCCTATATAGGTGCGGCCTTCGGAATGAGGAGGGGGAAAAACCAGGTTTGAGCGTTCCTGGGGCGGCTGATAGCGTGTGTCCCGCTCACCACATCACTAGTGGCCGAGGGCTGACTCTGAGCAGCAGCCGAAAAATCCCTCATGCGTCTTAGTCCCGGTGGGTGGCCGGACTGGCAGCTGCGGCGCATGTGGGGGCCTCCCTTTGACCCTCAACGGACCAGCGAAAGGGGCTAGAATCAATATGCCTGAGGGGGAGCTTCCAGGACACTGCCTCGAGCACCTCTCGCTCATACCACGAACACACACAACAAATGAACTCGCAAGGACACACTACACCAGTCCGCTTCTTTAATCACCCCCCCCCCCCCAAATAAGTAAAAAACATGACAAAGTCAACTAAAACTTCAGCAGGTAATAAAAACGCCACCTGCGCCTCTTCCTCGGGCTCGCCAAGCTCGACCCCTCCCTCCTCGGACGATGAGCAACCTACTCGTCGTCCAAACAAACAAGGGCGGAAAGAACCGGGCAAACCGCATTCACCTCCCCCTTCACCCCCTAGTAGCCCGGGCAACCCGGCTACTACAAGCACACGACACAGCGTGGACCCTAAACTGTCGGACATGGAGCAAATTTGCGCATACGTCCAAATCATCCACGGCCAGCTGGCACGGATGAGGGCCAACGCGACAGGACCTATGCGGGACCTCGTAACTAGTTGCCTCTTCGAAATTTCGAAGCTGGCTATAAAGCTAATGCCCCCAACGACATCGCCCCCTGCCACTCCCCCTGCGGGAAACTGTGGCGGCTGTCGTGAGGAAGAGCTGCGTAGGGCAATTGCCCAGCAGCCAGTGCCACCAGCCCCCCAAACTCGAGGAGCAACAACGAGCCAGGGTAGTACCCCAGGCCCCTCATATGCGGCAGTAGCCGCTACTGCGCCTTCCTCCCCTCATGGAGCTGAGGCGGAATGGCAGCCTGCCAGGGCCAGGAAGCGCAGAGGGAAGCAGAAACAGGCCCCAACTAAGCAGGAAGTGCAGGCCGAGGGCAGCGCCCGCCTATGCCTCCGCCCAAAAACAAGGGCAAAAATAAAAATAAAAACCAAAATAAAAAGCCTCCACCGCTTGCCAAACTCCCTAAAAACCCACGACAAAACGTGGTAGTGGTTAGGCGGACATGTGAGGAAGGAGAGGCTGGTCCCTCCAACCCTGACGCAATGGAAGCGCTTATGCGGGTGTCCCTGCTACGGACCTCCAAGCTCTGAGTGTCCGAGTGCTAGACATCCGCACCGCAGTAGGAGGTGGCGCCGTCATTGTGACGGAAACGCCAGAAATGGCCAAGGCGCTCACGAGCCACATTTCCACAAAAAGGAGTTGAAGCTCCAAGCGTCAGCCCCTGGGTCGTTTCCCACGCCTGCTGCTGTGCGACGTGCGGACCGACCTTCAAAGAGGACTTGGCCCAACAAGTTGTTGAGCACAACCCTGCGTTAGGCTTGCAGCCGCAGGATGTCAGGCCTCTCTTCACCAAAAAGCGTGGCAGACAGAAGGATTGGGTGATTGAGGTATCACCCAGCCTGTACAAAAAACTAGAGGGCAAGGCACCTCCAAATAGCCTGGCAGCGGTGCGCCATACGAAAGTACCAAGCCCCCACTCAGTGCTACAAATGCCAGCGCTATGGCCACCTGGCAGTGGCCTGTACAAGACCTGTTGTGTGCGCCTGGTGCGCCTTGCCACATCTGGAGTAAGGAATGCAAGCGTGATGCTCCCCTCAAGTGTGCCAATTGCGTCGAACGCAAAATCCAACAGGTCGCACACTCTACACGAGACGCACGCTGTACCATTCGTCAGCGAGCGATTGCCCTCCAGGAGTCACGAGTGGATTATGAATAGGTCAAAAACAGTTCGAATCCTTCAGCACAACACAAATAAGAGTTGCCCAGTTATGGCTGAGTTGCTGCAAAATGCACTCAAGAAACGCTGCAGTGTCCTCGCCATACAGGAACCGTACATAGGATCCAAAACTCTTGGTCTCGGATCACAGGCACGAGTGGTGGCTGGAGCAAGAACGGGAGCCAAGGCAGCAGTAGCCTGCATCGACCCGTCCATTGACATGCTCGCACTCACTCACCTGAACAGCCAGCACTTGGCCGCTGTGCTCATCCGAGCCGGTGGCTTTGAGCTGGTTGTAATATCATTTTACAGGCAATTTGGCGCACCAGTTGCCAACAGCCTTGAACCACTCGAGCGGGCTCTAGCAGGCCTATCAGGACGACCCTGCGTAGTCTGTGCTGATGCAAACGCCAGATCACCATTGTGGGGATCCCCAACCCTGGATGGGGCGGGCGAGGCGTATATAGAGCTGCTCACCAGGTACAACTTGGTTGTTGCCAACGACCCCATGACTGAGGCGACCTATGATGGCCCGGGAGGAAGGTCGTGTATAGACGTCACAGCCGTGTCCCACACCCTGCTACTCAAATTGAAGGGTTGGCGAGTCGTACCAGGTGCAACGCAGAGCGATCACATGGTTATTGACTTTGCCATTACGGATGATAACATCCTCTGCAAAGACACGCGTGAAAAGCGATTCCGCACAAAAAATGCTGACTGGCCGCAATTCTTTAGGGTACTGGAAGGTGAACTGCGTGCGCAGACACCGACCTAATAGTGCAAGCATCCACACCTGAAGAGGTGGACAGCAAAGTGGACACATTTACCACAGCACTGCACTCTGCTGGGCTCTCTGTACTTGGCCAACAGAAGCACAGGGCGATCAAAGTCCCATGGTGGACTGAGGAACTTAATCCCCTCAAGCAAAGTGCAAATAGAGCCAGAAGGATGTACCAAAACACTCGTGACCCTGATGCCAGAGCAACACTCCGAACTGCCTTCATCCAAGAGAAGAAGGCCTTCCACCGCGCCATCAAACGAGCCAAACGGCAAGGCTGGCGAAATTTTGTGGAAGCGGAGAGCTCTGAGAACCCCTGGGGCAGACACTACAAGTCCTCCATAGGAAAAGCAAATGTAGAGCAGGTCTTAGCTGCGATGCAAAATGAGTCAGGCTGGGCCTGCAGTATCGAACGTTCACTGGAAACCCTCCTTGAGAAGGCGTTCCCAGATGATCAACTAGCTCGAGACACTGAAGCCCAGAGGGCAGCAAGGGAGCTGATCATGGACCCTCCGAACGAGCCCGACATCCCATTGTGGACAACAGGCGACCTTGGCAGGGCTCTTGCGACCTTAAAGCCCAACAAATCTCCTGGGCCAGATAAAATAGAAAGCAATATGCTAAGGAAGGCTGAGCGGACAATCTCCAGCGGTCTCCTTAATTTATTTAATGACTGTCTGCAGGTCGGACAGTTCCCCACTCAGTGGAAGTCTGCGCGCGTTGTCACTCTTCAAAAGGGAGGCGACCGCAATCAGTCGGACCCGCGATCATGGAGACCACTCAGCCTTCTTTCCATATTAGGCAAAACACTAGAAATCTTGATGTTGCAGTCCCTCGAAGGAGTCTTTGGCCGCAACCTCACAGGCAGGCAATACGGGTGTACCAAAGGAAGGTCCACGCAGGATGTCATTGTCGAGATTCGGCGTGTTTCCCTGCTGGCACCGGCTAAGTACGTCGTAGCAGTTCTGATTGACATCAGAGGAGCGTTTGACAACCTTTGGTGGCCAGCGCTCCTTACTGAACTCAAAGGTAGGGGAATCCCCCGCAACCTGTACTCGCTCGTCAGAAGTTACCTGACAGACAGAACTGCTACGATCGAAAGTAGGCATGTCTCCGTCCGGAGAAAGATTGAGAAGGGGTGCCCACAGGGCTCGGTCCTAGGACCAGCACTCTGGAATGCCTTCTTCGAAGGTCTTCTCAGGAAACTCATGGAGACTGACTGCGAGCCGTACGCCTATGTGGATGACTTGACTGTGCTGATCTTTGCAGAGTCAGTCCGCCAAATTGAAGAAAAAACCCACCACGTGCTCCGCACTGTCAACCAATGGTGCGAGCACGTCAAGATGCAGGTGGCTGAGGAAAAAACCCAGCTAATCCTCTTGAAGGGGAAAGTGAATAATCCACCCAGAATACGCTTTGGCGGCCACAGGCTCCTTCTTGAAAAGCACGTCAAGTATTTAGGAGTGAATATAGGTGAGAGGTGGGGTTTCAACCAACACCTCCAGTCCCTGAGAGGCACTACCATTGCAAGGTTTGCCTCACTGCGTGCCATTACTAAGGCCACTTGGGGTGTGTGTTACCACGACACCATCCTCATGTATAAGGCCATCTATTTAGGTGTGATTGGCTACTGCCCTGTTGTCTGGGGTAGCAAACTAACAGTCAATCAAAAGAGAGTATTGGCCCAATCCCAGAGAGCCGCGCTCCTGTGGATCACCAAGGCCTACAAGACTGTATCAACGGAAGCACTCCAGGTGATCACTGGTCAGTTACCAGTTGATTTGGCTGTTGAGTGCATGATTGACAAGTGGAGAGTGAAACGGAGCTTCCCCGCTTTGGGCTGAACTCCGTGCGGATCTCACCACAGAACAGAAACTTGCCGCCATCGATGAATGGGCTCTAGAGAAATGGCAAGCGAGATGGGAATCCTCGTCAAAGGGACGTGATACGTATGAGTTCTTCCCCAACATCCGTGAACGTCTTTCTAGAAAATGGGTTGAGCCAGACCACTGGACGAGCCAGTTCCTCACGGGACATGGTGACTTCAATGCGCGGCTCCACTTCTTTTCTCTGAAAGACTCTCCATTATGCACGTCTTGTGCCTCCAGTGCGGAGGAAACAAGAAACCATGTGCTGCTCCACTGTAGTTTCTACAACAGTGAGCGACGGTTGTTGAGAGGGCAAACGAACTTAGCAGCTTTGACTGCTACTAAGGAAGCCTATAACCATTTTGCAAAGTTCGCAAAGAAGGTAATGGCTAAGAAACGTGGTTATAGTTGATCAGTCCTTTTGAAACTTGCCACCCAAGTAAACAGTAAGATCAGGTAGGGAACCAGATTAAGAACTACTCCCAGATGGTACGGGATTCCTCAGGTGGTCACCTCCGCGCGGTAACACACGGGCAACAGCTCTCTACGGTGAGACTGGCTAACGACCACATACCTGCCGTACCTCCACAGGTCTGAGTTCGGTGGATGCTGCAGGGGCCGGCCTCTTGCATATTAGCGAAACCGCAACTTCTATGACTGATATAACCCTCGTCGAGGGTTTAGGTACAGTCATGAAATAATGAAACAGATCTGTGTGTGTGTATACTGCTACATAGTGAAAGTTTCAAATAGTGTGTGGCCAAGTGTGGCCCATAAATGTTGGGATTTCATCTCTTTTCTTTTGGAACTTACACTTTATCCTACCTAACTCTCTACTCCTTCAGGGTTTCCACCTGATTACATGATTTTGGGCCGGTTTCACAAAGAACTTTAATCAACGTTTAGTCATTAACCAGAGATTTCAGTCGTTAAATGGAAGAGAAGAGTGGGGGAGTCAACCCCGCCATTGATTGAGTGAAATACCTGACAGGAGCGATTACTGTCAGGAAGCTCACCTTCGAATTTTAAGTTCATGGGAAACTGCTGGCACCGATATTGAGTAAGGTGGTGGCGGGAATATTCGGTTGACCATTCAACAGTTGATACCAACGAAGCACGTACTGAACTATACCTCGGTAGTATTGTACCGAGGTACACACTATTCAGCAGTAACACACAGTAATTACAGTAAGCTACTAATTGAAAGAACTCGCTGGGCAATACAGCAAAAGTAATCGTGTCATCATTTGCAATTCCTCCCATCACACTGCAATTAACCGTCAGTTCCCAAGTACCTACCAAGTAGTCGTATGAATTGCCCACAGGCGCCTGAAATATGTAATTTTCAGGTTGGTTTGGTTTCTTGTTACCTCCACACTGGAGGCTCAAGGCCTGCAGAATGTAGAGTCTTCAAGTGAGCCGCGCATTGAAGTCTCGTAACAAACAGGCCTGTCCAATGGCAGGGTTCAACCCACTTAACTTTCTCCTAAGATTTCGGATGTCATTTTCCATATCGCGTCTCTGAAACGCCGAAGAAGAATCGTTTATTCCGATAAATTGTATTGGGATCATTGACTCTGGATGAGGATTTAATCATTTGGTGCAACGTAGCAACTATGTTTGTGAGTTGCTCTCCTTCCGCCACGAAAATGTTTAAAAACCTTCATTCTTGTATAATTCTCCAACCAAGCCAGTTGTGCCTTTCTGCTGATTTCGAAAATATGATTCTTGTATGGCGAAAAAGCTTCAGCGTTTTTATAGTGCGCTTTGCCGCAACTCAATCATAACCAGGGAACTCTTACATGTATTGTGTTGAAATATTTGAACGGTTATTAACCAATTCATAGTCCACTCGTGACTCCTAGAGGGCAATTGCTCGTTCGCGGTTGATGCAGCGTTTTGAGATGCAAGCTGCACCATCCCCCACCGAGATCGATTGACCTCAACTTTTACACAACTCTGGATCTATTACCGTTGGAGCAGCAACGGTGGAGCGAAACGTTGTCTCTCCACCCTGAAGACTCAGACGTTTTGGTGGTCCACATTTCAAAATCGCCTGGACTGAACCTGCAGTCTATTCTCTCCCGTTCCACGTCAATTGTCCCACAAGGTTTTAAATACCTTCAAGGCCAAACGGAGGAAACAACCGATTTCGACTTGTTTTGCTCTCTCGTTTCGCAAACAGAGAGCATCGGTGCACTCGATTAAGAAAAATTAGCAGAAATTTTCATACGGAGCGACGACGCCGCTCGGCTAAACCTGTGACTAATGAAAAAAGAGCGAAGGACTCTAATCATCAGGTTTAGCCGCCTCTACAGGTCTCGCCTGTTGTTTAAACCCACGTAATTAAAGTGGAGAGCGTCTCGTGCTCCGCGCTAAGGAAACCCATGTAGGAAATGTAGAAATAATAGCGCCCGCGGAAAGGCTTCATATTGAAAGATTGCGGCCAAGGCGCGTATGATCGCTCAGCGTCATGATAGTAATGAGAACGGGTGTTTGGTTGATTTTTGAAAAAAGTAGTATCCAGTGTTACGGGTGTTCCAATTGGATTTGTTTGTGAATATCAAATAGTTGCTATCAAATTCAGTCTCCACACCCAGTCACAATACACGAGCTCTTTTCATGAATGCCGTTGTTTTTGCCCTAAACATAACACTAACGAGTTTACTGACTTCCAGATCTCCCGACTAAGATCTATAAAGATGGAAGTAGATTGGGGCTGTGAACAATTTTCGCCTTCCTGAGCTCTAAGAAGTAGGAAGGAAAGTTGTGTAATCTGCAGAAAAAAATTGTTTTCTGACCTTCACGTTTCCTTGAACGACCAAAAACAGTATTTCTTGTATGAAGGTTCCACATGATACGAGTATGAATGTACTATAAAATTTTCATTCTTGGGAGAATGACGAGCTCAACACAATAAATTATGAAAATTTTCGACGATTGCGAGAAAACGGCTGAACCGAATCAGCTCAAATTTTAAATCTAGCCCTCAAGTCCCCATGGAACGCCAAAATAATTGTCGGCAAAATCGACTCAAAACTAACTATAGCTATCATAGTGATCAAAACACTAACTATTTGTATTCTCAAAAATAGCTCTAACAATTCATCAATTTTTTTGCGTAGACAGTTTCAATAACGTGCCAATACCACGAAGTTCTCATCAGTGGGAAAAGGATGTGAGCAGTACAATGATTTGGTGATTGAGGTATCACTCAGCCTATACAAAAAACTAGAGGGGGAAGGCACCTCCAAATAGCCCGGCAGCGGTGCGCCATCCGCAAGTACCAAGCCCCCACGCAGTGCTAAAAATGCCAGCGCTATGGCAACGTGGCAGTGGCCTGTACAAGACCTATTGTGTGCGCCTGGTGCGCCTTGCCACATCTGAGTAAGGAATGCAAACGTGATACTCCCCTCAAGTGTGCCAATTGCGTCGAACGCAAATGCCAACAGGTCTCGCACACTACACGAGACGCACGCTGTACCATTTGTCAGCGAGCGATTGCCCTCCAGGAGTCATGAGTGGATTATGAATAGGTTAAAAACAGTTCGAATCCTTCAGCACAACACAAATAAGAGTTCCCCGGTTAAGGCTGAGCTGCTGCAAAATGTACTCAAGAAACGCTGCAGTGTTCTCCCCATACAGGAACCATACATAGGATCCAAAACACTTGGTCTGCGATTGCAGGCATAAGTGGTGGCTGGAGCAAGAAAGGGAGCCAAGGCAGCAGTAGCCTGCATTGACCCGTCCATTGACATGCTCGCACTCACCCATCTGAACAGCCAGCACTCACCCATCTGAACAGCCTGGACTTTGCCGCTGTGCTCATCTGAGCCCGTGGCTTTGAGCTGGTTGTAATATCATTCTACAGGCAATTTGGTGCACCAGCTGCCAACAGCCTGCAACCACTCGGGTGGGCTCTAGCAGGCCTATAAGTACGACCCTACATAGTCTGGGCTGATGCAAACGCCAGATCACCATTGTGGGGATCCCCAACCCTGGATGGGGCGGGCGAGGCATATGTAGAGCTGCTCACCAGGTACAACTTGGTTGTTGCCAACGACAATTCCTCCATAGGAAAAGCAAACGTAGAGCAGGTCTTAGCTGCGATGCAAAATGAGTCAGGCTGGGCCTGCAGCATTGAAAGTTCACTGGAAACCCTCCTTGAGAAGGCGTTCCCAGATGACCAAGTAGCTCGAGACGCTAAAGCCCAGAGGGCAGCAAGGGAGCTAATCATGGACCCTCTGAATGAGCTCAACATCCCATTGCGGACAACAGGCGACCTTGGCAGGGCCCTCGCAACCTTAAAGCCCAACAAATCTCCTGGGCCAGATAAAATAGAAAGCAATATGCTAAGGAAGGCAGAGCAGACAATCTCCAGTGGCCTCCTTGATTTATTTAATGACTGTCTGCAGGTCGGACAGTTCCCCATTCAGTGGAAGTCTGCGCGTGTTGTCACTCTTCAAAAGGGAGGCGACCGCAATCAGTCAGACCTGCGATCATGGAGGCCGCTCAGCCTTCATTCCATATTAGGCAAAACACTAGAAATCTTGATGTTGCAGTCCCTCGAAAGAGTCTTTGGCCGCAACCTCACAGGTAGGCAATACGGGTGTACCAAAGGAAGGTCCACACAGGATGTCATTGTCGAAATTCGGCGTGTTTCCCTGCTGGCACTGACTAAGTACGTCGTAGCAGTTCTGATTGACATCAGAGGAGCGTTTGACAACTGTTGGTGGCCAGCACTCCTCAATGAGCTCAAAGGTAGGGGAATCCCCCGCAACCTGTACTTGCTCGTCAGACGTTACCTGACAGACCGAACTGCTACGATCAAATGCAGGCATATCTTTGCCCAGAGAAAGATTGAGAAGGGGTGCCCACAGGGACCTTAGACCAGCACTCTGGAATGCCTTCTTCGAAGGTCTTCTCAGGAGACTCATGGAGACTGACTGGAGCCATACGCCTATGTGGATGACTTGACTGTGCTGATCATTGCAGAGCAATTCCACCAAATCGAAGAAAAAACCCACCACGCTCCGCACCGTCACCCAATGGTACGAGCATGTCAAGATGCAGGTGGTAGAGGAAAACACCCAGCTAATCCTCTTGAAAGGAAAAGTGAATAATCCACCCACAATACGCTTTGGCAGCCAAAGGCTTCTTCTTGAAAAGCACGTCAAGTACTTAAGAGTGAATATAGGTGAGAGATGGAGCTTCAACCAACACCTCCAGTCCCTTGAAGGCACTACCATTGCAAGGTTTGCCCCACTGTGTGCTATTACTAAGGCCATTTGGGGTGTGTGTTACCATGACACTATCCTCATGTATAAGGCCATCGATCTAGGCGTGATTGGCTACTGCCCCGTTGTCTGGGGTGGCAAACTAACAGTCAATCAAAAGAGAGTATTGGCCCAATCCTAGAGAGCTGCGCTCCTGTGGATAACCAAGGCCTACAAGACTGTATCAACAGAAGCACTCCAGGATATGGCCGTTGAGTGCATGGTTGACAAGTGGAGAGTGAAACGGCAGCTTCCCTCGCTTTGGGCTGAACTTCGTGCGGACCTCACCACAGAACAGAAACTTGCCGCCATCGATGAATGGGAGTAGGGGAGAAATGGGCGAGCGAAACTGGAAATGGGGGTTCTGGCCCAATTGGAGTGGGGGATGAAAACCACGCCTCATACTATAGTACGAGGTTTTTGGCCACGCCCCCTGACCAATCACGTTGTATATCCCATTCCCCAAGAAGACCGAACTTCATGCTGGGAAGAAATGGCTAGAGACTGAGAAAGGTTCAAACGACATATTACGCAATTGGAAGCAATATTAACATCAGTCTTGAACGTGAACGCAAACGCGAACCCGAACACGAATGCGAACGTGAACGCGAACGCGAACCTGAACGCAAACCCAAACGCAAACGCGAACCCAAACGTGAACGTGAACGCGAACCCGAACACGAACGCAAACCCGAACATTAACGCGAACCCGAACCCGAACCCGAAAGCGAACCCGAACCCGAACGCGAACGCAAACGTGAACGCGAACGCAAACCTGAACGCAAACCCAAACGGAAACGCGAACCCAAACGCGAACGTGAACGCGAACCCGAACACGAACGCAAACCCGAACATTAACGCGAACCCGAACCCGAACCCGAAAGCGAACCCGAACCTGAACGCGAACGCAAACGTGAACGCGAACCCAATCGCGAACACGAACGTGAATGTAGTAGTTGAGGGTTAGATATATTGGAGAAAGTAACTCATTTCATGCATTCCTCATCATGGCTTCTGTTGATCACGATCTCACTCTCAAAATTGACCAGTTACAAGACAGTATCAGGAAAAAGTACCGCAGTCTGAAAAACCAAAAGCTGCAGTATGAACAATCATTGGTGGAACAGTATAAGCCATTAACACAACCGCTTTAAGAACTTAAAGACAAGATGGAGACTGTATTGATCAAGAAAGAGCCTTTACAGGAAGTTGAAATTATACCTGAAACCTTCTTCGATTCAACCATGATTTCCGTGGGGAATACATTATTGGACCAATTGGAGGAACTCGCGCAACAACAACGGGGTTACAATGAAAAGATTCGATCATTTTTCAACGATGAACCCGAAATAAAACCTCCGACGCCGGTTAAGATGATTGGTGACCAAATAGCTCCTTACTTGAACTACATTATGAAACATGAAAAAACCTACGGTGATAGCACATATGGGATACACCATGATGGTTCCGACTGGAAGATGGGTTCTTACCCAGTTCACTTTGACAATA
This sequence comes from Pachypeltis micranthus, assembly GCA_020466155.1. Lineage (NCBI taxonomy): Eukaryota > Metazoa > Arthropoda > Insecta > Hemiptera > Miridae > Pachypeltis > Pachypeltis micranthus. Next base: position 53,078,144 of record CM035773.1, read on the forward strand.
ATAACCTCATAATTGATAATGTTGCGTACACTGGAACTCTGGGTTTGTTTGAGTTGGTTTTCAAGAAACTACCCGACGATATTTATTCCACCGAAGATTTACAAACATACAGAACCATGCTGGAACAAACCAAAGTGCATCAGAGTGAAGACGGGCGTACTAAATCAAATAAAGGATACAAGTATACGAAAATCATATCTACCCTGTTTCCACCAAACAACAAGCGAAAGAAAAAATTGGATGATGATAAGAGTGAGTCAACTTCTTCGAAAAAGTTTGACGAACCAGCATCAATGGATTTCACATTCGTACCTAAAGATTTACCAATGACGTTGAGCTCTGACGCCTTTCCAATTGTCAAGGGAATAAAAAGGAAACTTTCCAATCCTATTATTTCGGATGTTGAAGAGGATGACGACGACGATGAGCAATATAAATACGGAAAAAAATACAAGTCCGGTAAAGGTATATCTATGAAAGTTGGAACGTCACAAATCGACTACCGACATTGGGACGATCCCAACGAACTTTGTGACCGTTTGAGACTTTTAGTAGCCTCCAAGCAAGCTGGTAATACCGGGCACAACAACGAGATTCTATCCATATTTGAGGAGCTTTACGAAGCTGGGATTATAAAAGACTTTAGCCGTGTCGTATTTTAATTAGTGTAAAGTTTGGTCGGTTCGGTGATGAAAGGGTGGCTAAAGCAGTACGAGGTCCAGCGGGAGAGGGGTTCAAATTAACCGACGATGGGAATTACGATATCAATAACAAAAAACTATCAAACGTTGGAAACCCAATCAAGCAAACAGATGCTGTGAATCTACGATCACTATACGCTATATCTGACAAGTGTGTAAAGTTGAACGAGCGCAAGAGGAAATACGATGCTGTTGGTAGGGGAATATGCAACTTGGGAGAGCCCACCGAAGATGGAGACGCTGTTGGATTGAAATATGTGAAAAAGCATTGCGTCATGTTTGACGAAAAATCTAACGACATTGATGTAAAGAATGGACTCGTAAGAAATGTTAAGGGACCACCGAGAGAGCCGAATGATGCTGTAAACAAGGCATATCTGGAGCAAGTAGCACTGCAGTTGAAGGATGATGAATGGAATTGTTGTAATAAACGATTGACGAATGTGGATGAACCGTCATCACGAAAAGACACAGTAAATGTAGATTATCTTGTTAAAATGACTCCTTATTCACTCACTGATTGTTGGGGATTCAGATTTTTACCCTTACGGTACATAGGATATCCCACTGAGGAAAACGATGCAGTAAGCCTAAAGCATTTCCAAAGAAATGTACCACTCAAAACGTCAAACGGTTGGTTTTTCGAGGATAAACCTTTGAGAAGCGTTGGTGATCCGCAAGATATGAGTGATGCTGTAACAATTAACTATCTCGTGAGATTATTGAGTGAAATGTTTTACGATATGCACAACGCTATAGTGCCTATTGAATTCAAAATACCGATACACATTAAAAACGCTTGGATCATGGAAACATTGTTAACAAGTACTTTATCGATCCAACAACAAAAGTACTACGAAGTATACAATAAATTACGAATGCATCCACGATAAAACGTCAGTATCGATATATAATGGGTAGAGTAAAGAACAAACGACTCAATCGTCAACAAACAATCAAAGGTTGCGGAATAATGGAGACGACAGGCACAGTAATCAACAAGGCAATAGACGCACTGCCGATAGAACTTCATCTTCCTGGTGGATATCAATATTGCGGTCCAGGCACAAGATTGAGAGAAAGATTAGCTCGTGGTGATCCTGGTATAAACAAATTGGATCAAGCCTGTAAGACTCATGACATTGCGTACGCTTTGTACAAAGATAACGTACATCGTTGACTGGCTGATCAGCGTTTGGCAGAGAGTGCGAGGGCTCGTGTCAAGTCTTCAGACGCCTCCCTCGGGGAGCGAGCAGCAGGGTTAGCAGTAGCAACAGCAATGAAGGCTAAAGCAAAGTTGGGAGGTTCGTTGAAGAAAAAGACGACCAAGACTCGAGACAAGAAGAAACAAAAAAAGGGGGTAAAGAAGCAAACTGGAGGTATACTATCATTGGTTCCAATACTAGCCGGCTTGAGCGCTTTGGGAAGTGTGGTAGGTGGAGCAGCAGGTGTTGCTAAAGCCGTATCAGAGGCCAACAGCAATACAAAAAAGTTGTCCGAGATGCAAAGACACAATCAATCTATGGAAGCTATCGCTCTCAAGGGAAAGGGATTGTACTTGAAACCGTACAAGGGAGGTGGAATGCGTAAAACTTTGAAAAATAAGGATAAAAAAAACGTCGATAGACGAAATACCAATTCGCCCCCTATCCAACATTGATCTGCTCAAATACGCTAAAAGCTTAAAGATTCCACATTTTAGAGGCGTATTCACCAGAGACAACCTCCCGAAAAAACCGTGGAAAAACGAGAGTGCTGTCGTAAATTTGGATTCTAGTAATGGAGATGGAACACATTGGGTATGCTACAGGAAGAAGGAAGATTGCGTTCGATACTTTGATAGTTTTGGAAATTTGCAACCACCGCTAGAGTTGACGAAATACTTTGGGCCATGTGTGGATGTATACTACAACTACCGTAGACATCAAGCATTTGATACTGTGATTTGCGGTCATTTATGTTTGAAGTTTTTGATGACAGTTGATCAGTAATAGTGGACAACTAGTAGCAGCATCATGTTTTGCCTAAGTGGAAAAGATTCTGTAATCAGTTGCGACATTTTCCCTCCACTCGATTTGACCGGGGGAAATGGGGAAATTGGGCTCGTGGGATTTACCACTTACAATTCAATACCAAACGTCGAGAAAGGAGTGAATAATTTACTACATTTCGGCTTCCAAACCATAGAATTTCCTACCGGGGCTTATGAGATTGAAGATTTGAACGAGCAAATACAAGCAGTAATAAAGAAACCAAACTCTTTGGTCATCAAGGCAAACAACAACACTCAAAAGGCTGAAATTTTGACAAGTGAAACCGTCGATTTTACTAAAACTCAGAGTATTGCGTCGCTGTTGGGCTTTTCTCCGAGAGTTCTAAGCAAGAATAAATTGCACGCGAGCGATGGGATGGTAAACATAAATAAGGTGAACGTCATACGAGTCGAATGTAACGTTGTTCGTGGAGCTTACCAAAACGGACAGGAAAGTCACATTATCCACGAATTTTATCCAGCGGTGCCCCCTGACTTTAAGATTTTGGAAACACCGAGGAACGTCATTTATCTACCAGTCAACACGGGAAGACTTCACAACATTACGATAGCGCTTCGTGATCAAGACGGCAGAGCCATACGTTTGAGAGGGGAGACTGTCAACGTGCGCCTTCATTTGAGAGATGGGTCTCGTATTTAATGAAAACCAAACCTTTATATTGCCATCTCATCGACTCGAATCGACCAGACAGACGTCAGCGTTGAGACCATTAACAGCTGCTAACCGATCATTTCTACAATCTCTCGGTCTACAAGTTGTACTGAGGAAGGAAGTAAGGCAAAAATTACGGCAATCGCGCCGGAGATTCGATCCACAACCCTCGACAATTATGAATCGTCTGTCTTGACCACTAGACCACGATCAACCGCTTGCCTCTAATAGGAGTCAGTCAGCACATCTCCCCCCTCGTCTTTTAACCACTGCTCCTGGAGACTCTTTTAAGGAAAGAATTTACGAGAGTTGAGCGAATCCCCGGAAAATCCGATCTTTGATTCGAGAAACGAGAGGGCTACAAGGAAAGTCTTTTTTCTTTCGCATTGTAGTGGGCGCTTCGCCCACTACAATGCGAAATGGGTGCGTTGCCCATTTTATTTCCCTTCGCGCTGGAACTTTCACAGCAGCGAATCCCGGACCCCCGAGAACTCGTCTCATTATTTTCTCTCTTAATTTTTTAATTTTTCTCTCTGGGCCTCTTCTTTTTCTTGGAATGAAGAAGTTCGGCCACTAGTTGGGCGCCAATTGTTACGAAGGGAACTTTGAGATGCTTTTTGAAGAGCTGCTGACTCAGGCAAAAATTACGGCAATCGAGCCGGAGATTCGATCCACAACCCTCGACTTACGTCGAGAATTATGAATCGTCTGTCTTGACCACTAGACCACGATCAACCGGTTGCCTTCAACAGGAGTCAGTCAGCACAAAGTTAATCGACATGTTGGCGGTAAACTCGAAAGCACAGTACGACAATTCGGTAACTCAGTACGAGTATAGGAGTCATACACCCTTTACATCGACGACGTTCAACCCAAGTGACGAAGTGAGGGTCGCCATACAACAACAAGAGGATTTGACTCTACCGTGCAAAAGTTTCCTTCATGTTAATTGTGTTGTGACCAAGGCTGATAGACAAACTGAGGATCTTACACTGAAACTAGCCAGCAATGCCATTGCATTTCTAATTGACGAAATACGATACGAGCTGGGTGGAGTGACGATAGATCGGACGAAAAATGTCGGCATTACGTCGACAATTCACAATTTGCTCTCACTCAATCCGGCTGATGAAAATTACGCGCATAATGCAGGCGTGGCAAGCAGCCGTGTTGACTTTGCCGGTTCGAAATTTTCCTTTTGTATCCCGATGCGGATGCTCATGGGTTTTTTCAATGACTATAAGCGCGTCATTGTGAACCAGAAACAGGAGCTCTTTATTCTTCTCAGTAACACATTGGCGAATCCCATTTATAAAGAAGGAGCAGATGCTACATTCAACGATTACAATCTCAATATCCACAACATGTATTGGAGGGTTCCTCACGTAAAAGTATCGGAGTCCGTAAAGTTACCACTGCTCAAGATGTTGGATCAGGACATTACCATCGAAATGCCATATAGGAGTTGGGAGCTACACGAGTATCCTACCTTACCAACTACCGCTCGTCAATCATGAACCGTCAAAACATCTTCGCAATTGGAAAAGCCGAGATACGTTATTCTGGCGTTTCAAACTTTGAGAAAAAACAACGCCGGGAGACACACTTGCACGTTTGACATGTGTAGTTTGAGAGAAGTCAAACTATATTTGAATTCACAATATTATCCGTACGATAACCTACGAGGTGATCCTGCTTTGATGTATGAAATGTACGCCAAATTTCAAGCATCGTATTACGGGAAGAGTCCTCAACCCTTTATGAATCCTACAACTTTTGGAACGTGTCCGATATTTGTGATTGATTGCTCCAAGCAAAATGAAAGCCTCAAGATCGGGCCCGTTGATGTACGTCTGGAGTTTGAAGCAGCTGAGCAATTTCCAGCCGGTACCACTGCATACTGCTTAATCGTGCACGACTCTCTCGCCGAATACCGTCCATTGTCTGGAACTGTCAGCAGAGTCCACTAGTGTCGCAGCGTATATAAACCCCGTAGATGACTTTAAAACTTCATTAAGTGTCAAGCAACCGAGATGGAAGATCACCTACCAAACAACCAGCTAACAGAGCTCGAGTATGGAGAGGAGGGAAATATCCAAGAGGTGAATCATCAACCATCAGATGAGTCATCGCAACAAGACGTGTCCATCGTTGAATTCCCTTTGGACAAACCGCAGCAACAAGAAGATTTCTCCGCCTTTCTACAAGTCACCTACAACGTCAATCCGATAAACACTAAATGTGTGACAATTGGGCTTTTTAAACAACTAGACTTTCACGTTGGAGTGCTATTCTTCAAACAAAGAATGAAAAAGCCTGTGCTGTTGAGTTTTGACCAGTTCAACCAGCTGTCTACAGCAGTCGATTCAATCAGTTTTGTGCTTCAAAACGTCAAGACAGCCAACGTCAAAAGTTTCCAGTCACCGATGACGTCAAAATCGTAGTGAAATCCATCTACTTTATACCGCATGTGGAAATTAGATCTCAAGGTCGTAGCATGATTTTGAATCCGATGGAATGGCACAACTTTGTTTGCACATTACCGTGCATCAAGCGATATACCGAGTATTTGAACATGAGAGAGCCTGTATTGCTGGAGCATATTGACGCCGTTGTGAGAAACCAAGCAGTTTACGTTCCACCGCCTCAACAACTCGATGGATGGGAAGCTGATCGTTTACAAGATGAAGTTTGCATTTATAAAAAGAATAAAAGAATGTACCAGTAATATTTCAATTATACGAATGGATCAATAAATGGTTTAAATTTAAATCGTAAATGTTTCTTTTCCCCTCCCCCATAGGATAAGGTTAGAAATAAAGACTAGAATTAGGATTCATCAATTTATCTTAACATTGCCATAGATCATCTTCGCTACATTTAATATGAAACAACGGAGTTACTGCGCAATTGTCGCACCAATCATCCAATTCACCAGCAATTTCAGCTATGAAATCCTCAGCGTTGATAGTTATAGAGTTGTACGTTACACTATGGAGCCGATAATTTTTACTCAAAATCTCGACACACTTGGGACAAACTTGCATGCTTCTGCCATTTACGGAAAAATCAATTTGCTCAAACACCACGTCATTCCATTCGCCTAGAAATGGTGGTATTTCATTGGTATTTATTATAGCACGAACGTTCTTCTTTGATAGGCTCCTCAAATCCATATTGTCAAAATCGTCTTCTTCGCAGAATAGTGTGACAACCTTCCAAATATCTTTCACGTACTTATCCAAAACTTGTGGTAGACCGAGTGATTCAATGTCCATGTAGGTGTTGGTGTTTTTGGCAATGGCATATGCGCTCAATGGTAGGAGGCTCTTTGGATTATCTCGTCGTATAACACCACTCATTGTCTCTGCAATATAAAGCGAAAAACGATTTATGTTTTTCATCATTATTTTCAACGATTCGTATCGAGCATCATGGAGAGTAAAATAATCACTATAACCAACGACACTAGTGTGTTGATTAAAAATGTACAATTGGATACTATTCTGATTATTGAGTCAAAGGGACAACGTGTAACGTTCAATGTGGTTCAGTGGGCTGAATTTCAAAAAAACTTGGAAACCATAGATCGAGAGTTTATGAAAAGATTTCGTTACACTTATACTAAAGTTACTGCGAATGAATGATATTCCAAATAATGTACGACAAATAAATGAATAATTTTGACGATTAAATTTTTTTTTTTTTACTTACCTCGATTATTTTAAGATCGAAAGTAGTTCCAATACGTTGTCCACGCAAGAGTTCCAAGTTGTCTGGAATAGGTTGGCTCGGATCGAAAATTTTAACGTAGCGTTTCGGTAGGAACACGTCAAATAGTTCGCCTTCCTCGATAGGTTCTTGTAGCGTGGCAACGAGACTATCTCCGTACTGAGTATGAACAATTTTCAGCTTTCTAACCGGATAGTAGGTATTATCTTTCAATTGCTCCAACTTTAACGTTTTATTGTATGTGCAAGAAGCAGAGTTGAATCTGTCGACGAATGATGCCATTGTATGACTGTGCTCCTATGCTGGCGTATGCTGTTTATATCACGCTCCTCACGCATGCGCATTTATATTTTTGACTACATGACAAAACTTTTAGATGCGATAAATTCCAATTTACTATGCAAAAGACGTGTCGAAACTTGTTTAGAGATAATTTGTGCGTCAATATTAAATTCCGAGAATAGAACGCCTGGGGCTATACAATCACGTGAACACATCATGCTATTGCATCATATTTTGAAACCTATTAAACATTTCCGAGAATACTATGCAGTTGCCTGAGGCAGCTCCTATTACATCATGCTGATGAGTCATGCCCTTGAACAATCGTGTGACCACTCTAGCGTCCCACAAGGATGATGTCACGTCTGTCCCTCTTATACCACAAGTTTACGTTATTTTTTCCTTAATGGCTCAGTTGGTATAGTGCTAAACTATAGAACGTGAGGTGCTGTGTTCGATCCCAGGGAAGGAACGTTTTTTAAAAAAGTGACGTCATCCAAACGTTTCACTCCCCCATTTCTCCCCTACTAATGGGCTCTAGAGAAATACATGGGAATGCGTCAAAGGGACGTGACACGTACGAGTTCTTCCCCAACATCCGTGAACGTCTTTCAAGAAAATGGGTTGAGCTAGACCACTGGATGAGCCAGTTCCTCACGAGACATGGTGACTTCAATGCGCGGCTCCCCTTCTTTTCTCTGAAAGACTCTCCACTCTGCACGTCTTATGCCTCCAGTGCGGAGGAAACAAGAAACCACGTGCTTCTCCACTGAAATTCCTGCAACAGTGAGCGACAGTTTTTGGGAGGGCAAACGAACTTAGCACCATTGACTGCTACAAAGCTAGCCTATAACCATTTTACAGAGTTCGCGAAGAAGGTGATGGCTAAGAAACGTGGTCATAGTTGATCTGTCCTTTTGAAACATGCCACTCAAGTACACGGTTAGATCAGGTAGGAAACCAGATTAAGAACTCCTCCCAGATGGTACGGGATTCCTCAGGTGGTCACTTCCGAGCAGTCACACGCGGGCAACAGCTCTCTACCGGGAGATAGTCTAACGACCAAATACCTGCCGTACCTTCACAGGTCTGAGTTCGGTGGATGTTGCAGGGGCCTCTTGCATATTAGCGAAACCGGAACTTCCATGACTGATAAAACCCTCGTCGAGGGTTTAGGTACAGTCATCAAGTAAGGAAACAGACCTAATAACATATAATATCACCCTGCAGTCGGGGGTCCAGAATACCGCTGCCATATTCCCTGCGTTTCGTATGAGCCGGCCATAAGGTTCAGCCGGGTGGGCCCAGCCGGAATGACTGTCTCACATCCAACGAGGCTAATCCACCGCACCTCCGTATTTTCGGAGGTTTTTTGGTCGAATTTCACGTGATTAACTTGACACAACAGCGGGTGCACAGCGGGAGAGAAGATTCACATGTCTATATTTTTTTGATAGTAGTTTTTGATTAAGCGGGAAGCTCGTTCGTCGCTCTCAGAGGAGCTGTTCCGCAGCTAATCGCTCTCTACTTCTCGCCGAAACACCGCCCATCCAAAATTTACATTAATATATTGAAATTTTGTAAACGCTTTCACAACAAAACTGTCGAAACACGAAATAATGGAAATCACACGAAGTACATTACTAGTAGGTAGCGTCAATTCTGAATAATTAATAGCTACGAAATCAAACAACGAAGGACATAAACAATAGTACATGCAAAATAAATAGTGAACTAACAACAAATTGAATTGAAACAAATACTGTGGTTCATCTCAGTTCTGAGGAAAGGTCGTGTTCCAGGGGAGAGACGAGAGGACGACCGATTAGGAAGTGTGCTGGAGTAAGAAACAAGGAGTTTAGGGAGTCCCTCTGGGGCATAAAGGTCTGCTATTTAATATCGCCTCGACTCTGGCTGGAACTGAGGCCATCTCCTCGTATATTAATGAGCAGGTGTGACGGAGAAATGTGGCGGAAATGTAGCTTCGCAGATTTTACAGCTGCTTCAGCTAGTCCACCAATCCATGGGAACTCTGGTGGACTGAAGTGGAAATCGATGCTTCTCTCCGCCAGGTGGCTGGCAATAGTATTGGGCAATGCTCACAATGCATTGGCAACATCTTTCAGTTCTGTAGCAGCACCAACGAAATTTGTCCCATTGTCACAATATATGCTGTGACACAGACCCCTACGAGCAACAAAGCGATTGAGTGTTCCATTCACTTGTGAGATCTCCGGCCAATTCGAGATGTATGGCCTTTGTAGTCATTCACTTGTAGGCCTTAACTACTGGTGAATTATGTCTTGAGCTCTGCTTGATCATCAGAGAGCCAGCAGTCCAATGCAGTGCGAGCAAACTGTGAACTCGGGATAGTACGTGATGGGGGTAGATCTGCCATCAATGGATGCACTACCTTTATTTTATGGCGAGAACATACCAGGCATTTATATATGCGCTGCCGCACCAAGGTCCTCAAGGAGATAATCCAGAACTCCTGGCAGATCAGGGCTTGTGTAGCTAGTGCCCCTCGGTGCAGTAGCTGCTGGTGATAAGCATCCCAGATAAGGGAAGAAAGGTGAGCACCCTTAGGGAGGAACAAGGGGTGTATGGATGGTTCTGGCAACGAAGAGCGAACCAAAGACATGACCATTCTGTAAGAACGGCGTCAATCGCGTTCGCGTGCAGGAAGGGAATTGGCCTTGTTCAAAGCCCTGAGCTCAGCCTCAAAATGATGACGCTGTGTGGCGGCTACGCATAGCAGAAGACCCTTTCGAAGTTCAGAAGCTTCGCGATCAGCTTGCAGACGTCGAGCATTCTTAATGAACCTCAACAGCCAAGCCACCACCCGCTTGAGTTTGGACAAAGAAGAGAACCACTTGATGAGAGATATACACATTTTACTCTCGTGGGTGAGGCGATTCCACTGTTGGCATCGCTAGATAGATATTTTTCAATTTCGGCAGTTCTGCGGGTGGCAAATGACTATCTGTCTGCCAGGCTGCGATTAGCTCATACAGAAAACTCCGTCCCGCCCACCATGAGGAATTTTTGATGATCTCGGTAGGCAGGAGTCCTCTAGAAGCTCTGTCAAGGATATTAACAACCCGGTTTGCCACCTAAGTATGTAAACGGTAGGGTGCTGTATTCAGCCAACCCAGCACTACCGTGAGCCTGTGAACAAAATAACGTCTGAAACAGTCAAACGAGAAATCAATGGCTGATTGAATTTGAGCAGCTATGGCAACAGGAGGACCCCATTTAGTTGCAAACGAGGGACTGTCACTACTTTTAGAGGGGCTACAGGCGTTTTCGAGCATAAAAGTTTGACAGTGACCGATGATTCGTCCACCGAATGACACCTGAAGTACAATGCTGCTGCATATGCAAGTGTTGATGCGTCACAAAATCCAATCACCTGAACATCCGTCATGTAACAAGCCGAGGAATTCGGATTGTTTTTAGTTCACAAAGCTCCGAGCAGAACACTCTCCACTGGGCTTCCAAATCTGGTGGAAGTGAGCTGTCCCAATCCAAGGACATGGGGTTTTACATTATATGTGAAAATATCCTGGTTGGGTTCCCATTGAAGTCCTAATATAAGAAGGGAAGATGGTACATGGAGGGAAAGAAGAGAGCCGGTGTTCGTTTGGGATTTCCTGTAATAAATGCAGCCAATTGGAAGCCCATTTGCAAAGGTGAAAATTTCCCAGGCCTATGAGCTCTAATAACTCATCCTCGAGAAGTTTTGCATCATCCTCAGTGGCCACAGAGATGCACAAGTTGTCCATATAGCAGTGTCTGATGACAGGGGATCACCCTGCCTAATCCCTCTTCTGACCTCAAGTTGTGGCCCCCACCAATGGTGGTTGTCCCCCTTGCATATACATCCCGCAGGTACGCAAGCACCGCAAGTGGCCAGCCCCTCCTCACCAAGATGTTGAACATGGCCTCGTGCGACACCCTGTCGAAGGCCTTCTCAACATCTAGGATCACCATGTGCAGCTCGCACTTCCTCCTTCCCGCATCTGACAACACCATGTCTATCGCCACCACATTGTGGGCTATGCCGTCCACTCTTCTCCTCAATCCCCTCTGGTGGACACTGTGGGTGACCACCGCCTCCAGGCGCTTCCCCAGAATCCTGTGGAATCGCAGGAGCACAACCAACGAAATCGTGATTGGCTGATACTCAGCCTCCGAGGATGGCCTCGGCACCTTCGGAAGGAGCGTGGTACCCAAAAGCACCCAGGCACCCTACCCCACAACAAAACGACGTTGTATAGGAGGGCCCTCACCCTCCATGGCACCCTCCTCCACTCTGCCGACACTATACCATCAGGGCCACACGCTGTGTGCCCAGGTTCCGATGCATGCAGGTCAGCCTTGCTGACTGGCCGCCACACTGAAGCCACTCCCTCGTCCACTGCACCTTCGCCTCCGTCTCCCCCCACGGGTGAGATGGGGCTGCCCATTGTTCCCCCCCGTACCGCCTCAACTGTGCTGGCGTGTGGGGACCGCGCACCTGCGCCTTCCCCAACACCTCGTCCACAGCTGCACTTCTGTCCAGCCGCTACAAGGTCTGGAGCCGAGTGTAATGCTCCCTCCTCGGCTCTGGCCAGCCTTCCATTCTCCTAACCCTGCTCGCTCACAGGCTCCCAGTCGACCCCACCGTCGCCAACCACTCCTCCAGCTCCTTCGTAGGGTCCATCCCCTGCAGCGCACGCACCGCAGCTGCTCCCAGCAATGAATGAATGCCAACAACCCCCGCAAGGCCTTGGCGAACTGCCGCTGTCAACGTCATCTGGCTCCTGGGCCTCCTCAACGCTTCCTGGTACGCTGGCCTCCCCCATACCCTCTTCACACTGTCCAGAGAGCATCCTGGCATTGCCTCAGACAAGGCCCTCACCAGGCCCACTCTCAGAACCCTTTGGACCATGTCTAGCCCCATGCTAGCCATGATCCCCAGTTCTTCCACCAACCAGTAGACGTTCCTACTGGGGCCTACTTCATCAACTAGCATCCCAGATACGCCTGTCTGCGATGCTGGGTGAGCCCTCTGCCGGTAAGGAATCCACGGCCTCAATCGCGGCACAGATTGGGCTCAGTAGCCATAATCCGTCCACTCGCCGCTTCACCTGCTCGTAGGCCCAACAGCCGTCATTAGTTGTAAGGTGCCTGGCTGGTTTCCCCAGGGCCAAGCACAACTGGCAGCGCAAATCTGCCGCCAGCACCTCACATGCCGCTTGCAAATAGCCCACTAGGCTGTACCTACGGTAGCAGGATTCATCCGCCTTCGCCACTGTGCAATTCCTCGCCATGTGACCTATTCACGAGCACCTGAAGCACCTCAAGAGAGACACCCTGGACAACAAAGAACAAAGAGCGCCCCATTCCCCTCAACCATCTTCCCCCCTTGGAAGCTTCCTCGGGGCCTCGCAGTGGGCCCGAAGTCTGTCTCCGACATGTTGGAGAAGTTGTGCTTCCTTATTTCTTCTATAAGCTGAGGCGGCGTCATCTTCTCCGGAATCATATGGAGAACCATGCGAGGTCTCCGCCTAGGCATCATTTCCATCTCGAGCCCAGTGCGCCCTAGGGAGGTATCTGCAAGGATCTTCCTCACATCCTCCCTTGTCGCTGCTTTCAGGACCACCTCCTTGTGCTTCCTCCTCCGCATGCCGACAATCTTCCACCCCTTCTGCCCAGAGTCCACTGCCTCCTCCAGGGCGGCCCTAACTTTGTCTGCGTCTTCCAGGCCTCCAGGCCAGGCCTTCTGCGAAAGACACTGGCCCCCTGGCAGCAGGCACCGGCGATGCCACTGGCTGCTCCCTTTGAGGGCTCACAACTGCACGCTCCTTGAGGAGGTTGAGGATCTCTCTCCTCTCCTCCCCCATAACATCAATGATCTGCTCCAGATCATCCAGCCTCCTCGACGCCGCCGTCTCTAGACTCTTATTCTTCAAGTCCAGCACCATCACCCTCCTCACAACTTCGTTGACCACTCTGGTCATATTCTGTGTGAGGGGGGGCACCTTGTCCGACCCCACCTTGGCAGCTTTCGCCGCCCTCTCGAAATCCTCCATCTGCCCTGCCCAGTAGGCCTGGAGATCCATCACCGCCACCGAGTTAGTCACGTCGACATCCTCGATGACGCTCCCCTCCTGGCTGCCCTTACCATCCGCCAGCCTGAGTCGCCGTTTCGCACCACATTCTCCTGTCTTACCCGCTTTCGGGGTCTGCAAGGCCTCTGCCAACTCAAAATCATCTTCGCCAAGCATGGCCTCCAGGCACTCGGACTCGTCACTTCCCTTCACTCCGCCCCTATGCCGTCTCCAACCCTCTTACTCCCGGTTCCAGGCTTAATGCAATTACGCATGTTGGTATCTTCAAGTTGAATGGCATTCTTCACCTTGCTGAGGAGCTCAACAAATGTGTCGATTGACATCCGGAAGAAGTTGAAAAACTTTTTGTCATCTTTTCGAAGTTTTTCGTACAGTGTGGCGTAAACTCCTTCTTCATCCCGCTGTTGGTTGATCGGATGGACCCAATACTGTCTGGTACTTTTTTTTGCGTTTTTGGGGTTGAACACGACGGCGGTGAAGGAGGTAAATGGCCAAAGCATGTGTGCGATCCATCGTTCTTCAACTCGGGGCAGATGACTGCCAAAAATATCTGGTGCGTAGCAACACACAACTTTCCGCAATCACTTTAATTTTGAACACCACCTACATATGCGGGTGCTATATCTTCGTTCACCGCATTTCTACAGGAACATTTATACGCAACAAAATGTAGGGACTAGTTAGCTGAGAGTACTCCGTAAGTTTGATCGAAATCGTTAGAGCCGTTTTTTACAAAATTGGAATACCGATAGATTAATATTCGACAAATCTCCTTTTCTGAGTTAACTTGGCTTATATCTCCGTTCAACATATATAAACAGAAATAATTATACAGAACGAAATGTTGGTATGGGTAAGTAGAAGACACTCCATTAGGATCTATCACATCTGGTGAAGAAGTTACCCTGGAATTTACGGAAATGTTCGAAAAAACGTTAGTTTCGACACATTTTGTTTTTATCTCTGTTCAATGGACTGTCAGAGGAACGTTTATTGAGAACAATATGTAGGTATTAACTATTTGAAAACATCTTGAAAGTTAGGTGATAATCGTTGAAGCCATTTTGCCAAAAAGCGTAAAAACCTATTTTTGCTTCATAGGCCTATATCTCCGTTCAACTTATTTTCATGGAGATACGTATGGGAAGGAAAAGTTAGGTATTAATCAGTAGAAGATAATTTGAAAGTTTAATCAAAACCGTTAGAGCCGCTTTCGAGAAAAGTGCGAAAAACCTTAGTTTTTGGTACATTTTCGCCCCTCCACCCCCCTTCACACCGGTCGAAATCGTCCATAACCTAATTTTGGTTGTCTACAAAAAATAACAAACAAAACAAAAAAAGAACCTGCTCAATCGGACCAGCCGTTCTCACACACACACTCGGACCACGCGCCGAAATTAGGTTTTTTAGACTCAGTAGGGTCTGAAATGTAAAGATCTGAAGAAAACCCACTTCTTCCGATCGCCTTAAGATCTGAATTCATGGTGACTAATTAGTGACTGTTGAGGAGCATCTGTGTCAGGGGGCTCCTGAAGTTCACCCAACCAAAAATGGTGTCAAATGCTGCTGGCTTACCGTGGATGATGCCTGACTAATCTCCATTAACTATTTGTGCGTACAATGATGCATCCAACTGAAAGTCAACTCGCCCAGTAATACCAGAAGACCGATCAGTGAGGTTAAGATGAGACAAACGGTTGCAGACCTCAGAAGACAATGAGACTGAAGGGAGAACTGCCCTAACTCGATGGACCACAACTGCTTCCGTTGTGAGACTGATTGACGGATTTTCAGATTTTGGACTGAGAGTGCACGTTACTAAACATCTGGGTGTACCAACATTAGTCGTCAGAGCGCCATCAATATTAGTTACTTTATTGCGTAACGGAAGCGCTACCCTCTGAGCGCATTCTGACGTTATCAAACATATTTGGCTACCACCATCTACGAGTATTACGATTCGCACTGGTTCGAATTTCTCCCGTCTATTGCGAATGAGCGCCCGAGCAGTCCCTAACAGAACAACTGGATGGGACCGAGAGACTTCAGGGCCAGTTAACAGAGTTTGGGGTGCCAGACTAACGGCTTTAACTTGGTCGGAGGGACACTTATCCAACATCAGACTGACAGGCGGATCAGCATTATCATTATTTCTCTCTTCCGTTCGGTGTAGAGCTGTTATGTGCTTCACTTTTACATTTATTACACCGTACCTTAGATGAGCACCGACGTCTATCATGTGTTCCCAAACACCAAAAGCATCTGTTATGTATGCGTAACCAGTCATGTTTATTACTGACGGACTATAAATTGTACTTCTCACAGCCGCATAACGTGTGGGAAAGGCTACAGAAGGCACATTTCGCTACTGAATTACTAGATGAAGAAGATGTGGCGCCAGAAGAATGATCCAACCCCTTTTCCCGTGCTTTTCTGGTGCTCTTCGTGATCGTTTAATTTAAGATTATTAAGCGCAGTGCATGTGGTGCTAAAAACGTCAAGAAACGTCTGTAACTCGTTTAATGAAGCCCCAGCAAGTGGTGGGAAGTTTAAGATTTAATCAGCATAAAATGCGAGATTACGCACATTTCCTTACCGATTCTCACTGAGATTAAAGGCTTCATTATAGCTAGAATTTGATTTTGGATTAACTTCAATGGCGAGCCTCACAGTGAACGTTTAAGGTAAGCCATGTTTATTACTTGTGAAAACCCGTTATCGTGGACTATGGTCTTAAACATACTCCAAAAATTGTGGAACGTCTCCAGGTCACCATCCTGAACCGGGACCTAAATCTTAGAAAGACTCATCTCGGTTTTCGCAGGCGCAACTGGATGGGTGTTTCCAACCACATCACGCTCGATTGTTTCAATTTTGTAGTAGATATCACTGAAGGAGTTGTTCACCTGATCCACTTCCAACCAAAGAGATTTATCCACCTGCAAGTTTAACAATGATTTTGTCTTGAACGACCTCGAACTTGTCTCGCTATCTCGGCAACTCATTACACCTAGCCATGAAATGCAAACAGTTCCAGGGGCAACTCTAGACGAGATGTCATAAATACCTTGCACCTCTGCAAAAACTTGCTCTCACTTCGTTTTGAGGAATTCAAATTCTAAGCCGAGAGCTGTAGGAACTTCAGGTTCGTCACCTTCGCCAATGTTAATTAATGGCAATCAGTCAAATGTAGCCCAAACCAACCAGACTTGAGACGAACAAACGCGTGAGTTCAAGTGACAATGACATTTAAGTACTACGTGAGATTTCCACAAACCAATTGTAACTTAACTCAAAACGGTAGATTTGGGCCGAAGGAGACCAGTGAAATTGTTGAGGACAGACTAACTCAGTGGGCTGTAATTGGAGGTAGATCGGGTCTTACGCTTGAGTAGTCGGAAGCAAGAAAAGTTGGCGGTAGTTACAAAGGGGGCATCACTCTTACTTGGGTTGATGCACCACAAGCAGTATTTTCGGAGGTTTTTTTGGTCGAATTTCACGTGATTAACTTGACACAACAGCGGGTACACAGCGGGAGAGAATATTCGCACGGCTATATTTTCTTTATAGCAGCTTTTGATTAAGCGGGAAGCTCGTTCGCCGCTCTCTACTTCCCGCCGAAACATTAACAGTGACGCGCATCAGCGCTTCCATTGTATTAGGGTTGGAGGGACCAGGCTCCCCATCCTCGCAAATGGGCCTCACTACTACTACGTTTTGTCGTGGGTTTTTAGGGGGGACCCCTCTTATTTTTATTTTTGGGTTGAGGCAGTTTGTTTATGGGTGGAGCTGCGAGCTAAGGCTCGGTAGAGCTCCTTGAGCTTGGGGGGCTAGTGGCGATGGATGGTTGTGCTGGATGACTGACCTGCGCAGCTTCTCCCTCACAACAGCCCCCCACAGAGGGGTCATGGCTGGAGGCATTTTTCTAAGGGTGGGAAGGGGTGCATTCGCTCTGATTTTCAGCTTGGTGCTGCCAGTGTGCCTATGTTTATGCAGACGACGAGCAGGGTGCTCATCATTCAAAGGGGTCGTTGTGGTTGGGTGGGGAGGGGGGGGGTTGAACTAGGCAAGCCGAGGAAGAGGCACAGGTGGCGTCTCTTGAACACCTCATTGCTGTAGGTAATCTCTTCTATGAATGCCTCAGAAGCTCAATCCACCCACGTAGAAGATAGGCACAGTCAGAACACTGCCAGTGTTCCTGTCTGTCAACCAAACCACGCAGAGCAGCAGCAAACTCCCAAGGCTTACTGATTTTAGAAGCAGATAGAGTCGCCATGTCACACAAACTAAAACAGGTCTCGCACTCTATACAGGATGGACGCTGTACCATTCATCAGCGAGCAGCCCTCTGGGAGTCACGAGAGGATTATGAATAGGCGAAAAAGATTCAAGTTCAAATCCTTCAGCGCAACACAAATAAGAGTTCCCCAGTTATGGCTGAGTTGCTGCAAAATGCGCTCAAGAAACGCTGCAGTGTTCTCGCCATACAGGAACCATACATGGGGTCCAAAACGCTTGGTCTGGGATCGCAGACACAAGTGGTTGCTGGAGCAAGAACGGGAGCTAAGGCAACTAGTGGCCAGCATTGACTCGTCTTTTGACATGCTCGCACTCACCCACCTAAACAGCCAGCACTTGGCCGCTGTGCTCATCCAAGCTGGCTTTGAACTAGTTGTAATATCATTTTACAGGCAATTCCGCGCACCAGTTGCCAACAGCCTTCAACCACTCGAGGCAGCTCTAGCAGGACTATCAGGACGACCCTGCAAAGTCTGCCCCAATGCAAACGCCTGATCACTATTGTGTGGATCCCCGACCCTGGATGGGGTGGTCCAGGCGAATATAGAGTTGCACACCAAGTACAACTTGATTGTTGCCAATGACCCCATGATGGAGGTGACCTACGATGAGCCAGGAGGGAGGTCAAGCATAGACATCAAAGTCGTGTCTCGCACGCTGCTACTCAAATTGCAAGGTCGGTGAGTTGTACCAGGTACAACGCAGAGTGAGCTGATGGCTATTGACTTTACCATCACAGATGACATCCTCAGCCAAGACATGCAAGAAAAGCAATTCCACACAAAAAATGCTGACTGGCCACAATTCTATAGGGTACTGGAAGGTGAACTGCATGCTTCAGACTCCAACCTAATAGTGCAGGCTGCCACACCCGATGAGGTGGACAGCAAAGTGGACATACTCGTATTTACCACAGCACTGCACTCTGCTGGGTGCTCTATACTTGGGCAACAGAGAAACAGGGTGATCAAAGTGAAATGGTGGACTGACAAACACACACACACACACACACCGCAATCCCCTCAAGCAAAGTGTAAATAGAGCCAGAAGGATGTACCAACTGTAATGTTTCGCGGCGGGCTGCAGGAGGTGGCAACACTGACCGCCACCTGTGCAGCCTGCCGCTGTTTATATTAGCGGGGGAGCCACGTTTCTCCATCAGAACAGCTATCGACTTCGCAGCGAATCCGTCCCTTTTTTCTAAGCCAGTGTGAATCAGTTCTTAAACGTTCCTTTAAATTGTGTGAAGTAAGGTAAGGGGTCAGAGCTTGGTGTTTCATTTTCCCCTTTGTCCCTTTATTGTTATTAATACAATCCGAGCATAGGTTATTTATTTCATTCTAAAAGGAGTTCATTTCATTTCATTCATTTCGAGTTTTTGTTGATTAAATTCAAGTGGGTCTTAATCGCTTTATGATTTCATTTCCCATTACTTCTTGTGAGTCATTATTTTATTTATTTCATCAAGTGAGTATAATTGAGCGTATTTGATTTGTTCTTTTCCTTTGGGCCCAGACACGACTTTCACGTGTGTTCTGTACGCAGGAATTGTGAGACAATCCCCCAAGTACGTTACACCGTGCCCCACCCATGACCGTGATGCCAGAGCCACACTCCGAACTACCTTCATCCAAGAGAAGAAGGCCTTCCACCGCGCCATTAAACATGCCAAATGATGGAAGCGGAGAGCTCTGAGAACCCCAGAAGCAAACATATAGCAGGTCTTAGCTGTGGTGC
Organism: Pachypeltis micranthus; assembly: GCA_020466155.1. Taxonomy (NCBI): domain Eukaryota; kingdom Metazoa; phylum Arthropoda; class Insecta; order Hemiptera; family Miridae; genus Pachypeltis; species Pachypeltis micranthus. Next base: position 53,097,719 of record CM035773.1, read on the forward strand.
AAAATGAGAGAGGCTGAGTGGACAATCTCTCAGTGGAAGTCTGCAAGTGTCGTCACTCTCCAAAAGGGAGGTGACTGTAATCAGTCAGACTCGCGATAGTGGAGACCACTCAGCCTTCTTTCCATATTAGGCAAAACATTAGAAATCTTGATGTTGCAGTTCCTCGAAGGAGCCTTAGGCTGCTGCCTCACAGGCAGGCAATATGGGTGTACCAATGGAAGGTCCACGCAGGATGTCATTGTCGAAATTCGGCATGTTTCCCAGCTAGCACTGGCTAGATACGTCGCAGCAGTTCTGGTTGACATCAGAGGAGCGTTTGACAACCTTTGGTAGCCAGAGTTCCTCAATGAGCGGAGTGAGTGATGAGTTGGTGCAAAGTTCCTCAAGGTAGGGGAATCCCTCGCAACCTGTACTCGCTCGTCAGAAGTTACGTGACTGACAGAACTGCTACGATCGAACGCTATCTTCGAAGGTCTTCCCAGGAGGACCATGGAGACTGCGAGCAGTATGCCTATGTGGATGACGTAACTGTACTGATTTTTTGCAGAGTAGGTCCGCCAAACAAATCGAAGAAAAAAACCACCATGTGCTCCACATCGTCATCCAATGGTGGAGCATGTCAAGATGCAGGTGGCTGAGGAAAACACCCAGCTAATCCTCTTGAAAGGAAAAGTGAACAATCAACCCTCAGTAAGTGTTGGCGGCCACAGGGCTTTCCTCCTTGAAAAGCACGTCATGTATTTATGATGTAATATAGGTGAGAGATGAAGCTTCAACCAACAGCTCCAGCCCCTTAACGGCACTACCATTGCAAGGTTTGCATCAATCCGTGCAATTACTAAGGCCACTTGAGGCTTGTGTTACCATGACACTATCCTAATGCATAAGGCTATCTATCTAGGCGTGATTGGCAACTGCCCCGTTGTCTGGAGTAGCAAACTAACAGTCATTCAAAAGAGAGTATCCTGTGGATCTCCAAGGCCTTTAAAACTGTATCAAGAGAAGAACTCCAGGCCAGTTACCAGTTGATGTGACCGTAGAGTGCATGGTTGACAAGTGGGGAGTGAAACGGGAGCTTCCCTCGCTTTGGGTAAACTCCGTGCAGATCTCACCTTAGAACGAAAACTTGTCACCATCGACGAATGGGCGTTAGAGAAATGGCAAGCGAGATGGGAATCCTCGTCAAAGGGTCGTGGCACGTATAAGTTCTTCCCCAATATCTGCGAACGTCTTTAAAGAAAATGGATTGAGCTAGACCACTGGACGAGCCAGTTCCTCGCGGAACATGGTGAGTTCAATGCGCAGCTCCACTTCTTTTCTCTCAATGACTCTCCATCATGCACGTCTTGCACCTCCAGTGTGGAGCAAACAAGAAACCACGTGCTGCTCCACTGAAATTTCCACAACAGTGAGCGACAGTTTTTGGGAGGGCAAACGAACTTAGCAGCATTGGCTGCTACAAAGCAAGCCTATAACCATTTTGCAGAGTTCACGAAGAAGGTGATGGCTAAGAAACGTTGTCATAGTTGGTCTGTCATTTTGAGGCTTGCCACTCAAGTTAATAGTTAGATAAGGCAGGAAACCAGATTAAGAACTCCTCCCACACGGTACGGTATTCCTCGGGTCTTCAGGCTGCCACCTCCGCGGGATCACACTCGAGTAAGAGCTCTACGGGTGACTGGCGAACGACCAAATACCTGCCGTGCCTCCGCAGGTCCGAGTTCGGTGGATGCTGCAGGCGCCGGCTTCTTGCACATTTGCGAAACCACAACTTCCATGACTGATATAACCCTCGTCGAGGGTTTTAGAGTCATCAAATAATGAAACAGACCTGATAACATATAATAGTGATAACTAGTGATTTACATATTGGGCCCCTAAAAGTTTTAATTGGAAACGAGTAGATAAAGTTGTCGAGAAAAAGATGAATTGTAAGTTGCGTGGGAAGAGACGGGTAACTTCAATTAACACAATTAATTTGAGGGGTTTCTTTCAATATATGGAACTTGATTACTCCGAGTTTACAACTTATTTGTAATTTATTATGGCCTAATTTACCACAACTCTTGCAAAAGAAATATACAGAACTTGTCTCCAACAATTTTCGTACCAGCTTAACTTAATGCGACTTTTCATGTTCATTGAGATAGTTTTTTACGTCAAGATCACGGTCAAACCCCATTCCGAATCAACTAAGGTAAATTGACTGGACTGTGGAGCAAGTTATTTTGAAAGCAGCTTTAGTACTTTGTTGTAAGGGTGGAGGGGGGGGGGGGTTCTTGCACGAATAACTTTGACTGCACGCTCATTAACCATTAAATTTTTCTGAATTTGAGTTCTGTTTTCTTTTTAGACGAGTTTCTTCCAACGCAATTTCGCAACCCGGGTCACGCCTAGCTATTGCACTTCATTTAATAGTTTTGCCGTTGAGACAAGTAGGCATGTAGTGGATTTTCAGATTAGTAAACTAGACTTTGCCTCAGTAATCTCAGCTGCTGAGTTTTAATTTCAGTTTGGTTGTCCATTCTTGGATTTGGAGTACAGATCGATGAAGTGAAGATGACTGACAGAAGCAGCAATCGTCTCCAATGGCCAGCACAGCAATATCGTCATTGGAGATGACTGTATTTGATTCAGTTTCAGGTAGAACGCTGATGTAGGGCATATACAAGTTTGGGCTTACTATGCTCCCTTGTGGTTCATCGAAGCCGATTAGTTCGGTTCAGATAAGACGTATTTTAATTTGACGCGAAAGTAGCGATCTGTTCAGTATGAGTTTAAGCGATATAAATTAATTTCAAGTGCCATCAGAGTTGAGTTGTTGATGATGGATTCGATGCCAACATCTATGTTTTCTTCCAATGTTCCATCCAACTTCAAGTTGTATCCTTTAAAGGTCGCGCTATGAACGATGAAGGGAAGTGATGGTCTTTAACTGGCAATTATATGCAACTATACACTTTTCTATAAGGACGTTTGAAAGGAGGTGGTCGACCTTGAACCAGGTTTCTACAACGAAATATCATCAACGCGTTCCAACAGCTACTCGACCTAATTTCCCTCTCTACCCCTCAACTCCACCGTGACAGCCCCCACATCTGAAGAGCCCGCAACGCGCAGTAATCTCCCTACGGAATCTTTTGTCTTCTCATTCTCTCACACCACCGCATGCCAGCCATTAACTCCAGTCGCCAGATAATCAACGACGTCCATCCGTCAATGACGAAAACTGCTTGGACGTTTTTTTCAGAGATGGCTCAATAATTCTGCTTGCAGAGGAGGACTGCAACCGTAACCCAACACAAAGGTATCTCTGCATCACACAAACTTCATTAGTTCTACGTAAGTTCCCTGGTGTTCATGGAGTACAATTCCGAAATTCGTTGTACTACTCACTCATACCCTGACTATTTTATTGAGCAATTAGTACACCGCGGTGTTGATAATTTTTTGTGAAGGATAATAATCGCTTTCTCAGAGTTATCGGATAGAGTCTTAAAGAAATGGTAGCTAGTGAAACGGTGGGGTTTGGAATTCCGGAATTTCTGGAGTAGTAGCTCCTACATATCTTACGAGCGTTATCAAACTGTCATCGTAAAGGCAGTTGGTTAGACTACCACGTCAATTTTTCTGCATATCCTAGTAAAATTTGAGTGGAGTTTATACAGGAAAAACCCCTTGTTTTGCCCGCGGAGAGAGTCAAATCAGTCGTCTATCAAAGTCGTCAAATCGTCTATCCTGTAAGAGTCCCACCACTCGCTCAGTATCCACTGAACCCAGACCTCTGGAGGTACAGCACGTTTGGCCATTTTGCCAGTCTGCCGATGGAGAGCTGTTTCCCTGATGTTACCACGCAGAGGTTTGACCCATGGGGAACCCCTCACGATCTGGGAGGAGTTTTAATCTGGTTTCCCACCTGATCTAACTATTTACTTGGGTAGCAACTTACAAAGGGTCAGATCAACTGTGATTTCTCTGATGCCCACTCGTCTAATGCGGCAAGTTTTCGTTTTGTAAAGAGGTATAGTTCAGCTCATGGAAGGGGGGAGGAGGAAGCTCCCGTTTCACTCTCCACTTTTCAAACATGCACTCCACGTCCAAGTCATCTGGAAATTGACCAGTGATCTCCTGGAGTGCTTCAATGGATACCATTTTATAGGCCTAGCTTATCCACAGGAGCGCAGCACACGTGCATTGGGCCAGTCCTCTCGTTCAGTGCGAGTTTGCTACCCATAACGGGGCAGTAGCCACTCACGCCTAGATATATGACCCTGTAAATGACAATCGAGTAACACACTCCTCAAGTTGACGGATCGACTGTGCAGTCAGATCATCCACATAGACGTATTGCCTGCAGTCGGACCCCATGAACTTCCTCAGAAGACCCTGCGACGCACGTAGCCGGTGCCTCCTGTAAAACGTTGCGGATTTCAACAACGAGATCCTACGTGGTCCTTCCTGTGAGACCCATATTGCCTGCCAGTGAGATTGAAGCCAAAGGCTCCTGCGAGGGAATGCAACATCAAGATCTCTAATGTTCTGCCGAAAATGTAAAGAAAGGGGAAGCGAGCAAGGTGGGGTCGATGCTTGAAGCTCCAATTACCACTTTGCAGAGATATGGCTTATAAGCGCCTTGGACATTTCTATCGTTTCTGTCACAATCACAACGCTGCCCCAATTGCAGTGCAGACACTGAGGGCTTGTAGGTCCTGATCAGGGACTCCCCCCATCAAGGCTTCCATGGTGTTTGGTTGGGAGGGACCACCCTCTCCCTCCTGAAACGTGGGTGGTGGATGCACGAGAGAGGGAGCTTCAGTTGACAAATAAATGAATGTGGTGAGCGTGAGTGAGAACTGTACTACACTTTGATAGAATAGTGATATGAATTTGAGCGTGAGTACTTTAAGCACGAACAAGTGGGCTCTAAGGAATGGGGGAAGGAGAGAACGAACATGAGTTGGGCTTGTAAAGAGCTGAGTGTGTTGTAGAGGAGGTAAATGGATTGTTGGGAAGTGGATATGTAGCCAAGCCAAAGGCTTTGAACTAGTTGTAGTATCATTTGACAGGCAATTCGGTGCACCAGTGGCTGACAGGCTCCAACCACTTGAGAGAGCTCTAGCAGGACAATCAGGACGACCCTGCGTAGTATGTACCAATGCAAACGCCAGATCACCATTGTGGAGGTCCCTGACAATGGATGGGGCTGGCGAGGCGTATATGGAGCTGCTCACCAAGTACAACTTGGTTTTTGCTAACGGTCCCATAACTGAGGCGACCTATGATGGGCTGGGAGGAAACACGTGCATGGACGTCATAGCCAAGTCTCACACCATACTACTCAAAATGCTAGGTTGGCGAGTTGTACCACATGCTTAATGCAGAGTGATCACATGGTTATTGGTTAAGAATAACTGTCAACAGGCCTGCAAGTTCCCCACTCACTGTAAGTCGCCGCATGTCGTCACTCTCCAAAAGAGGCCTCTCATCAGAAAGACCTGCTATCACGATACCACTCAGCAGTCGGCTGCTTTTTGAAGAGTGACGACGTGCCCAGGCTACCACTGAGTGGAGAACCGCCTGACTTGGAAACAGTCATGAAATAGATTAAGGACGGTGCCGGACATTGTCCCCTCAGCTTCCTTAGTATATCGCTTTCTATTCTATCCAGAGACTTACTAGGCTTTAAGGTCTCAAGGACCCAGCCGAGGTCGGCTGTTGCCTATAATTGGTTGATGGGCTCGTTCAGAGTGTCCATGATCAGTTCCCTTGCCACCCTCTGGGCTCTGGGATTTTACATCGCACCTAAGACTTGCTGAACGTGTGCTTTTCTTACGGAGGACTTGTAATGCCTGTTCCCAGGGTTCTCAGAGCTCCCTGCTTCTACAACATTTTTCCAACCTTGTCGTTTGGCTCGTTTGATGGTGCGGTGGAAGACCTTCTCTTAGATGAAGGCAATTCTGAGTGAGGCTATGGCATCAGAGTCACGAGCCTGTTGATACATCTTTCTGGCTCTATTCACACTTTGCTTGTGGAGAATTAAGTTCGTGTAGTCCACCATGGGACCGTGATCACCCTGTCCTTCTATAGCCCAAGTACTGAGAGCTCAGCAGAGTTCAGTGCTATGGTAAGTATGTCCACATCTTCAGGTGTGGCAGCTTGCACTATAAAGTCCGTGTCTACAGTACATTGTTCACCTTCCATTAAGCTAGACAATTGTGGCCAGTCAGCATTTTTTCTTGCAGATTCGTGCCTTGTACATGGGGATAGTGTCATGGTAACACACACCCCAAGTGGCCTTATTAATTGCATGCAGTGAGGCAAACCTTGCAATGGTGTTGCCTTTAAGGGACTGGAGGTGTAGGCTAGAACACCATCTCCCACCACATAGATGTAAGGCTCGCAGTCAGTCTCCATGAGCCACCTGTGAAAATATTTGAAGAAGGTGTTCCAGAGTGCTGGTCCAAGGACTGAGCCCTGTGGGCACCCCTTCTCAAGTGGTACTGTCTGTCAGGTAACTTCTAACGAGCAAGTACAGTTTGCGGGGGATTCTCCTAGCTCATAGAGAAGCACTGCCCGCCATAGGTTGTCAATCGCTCCCCTGATGTCATCCATAACTGCTACGAATAAAATTTGTTTTGGACAAGGTTGGCAGCCTGTTTTAATAATTTAGGTGCGATCGCATCGGCTTTTGGATCGCCTTCGACAGTATTGCATATCTACCAATTAACGAGGTAAGCCCCGCATTAGCGCTTCCATCGTATTAGGGTTGGAGGGACCTGGCTCCCCATCCTCACAAATGGGCTTCACTACTACTACGTTTTGTCGTAGGTTTTTAGGGGGGAGTTTTTCAAGAGGAGGAGCCCTCTTATTTTTAATTTTGGGTTGAGGCAGTTTGTTTGGGTGGAGCTGGAAGCTAGGGCTTGGTAGAGCTTCTTGAGCTTGGGGGGCTAGTGTGCTGGGTGACGCAGCTTCTCCCTCACAACAGCAGCGGGTGCTCATCATGCAAATGTGGAGGGGGAGGGGGGAGCCCCCTAGTGTATGCAGCACCACATGCTTCAGCTACTCAAATTGCGTACTCCAGGGACGACAGCAAGCGTCCACAACGTTACGACCCCGGGTCTCTTGACGCCACAGGAACGGCGTCGAAGTGCCTCTGAAGCCCACTCCATCCACGTAGATTCTGTCAACCATCCTAAGGGCAGTTGTGCTGGACCCCCTGCTCCGCCTCCTCCAGACCAATGGGTACACGCCGTGGCATTTGTGGACATCACGATCATGGTGGAGGCGGAGTAACTCTGCCTCGTCAAGTTCCACTTGCGGCGGGCAACACGGCTTATTGTGAGCTGGTGTCACCACATACGCCTTCCATAACTCAGCTAGTGGTGTAACGCTCAGGCCCCTCCCTTCTCCTGCAGCGAGTGGAGCTGTCAGTGGGCACGAGGGTCGCCCTGGGGACATCAGCAAAATACCTAGGCACAATAACCTGCAAATGGGCACCTGGCGCACCTCAGAACCAAGTGTTAGAACCTCACTGACAAGTACGGTCCCTTGCAGTGTTACACTGTGGCGACATGGTGGGTGGCCCCCACTAGCTGGGATCGTCAGCTTTTCCTCACAATGCAGCGTGACATCCTCCTGCTTGTTGCTAAGGCAGTTGACACAGTAAGCGACCAGGCCTTCCCTGATTGCTTCCAAGGTGTGGGGGCTCCTGATCGACTCGTCGTTTATGTAAGCTATCTATACAGCGGGGGTGTGACAGCTTTGCAGGTAGGAGTAGAGATATTTGGGATGTGGCAATAGATCGTCGTGGTTGGCTCTGTCTCCTATACGCTTCAATCCTGTGATTAATGCTGCGCTGGGTAAGCTGCCTTAAGAAGTAAGGTTTGATCTCGCCTCAGGTCTGGGTGTGGGCGCATTAGTCTTTGCAGATGATACCGTCCTCTTCGCAGGTATCAAGCAGGGCTTGCAGATCACCCTAGACAAATTTGTAAGGCAGCTTGGCATGCGTGAATTGGGGGTGAACCTGCGAAATGCAGCTCGATCTCCTTGGTGCCATTCTTTCAAGGTTACAAAATAAAGGTCATGGATGCAAGTTTCGTCTTTGGTGAATCCCAGGTCTTGCTAGTGGCATCCTCAAGATGTGGCAGTACCTTGGGATCGAGTATCTCGGTGCAACTTACTCAGCTGGAAGCCACAAGGACCTCGATGATTTTATTTGGAAAGTTGTCAAGGCTCAAAACAGTTCAGGTACGCAACAATACAGCAGAAGGTTTTTCCATGAAGAGAAGTAATTTGAGAACCAGCAGCTTAACAGTCTTCAGGGCCTTATTCCATCAGCGGGGTGAGATACCATCAGGTCCAGCTGAAGTGACGTTACTGACGCAGCACTAGCTCTGCAGGGAGCAGGCGACGCGACACACTCATCAGGGATTAAAAATGTTGGTTTATTATTCATTCTGAACATTCATTTTTCCAATTCCATATCTGCAATGTCCGCCCGCCGTCCCTCTTGGCAATCCGATCAGGCGAAGGCTATGATTGTTATGGGCAAAAAACGGTTTAAAAAATCACAAAAACACAATGTTGGCAGTTTTATCGCGAATACGCCGTGTTTGGTATCATTTTAAAGGTATTTTTAGATCCTGGATTGAATGGAATGAGTATCAGACGCGTTCAACTGCGTACAGTGAAATTACAGTAATTATAGTATCCAAAGTCTACTAATTGAAAGAACTCGCGGGACAATAACTATAGCGAAAGTGATAGTTTCATCATTTGGTCTCCCTCCCTCCCGTCTCCTTAAAACGACCTTCCAGCACGACTCGCAAAGTCGTGCCAATTGCCTAAGGGCGCCTCGAGGGCTAGAAATAAGCTGGTATTTTGCGAACCACCGAATTATTCTCGGTGGCTTATGCCAGACCTCTGGGAATGGGACTTAGCATAGCCAGGCTTAAAAACATCTCCAAACCTTCATGCGGTCTAGCCTGTTATTGCCCATATCCTTTGGAGTGGGCCGACTGATTGGAGCAATGTTGGGCTACTCCCCCCCCCCCTTTTTCTGGGAGGTGGATGGCTTTCCTTGAGTGGTCGTGAGGGAGGCGAATGGTGGCGCTTTTTTTTTTTTTTTTTTTTTTTTTTCGCCCCCAACTCAAGCTGTAAAGCGACCCATGGCGAAGGGTGGATGGCACATGGGACATTGTGTCAAATATGGGGCCTCAAGGATACCAGTCGACCTCCTTGCAGTAAGTAGCCTTGTCACGGCATGCGGGGCTCTGCCATGATCGACCGTGTATTACCCTAGCTACTCGTGGGAACATGAATGAGGAAAATCGAATAAATTAGAACATTCAGGAGCTTACCCTAGCTGAGGAAGAGAGACTGCTATTGAGTCCCTCCTCAGTGATGGAGGAGGAGATCATGGACTTGAGCTGTGACCTCCCAGTTGTAGAAGGAGGTTCAGCTGCGGCAGATGGAGACGCAAGGTCACATCCTGCGAGTGGGGAGCTTCTGGGGGCGCTTCCCAATGGGGGGGGGGGTCCTCAGGCGCTTCTGAGAACCAGGAGGATAAGGGCTTGGAGCCCCTGACCGAAGGGTCGGATGCAGGGCTGTCGGGGACGCAATTTGGGCACAAGCGAGGGCGCCATGTAAAGTTTACTGGCTCAGCTCACAGAGGCGCAGGTTTAGAGCTCTCCTGTCAGAGGGTAAGAGCGTGGCCGGAGCTCTTGCGGTGAGAGGAGGGCAGACAAGAGAGTGGCCTTCCCCTGGAGACACTCCCGAGGAGAGGAAGAAGGTGAGGCGCTCCTTGGGAGTGAGTGGGGGTGAGGGAAGCGTAAGGGCGTAGGTTCCACGGCTGGTGGCTCCGGGCGTCACGGAGTGCCTAAGGGTGGCCCTGGCCACCGGGCTCATATAGCTCAGCTGTGTTAGGGGTGAATCTGGGGGTGTTCCATGAGGACTACCCGGCGGAGCTCCTCACAGCGGAGCTGATAAAGGCCATGGAGAAGAGCATGGTGGAGGCCGTGTTCGCTCTCAAAAACAGTGAGGGGCCGGAGCCAGGGTTCACTTGTACCATGTGTAGGAGGGGGAGTACACAGTGACCTGCAAGGATGAGGGCACGGCAGCATGGCTGAGGGATCATTTTGCCACTACACAGCCTTGGGAGGGGGCCTTGCTGAAGGTCTCTGAGGGCAAGGACCTTCCAAGACCAAGGAGGGCCATGGGCTGGGGTGTGAGGATGAGCCAGATGTGAGGATCCTGGGCTTTCTGGCGAAGCAAAACTGGAGACTCTGCACACGGTTCTGGATGGTGCTCTCCCGGGTCCACTAGGAATCAGTGGTAATTCTGGGCCTGCTGATAGATGAACAATCTGCCCAGCCTTTGGAGGCTGAGCCAGGCAAGGTAGCATCAGAGTGAGGATCAGGGCTCTGGTGAGGTGCCTGCCTTGAGTGCCCCTGAAGATGGTGGAAGGGGCAGAGGGAGCGCGGTCTTGGCTGAGGGTCCTGGTGGCCCCTCCTCCCCCTCCTGTGGCTGTGGATTTGGGGGGGGGGGGGCTGGCGGGTCCAGAATCGGCTGGGAGGGCAGGTAGGACGTCATCGTCCTTCCGTTCCAAACTGCGGAGAGACTGCAGGCAAGTCGCGCCGGCTCGCCCCCCGGGTGGTCCGCAGGGACGTAAGGTTCCACGGGGATTGGGGGGTCGACATGGGCGACCATGAGTGTGCATCATGTTGGCTTCCTCCAGATCAACCTGCACACGGCCAAGGCAGCAACAGAAGTGATGTGAAGGAGCTTTGTCTGGGGGGCTGTGATGTGGCTCTACTGCAGGAGCCTTGGGCGGACAGCAGGGACGTAAAAGGGGTACCTGCAAGTACAGGTAAGTTGGTCTACTGTGGCACAGAAGGTCGTCCTAGGGCGGCTATTTTGGTAAGACACAACTTGCATATTCTAAAAATTCCCAAGTTCTGTTACAGGGATTTGGTGGCGGTAATGCTGGAAGCTCAAGACAGTAATGGACTCCGGGCGAGGACAGTGGTGTCGTCAGCCTACTTCCCAGGTGATGACGCTGAGATCCCCCCGCTGAAGATGCAGCAGCTGATCCATTACTGCAGAAGGGAAGACCTTCAGTTGATTGTCAGGTGCAACGCCAATGCACATAACAGGGCAGCACAGACACAAATGAAACGGGTGAGGCCCTTCTTGACTACTTACTACGCAATGAAAGGGTGGTTAATAGGGAGAGCACGCCAACTTTTGTTACGCGCAGGCGGAGGGAAGTGCTGGACATCACGGTCTCAAGTACCTTCTATGCCAGCAGAATAACAGATTGGCATGTCTCTGGGTAAACTTCAATTTCACCACCGGATGGTGAGGTTCAGGCTGCGGTTCCCTAATAGTGTGACAGAGACATATCGGAACCCCAAGAACACGGATTGGGTTCTGAACAGCTGTGTGTTGGCCTCCAGTTTGGAGAGCTACAGCTGTGAAATGCAAACTGTCGAAGGTGTGGAAAGGGCGACAGGGGAGATCTGCGCCGTTATGGTAGAGGCGTATGAAGAAAGCTGCGAGTTGAAAACCCGAAGATCCAATAGGGAGGTCCCTTAGGGGAACAAGGAACTGGAAAGGCTTCGGAAGAAAACGAGGAGGCTCTTTAACAGAGCAAAAAAGCAGGGTGAGTGGGACGCATATAGGGGTTCCCTCACAGCGTACAATAAAGCCCGTAGACAGACAAAATGGAAATCCTGGAGAGACTTCTGCAGGGGCATGAAAGACTTGTCTACCACGTCGAAGGTACAGAAGATCCTCTCTAGAGAAGGAGGGCAAATCGGTTGTCTCCTAAAGGCAGGGGGAACATACAAAGGGGCAGCAAGGAGACCTTGAAGGAGCTACTGGCAGCTCACTTCCCAGGGTCTTAGAGCCTGCAGCGGGCAGATAGCCACCACCATCAGCTGAGCACCGATGGAGGTACCTGTCATGGGCGATCGAAGAGCCCGCTGCTAGCCACTGCCTCCAGAGAAATGTTCACACTTAATAAGGTTAAATGGGCAATTGGTTCATTTAAACCTTACAGGTTCCATCCCAGGTGCGGATGGGATCTTCCCAGCAATGTTGCAGCATGGTAGGGAGGCTCTGGGTCCTATACTGGTGAGGCTTTTCAGGGCGAGCTATGTCCTGGGGTACATACCCACTATGTGGAGGAAGGTGTTGGCGCTGGGAAAAGTGGTTAATGTGCGTAACCGCCGACTTTCTCAGTCCAACATGTGTTTTAACTGCTCTTGTATTAGGCACAAATGAAATTGTAAAATACTGGTACAAGTGATGGTTCAACGCCGTATGGGCCAAATTAGAAAATCGGAAAAATCTGACCGGGAAGAAGTCCATGGAAGTCTTGAAGGAGCTGGAATACTGGGATCCAGCGGCGGTAATAATTCTCGTGGAGAATGGGGAGTTGCACACGAAGGATGCAGGGACCTTCGGTGTCACTCACGTCGAAAAGGTTAATAATAAAAAAAAAAAGGGTTTTTGAAAACTAAAGCGGGTTTCGTCGTCGCATGGAGCTCGGATCGGAATGGCTCGGGAGCGGCGGCGCGCGTTGGGTTGAAGGCGTTATCTCGTTCGCGGCAGGGAGAGGGCCGCTCTCCGCACGGCCGTCCTTCTACCGCGTTCGCGTCGTCTTCGTTGCTACCCTTCGTGTCATGTGCCGCAACAATACCCACTATGTGGAGGAAGGTAAAGGTGGTCTATATAACAAAGCTGGGTGGCTCCTCGGCCCTGGCTAAGGGCTACTGCCCCATCAGTCTCATGCCCTTCGTGTTGAAAACAATGGAGAAGATAGTGTGCCTATCAATAAAGGAGTACTATCTTACTCAGAACCCCATTCAGAGTTCCCAGCATGCCTATCAGAGGGGGAGATCCACTGAGACTGCTCTGAAGGAACTGCCGACAGTGCTGGTGGATACTCTGAGATCCGGAGAGATTGCGCTATGCTGCTTTCTGGATATTGGGGGGGCTTTCGACAATACGTCGTATGCCTCAATTATGGCTGCGGCTGGTAGGAAGGGAGTCGATCCTTACTATCCTCTTGGACCAAGGAGATGCTGAGTAGTGGGGTGGTCTTTTCAGAGTTGGGGGGGGGGGGCACTCTGTGGTGCCCACCAAGGGGTGCCCATAGGGGGGGGGGTGATCTCCCCTCGTCTCTGGTTACTGGTAGCTGACACCCTTCTCGAGCTGCAGGAGGAGGAGGGCTACAAGGTAATAGGATACGTGGATGACCTGGTAATTATAGTCAGGGCTAAATTCGCGAGTGTAATCAGTGAATGCATGCAGCATGCACTGAATACCCTACAGAGATGGTGCTTGCCCATTGCACCAATCAAGGCCCATTGAACCAGGACAAACGAGCCTGATCCCGTTCACCAGAATGCGCAGCCTTGCGCTGTGGGAATTCAGGCTGGGTGGCAAGGTGGTGAAGATCCAGCATGAGATCAAGTACTTGGGAGTTTTCCTTGATGGCAAGCTCACTTGGGCCACACACGTAAAAAAAATGCCTTACAGCGGGCGTCGGTGGTGATGTGGGCAGCTCAAAGAATGGTGGGGAAGACATGGGGGCTGAGGCCTGGGATGATCCAGTGGCTGTACACTGCGGTAGTTAGGCCTGTAGTCACCTATAGAGCCCTGGTCTGGTGGACTAGGGTGGAAAACAAAACAGTGCAGTTGCAGCTAAATAAACTGCAGCGTAGGGCGTGTCTGGCCATTACAGGCTGTATGAGTACAGGCCCTACGCCTACACTGGAGGTCTTGCTTGATTTAGCTCCACTCCACATACATGTTAAAAGGATGGCGTTCCTCCAGGCTGTGCGTATGTTGGAGTTGGGTCTGATCATGCGAGGGAGGAGGAGTTCCTGCCACTTGATCCTTGACAAGGTGAAGGTGGAGGGGCCCGAACTGCATGTGGTAGCCTCAATGCCCATGAGGTTCAACTTCGTGCTACCCTTTTGGATACTCATTCATGAGCGATCCAGGTGGGAAGGTGGAGTTCCCACTTTCGAAGCTGGAGCCCTGGTATACTATATTGATGGCTCCTTGCAGGGGCAGGCATCTTTGGGCTGAGAATCAGAGTGGTGATCCCATTGGGGTCGCTGGCCACGTGCTCCAGGCAGAGGTGGCTGCGGTGACAGTCTGTGTGCAGCGGCTGCGGCAGAGGGGACTGAAGCAGCAGAGAATCTACATCATGGTGGACAGTCAGGCACCTCTCAAGGCGTTAGCCTCATACTGCCTTAAATCATGGCAAGTGTGGGAGTGTCTGACTGGAACGAAGGCCCTGGCTGAGCACAACAGTGTAACACTGTGTTGGGTGCCAGGGCATCAGGTTATAGAGGGAAACGAACGGGCTGATAGGTTGGCTAAGAAGGGATCAGCGCAGATCCCTATTGGCCTTGAGCCCTGTGTTGGGACTACCAGGAGCCACCTACGTAGAGAGGTTGGCAAATGGGGGGACAGGTGTAGGGCTGCTCATTGGCAGGGGCTGCCCGGCCTTAGACAGTCAAGACTCTTCATCCGGCTCTCCAGAGTGGGGTCCAAGGAGGTGCTTGCACTGGGGAGGAAGGATATGAGGATCACATCTGGCCTGTTCACAGGTCACTGTCCACTGAGGTACCTTGCAAATATTGGCAAGTGCGAGGTACAGGTATGCAGGTTCTGCGAAAGAGATGGCAGAGCACGTGCTGTGCGTACGCGATGGACTCGCGGCATCGCGCCGTTGTGTGTTTGGGAGGCCCTTTCTTCAGCCCGAAGAGGTGGCAAATGCAGAACTTGGGGATATCCTCCGCATTGTGTGGGGGTGGTGAGGGCGCATAGGTGACGTCACACCAAGTGAGACCAGTGCTGTGGGGCCTGGAGGTGGTGCAGGGGGGCGATGATCTGAGGATCATGGACGCCCTTACAATAGGCCCGTTTGTGGCTGCAGTGAGGGTATCGCCAGCATCCACCGTTCAAGGGGGAAAAAAAGGCGCCCGGAACATTTAGTGTTTCTCGTTTCTTTGTAGCCAGGTCATGTTTTACATGATTTACTGGCATTTTTACATGCTGAATAGAATGGGATTGGTCTCGGAGCTGTCAGACTCCGTCAAGAGAATAATAAACCACTGCTGTTCAAGAGAATAATAAACCATTGTGTAATCATTTGCAAGATTTTTTATCGTCTTTCACCTCTTGGAAAGTAAAATGGCGGGATTATACAAATAAATCCATATTAACAGTTACCGAGTGCAGTGTTAAGTTGAAAGATGATATTAATAATAATATATTTCTAATTTTGTAACGTTGTATTCCCCCAGACTGTCATTTGCAATGCTGTTCGTGATAGTTGACGAGCCAAAGGGTTCAGCTTAATGTTGGCGCAGGGGCCAATGGAAAAGCCGGAGAGAGTGGTTACATAGTAGCATTCCTAAAACCACAATAACACTGTAACACAGGAGATATTGATCTAATCCCAACTATTGCGATGAGGTTATAGCTGCAGTGGCGAAAAGGGAAAGGAAGAAAGGTCAACAACCTCTGGACTCTGTCGATAGCACCCGCACTTGCGAAGCTCAACCGGTTTTTGTGAGCAAAGCGCCTTTCATAAATAGCTATTGGCTATTTATTTAATTGATTTCGCGTCACGAGGCAAAATAAATTTATATTAGTGCCTTGAGAGTTGGAGTGGACAAAGGGAGGGGGTGTGTATGACCAATTAAAGTACGACCTCGACCTCCAACACGCCTTTATGGAGTTTTTGTTCCTCCCACATTGGAATTAAATGTGCGATTCTACCAAGCTACATCAGTACTATAGTTTGGTCATACCCTCCCCTCATCACTCTCTTTCTCTTCACGCCACTGAATAAATGTCATGTTAACTTTGCTTCCAGGAATTCCTAACCGTCTGCAGTCCCCAGCACACAGTTACCGAAGCCGTGAATCACAAACACGTTGCAGATTAAATCACCCCGTTTTGATGAACCACGAGGGTTGTGCAGATTTGAGGAACAAGTCAGCATACAATTAGTACGGTGAGTTCATGATGGTACACCAGCAACAGGGAACCTGCGTGACCCTGTAGGTGTTCAAGGGGCTTGAAAAAATTGAATGGGATTGAAGGGACACAGATGGTGTTTATGGACTGTAGGCGATGTACCCCAACGGGAACCTAAGATGGGATGCAAATGGTGTATGCTTAGTTAACGAAAAGAACAACAAATACAGGTAGATTATCCCATGGATAGGGCACAATGGTTCATACGCTGTTATTAGCGACGGCTTGAGAATGGCACTTTTACAGTTCAGGATTGTTAATATAAAATAATCGAATAATTAAGACCTCATTAAATACTTTAAGAATACAAGTATGGTTAACAATCGATATTTTAGTACTGAATGTTGAACAGAAAGATAAGAGATTAAAAGGCCGTATGAAAAGTTTGTGGAGACCCAACTTCACAACAGCTGACGATGTTGGCTGGTTGCTATGCTTGACGTGGCTCACAATTTTACTTTTTGTAAATTAAACAAATTCGTTCTCTCGTGTTCAACCCCTTTCTCCTTTATCTTCATACCCAAAAGTTAAAAGAGTTGTATGCTTGGACTAGTAGTAGATTGTGCCATTTTCACACAACCGCAATCACAGATTCACACACACACCGACCATTTTCTCAAACGGTGTTTTTCGGTCCCTTTAACGGTGAACAGGTATGAAAAGAAATGTTTTTCAGCCGATTATGTATATTTTCCCTCTACTTCGCACAGACAAGAGAAGTAAAAATATCAAGTGCAACGCTTCAAACCACTTTCCTCAGCAACATGTACAATCAGCGTTTTTTATGACTATACTACAAAATTTTTATGGCTACTAACAAAATCTATTTTACATTCATTTTATATGAACTTAGTAGCATATTTCAAGGATTTGGAAACTGGTAGCGTTTGAAGTTCCAGAGTTTATTGAGTTGCCCAAACCTGTGCATAGACCGCCATTGGGTAATCAGTGAATAGAACATTTATGTAACTGTCAACACGATTTTTCTGAGAATGATTATGTTCATTATGTTGGAATTAGTAGAGTAAAAACTGTGATTAATGCTTTAAATGAAGCGGAGGTGATTTGAACCCAACAATTTCGGGGGTTGAGCTTGATTAAACTCTCGTCGTATAAATAGTTTCTGGTAATGCTAGTATCGTAGCGGAATTTGTTGGAACATAATGCGAGGATGTTGTTAGGAATTTTCGACAAAAAAATTTAATCAATATAATATTTATAGGAGAAAAAAGTCAACCTGATTTGGCTCATGCCCTTATTTCGGCATTCAATATTTATCTGCAGGCTTGATACAAAATTTGAGGTGATTTGGTTAAGCTGTTCTTTCACAATCAAGTTCACCAAGATACAAACACGCAATTAAAAATAAAAAAATAAAAAAAGCGGTATTCTCAACCGATCTTATAAACTTTCCTTTCTACCCCGCAAGAAATTTGAAAAGGTAAAACTACGTGAATACTCTTTATTTACGGGTACCATTATTTGAAGTGTATGAAGTTACCATTACTAGATTTTCTGCATGTTCATGTATTCATATTCTGTACATATTACCGCAACATTGGTTGTGGAACGGAACGAACCAAACCCTTCGATTCAGCGGAGGCTCGTCCAGGGCATTCATGCTGACTGGGCACCTCAAATGCTCCGATTCGCTCGAGACTTCGCTGCCGTCAGTTGTAACCGAGACGGTTCCCTCGTTGCCCGCGCTCGCGTTCGCTCCCACTCAGTTGCCTGTCTATGGTGGTAAAACTTCTCCGAATGTATGTAATTGGGAATAAAACTGTTCCAATTGCATTCGGCTGCTATCGTACTACTTCCCGACTCACCTAGTGCGATACTGCTTCTGTATTAATCCCCCAGTAACATTGGCGCCCAACTAGTGGTCGAACTTCCCCTACATTAGTCCGAAATGCCTGCCACACAGAAAAACCTTACGGTTCGTCTAATGCGATGGGAATTTTCGACCCTCTGCCTTCAAATGTTATGTCCTTCTGCTGCGACCTACACTTTCGCCCGTCATTATGTTCGCAGCATCATCGCTGCAGCGGAAACCTACTGACTGTACACCTCACAACCACTTAATCCCCCTTCCTGCATCAACATCAACATCTTCCCGCGTGTCTGTCCCCGAACGACCTCTCAAACAACAAGTCTGGGGAAACCACGCGCCTTCAAAAAGGCCTGATGAAGACAAAACTCCATCGCCAGAGCCACATCCCTGCCCTATCTGCGGCAAACATCATGGGGTAAAAAAAAGTGGCCACGTTTCCTCAATTCCAGCCAGGAGGCTCGAAAAACCTACGGGGAAGTGCACAATCTATGTACGAATTGTCTGGCAGCCTCACACACGCTCAAGAGCTGCCACGCCACGCATGAATACTGTCAACACAGGCATCACACCCTGCCCCACCCCATGAACCAGTACGCCGCACTTGTTCCCAAAAGTGCAACTAACCACTGCACTGTAGACGCAGCATCTTCGCTCTGCACCACCCCTTCTGGACCACCTGAGGGCAGGTGTCCTCTGAGGAGAAGGGAAACTCTGACTCCCCTTACTCAGAGAATAGTCTTTCGCCAAGAGATGGTCCGATTCTCTGAACCATGGAAGTCGCAGCTGCGTGGGACGAAGACGTATGACACACAGAAGATGTGTACGTCAGAGACGTTGTGAGTGACTGTTCATTTGTAGTTCTAAATTCAATACTCCTACCACAAACCCTTTTGGAACTTTAATCAAAATGCTCTCGCGCTCGCTATGCTCAAGATTAGGTTCCCCTTCGTTGGGTGGACAGCAACGCCCTGAACGTTCATGAGCGTCTGAGGACAGGCACTTCATCAAGGGCGGAGTTGTGTAACGGGACGAACCCAACCCATTGATTCAGCACAGGCTCATCCGGGGCATTTGTGGTGACTGAGCACCTCAAATGCCCCGATTCGCTCGAGACTTCACTGCTGTCAGTTGAAACCGAGCCAGTTCCCTCGTCGCCGTGTTGCCCGCGTTCGCTCCTCCTCTGTTCCCTGCCTGTGGTGGTAAAACTTCCTCGAATGTAATTGAGAATAAAACTCTGTTCCAGTTGCATTCGGCTTGATATCGTACTAACTCCTCAACTCTCATAGTGCGATACCGCGTTCAATATTAATCCCTCCCCCCCCCCCCGAACCAGTTGAAATGAGCACCTAATGCTGAAAAAGAAAGTCGTTGGGAGAACGGGTGTGGCAGCCATCCCCCTCACATTGTCAAAGATAAAGCCATAAGAATATTATTTTGTTTTCATCCACATTACCTGAGGAAGTAAATCATTTTGGAAAGTGAATGCATTACTTATCAACGATGTTTAAGATAAAGACTCGTCTGGAGATAGGGCCCTGGGCGTACTGCCCACAATGAACCGGTTTTTCATGACAGTGCGAAGTTTCTTCCGAGCTACCTGGGAACTGTCGCAGTCTCCACTTGCATATTTTGGAACCCAAAAGGTTCTTCAAGAGAGGGAAATCTCTATTTACGGATGGCGAAGGGGATGGTAAAGTGAGGAAGGGTCGTGAGAAGGTCGACGGAGTCCAGACGACTACCCCGCAGCTTGTAAACGATCTGACTATTCCGTTGTCGTATCCTCGTTCTTATTGAGAAACAGAGGGGCTCTGCAAGAAACACCTTCGGTAGCTCTTCCGTTTTATCGTTTCGTATCTCCCATAACAGCTGAGAGAGAGAAAACAGGTTTTGTGAGACCATTATACACCCCGCCCTCGCTCCCATCTCATCATTTACAACCGAATAAATTACCACTAGTGCCTGAAACGGAGCATTCAAAGAGTTTTCAGGAGTCGACAAGGATCTCCCAAGCTCATGTGCTAGTATAATGGGCAAGTGGAGTTCCTGAGAAAACGAAACTGCTAGCATTCCACAGGGTGTCTTCAACTAGTCAATGCCGATACATTATTTTCCATAATTGTTCCATTGTTCCTCTCACAATACTTTGAATAACGCCAAAATTTGAATTCGTAAACCAATGTTTCGATTATTTCACTTTTATTCGATGCTGCCATTTTGAACAATATTTCTGTTCTGTTCTGTTCTGTTCAAATCACCCCATTGCGAAAAAATGGCCGATCAGTTTGAAATCGCTGAGAGGACCAAGTCGGTGAGAGGATGTGACAAGGAAAACGATTAACTTCCCGTCGATTCAGGGAGTAAGTATACTCTGATTTAGGGAGTTACCTGAATACTCTTTGAACTACTCACCGCAGGCATTTCACGTTTGCACACCTGCTAACACTAAGTTTCAAGTAGGTTACCGCTTTTCTGTCAGTGTGAAATCATATAAACGCTTGGGATGAAGTGAGGTTTTCATCGAAATACGCCACGGGATGCACATGAATTCGTCTATAACTCTGTACTGCCAAACAAGTGTTGCATAAGAGTGAAATAAGCGAACAAAACGAAAGAATATTCATTAGAAGTGTAATTCCAAATTATTCAACAAAGGAACAACAATAAACCAGTTCAATTAAATAAAGCTTCTTTTCAAAGAGGAATAACAACGTATTCTATTTATATTTGGTCATTGCTGATACAAACGAATGACAAACAAACGAGGGTGGCGCGGGTGTGTCGGAGGATACAGGGGGAATGGAAAAAAAAATCAAAATTCAATCATTTAAAATTTCGAAAACATAAAAACAACGTACATTGAGATTGAATTGTAACCACTTTACATATTGGTGTACTTTTTTTGTTTACCTATTTTGTTTCACACAAAGGTTCCTACAACTGCCATGACAAATGTATATTCAACTAAACATTCATTACAAGTAAAACTAATGACCTTAACGTTCTTAAAAACAATTTAAAGCCTGAGCCTATACAATAATTTTGCCAAGTCATTTTTTCTTGTTTTTTTTTTAGAATTTTTAAGGGAAAGTTTAAGGACTCATTGGTGTTACATTTACACAAAATACTCGATCGGGGCCTAACAAATTGGTTTATAATAAGGTACAACAACTTTTTTTGTTAACTGTTTTTTCCAGTTCATTCGACGTTTAAAAGAAACAACGAGGACAAAAAAAAAAGAATCAAAAGTGGCTTTTAAGAGCTGAGGTACTAGCGGTACTTTTTATGTCGTAACGTCAAACGCAAAAATTACAGCACATTACATTCGCAAGCCCAAGATAAAGTTTGAATTAAGCGACAAAGAATTAGAAAATGCAATTGCTTCGTCTTCGCTATAATCTCATTTTGAAATCGTACAAATATCACAATGCGAAAATATTGATTTGCTCGATATTGATTACCTAGGACATCTATTGTGTTTCATAAAATATAAATCTGTTCATCTAAGTTGTTTTCTTTCCCCCTTTCAAAGTTCATCAAAAACATCCAAATGGAATCATCTGAACAATCGAGTGGTGAGCCGAGGAGGAGATACGCGAATAAGCTGCTCTTTGATTGAAAAGAAAAGCGCGACAACGTTTTCACCACCTATGAAAATAGCAACAAACATACCAAAACTACAGTCTTGGACATATGTCTATCTGAGAAGAGGGGCATTAGGAACACGCTTGAACGTGGTCAAAGGACAGTCTACGCAGTATTACACGAGAATCGGCAGATTAATCCTAATATTAAAACCCAATCTCACCCACTCCTGGTAGATTCTCATCGCAAGTAAGTGCCCAAGGCCTCTCAGCAGTAGCGGTAATCCCCTAAACTACGGCTTTACGATGAGTTCAAGGACACTCGTTGATATTTGAACACCCAAAGTCCTCAGGTGCGAACATGTCGCCCTCCGAGAAGAGACCAGCTTTTTAAAGCGATTTAAAGCACTTTCAGAAAACCTTTGAGAACACACAGAATCCAGTATCTTGTGCTTTCAGTTAGTCAATTTAAGATAGAGTAAATTGATCTGAATCAATCTGTAGTTCTAACCAAGAATGAAGAAAAGTTGGGCAAAAACAGGATTCTTATCCTCTAGACCTAAGTTTCTGTTCTTTTTTACCACTGCTGAGATTGAAAACCACCTCAAGAGAGACTGATTTTAAGCACTGTCCACATTCAGGCATATCAAATGGTTTAATTGGAATGACTCCTTATTGAAAAGTAAAATAGAGATCTGGTGGGTCCCATATTTGTCCCAAGTAGCAGTAGTTTCAGTTTCAAACTCCAACACGCTTCTCAGAGAGCTTGAAATAGAGTCAACCTTGTTTGTCATAATCAGGGTTCAAGGTTTCTATGACCCCGTATGTACCTTTCCTCTCATTCTTTCAGGCGTACTCCACAACAGAAGAAATTTATACGTCCCACGCAGTTCAATTAAATACTTCCTCTCCCTGTTAAACTCCGATATTTGCCCTGGATTTGCAAACTCCGTCTGCCCTCCGTTTGACAAACGGAGGCTGTACCACACCTTCAACTCAACTCATTTACCCAACAGTAGCCATAACGCAGTTTACTATACGCAGACAAGACGGGGCCGGATCACTTAGCTCCGTGAACTTGTAGTTAAAATAATCCAAGCTAAAAGAAAACAGCTTCTCGCTTTAGCCAACCCAAGTTTCTAAAAGACAGCTCTCAGTCAAACATTACAAGCTCTAATTATAATAAATTCTACCCTAAATAATTCAAAACTTGGAAAAAATAGCTCCGTTTTTCACTAGCAGCTAATAGTACATCTTACACGCCGTAAATAATACGATATCTCAGAAGCCGCCAGCTAAAAACTAATTCACTTTGTCCTCATTAGTTTCATTGGGATGCCTATGAGCTACGTACGGGGAGGGTAGACGGGGTCAATCAATGTATTATGTTGAGATTAGGACAATATATAAGAGCACATTCGATAAACAACATTTAATACAATTTTGTCGAGCCTTCCCCGACTAGCATTCCACTCTACGGCAGTCGAATTTTTGCATTTGGCGAAAAGTGGAATCTTCAGAGAATATTCAAAGTGAACAAGTGTCCAAAAATGAGAGCAGGCAGGTAATCTATTTTGGAACACACTGACTTTGACCCGGAAGTTCAAGGATTTTTCTTAGGTGGCAGCATTTGTCTTAGATTTAGCCAAATTTCGTCAAAAAATCAATAATCAAGTGGAAAAGAATGAGCTTAACCAGTAATTTTGATGCACAATAAGTGTTCAAATTCCAATATTCCGTTTTCAACGAGTTCTTAAAAATGTTCATTTGCCTATCAAAACCCCGAAGTCCGCACGTCATGAATAGGGTAATGACGAGACGCCACATGGTGCATAGACGGTTAGAGTAATCATGAAAATCTCAACATTTCAAAAACAACAACTCAACAACAAACAACCTGTCAGATAATCATTGCATGTTGCTAAATATAGAAGGGCCAACCCTATAAAAAGGACCATCGGCGAGGACGAAGCAGGTGCTCATGAGAGTTGCATCATCCTCTTATATGGAGCGGAAGTGTGGGGTGATACACAGAGAATTGCCTACCATGGGAAGTGGATGGCAGCAGTGCAGAGGGGGTGCGTCCTCCGCATTGTTTACTCATACTGCACAGTTTCGCAGAAGGCTGTTGGTGGGGGAGAGCGTAATCCCATTCCACCTTCTGGCAGCCAAATGGAAAGAGCGGCAACGGGAGTACAGCCCCCAGAAGAAAACATTCGGGAGATGGCAAGACGAGTGGTACACAGCCCAGAAGGGGTGGTAGACCAGGCAGCTGATTCCAGCACTTGGTTCATGGCTTGGGCGGCGCCACAGGGAGGTGGATTTCTACCTCATCCAGTTCCCAACAGGACATGAATTAGTAACGCTGCAAGCCCAAACTGCGTGCAATGCAGGGCAATGGTGGCTGATGCTTTTCAAGCCATATTCTCGTGCCAATGGCAGACAGGGTGGTGGCACACGGTGAAGGACATGGTCGGCCAGCTCACGCCAGAGGCATTTGTCTGTAGCATGTTGTTCCGAGGAAAACTGGATGTGCATTGCTCAGCCAGAGGAGCTTGTTGATCTGGGGCCAGTGATGGAAGGGATGACGAACGCCGGAGACAAGGAAAGACCACTGTCATATAACCTCCCAAACTGCTGTGTAGTATAGGAGGATGTATAAGAATGGCAGCACGCTTCAAGATTCTCAGGAGGGTGAAGAGAACAACAAACAAGATCTGCATGCATGTGCGGTTGTTCTCAGTACACAGAAGTAAATTCCCTCCTTACTACACCCCAAAAAACCCTATAAATTACCAATTATCAGTCGCATCGCCAACATTTTCTTTTTAAAGCACCGTTCTGGTTAAAAAAGAGCTGCTACATTTCTACATATTCTTTCGGGTCATTTGGTAGTAAAGTAAAAAGCTACTATGGGTGGGGTGCGGTGGGGGTGTGACTATCAATGGAGAAACCAACACTCAATTGAGTTATTCAGCAGGAGAGGAAATAACGACCAAATTTATATGTCATGTCACTTCGCAGCTGGTGTTTAGTCTGTTATCGTCAACCATCGTTTTAGAAGTGCACAAACACACCAAATGCGACATATTCTGAGCAGAGAATTTACTTTTAGCGGAGAATTCATAAGATGGAAGCTATCCATTGAAGATTGGAGCTGTTTTTATCCACTAAACAGTTAGGCTTAGATTTTTTTTACGTGGAAAATTCATTAAGGAAAATAGATCGTAGAAGTGCTATAAGATAGAGGGGGGGGGGGGGTTCACATTACGATTCGTATTGCGGTGGTACTCGCTTTTGTCTTGTCTCTCAATGTCAAGGGCACGGTACACAAGTATGAGGACTGGAGGCAGTGTGGCTTCCCAAGTAGGTTATTTTTAGGGAACCAATATTGAATTGTAATTCTATTCCTTAGTAAGTCCCATAACTTAATTGACACACCTCGTGGTTCGGTTATACAATCTGATTTCTTGACAGTGAACTCGGGCTTTACATTCATACATTACATTTCGTTAAATACATCTCTTCACAACTGAACAACGGACCAAATCGGAAAAGAAGCTCTTGAAACCTCCTCCTCAGCTCAAACGTACAACATAAATTCCCTTCCCTGTCAGTACATTTATTTGTTTTCTTCCGATTGCGGGCAAACCCTTCGCACGATCGTCTGATTGAATATGGCACAAAAATCTCAGGATAACTCAACAATTATAACCGGATACACAATTTTCGCTTTTTTGCCTTATTAACGCCTATAACTATGACATAGCGATATGAGAATAGCAAGATACTTATCGTACAATGAGGGTTAAATATCATCCACTTATTACATATTTGTTTTCGTATAATATGTTCTAGTACTTTCTTTAAATTTTGTTTATTTCAACTTTCCACCCAACGAGAATCGAGTAAACAAACCACTCATTTTCAGCATTTCGTGAAAAAACTATAACAAAACGTAACACTCAAAATTCGTAAAATATTTACACGACAAAAAATTCGTAATACTCAACCAATGCAAAAAAAAAAAAAAATTACTGTTATGAATTCATTAACTTTGTGTCATCTACCTGAAAACCGGGTAACCTTTCCATTCGACGATCTGGACCCACGTAACATTCATAACTACTAACCGACACAACGAAGAGGGGAGGACCAATTTTTGAGGGGGAATTTAGACGCTGAAACTCAAATTGAGAAATGAAGTTCACTAAGCGAAAATTTCCGCACAACAAGGGAGAATTTTATTTTTCCCGAAACAAAAACTTTTTTTGTTAACCAGCTAAATTCAGGAAAACTGGTTAACGAAAATATATGATTATAAATATATATCCGCATTTAACGCTAAAAATAACCTTGCTCGCTTTAAACTTTATTTCCGAACATAAATAATAAATTTATGATTGAAGTATTGATTGTGTTAAGTAAAGCTCATTTAATCAAAAATTTCCTTGGGCTTTTTCTCAATTAGTTTCCTTAATTTTTCAATAATTACCTATTTTATTTCCAGGCCTACTCCTAAAATCATGGTTATAAGTTGACCCCGTTTCTTGTCTACGATTAGTACTTCACAGAAAATGGACGAAAATTCGTCATACATTACGAACGAAGGAGGGCAGTTACACCTAGAAATGAAACGGATGTTTTCCGCGTTTCCATTCTGATATAAAAAAGGGGGATTTTGGTTGGTTCGCGATGGAATTTTGTCCAGAGGAAATTCATGGTTGGCACGAAATTTTTAAAACGTATTCAAGACGACAAAGTTGGTTCGTACGGTATTTTTCCACGTTCAAGGTCAACTTTTTCAAACACGAATTATAATGTGTCTCAGTCAAATTACGAGTTTTCCGTAAAAATTGCAACCATTCCTTAGACTTAGTCGTTAGTTTAGCCTTCCCACAGGACCGGCCTTTCTTAGCAACATCTTATATGCCCAACGTCTAATTAAACCATTTCCACATAAAATTTGACTTTTCCCGTTAAGCAACCCATGGGGCAGGATGGATGGCCCCTGCCATGTGAGTCAGGCGAATACATTGGACTCGCTCTGTGGTCTACAGTCGCATGAGATGAAGTTTATAGTCAATAGAGAGTTCCCATTTTGGTTGGGATGGGAGGGCAATGGTCAGTGTCAGTGCCTAAGATGGAGTTCAACCGAGCTCCTCAGAACCGAGCAAAAACGGTTCTCTATTCCTGGAAATGCCTGATGAGGCAGAAGAGCAAAGTACAACATGAAGGTGAGAGCTAGAGTTTACTAAACGGAAATTGTAGGAGACATCTGACTTCAGCGGAAGAACAGGGCTGTAAAATAAAACAGAACAGAGGCCATCCTTTACAAAAGACTCTCCTAATGAAATAAAGCCAGCCCTCTACTGAGTGGTGGAAATAGTGACATATTAAGAAAGCGTCTGTGATTCACAGACTCCCATACCATGCGCCCTTCTTGCAATGCAAGTTCATTTGAGCCATTCCAATTCAACTTTGAGCAAATTAATCTCTTCTCTCTTTTTTTGCGAGAAAGGCGAGCGTAGTGTTTACTCCTAAGAACGCCAAAAACCCCCTACCTAGCACAAATAAAAAACCTCATCAGTTTCTTCTTGTTAGGACTGCCGATGACTGATATAACTCTCTTTAAGGAAACTGCAGAGATTGAAGTCATATCAAGAGACACTGAAGAGTAGGGGTTCGTCTACTGCTTATTCCTACAAGCACGTTTTTTTAATTACACTTTCTATGACTCAAATGCTGGTTAGCCGTAACTACTTCACAATGCAGGCATCTTTGTTAATAATTCCAGACACTACGACTACGAGTTGCCCACAGGGTAGAAGCTTGTTTGCCTGGACCTAGGCTTTCTGAGACTAAAGGGTTCAGAGATGGTCAGCTGAAGAGGATGGCTTTAAATTAAATATTTGGTAAGAGAAAGACGACGTTGACTGGAAAACGCCCATAAATCGAGAACTCACTGTTTTGTAGCACCAAAACGCGTTTCAAACACCGGCCAATCTCCGTGGAACCCAACCCGTCTACGCAATAACTTGTAATTTACAGAAAGTACATTATGAACTGGAATAAAAAAACATGAAGGTTTCGGCTCAACAGAAGATGTTGACCACGATACAGCGACCACATTGCAATGCACTGTGATAATTCACAATGCTTTAATAGACTGATTGTCTCTGAGACATTCGCCAATTTGCACAATGTAGTTCTAAGCTGGAGAAAATAGGACAAGACCACTCATTAGAAAAGCAGTCAGGAGTTAGAGCACTTCCTACTACCAAAAAGATTTCGCCCAAGTGATTGAAAAATATTTGGTCACGGCCAAACAGGCTTTGACACTTGCGGCTATTGACCAGCTATTATATACAAATATTCGGGACAAATTGACCGTAAAGATTTCCCTGACTGTCCCAAAATGCCAATGTTCTAACTACGGACAAATCACCTCCCCCTATATATATGCAGGGACAGAGGAATGAGACCTTGAAGCCTCGAGATTGTGAACAAGAACCACATTGCACATGACTGTCATGACTATTGGTAGACAACCCCCGAATTCAAGGGATAGTAGTCACGAGGACGGCCTATGTAATATTAATTCAAATAAATATTTGAAGAAGATAATGAGCGAAAATACGTAAAAAAAAAAAGGGTGCTCGCATAAATAAATAACGGTGTTGACTCCAGGCCAATGTGTTTCAAAAGAGGAAGATTCTCATATGAGCTGAAATCTTATCGCTCAGAGATCACCCACCTTCTGGGAGATGAAGATGACACCAACATCAATTAGTAGAAGTATGCCACTACTACCATACACACTGCTAGTCTAGTTATGCAGCGTTATCAAGTAAGTGGGAGCTGCTTCAAGTTGGATAAAGCAAACGAAGAAAAAGTTAAGAGTGAGGGGGCGCTGAGAACCAAGTGATACCCACTGATTCATTGCCCTACCTATTTTGAAATTGGGCCAACCAATGAAGGGATTGTATGGCATCATGAGGTATTGAACTTGACCTAAACTCAACCCAAAAATGGTTGAGGTCAAGATGATTGAGTTGGAGGCAGATAGTCATCCTGATTTAGATTCCTGGACGCTTCTTGAAACAGATAAAAAGAACGAAGCTTCACTAGGGATGGAAAAGTACTGGTTGGTCCTCAGTCAGACAAGCCTCCAACAGAGGCACAAATCCTCCAATTTTAGAAGCGTTCATTGAAAAGGTGATCTCGAAAGTCACCAAAATGCCAACGTGGCAACCAGAAGTGGGCTAACCAGTGGAGGTGCTGTGGAGATAGCTGAAGCAAACAAAACGATATCCCTCCTGTAAAGAGAAAGCTCTAGTAACAATGGATATCATTTAACAGCCCAGTTTGGGGTGTATCCCACTTAAAGCACATTTCTGCACGACGCAATCCCTGCTTGACACTACTGATGTAGATCAAAAACCAGTTATGGGCCGTGGAGTAACAACAAGAGCTACGCTGTCTAGGATCCTGAAATGGCATTCTAAAGGAATTCCAGAACTTCAATTCAACTTCCAGAACTAAGAACACACTAAAGTAGAAGGTCCCTCCTTTAAACGGAAAAAACTTTACTAATGCAGTAAATGTTTAAATATCTTACATTCTTACTGAAAGCTGTGCACGAAGACATGATTCTCAGGGTCAATATGGAATATCAGCAGTGTACCCTTCAAATCGCAAGTTTGACCCATGAGTAGACACTGAAAAGGAATACCACCTTCGGGAATGAATGTGAAACAACGACAATTCAAATTTGGTAAAAGGCAAATCCTACAAATTGACTGGGGAAATCTGGTTCAACCCTGATTTGAACTACGAGCATGGCCGCCAAAACCACTTCCATGTTTCGCACAAGCGGTCTGAAACCACTGAAGGTAAGACGTGGCATCCAATCAGCGCTGACCTCAGGAGGAACAAACAGACCCCTAAGATGAGCCAGACTTACAGATACGTTATCCATTGTCAAGTCCTGTGTGTTGTATCCTTGTGCCAGGAACTCGTGTTGAGGAGAGATAAACATTATTAGCTACAACTAATTGTGAAGCGGGAATCGTGGAAATGGCGAACTGCACGTGTTTCGACGCCGGAGCATCAACGAAAGGAGGGTAGCAGTAGGGACTACCAGAGGATACAAATTCATTCTCCCGGCAGTAGCCAACGCGTGCGAGCCCTTAAAGAACGTAAAAAAGGTCAGCGCCCACTGATTTTGGAGATTGCAGTAGCCCATAATTATTAGCAGACCAGCAACAGTAACGCTTTCAAGTAACTCTCCAAACGCCACCGTACTGGAGTGACTCCTTGAAGGAACTGTGGAATCAAGTTCATGACAAAGTGCAAACACAAGCAATAGTATAATGCAGCCTGTGTTTAGAACCTAAAAAAAAACATTTCAGAGAACGCTTCCTGAATAAATTCACTTCTTCTCAATCAATACGAAATGATCTGAATTGGAATTGCCCAGTTTAAGGTGTTCCAAGTCTAGAATTTGGTACTATCAAGTTGGAGAAATTAGTTAACAAATTATCAACACGTCGATGCAACATTTTAAATATGAGGCATTAAATGTCCTATTAATTAAAAGAACTCGCGGAATACAAGTCTGTTTCCTTATCAAATGACTGTTCCTAAACCCTCGACAAGGGTTGTATCAGTCATCGCGGGACAATACAGTGAAAGTAATAGTTTCATCGTCTCACTCCAACCACTCGTCAGAACAAGCAAAAGAATCGAACTAGCAGTTCAAGAGATTAATAAACGGTTTTGTGATAATTTGCAGCGTTTTTTGAGGGCAAAGAGAACTAATTGGAACTATTTATTACGCAGTGTGGCTTATCAAAACAGCCATATTGAAGAACGTTCGACTGCCACGCTGATGATAGACCCAAAAGTTCTCTGGCATTCACCAAAACGTGAACCCGCCTTCAAAACATTAATTAGTTGACGGTAAAGGTGACTAACTTCATTCAATGCCGGCACTTAGTTTTGTTAATTTGAGAATTTCACACTCTAGTCAAACCTGTACCACGTTTATAATTTTAAAACTCGCCAGTTGAGATAATGCGTGAACAATGAGGTTATTCGTGACCCCAAATTGGTACAAAACGTTACCCACGACGAATTAACTTCCAACATTCGTCAATATGTAGGTTGTGAACAAATAAAGTTGTCCCGACGTACGTTGCGCTGTTTAATTGGCAAAGCTTCTTCGACTTGAAAAAGCGACAACGGAGGAACTTTCCCTGTGAATGTCAAGTTGATAACCGACTTTCAACCTGGAAAATTAGTCAAAATGCGTAATTCGGAACTCGTAGGTTGACAGGCGGTTTAAGCGTTGAAGAACTGATCTAATTTTCACTCGGAATCTATACAGACTCATGACCCATCAACGCGGACGATGAGCCAAAATAACGAAATGTGCTGTCGAGGTTCGTTTTAATAAACGCTAAAACCTATTAGCTCGTTTCAACACTAAAACAATTCCCCAAAACACGTACATTTCATGACTTGAGATCAAGGATTTGTTATAGCTTGTAAGCACGGTGTCCTACGTAAGCTCGTTCAACTGTGAAGTTTCGACAAACACTGAATCGTCAATTCTAAACCCTTTCAATAAATCACTACTTTCAATTATAACATAAACTTCAAACCAGACATTCGAAAGAAACTGAACCAAGCCCAATACGGCGTTCTGACTCTGAATTTGACACTTAACACAATTCGTGTCGAGTTGACACGATGTTGCGACCTAAACTGTCAATAAAATGTTTTGCGGTGAGCAGAAAAATGGTGGGGGGAGGGGGAGTAGTGATTTGCAGTTTCAACAAACGCTGCACATTTTAATTTCCTTAGTTTTCGTTTCACGTTCAAGTCGCCAAAATTATCTCAATTTAACCTTTAAAAAAATCTGTTTTGTTTGTTAAGTGTTCGCTAATAAAAACTTTTTTGGGACGAAATAGCGCTAATTTTTGTTTGATTAAAACTACTTTTTTTACAAGGTTTGTTTTAATTTTCTTCAAAAAACACGCCGACGAAGAAAGCACTCTTCAGGAGTGGAGGGGTGTGGTGAGGGAGGTTAGGGAGATAATTGCGGGGGGGGGGATCTACGACACTTACAGTAGGAAGACCCGTATGTTTTTGAAGAAAGAAAGAAGCTTTTCGTTACATTATGTTCAATGCGGCGGAGCTTCTTCAAAAATGTAAACGTAATTCGACCACTAGTGAAAGGATAACGAAAAATGATGGCTTACGAGTGGTACATGATTTCGAGGTCGAAGAGACGATAGGTGAAAAGTTTAGGTGAAAGGGAGAGCGGAGAAACGTTGAAGAGGGGAGGTTGATAATGATGATGGAGTGGAGAGGGAAAATTAGGGGGGGGGGGGAATTAAAACTCGGCGAATTCCTTGGCGCACTTTTCGGTCGAGGAAATCCTGAGCGCCTCCTCTTCGTATTCGTCGAAGTTGCTCGTGTCCCCAGGACCTTTGCACCGAGGGATGAAGGGAGCCTCGATTTTCTTTTGAAAGACGGCGATCCAGTCGGTCGACGCGAACCACTTGTGTCCTTTGATATCGTTGACCCCATTTTTCAAATTTCCGTACCTTTTGGTCAAATCCACTTGGAGCAGGTTCCTCAAGAGGTCTTTGAGGTCGGAGCCAAAATGGGAGGGAAAGCGGACTTTCCCAGAGACGATTTTCTCGTAAATTTGTATGGGTTGGTCGGCGAAAAAAGGGGGGTACCCCGCTGCCATTTCGTAAACGAGAACGCCGAGTGCCCACCAGTCGACGGCTTTGTTGTACCCTTTGGACAGAATGATTTCGGGCGCCAGGTACTCCGGGGTCCCGCAGAGGGTCCAGGTCCTCCCTTTGACCCTTTTGGCAAACCCGAAGTCCGTCACCTTCAAATATCCCTGTGAGTCAATCAAGAGGTTTTCGGGTTTGAGGTCCCGGTAGATGAGGTCGAGGTAGTGAAGGTACTCAAAAGCTAAGACTATTTGGGCGGCGTAAAACCGAGAATGGGGCTCACTGAAGCGGCCCACTTTGCGTAAATGGGAAAACATTTCACCGCCTGGGACGTACTCGAGGACCATGTACAGGTTGGAATTGTCTTTAAAGTGGAATTTGAGGCTGACCAAAAAAGGGAAACTTATGGCTTGGAGGATTCGCTTTTCGTTGAGCGTGTGCTCAACTTGTTTCAATTTGACTACCTTTTGCTTGTCGAGGATCTTCATAGCGTAATATTCTTTGGTCGGTTTGTGTTGGACGATCATGACGCGTCCAAAGGACCCTGTGCCCAAAGTTTTGATTCGGTCGAAGTCATCCAAACCCGCTGTATTTGTAGGATTTTTTTTCCATTTCTCTTCGAATTCCTCCTTTGCTTGATCCAGGAATTCCTTAACGCTCTCGGCGGAGTCCCCCTTTTTGTTGGCCGTCGCGGCATTGCCCATTGTTTTGCCTTTGATCCCTTCCAGGGCTCCCAATCGCCTCGTCCTTCCGTTAAAAACGCCCCCGAAAATCCACACAACCCGAAAAAGGGGTGAGGAGGGAATAGGGGTCACGACCAACGAACAGGACTCAAAATTCGACCCGGACTCGTCCCTCACTCAACGGTCAACACGCCCATTTCAACACCCTCGTCATCCCAAAATCGGAACCCAGGAACAGTCCCGACTCGTCGACACCACAACCGCGATCCCGACACTAGGCAACTTCAACTTCACCACAACACCGAAACCACTTCGAATCTCTGTCGACGACGTCCCGAGCAAAAAAAACGACGAGTTCGCGTTAAAATGGCGACTTCCCGTATCCCGGATTTTCAATGGACGTCGTAATAAGAGACGGGGACAGAACAGACGGGTCAATGATAGTTTGGGAGTCGGCCGTCAGGGAGCAGGAGGGGCGTAGTCGGACGAGGCCTAGTGGTGGGGGAGGACGGAGCCTTATACGGCATCTAACGGCCGACACTAGTACCCTTTACCCGTTGAATGAAGTTACGTCTATCGGTGCTGCCGTCGACGGCACATTCTTTTGCTTGCAGTCACAACCAAATGCTTACGCTGGGCTCAATCGTACGACCCAACGGTTTCCCCCATTCGAGGATGTCACTCTAATTTATTTACAAACTTTCTTTAAAACGTGAAGACAACGAGTAGAAAAATATGGTACTGACAGAAGAGATATTCTTTTCTTGACAGTGATATTAATGAAGAGAGGGACGAGTAAAAAATATATGGAGAAACGCATCTCACAGCTTTTCCACGTGAATTCCACTGAGCAACTAATCACATCTGTTTTTAATTAAATTTATAATATAATAAACTCGTTAGAACGAAGCTCAATGCTCTGTGGAGAGAATGTTGATGCAGAAGGTTTCAGAATTTATTGAGTTGCACCACAAGTATTATTGAGTTATCGGTACGTAGATGATTCTTGATTTTGTTTGAATGGCTCTGGTTCGTGTTTTGAAAATGTGAGGTAACAACTATGAACAATGAAGGGAAGTGAAACTGTTGAGGTGTGAATTCTGCAATGTCGTTGGTGGCTCCTAATTGAATGAACGTCATCAAACTTTCACCGTATAGGTAGTCTAAAACACAAAGTATTTGATCGTATTATTGTGGTGATTTTCTCACGGACAAAAATTGCATAGTAACATTATATATTAGTGACTACACCTGTACAAAATATGTGATCAAAATCGTTAGAGTCTTTTGGAAAAACAAAAATTAGGCGTTTTTACTATAACTCTAGTTGAAAGAAAACATGAGAGCAATAAAATCGCAGCCGCAAAGCAGCAGTGGTTGGTTAAACGAGTGGTGCGTAGCAACACACATTTTTCCCCCATCCCTTAAAGTTCGAACACCAGCTACATATGCGGGCGCTATATCTTCGTTCAACGCTTTTCTACAGATACATGCATGGACAACAAAATGTAGGGACTAGTTAGCTGAGAGAACTCCGTAAGTTTGATCGAAATCGTTAGAGCGGTTTTTGAGCATCCACCGAACTCGGACCGCGGAGGTACGGCAGGTATTTGGTCGTTAGCCTGTCTCCCGGTAGAGAGCTGTTGCCCGTGTGTTACCGCGCGGAGGTGACCAGCTGAGGAATCCCGTACCGTCTGGGATGAGTTCTTAATCTGGTTTCTCGCCTGATCTAACTATTTACTTGGGTGGCAAGTTTCAAAAGGACAGATCAACTATGACCACGTTTCTTAGCCATCATTTTCTTTCAGAAATCTGCAAAATGGGTATAGGCTTGCTTTGTAGCCGTCAATGCTGCTGAGTTCGTTTGCCCTGCCAACAACCAGGCAAAGAAACGCCCACGCGCTCACTGTTGTGGAAATTGCAGTGGAGCAGCACGTGGTTTCTTGTTTCCTCTGCATTGGTGGCGCAAGACGTGCATGACGGAGAGTCTTTGAGAGAAAAGACGTGGAGCCGCTCATTGAAGTCACCATGTCCCATGAGGAACTGGCTCGTTCAGTGGTCTGGCTCAACCCATTTTCTTCAAAGACGTTCACGGATGTTGGGGAAGAACTCATACGTATCACGACCCTTTGGCGAGGAGGATTCTCATCTCGCTTGCCATTTCTCTAGAGCCCATTCGTCAATGGCGGCAAGTTTCTGTTCTGTGGTGAGATCCGCACGGAGTTCAGCCCAAAGGGGGGGAAGCTCCCGTTTCATTCTCCACTTGTCAACCATGCACTCAACGGCCAAATCAACTGGTAACTGACCAGTGAGCACACACACACACACAACAGACCACGCCCGGTTTTTGGGCTCAGTAGGCCTCTAAACGTAAAGATCAATTTTTTTTTTTGCACGATTACTATACTTTCCTTTCCCTTTGGGGTAGCGGAAAGTAAAAAAGAGGGAAGCCGTGCGAATAATACTAAATTCAAAAGCACTTAGATACTTCTCAAAAGCCTATGAAGAAATTCGATGGTAACTATTGCGTTTTGAAATAGTTTCGCTGTTACTCCCTAGAAAGAGTTAGTCGCCTCTCGAGGCCGGCTCGGCACCCCTTCCCGTTTACACTATTCTCAATCTCATCCGTTCTAAAATGTAATTTCCTCCGGTATTTTTTTATTTGTGCAATTCCGTTTACTTATTCCCTTTGCGGTTATAGGTAAGCGCAGAAAAATCATTTTAAAACACCGACCAGCGAACCCGTCAGCCAACATGTCGAACGATCATTCTTTTGAATCCGCAATCGAACAAATCGATAAGCTCGCAGATATTTTTTCAATACCTGAAATTCTCTTCGAGTTCAAAGGAATGCTTGAATCTTCTAAAAAAGCGAATGACACCGAACTAAAGAGTAACGAGACTTCAAGAATAAAGACGCCAAAGCGAAACAGGCCATTGTGGGATTTATCGATCGAGAATGCTTTCTCCACATGCTTTCATGTGATACCGCTTACCGTATGTACACGAAGTTGTGCACAATACACGAAAGGAACTCTGACTATCAGAAGAAGCGTTCTTTTCACATTCTTACGATAAATCGGCCGACATCTCGCCTAACATCAACCGACTTGAGAATATCGCTTATTCAATCAACACACCGCAAACAAAGTTGATGAATCGATGCTGATGGCTAACATCGGCATCGATTTTTCTAGTTTCCCTCCCGGTTATGACCATTTCACCACGTCTCGGAATCACGCTCCGAAGGAATCTAAAACTCTGGCGAACCTTACGCCTCAATTGTTGCTTGAGAAATCAGCAAAAAGCCGAAAGAAAACAAGCCCCATTTGATAGGAACGTTGCGTTCCAAGCCAATGATAAGTAGCTGCGAAATCACTGTCAAAAATGAACCCCACGCAAAGAAAAAAATGTAAGTGTGGAACCTGCAAAAATCCTAAAAAATGACCGTGACGAAAACCGATGCCTTTTCCTCGATAAGGATTCCAACAGCTCTGATAAAAATAATTTGAACAAAAATAAAAAGGCTCTTCTTGTCCATGAAAATAATAAAATTACTTCACCACGGATCTTGGACAATGAAGCACCGAGCCACATGACTTCACCAAACTGCACTCAAAAATCTCTGGACTTCGGTGCAAAGATTGGTGGTAAAAAAACCCATCGTGGTCAGGCTCAAGAAGATGGCTCACCTCAGCCGTTTGAACTCGGAAAAACTTTCCACCATTTCTACCGACATGAATTGGAGAAAAGATCGTCCCATACCTACGTGTGAAGTTTGCCTAAAATGAAAAGCTACTTGCCACCCTTTTGGCAAAAACTGAACCAAAGCTCCACTAGAAATCTTACACACTGAGTGTGAGCCATTTTCTGAAACCTCCTGTGATGGTCATAAATATTGTTAGTCAATTATGTATCCCTGGAACCTGATCTGTCAAGGTTGCAAGTCTTCAGAGTGACAGTGTATGCCAAGAACTTGAAACACCTTGGGAAGTTGGACAACTGCGCTGAAAAGTTCACCTTACGTGAGGAATGCTGAGTTATGACTTTGGGATGAGGAGAAACGAAAAATCGTTATTACACGTGACGTTAACTTCTTCAATAATGACCCGAAGAAGCCTGAGATTGCCAAAACCTTTTCACGGCCCAATTGTGTCATGAATTTGAATCCCAGCCATTCTAACGAAGAAAATTGCATTGAAAGAACTTCCGGCTCTGAAAACTCTGACTAGTCACGCAAGGGAACTGTCTGAAGACGGAGAAAACCAAGCAGACCGAACACTCACACCAGTTCCTTCTACTAGAAGATCGCGAACAATCAGAAATGTTCCTAAAAAACTCAAATACTAAGCACTTGATGGTGACCTAGACTTGGACGAATCAGCTCTTCTTACTACAAGACTGCAGTGACGGGACTTAACCGTGATAAGTGGATTGCCTCCACTGGAGGTTTCGCATAGAAGACGACATGACATATACAAAGCAAGACTCGTTGTGAGAGAGTGCCAGCAGCAGCAACAGGTTGGTTTTGAAGAAGTCAAATCCGATGCTCTTCGCGTTACCCTAGCGCATGCTGTAAAACACAAACTGCTCATCAGGAAATTCGACATTCGCACAGCTGTTTTTCATGAAATCATAGAAGAAGACATATGAGATTGCCTGACGAGTACATTACCAACAGAAAAACCTACAAGCTTGGAAAGGCCTTGTATGGCTTGCTTTAGGCCAGAAAGTGTGGGCATTCGAGGCTAGTATCTGTGCAAAAGGCTTCATCAATGAAGATCGCACCTTGATTCTCGATATTCATGTAAATGAGAGCATTATTTTGGGCAAGGATGAAGAAACTTCTTAAATCAATGAAAAAGGAATTTGAGCTGGCTGTTGTCTGACTTGTAGTTGGCAGTTTGCTTTACCTGTCAACGAAAACTCGACCCAATCTTAGTTTCGCTGTTGGGTATTGCAGCCTTCCAACCACCATGAAACCCCCATGGTTAACGTAAAACGAATCATGTGATTTCCGAAAAGCAAAGGTACAGTCTTCACTGTCAACTCTTCAGAAGAAGCTAAGCTTCTTGTTTACTGTGACTCGAAATTTGCTGGTGATCGTTCACACAGTAAAAGTACCTTTGGCCTCATAATTTATTATTGTGGTGGTCCAGTCAGTTGGAAATCTTGCGAACAGCCTAGAACTGCGTCGAGCAGTAGTGATGCCGAAATAGTTTCAGTGGCTGAATGCGGAGAAGAGCTTGTTTGTATAAAATCTCTGATCAATAAACTGACTGGTAAAAATGTTGATACTAAGATGCTTGTTGATGACACTAACACAATTAGGATGATGGAAACTGGTTCTATGAATTTCAAAAGAAAGCGTATAGAGAAAGTACCATTGAACGAAAGAAAAATTCGATGAAGGTTGTTTGAAATTTTTACGTTTCTTCTGATTCTCAAATAGTTGACATTTTCACCAAACCAATAGGTCCTACGAAATTTAGTTCATTTAAAAAGCAACTTGTCTCCTTAGATTCTTTCCCATCATATTGACATGAATTGATGCCCAATAATGACGTCATGACTTTTGTTCGTTAAACCTATTTTTCAAACTACCTACTTAAATATCTAGAGATTGCGTGCATGTTTAACAATATGTCTGAAAAGTTGTGGGTTAATTGAAATGATTTTAATACTGAGTTTAGAACTTGAAATTTGTGATTTTGAAAGCAAAATTACGGGAGTGTGAAGAAATTTGCGGGTAATTATTGCCTTTGGAAATAGTTCCGTTGTTATTCGCTAGATGGAGTCAGTCGCCTCTTGACAACTCGAGACCTGACTGGCTCGGCTCTCTTCCCCGTTATTACTATCCTCAATTTCGTCCATTCTACAATTAAATTCCCTTGTAGTATTTTTTACTTTCCTTGGCTCCACAAAGTAGAAAAGAAAGTTATGTAAGCGACTGGAAAAAAATGTGAATTCTCTTGAGACCTTCACGTTTCAGACTCTACTGAGTCCGAAAAACACAATTTGTGAAAACGGTCTGTGTGCGTGTGTTTTGCCTACCGCGATAAGGTGTACGAGAGGCCTGCAACCCAATATTGTGGGTGCTCACTGTCGTGCCTGTGGTAACCAGTTTGCGTCGCCACATCTAACAAGAGGAAGAGGCCGCCTCCCCCAAGGACCTCCAAGCCCTAAATGTCGTGGTGTTAGACATGTGCACTGCTGTAGGAGGTGGTATCGTCATTGTGGCAGAAACGCCTAAAATCTCTAAGGCCCTTACCAGCCATATTTCTGCCACGGGGAAATGAGCCTGCAAGCGTCAGCCCCCCTGGGTAGCTTCCCACACCTGCTCCTATGTGATGTGCAGACCAACCTCAGACCCACTACTTCTCCAGCACAACTCTAGGCTCAGGGGCTAATAATATAAGCCCATCTTTACGCAAAAGCAGGGCCGACAGAAGGACAGGGAAGAGTCACCCAGCCTGCACAAAACAACTAGAAAGGGCCAAGCACCTCCAAATAGCCTCGCAGCAGTTTGCCGTGTGAATTGAGGATCACCCACTGGCATAAAACGAAAGAGTGAAGAAGATACTTACCCTTTATCGAAACAAGTAACTAATAAACTTAAAGTGTCAAAAAACGAAAGTCGTCTGTTTTGTAAACTATTGTGTTTACTATTAAGAGCGTTAGATGAAGATATTCGTGAAATAGCAATGCACGAAATTAACAACTTGATGTTTAATATGAAGAGATCAAGAAGACAACTGCCCAATTTTTCATAATTTTTGTTTGTTTGTTGCTGAAGGGTGATAATACAGAAGAAAGATATGAAGAAAAAAAATCAGGTGCACCTCATCTCACAACATTCCTTAGCTCTACATAAATTCACTGGTTTTCATGGCTTTTGCTGCTAATTCGGTTAATTTCTCATTCAGTTCGTTTGTTCGTGGTAACAATACTTGATAACCACCATCAATGAGGCCAAAAGGGGTAACACTTACAGCGACCAGTTGGTCCACAGAGCATTCAGGAAGCTGTAGAACCGATTTTCTGAGAAGGATATCACTTTTCCAGAGTTATTGGGAAAAAACGTTCAGAAATGAGAGCATGTGAAAGAGCATTGGTCGAAATTCCAGAATTTCTGGAGTAACCCCTGTATATCTTATGATTATTATTAAAGACTCTTCGTATTGAACTAACAACAAAATTTTTCTGAAGATTCTAATAACATTTGAGCGGATTTTATAAAGAAATATCAGGTTCCCACGCCCACTCAAACAAGCTAATGTGTTCTTCCCAAAGGACCAGAACTGCAGTCTCGCCAACCCTGAGTCTTTTTGGCCCATAAGCCTGCTGAGCATAGAGGGTAAATCGCTGGAAAAATTGATGCTGGCATCCCTTCGTCACCTCATTTACCCCTTCCTCCACGAACAACAGTTCCCAAATGCTACACAACTGACACCAAATACTGCCTCTGGCAATGGCCCTCAGGACACCCACATAAAATAGTGCTGGCCACCTTCTATGATATCAAAGGAGCCTTCAATATGGTTTGGTGGCCAGCCATACTAACATCCATCCATGCACACGCAATCTCCCCCAATCTCTTCAGACTGCTCTCAAGTTTCCTAGAGAACAGAGTTGTCCAAAACGGGTTCGCGGTTCAACGCACTTGACTCAAGATTTCAGCAGGCTGCCCCCAGGGAACAGTACTGTCCACTCTCTTCCGAGCGACCTTCATAACAGCTGGCCATACAGGTGCTGCCTGGGACCCCACCACTGTACTTCCTTCTGGACCTAGAAGTGCTGCAATTCCACGTGAAGAAGGACACCCTGGCATCTTACGATGGCTAGCTTCACTCCCTGCTCCCAGGATTGGGTGAAGTGAAAACCATGGAGAGCTGGCTCGTCAATGGGTTTTTGATCCCTGGCAGGTGTAGTATGACACAGAAAGCAAACCCATGTCACATGCACACTCTAGTTCCTTACATTCAGGAACGCCTGCAACACCTGACATTCCCAGCTTATCAATACTGTTGAGTCATAGTGCAGTTAAAGCACTTCTTTAAGAGAATCGAATTCGACGCCTCCCAATACAGTGCCCGGGGCGGTAGAGGATACAGCCCATGTCCTTTATGACTGCCAGCTGTACCAAACTCCGCATCAACAGGCTCGCCTACCAGGGTGTGCACTGGCGAGCCAACTCTTGTCCTCCAAAGAGGCCATCAGGCAGTTCCCCAAGCTTGGGCAAACATGCACCACCATCTGGAAGCATGGACGCCAGGAATTTTGAAGCAACAAACGAATGCCAGGGGCCTGGCCTTCACACCAACTGCCCCCCCCCCTCACCTTTAGCGCCAACAGGTGCACCCTTGAAAAGTAGTGTAAAACAATCCCCCATTTTCTTTTCTGCTGAAAATGGAGAGAGGGGAGGACTGCTAATAACCTCCCCTCCGTCCACGTCACATACAATAAGCTGGGCTGGCTATTCAGGCGCAGCTCATAACACCCATTAATCAGCTCTTACAGTTTCATAATTAAGTGAGCTGATCCCACTCATGCCCTGATGGTGGTTCCACAAACTAATCTTAGACTCTCTGGTTCAGTGAATAGTCTGTGCAGGTTCCTCCTTGAGGAAAAGTTGAGTATGTGTGTGCTAAAAATAAAATCAAACAACTAATATGGGTCGGTTGCTGCGATTGGCTTTGAAACAAGAAGAGTGACAAAAGAATCAGAGGATGCTGGGGGTGAAGGGCATTCTCATAAGCAAAACTTTATGATGATGAGCGTGCTGTCCTGAACATTGTATCCAGAAAGACTGTTGAGCAGATGTAAAAATAGGTTCAAGAACTAGATCCTCAAATGCCTTCATTGGATGAAACCCTTTCGTCGAGCCACGAAAAAAACAGCGAAAGTGGAATCCGAAGGAGCGAACAGATTAAATCAGTGGGATAAGCACTACAAAAAACAGTAAAAGCGGCGTAGGTTGATACTGTTGCGTTGAAAGTTCTCTCAGTCTATAGCACACAGAGTGGTAAAAGCTTTAATCACGCTCTTTAAATGAACACAACGCCTCTTTGTAGATAAACTTGCAAATCTAGCCAAACGAAGTTTTTGCATATGAAGAAGCAATGTGCAACAACACACTCGGCAGAACGTGTTAATTAAGCACCTTTAATTTAACAATGCTCACCACACAGTTTTTTGTGTGGAAATCATTTTTTGGAAACGCTGCCTACTAAATAACTGTTGTCTTCTAAAATAGTGTTACATCCCTTCTCTCCAAAATAAGTATGATTCCTTAGCCAATAAGTATTATACCGCTTTTACACCTCTCATCGCAAGATGAGAATCGCCCACCCTTCATTGAGGGGACCACAGAGATATTAATGGAGTACCACCCGCAGTTGCTCCACTATAATCGTTTCATTTACTTCCCTGTGTTGTGACCAGTTTGGCGGTTCCTGTGCCGCTCCTCTGCAGCGGTTACTTCGCCATGTGCAGAAGAGTCAAGTAAAAACCCTTCCTGCATCGAAAACTATATTAGTTTTACGGTGAACAATTTTAACTATTCTATACGAACACCATTCATTTTTAAGTTGAAGTAACCAATAAGTGGGGATGGATATCTCGTTTCAATAATGTTTTCGTGAAATCGATTTGTTATTGATCGATTTTAACTGCCATCGAAGTTTCGTTGGCTTTTGCTTCTTGCCGCAGCTGACTTCTTTCCATTCAACCAATTTATTCTTTCAACTGGTTGTCTCAAGCTGTACGTTTAGAGTAAGAAAATGAGTCGAAGGTGTAAAACTGTCGAAATAAGCTCTAATGTGGCCAGAGTTAGACAGTGTCAACGGTGTAGTTAATTAGCTGTGTTTAGCAGGATGTACGCGTTATAAGGCCCTTTTTAAAATCGAAGAAGCGAGCTCGAATTTTGAGACTCCAGTTAGAGCTTAAAATGTTTTTACAGTTGCGAGCTGCTTTCATAAATGTGAAATTTCAGTTATACCAGCTATTATTACAAACTCGAGAAAGCTTTGTGTTACTCCCTGCTCGAGTTTTATAATAAAATGACGGTGAAGTTATCAAAATAATGGAGTACTGTATACTCTAGTTTAATAAACTCGACATATCACGGAGAGAAATAGCTAGATATTAGCACGTATATGCACTGCGTTGTGTATGAGTTGTTGAAAAGACACAGTTCAGAGTTTTTTTTGTGAAAAAGCGGAAATGTTTTTGTTTTTAAACTGTTCTCGTTTCCCTATCTTGGCATGTCAGAGAATTGAATAGGAAGACAATACGTAGGTTGAAGACGATCCCGTGCCGGCTCTAATGAATGAAATGCACGTTATAACTTCCAAACGATAACGACTGGTATAAGCTGCTTTCGAAATAAGTTTGACAAATTGTGTTTTTGGTACAATTGAAGAGGAAAACGGGGGTTATTCCTTGAGTAGCAAAGAAGGTCTGCCGCAAAGCGTGTTTTTCCTCAACAACTGCTGTAAATGCCATATGCTGTATGTACAGGCACTGTAGTTTCTTTCACCGCAGGTTGAACGAAACCTTTATGGAGAACAAACTGTAGCTGCAAGTTAATTTTAGAATCGATGCCTCATGTTTTAAAGACATTTGTATGCAGCGTGGATGCGTGTACATGCCGTTACACGTATAACCTATCTCCGTAGCGTCAGTTGAACGGAGTGATGCCTCAATGCTCTAATGAAAAAACAATCTAATGCTTCTAGCTTGCTACAGATTGCTGTTTGACGCTCCACGACAGCCGTGGAACTAGTTTCCAGTGAAAACCACGTGGCTTCTTCCTTCTAGGAGGAACTCAGTGCTTAACTTGCCGAGTCCAAGAGTCCTTTTTCCAAGAATCGTGAAGTGACTCTTTGCCGGCGCCCTTTTGGTGGTAAATGGTGCAACGTTTTCGTTTGTGATGAAAGGGAAGGTGCTTTATAAGTGAAAGAGACCGCGGAGAAGAGGAACAGAAGCGTCATGGTTGTTTCCATAATGGCTAGTTTAACGTTTTCCGAACGGAGCGTAGCGTCAGGCGAAACCTACTGGCCGTTCCGCGCTATTTCGCCCGATAGACCGGTGCGATGGGAACCGCGTTTCAATTCATTGCCCCTCGTCTCACTCAAAATTCGTTTTGACCGTTCTCCTGTCACATTCCCAATGAATTGAAAACTGCACTCCGATCAGATGGCTATTCATTTCCCTACCCAAAGTCCGAAAGTCAGAAGCACGAACCCCCTGAAGCAAAGTCATGTTGGCAAGTCTTCATCTACAAGACTGAAGTTATAGAATTGATCCAGTGGGGAGAAGGACCACTAAAGGTAGTGATAATAAAATATCTGACACGAAGCATCTCACAGCTTTCCTCAACCCCTGTTAAATCGATATGCTGTATGCACAGGCGTTGCATCTCCATTCATCGCGCATCTACGAAAACTCCTATACAGAATACAATGTAGATACTGATTAGGTAAAAGCACCCAGTGATTTTGACTTAAAACCTGACGTA
Organism: Pachypeltis micranthus; assembly: GCA_020466155.1. Classification (NCBI taxonomy): domain Eukaryota; kingdom Metazoa; phylum Arthropoda; class Insecta; order Hemiptera; family Miridae; genus Pachypeltis; species Pachypeltis micranthus. The sequence goes on from CM035773.1 coordinate 53,142,157, forward strand.
TTTCACTTGATTATGAGAGTTAGCAGCTGTTGAGTCGGGGCATGAAACAGTACCAATATTTACATGCATGTCAAGTACTCATGTCACTATCAAAACTAAATGAACTTAGAAAAGCTATTGATATACTTGAGCTAGACACAGAACCCTGAGACACTGCACGATGTACTCTCAGAGTAGAGGAGAAACATGAGCCAAATATCAACGAAAATATCTGGTGCGTTGCAACACACAACTTTCCTTAGCTCTATGTCAATTCACATTGTACATGGCTTTTTTTCTACTTACTCAATTCATTTATCACTCAGTTCAGTTGAACTTCAAACAACACTTCACGGCATCGCTTACAGTTCCGGAATTTATTGTGCCACTCATACTCACTCCCGGACCATTATAGAGCAATTGGTACACAGAGAATTAATAAGGTTGTAAACATGATTTTTTGAAGAGGATTGTAATCACATTTGCAGAGTTATTGGGTAAAAACTTTTAGAACTGGTAGTAAGCGAAACGGCGGTAGTTGAAATTCCGGAGTTTCTGGAGTGACCCCATATATCTTATGAGCGTTAAACGCTCGCCCAATAGGTATTGGATCGGACTACTACACCAATTTTTACTATCCTTGGCTTTATAAAGTAGAAAGGAAAGTGACGTAATCGCCAGAAAAAATAATTTTGAGTTTTCTTCATATATTTACGTTTCAGACCCTAGATAGTCCGAAAAACGCTACATGGGAAAATGACCTGTGTGTCTGTGAATGATTTTTAGAGAAAACGGCCGTATATAGCCCGCAAGTTATCACGCGACGCCAAAATAAGGGTATGAGAAACATCCACCGGAAGTTAACCATAGTTATCATAGTGGCCATACCAAATTTTTTTTTCTCAAAAACGGCTGTAACGATTTTGATTAAATTGTTTATATTGATAGCTCGTAATAAGACAATTATACCATAAAATTCTTATCTGTGGGAAAATGACGAGAGCAACACAATAAATTACCAAAAGTTTCGACGAAAATCGATTTAGCGCGATTTTTTTCTTATAAACTCCGTTGAAATGTCACTAGACTGTTTTAAAAAAAATTGTTGTAACAGTCCAATCCAATACCCATAGGCTGAGAATTTAAAAACGCCCATAAAATATATGGGGGTCACTCCAGGAATTCCGGAATGTCAACTACCGCCATTTCGCTTACTACCAGTTTTAAACGTTTTTACCTAATAACTCTGCAGAAGTTATTACTATCCTCTTCAAAAAATCGTGTTTACGGCCTCATTAATTCTCTGCGTACCGATTTTTCAATAATGGTCCGGGAATGAGTACGAGCAGCACAATAAATATCGGAACTGTGAGCGCTACCACTTCCTGCTGCCGTGAAGTGTTATTTGACCAAGTTCAAATGAACTGGGTGATAAATGAATTGAGTGAGTAGAAAAAAAACTATGTACAAAGTGAATTGACGTAGAGCTAAGGAAAGTTGTGTGTTGCAACGCACCAGATATTTTTTTAACACTCTAGTAACATTTCAGCGGAGTTTATAAGAAAAAACAACCGCGTTAAAATCGATTTCCGTCGAATATTGCGGTAATTCAATGTGCCGCTCTCGTCATTTTCCCACGATTGGCAATTCTATGGTTTAATCGCCTTATTAAGAGCTATCAACCTAAAACATTTAATCAAAATAGTTAGAGCCGTTTTTGAGAAAAAAAATTTGATGTTTTGATCACTATGATAACTATAGTAAACTTTCGGTGAAATTTGCTCATACCCTTATTTTGGCGTTGCATGATAAATTACTGGCTAGATATCATGTTTGAGCTGATTTGGTTCGGTCGTTTTCTCTAAAAACCGCGCTTTAATCGATTTCGTCGAAAATGTTGGTAATTTATTGTGTTGCTCTCGTCATTTTCCCACAGATGGGAATGGTATGGTATAGTTGCCTTATTAAGAGCTATCGATATAAAAAATTTAATCAAAATCGTTAGAGCCGTTTTTGAGAAAAAAAATATTTGGAGTTTTGATCACTATGATAATTATAGTTAAATTTCGGCGTATTTGGTTCAAACCCTTATTTTGGCGTCCCACGGTAACCTGCGAGCTATAGATCAAGTTTGAGCTGATTTGGTTAAGTCTTTATCTCTCAATCGTGCTCACAGACCATTTTCCCATGTAGCGTTTTTCGGACTATCTAGGGTCTGAAACGTAAATATATGAAGAAAACTCAAAATTATTTTTTCTGGCGATTACGTCACTTTCCTTTCTACTTTATAAAGCCAAGGATATTAAAAACGGTAGTTAAGAGCGACAATTTCATCAAAGTAGCAAGTCAAGCGGTCGTGTCCAGCGAAATTGGAATGGGCACTCCTCTAAAACCAGCAATTCGGCGGAATAGTTCAGAAGTGCGGTTATTGTAGCAAAATTCTGCAAAGTGCTTCAAACGGTCCAGTATTCATAATACTGTGAGGAACCTAGTAACAAAGGTGGTAGCGTGACAAAAAGAAATGTTTCCCTTGACAACAAAATTCCCATTCGTGATTCTGACTGCTTTGATTTTGTTGAGTTATTGTTGAAGTTTGTTGTTGTTAAATATAATACCATTCGGACCAACCGTTTTATAGTGCGATTTAACACTGGTGTCAGAAGTGGGATTAATCATGTCTACTCGCTCCGGACGGGCATTCTCAAGAAATACAGGAAGACGAAACAGAGTAAATCTAAGAACAAATGTTCCGGAACTTTGTGATGTCGGATGCATAACAGAATTTGTTCCAGCATCCGAAACACTCCATTCCGCATCCGTTTCTACTATATCGTCCGATGTTCAACATTTTGTTTCTGAACAAGTTCAGAATGTAAGAGACGAGATACTTCGTGATATCAGTGACCTACTGAGAAACTCGGAAACGCGACATTCCTCCATTCAACGACAACAGATGATGCCCTCACAGACTACCACTTCCGTCTCCACAAGTCTTAGTAATGAAGGGAAAGAGACTAAGCCTAACACTTTTGATGGTAGGGCAGACTGGGATGCGTACTTATGCCAGTTTGAACTCGTGGCTCAAAAGAACTGCTGGAGTGACACTGCCAAAGTGGTTGAGCTTGGAGCCGCTCTCACTGGGCCTGCACTCACAACTTTAAAAGAAGTGACGTCACCAATCACCTATCCCAACCTAGTGGCAGCCTTAGACGCTCGTTATGGTACCAAGAACCAAACAGAATTGCATATGGCCTTGCTTCATAGCCGCACACAACGTGACACAGAGAGCGTAGCTGAGTACCATCAAGAAATGAAGGAGATGGGAAGCAAAGCGTGGCCAAGTACATCAAGAGAGAAGTCTGTGGAAGAGCTCCTTACTTTCCGATTCATCCATGGTCTTCGAGATCCAGGGCTCAAGGAAAAACTGTTTACAGCCTGGCCTAGATCGATGCAAGAAGCTCTGACCATTGCATTACGTTTAGAGGCTGTAGGAACCCTGATGTCCAATGTTCACTCGCAAGTTCAATTACGAGCAATGCAAGTGATCAACAAGGAGCACAAAACAGTAGTTTGCTGGCGTTGCGACCAACCGGGACACGTTTTGAAAGACTGTCCTACTTGGAGGAAAGGACGACACTTTCAAGAGAGAGAGGAAATGTCCACTAAACGTCAGAAGAGTGCGGAAAACGAGACTCGGCCAAACTGAAGGGGGCAAGTTTGAAGCCGGTGCACAGCCCCATGTCAAATGGTGTAATGTTGTATCGTGTTGGAGGTGGAGCAGCTCTTACAATTAAAGGCCACTTAAATTCTTTTCCTTGTATTTGCATCATAGACACAGGAGCGTCAGACACGTTTGTAAGCCCACAGGTTATTGCTCGCTCTGGACTAAAAATCAGGAAAATAGAGCCGAATGCACTACTCCGTACAGCTACTGGCGACACTGTGCCAATCGTTGGCAAAGTAACCGTTCAATTAAACATTGGAAATGGAGTCCTGCCCATAATGGTGGACGCTGTAGTGGCTCCAATTGAAGGTGAGTGTATTGTCGGTATGGACTTTTTGAAGAAGAAACGCTGTGTGATAGACGTAGGTTCTAAAACGTTGAACATGGATGGGAAAAAGCTGCTTTTGAGAGAGGCTGAGAACACTGTATATTGTGATCAAGCCAACCTAGATCTTACTGATCCTCTCCCGAAACATTTAATGGCCTTGATTGAAAAGTCTGCTGAAAGGGTGAATGCTATACAACTTGACGAGTTTCGCAAGTTGCTGCAGCAGTACTCAGATGTTTTTGCAGCTACAAACGACGACTTGGGGTGTTGTACTCTGGGGGAGCACAGAATTGATGTCAATGGTCATCGGCCCATCAAACAACCTCCGAGACGAACATGCCCTACTAAGGAAAAGATCATAACCGAGGAACTAACAAAAATGAGGAAGCAAGGAGTGATAAGAGAATCAAAGAGTCCATGGGCGAGTCCAGTGGTGTTAATTCCAAAGAAAACGGGAGACTGGCGTTTCTGCATAGACTACAGAAGAGTCAATGACATCACAATCAAGGATGCACACCCGTTACCACATATAGGAGACACCCTGCACACATTAGAAGGAAGTCGTTGGTTCAGCACGCTGGATCTCCAAGCAGGATATTGGCAAGTTCCTCTGGCGAAAGAAGCCCGAGAAATATCGGCATTTTGTACGCGGAATGGTTTGTGGGAATTTACAGTGATGCCGTTTGGGCTCACCAATGCGCCAGCAACTTTCCAACGAGTGATGCGACAGCTTTTACAAGACTTTATTGCTCAGAATGTGGTGCAAGTTTATCTAGACGACGTACTGATTCACACCACAACCTTCGAGGACCAATTAAAGTTCATAGAAGCTGTTTTTCAAAAATTGCGGGAAGCCAAACTCAAACTGAACTCTAAAAAGTGTGAATTCTTCCGGGAAACAGTGACTTATCTGGGGCATCTGGTAACCCCTGAAGGAATCAGGACAGACCCAAAGAAGGTGGACACGATTGTGAACTGGCCAGTCCCTAAAACGACCACGGAGCTAAGATCTTTTGTAGGGCTGTGTTCCTACTACCGACAGTTTGTTCCCCATTTGGCTGAGATAATGAAGCCACTTTACCGAGCTGAAAATCTTCCTAAGTTGGAGTGGACGCCAGCTTGTCAAGTTGCCTTTGACAGACTCAAGGAGTGCCTGCAGAATGCCCCTATACTAGGTCACGTCCAATCAAACAAGTCGTTTATACTTGACACAGATGCCAGTGATGTCTCCATTGGAGCAGTTCTGTCACAAGAGCAAGGAGGAAAGGAAGTGGTTCTCGCTTACTTCAGCAAATGCCTCTCTCGAACGCAACGCAACTATTGCGTTACTCGAAAAGAGCTGCTAGCTGTCGTCGAGGCCTTAAAATTCTTCGACTCATATGGCTTAGAAATGGGTCCTTTAATAGTGAGGACTGATCATGCCTCCCTCACATGGATGCTTCGGTTCAAAAATCAAGATGGTCAGATGGCTCGTTGGATTGATCGTCTGAGCCCTTACAATCTTGAAATCCAATACCGACCAGGTTTACAACATGGAAATGCAGACGCTCTCTCAAGACGACCCTGTGCTGATGCTGGATGTTTGTACTGTGACAGACGAGAAGTTCAAGAGATGGAAAAATCGGTTATGAAACTTCCTAAAACTTCAACTCAAAGTGATCTTTTTACAGCCAGAATGTTGTGCTACGAACCCACGATTCAAAATCTTCAGGCTGAACAGGAAGCAGACCCTCAACTGTCTCTTATAATGGCTTGGGTCCGTGAAGGCAAACGACCTGACTGGGAACAAGTAGCAGGGAAGGACATTGAAGTCAAGGCTCTTTGGGCCATGTTTGACTCATTGCGGCTAGTAGAAGGCATCTTGTATCGAAAATGGGAAAGCTCGAATGGTAATCTGATACGGGACCAGTTCATTGCCCCAGGAAACATCAGGAATACGTTGATGCATCATGCACATGGTCCTGCACACATTGGAGACAGACGAATGGTGGCCCAATTGCGACGTTCTGTCTATTGGGTAGGCCTACACCGCGATGTCAAAGAATGGTGCAAAAGTTGTGAGGTGTGTGGGAAGCGTCATGGTGGAGGACAACGAGGGCGTGCACCAATGCGTCAATACATCTCTGGAAGTCCTTTTCAAAGAGTTGGAATTGATGTAGTAGGTCCTCTACCCGTGACTGACGACGGCAACCGCTACATTCTCACTGTCGTCGATTATTTCACAAAGTGGCCTGAGGCTATACCAATCCCAAACCAGAAAGCCGAAACAGTGGCTCACGCCTTACTGCATCATGTGATTTCCCGATATGGTATCCCAAGAGAGCTGCACTCTGACCAAGGTCGAAACTTCCAATCAGAGTTAATAAAGGAAGTCTTGAAACAACTTGGAATACATCAGACAAAGACAACACCTTTGCGGCCTCAAAGCGATGGTCAGGTTGAACGGATGCATCGGACACTTTACGAATGGCTTGCTAAAATGATATCTGACCACCAAAAAGATTGGGATCAACAGCTGCCAGTCGCATTATTAGCCTATCGAGCTTCTGAGCATGCAACAACCGGGTATTCTCCAGCTTACCTCATGTTTGGCCGAGAGCTCACATTACCTTTAGAGCTACTTTTCGGAAGGCCACCAGAAGAAAGGGAGATTCAAGAGTACGCTGCTACCCTTCGTCGTAGGATCGTTGAAGCCCATACTCAAGCCCGTGAATCACTGCAGCTAAAGGCTGATGACATGAAGAGGAGATACGACCGAAGTTCCCGTGGTAACACTTATAAAGTCGGAGACTTAGTGTGGCTTCACAACCCACGTCGGATACGAGGCCGCAACCCGAAGCTGATGTGCCCTTGGGAAGGCCCTTACGAAATATTAAAGAAGCTAAATGACGTCGTAATTCGTATCAAACAGCGTTGGGGCAAGAAGTCAGCCTGTAAAGTGGTTCACATTGACCGGTTAACGCCATTCTGTGGAAGGAAGGGGGAGAAGTGTGAGGAACCTAGTAACAAAGGTGGTAGCGTGACAAAAAGAAATGTTTCCCTTGACAACAAAATTCCCATTCGTGATTCTGACTGCTTTGATTTTGTTGAGTTATTGTTGAAGTTTGTTGTTGTTAAATATAATACCATTCGGACCAACCGTTTTATAGTGCGATTTAACAATACGAATAATTATATCAAGAAGATATTCTCACCCATTCCCTCACTTGAAAGTTATTCGGATGGAAAGGTGAGTTGGTCTATACTATAAGTCACGTCAAGATTTTGAAGCCGATGCCTGGTCAGTAGATGACAGTGGAAGGTTACATATTGTTCTACCGTCCGCGAACATGCCTAATTAAAACCTCTTAAACGTTCGTAAGGGTCGGTCCACTTGACGGCAAGTCTCACATCGCTCGGCGATTGATAAGGCAATTTATGGAATTATAGGGCAAACATTGCAAAGAAATTAAGTCAATAGAACGATTATAACTTGAATTTCGGAAATTCACGAAACATCTCTAAATATTTCACTACCACGCTGTGAATGTTCGATTTTGAAAGTGCTAGTAGTACGATGTGAACACGTTTTATAAGGAAAATACTGCAATAAAGTAGGTGGACCTCCAAGTTAAACGTTTAATCAAGATCAGGGGGAAAAAATTGGTGTTTTGATCACTATGCTGTAATCACTACGCTGTAGTTGGTTTTGGACCAATTTTGTCTATTTTGATGTCTCGTGTTGACCAGCAGGACAAATTTCAAGTTTGGGCTGATTTAGTACAACCATTCTCTGATAACTTTGCTCACAGACACACTTAGGCTATTTTCTCAAATAGCGTTTTTCGGACTCCGCGAACTTTGGAAACGATCCAAAGAAGACTCAAAAAAGAGTTTTTGGGAGCCAGAGTTTGGATACACAAATATTTCAATGCAGTCTCTCCCAAACAGTTACACTTTGTACCGTGTGTACTCATTTCTAGTCGCCCAACTTAGTAGTTAATGCGCTGATTTACCTCTAGCTCCATTGTGATCTGATGTGTCCGGTTGGTACATGTTTTAGGAATCATCTTTGACACTGACTGCCCACCGTCTTGTGTCCTGCCCAAACGCGTAGGGCTCTTCTATTGGAGCGTTTTGCTTGCGATGGAGAATATTTATGACTCTCAGTTTAAAGAGCCAGCTTGTAACAGCCCACATATACACCTGTATCGGCGTTTGCTCCTGTGAGTTAGAATTCGGTGTCACTTGTACAAGATCTCAACGTGTGGTGTACGTTGTGGGGTCCTATCGAACACCGATAGAATCCAAAACTGTGTGGAACAGGGATATTAGGGTCGTGTCAGCTTAAGCAACAGGATCTTCCATTCATAAGAACTAAACATGTGTAGTAGGAAATAATTTTTGTGTTCTCTAAATAAGCATACTCAAAACACGGGATGAGGGGTGAGTGAAACCAAGAGGCTCGTGTTGTTTTTTTATTTGTGTGTCAGATTTTGCAGCAAAACCTCGTTAGTGAACGCCAAGATGAAATCCGGGAATCATCAAAAAACGTTGCAACGTTCAAGAGGTGCGAAGTGTGCCAGGGCACGCTATTTTAACTTTTTTACACGAGAAACCGTCGAGGGCTTGAGGCCAACTTCAGTCTTTTATATCTTGCAAGTAGTAAACTCGCGGATTTATTTATTAATTTGCGCTTAGAGCGTTGCAACCGGCGTGTTAGTTCCGTTTAGAACGCGGCCAAAGGGGTTTTTTGAATAGTCGAATCCAAGATAACTAGGGGAAAACTTGTCCTTGCTCTACCGACCTCTCGATAGCCTGCGGGTCCCTCGCTGACTCATGAAAATTTCGACTAATCAACCGATGAATCCAACTCTCGAATCTTACATTTCTGAATATCTTTCTTTGTGCCTCCTTTTGAAATTAGCCGACTGATCGATTACGTCAAAAGTTTTAGAAGCTGTGTTCGCTAGAGAACCGGCGAACCGGTACTGGACAAGGAGTAGACCCCGCAGAAACCGAATTGCAACGTTTAGCACACGGTAAGGGTCTTCATATTTCTGATTGTCTTCAGGTCTGTGGGTCTGGTTGAACCTCTGGGAGTCAAATGAGAGCGGTCAGTAGGCAACAAAGGAATTAGGCAGGAATGACTTCGAGAGGGAGGAGGCACAATAAAATACAATATATTAATCTGAAGCCAAATAATGTTGTAGTCACGTGATTGAGGACGTGAAGAAGTAGACTTTAAACTGAATTTTAGAACAGAAGACTCTTCCTAGTTCCTCTTCAAAAGTTTAATCCTTTTTTTTCTGCGTAGTTGTAGTATTTTTCCTGCATTTTGAACCAAACGCTTAGCATTAAGCTCTGAGAGGAAAAATCCAATTCTGTGTCTACACATATGCCACAGATGAATCGCGATCTCTTCCTGCCTACGAATTTCTTGTCAAGTATCATTGCATTCTACGAATCCTGTCATAGTTTGGATGTCAAAATACAGTGGAAGGGGGTTTCTGCCTACGTCCACCTCGACAGTTGCACTGATCGTACTCGTTCTTGTACTTCACCCAGTCGTTAAATGATCATATTTATTTCCGGCCTATCACTTTTCAGCGAATTTCAGAAAAAAAGTTGAGGCGTTGCAATGGAACGAAAAAGAAGAAGCAGATCTGGTCTCTACAAACCACCAAAAGCGTTTTGACATGGAGTTATCATATGTTGAGAAGTAAACGTTCAACGCAGAACGATAATTTCGCATGTCGTCTTTCTTCATGTTTCAAACAAGGAAAGATATGAATTGTGATGTGACGCACTTGAAATATTTGATTAACAAGTGGAACTACGAATGTGGCGTAGGCGAAGTCCGTATTTTCTGGCTGGTAGTGTACTGTGGGCGAGCTCGTTTTAGTAAAAATTCATTCGTTTTTTATGGAATGAGAAAGGGGTTAAATGAGGGGGGGGGGGTCTGGAAGAGAAGTAGTTTAAGAGCTAGAAGGTTGTGTTTAATTTGTAACATTCCATGTTCAGTCTTCGTCTAGGGTACTGTTTATTGTATTACTGCGTACTGTATTCCTGGGACCTGATGGCGCAAGGATGGGAGGTGCTAGGAAGAAGCGGTATAACCACTACCTCAGGCTAGGGCTAGCACCAGAAGAGGCTTTAGAGGCCTCTGCCATGACGGTCAAGGAGAGCCGAGCAGAGTCTGGCAGCTAAAGACCCAGACCCTCGACAAGGTTGACTCCGCAAAGCCAGAAGGGCGGGGACCAGAAGAGGAAGGCAGTGCCTCAAGCAGGTCCCTCTAAGCAGAAGGAACAGAAAACCATCCGCCAGCAGAGTAGGCCAAGCTACAGGGATGTGGCGAAGGAGATAAGAGTTGGTGTTGTACACCACAACTACCCCAGTTCTCTGTTGACAAACGCACAGCTTGACAGCCTGGATCAAGGCATGGACAGTGTCCTATCAGCTGCAGCGAGGGGATTTTGGCCAGCCTTTCAGACTGCAGTGCACAGATCGGGCTGGCTATTAATCCACTGCCAGGACAGAGGTACTGTCAACTGGCTACAGGCAACTGTGGCAAGCACCAGGTTGCTGGGTGACACCCTCCTTCGAGTAGTCGAGGGAGATGACATCCCAGGACACCAGGTGGTGGTGGGATACTTCCCAAACGCAAGAGAGGTACCTAGTGACCTCATTCTCCGGATGTTGCTAATCCAAAATAGTGGCCTGAATACCCAAATTAGGCGCATCATCCGGAGAGAGGAAGAGGAAAGGGACTGGATAGTCCTAGTCCTGTCAGTAAACGAGGCATCAGCCGCTGCCGTAAGGACCCTGCCAATGCAGAGGGCCAATTACAGGAGGGGGACGTTAAGCCTCAGGCTCTCACGACTGAGAGAGAACAGGAGGTAGGCGTTTGGCGGGGGGGGGGGGCAGCAGTGAGAAGGTCGCTCCTCTTATAACAGGCCGTCAAGGCCTGGTAAGAGGAGTAGCCGGAGGGGTCGATGACCCCACCCACGCTCCACCTCCTCCAAGTCAACCTGCACTAGTCACAGGCAGCCACAGCCGTGCTCAACAGGACTTTTGGCAAGAGGAGGTGCGATGTGGCCCTCGTCCAGGAACCCTGGGCCTGGGACGTGAAAGTCCGTGGCCTACCAACACAGTCAGGTAAGGTAGTGTATGATAAAGGTAATGATCGATGTTGTGCGGCTATTATGATTAAACGTAATGTAATGTGCACTGTCATGCCTAACTTTATCTCTAGAGATGTTACAGCTGTATGATAGCTATCATGGCAGGGGAAAATTCGCCCGAGGGAGCGGCCAGGATGGTGTTGGCATCTGCCGATTTCCCACTCGACGCGGAACGCCCCACCCAAAGAGGTCTGAAAATTGGTAAGTTATTGCAAAAACCACCAACTTCATCTCATAATTGGCTGTGACGCAAACGCTCATAACGTTGTCTGGGGAACACAGACACTAACATTAGAGGGGAGTGCCTCCTGGACTATCTTGCGGGGCCAGAACTGGAGATCCTCAACAGGGGCTACGCTTCCACCTTCGTAACGAGGATAAGGGAAGAGGTACTTGAACTCACCATCTCCAGCCGTTTCATAACCAGCAGATCAAAGACTGGCAAGTACTGGACGAACCTTCGCTGTCCGATCACAGGATTAGTTAGTTCAGTCTGGATTTCAGCTCCTAAGTACGGGAAACCTTCTGCATTCCCAAAAACACGGACTGGCCACTATACCAAACCCAGCTCTTCTCAGAACTGGGAAGTATGGACAGGGAAATCCACTCTGTGGAAGACCTGGAGACCATAGCCAGCCTTATGCAAGGGGCGATTATTCGCTCCTATGAGGAAAATTGCCAATCCCATACCCACACGACCAATGGTGAGGCCTGATGGTGGAGTGAGGAGTTGGGGAAGCTAAGGTTCTCAACGAGGAGGCTCTTCAACAGGAAAAGAACAGGGGATTGGGAGGCCCACCGGCAATCCCCTACAAGCTACAGTAGGGCCACTGGAAGAGCAAAGAGGAAGTCCTGGAGGGACTTCTGCAGCGGCATAGCAAGTGTCTCTTAAGCCACTAGGCTGCAGAAAGCGCTCTCCATGGATAAACCTCAGGGAGACAGACAGAACTTTTACGAAGGATGCAATGGAAACCCAGGAGGGGTTGGTTGATACCCACTTTCCAGGGTGCACCATCATTGAGGAAGGGGTCACTGCCCCACCCCAGGAGCGAAACTGGGTACGCCCGCACCCACGTAGGCTCCTGGGGTATGCGAATCGCATCTTCACCCACAAAATGGTTAAATGGGCGGTAAATTCCTTTAAGCCCTATAAGTCCCCTGGGGGGGACGGAGTATTCTCGGCCTTGCTTCAGCAGGGCTTTGGGGACGTTCTTCCCCTCCTGGTCAAGACTTTTAAAGCCAGCTTTCTTCTGGCCCACGTGCCCTATTCATGGAAAAGGACCAAGCAGTGACTCCTCGGCTGTGAGATCACAGAGACCCATAAGCCTCTCCTCCTTTCTCCTGGAAAAGATCATAGATGTCTTCAAGGACATGCTTGAAACCAAGCCCCTCTCGAGGGTGCAGCATGCCTACCTGGGGGGTAGGTCGGCTGAGAACGCGCTCATGGAGCTGGTCTCACTGGTTGACGAGGCCCTTCAGACAAGAGAGGTGGCATTGTGCTGCTTCATGGATGTGGGGGTGCCTTCGATAACACCTCCTTCGGCTCCATGGAGGCAAGAGCAGCACAGAGGGGAATAGAACCCCAGGCCGTGAAATGGACCATCTCCATGCTTAGGGGTAGGGAAATCATGGCCCAGTTAGGGGGAGAGGGGAAGACAGCATCGCAGTGGTTCCCACACGAGTCTGCCCCCATGGGCGGGGGGGGGGGTCTTTCTCCCCTCCTATGGCTACAGGTGGCCGACGAGCTGTTGGAAATACTGCAGCTTGAAGGCTACGAGGTGGTTGCATATGCGAATGATCTTGCAGTTCTGGTGAGAGGCAAATTTGCCTCCACGGTGTCTGAAAGGATGCAGGGAGCTGTAGACATCATTCAAAGATGATGTGACAAGGAAGGACTCTTCATAAATCCGGCCAAGACCACCACGGTTTCTTTCACTATACGAAGAAACATTGACATACTACCACCCACAATGGAAGGAGCTAGGCTCCAGATAATGAAGGAGGTGAAATACCTCGGGGTGATACTGGACATGCAGCTCACTTGGAACCCGCATGTGAGATATGCGCTGCACAAGGCAAGTACAGCCCTTTGGGCGTGTAGGGGGCTGAGCAGCAAATCCTAGGGCTTAACTCCAAAAATGATGAAGTGGCTCTATAAGGGGATAATAGGACCCTGCGTCATGTATGCCTCCACTGTGTGGTGGAAGGCGACAGGCTGGGTGGCAGTACAGGAGAAACTCCAACAACTGCAGCGACAGACGTGTCTTGCTATCACAGGGGCTATGGGTACATACCCTACTGCTGCAATGGAAGTCCTTTTGAACATCTCACCTCTTCATATACACATCCAGAGGACTGCTTACCTGGGAGTGGTAAGTCTTTTGCAGACAGGTAACATCTCCACTAGGGTCAAGGCGAGCCTCCACGGAATAACTAGACAGTTTAAGCTAGAAGAGGCAGCAGTCCCTGCTACTGACGTTATGCCAGAGCGGAAGAATTTTCGGCTGCCATTCAGTGTCAGCGTCCACTCACAGGAACAATGGGAGAAGGAGATGTTCCGGACCGAGGTGGGCGCCCTGCAGTGGTATACCGATGTTATGGAAGGCCGAGCAGGACTGAGCATTGTAGGGCCCAACTACAGCCTTGCTAAGCCGCTGGGAGAGTATGCCACGATATTCCAAGCAGAAATCCTAGCCATAAAGATCTGCGCAGAAAAGATCCTGAACAAAGGGCTCAAGGGCAAGCGGATCTACACATTCTCAGACAGCCAGGCCGCCTTAAAGGCCATCGCAACCTATAGTTTTAGGTCTAAGCTGGCAAGGGAATGCCTTCATGCGCTCAAACCGCTCGGCGCCCGTAACAGGCTCACCCTCATCTGGGTGCCGGCTCATAGGGGGCATGAGGGCAATGAAAAGGCTAACCGCCTTGCGAAAAGGGGTACAGAATCCCTATCCATTGGGCCTTTACCACACGTGGGTTTGACGAAGAGTCACCTAAACTGTCTGGTCGCTCGATGGGAGACACAGGAAAACTGCGCCCATTAGCATCACCAGCCACGACTAAGACAGGCAAAAAGGCTCGTCACGCCTTCCTGTCAAAGGGCGAAGGCGATGCTGACGCTCTCCAGACAGGATCTGAGAGTTCTGATAAGCTTCCTCACTGGGCACTGCCCACTCAGATATCACCTCAACAAGATGGGCATCTCAGAGGCAGTGGAATGCAGACTTTGCAGTGAGGACGAGACTGCAGAGCATATCCTATGTGAATGCCCTGCCTTGGCAGCGAAACGCTTCGAATTTTTTGGTCAGGGGACCATAGAACCCCAAACCATAGCGGATTCTGCGGTGAAGGACGTACTCGGCTTCCTAAAGGGGACTTGTTGTCGCGGTCAGTGATTTCGTATGGCCCTCTGTAAGGTGGTTGTAGGGATCGTCTCTCTGGTCCTTCCTGTAAAAATGCGTGAGTACAATGGTCTAGTTCTTTGTAAATGAAAGGCCCATGGTTTACGTGTCTGGATGTTGGTGTTGGTCTCAGTCGCCTCACGTATTCGCGTAAAGTGGCGAGGAATGTTGGTATGTCTTCGGAACCTGTAGTGTTGGCCGAGAAAAACTCGCCAGGAAGTCTAAGAGGTTCGCCGTAGACGAGCTCGGCTGAGGATGAGTGTATGTCGGCTTTGAAAGCAGAGCGAATGCCGAGAAGAACCTGTGGAAGTGCTTCGATCCAATTAGTGTTTGCGTGGGCCATGATAGCAGCTTTCAAGGGCCGGTGGAGGCATTCGACTTGCCCGTTGGCGGCGGGGTGCCAGCTGGTAGTGAGCTTGTGCTTCATTCCGAAATAGTCCTTGAAAGCATGGAAAAGAAACGATGTGAATTGGGATCCTCTATCGGAATTGACTATTCAAGGCAGCCGAAGCGAGAAATCCCGCAACAAAGAAATGCTTGTGCTATGGATTCCGCAGTGATATTTTCCAATGGGTAGACCTCGGGCCATCGAGTAAAACGGTCGACGACAGTCAAGCAGTACCTGAAGGAGTGAGCGATAGGTAAAGGGCCGATGAGATCGACGTGCACATGGGAGAAACGGTGAGATGGAAGTTCGAAGGTACCGATTGGAGACTTGACGTGACGTGAGATTTTGGCGCGTGGACATGAAAGGCAAGCTCGAGTCCAGGCACGGCAATCCTTTCGAATTGAAGGCCAGATGAAACGATCGCTTACTAACTTGATGGTAGTACTGGCGCCGGGATGACTGAGGTTATGGAGTTGTTCGAATGCTTGTCTGCGGAATGTAGTTGGAAGAAAGGGTCTCGGTTTGCCAGAAGACACATCACAGTACACAGATGTAGATCCGGGGATGTTTATTTCATTGAGTTGAAGAGGTTCAGATTTGCTTAGGTGGGCTTTCAGTTCCTCGTCTGTCTCTTGAGTTTGGGCAAGTGCTTCGTAATCCAGAGCTTTTGAGAGGGCTTCTATACGCGAAAGTGTATCGGCAACGGTGTTCTGTGTTCCACTGACATGTTGGATATCTGTTGTAAATTCGGAAATAAATGAGACTTGATTTCTTTGTACGGGAGGAATTTTATCACGTTTCTGCTGAAAAACGTACGTCAACGGTTTATGGTCAGTAAAAATTGTAAAGTGATGGCCTTCAAGATGACGAAAATGTTGGACCGATTCATAGAAAGCAAGGAATTCTCGGTAATATTCTGGTGATTCCGCTTGCTTATTGCTCATCTTCTTTGAGAAAAAAGCTAGTGGTTGCCAAGAATTATTTACCAGCTGTTGAAGACAACCACTGATGGCGTGGTTCGAGGCGTCTGTGAATAAACCAAGAGGCACGCCGATTCGAGGGTGAGCTAGTAAAGTGGCTGAAGAGAGGCAATTTTTACAAGCTTGAAAAGCTTCTTCAAGTGCTTGTGTCCATGGTACCTTCTGTGAACCTTTGAGCAAATGCTTGCTGATAGCTTCGTGGAGGGGTGCTTCGAATTCGGATGCATGTGGAATAAAACGGCGATAGAAATCCATCATTCCTACAAAACGGCGTAAGCCTTGTGCGGTCTGAGGTAAGGCAAAATCTTTAATGGCCAGGATTCGGTCTTGAGGGGGTCGGATTCCAGAAGATGATACAGTATACCCGAGAAACTCCAGTTGTGGAACGCCAAACTCGTATTTTGATGCGTTGATGACGATTCCATAGCATAAGAGGCGTTCAAATAAGAGGTGATGCTTGTGTTCTTCAATAGATCTAGAGAAAACAAGAATGTCATCAATGTAAGCGTAACAAAACTCTAATCCATGTAGAACTTCATCTATGAAACGTTGGAAAGTTTGGCCAACGTTGCGGAGACCGAAAGTCATGAAAGGAAATTCAAACAGTCCAAAAGGTGTAGTGATGGCTGTTTTACAAATATCATCTTCGAAAACAGGTATTTGGTTGTAAGCTTTGACAAGGTCGTTTTTGGAAAATATTGCGCAACTTTCCAAATTGCAGGTGAAGTCGTGGATATGGCGTACTGGGTAACGATCAGGGATTGTGCGACTATTGAGTTGCCGGTAATCGCCGCAAGGTCGCCAATCTGAATTTCCTTTGGGAGCGAGATGAAGTGCAGATGACCAACAACTTTCAGATGGACGGGCAGTGCCGGCCTCGATCATGTCGTAGAACTGCTGTTTGGCGGTGTTTAACTTGTCGGGAGCCAGGCGACGTGGAGCCCGGTGTTGTTCGGATGTGGTGGACAGTTTCGTGTTTGAGCTCACGAGATCTACCACTTGGACGAGTTAAATCCGGAAATTCAGCCAATATATGCGTAAACTCGGGCAACAAATGTGTGTCGACCGTTTTGACGCTAAGTTGACAAAGTTGTTGAATCCGGCCGGAAGTACGAAGACCTGTAGTGCCATCTACTAAAAACTTTGAGCGACAATCTGGCAATAAGTGAAAATGAGACGAGAAGTCTGAGCCGATAATGGGGATATCCACGTCCGCAATGATGAATTTCCATTTTAATTCTCGGCGGAGCCAGAGGTCTAGATTTATTGTGCGAAAACCGTAAGTTTTGATCTTAGTGCTGTTGGCGGCACTCAAGTCGAAATCGGTAGCCGAGAGGCGTTCATTTAGGAATCGACGAGGGAAATTGAGGTATCACCCAGCCTGTACAAAAAACTAGAGGGGGCAAGGCACCTCCAAATAGCCTGGCAGCGGTGCGCCATACGAAAGTACCAAGCCCCCACTCAGTGCTACAAATGCCAGCGCTATGGCCACCTGGCAGTGGCCTGTACAAGACCTGTTGTGTGCGCCTGGTGCGCCTTGCCACATCTGAGTAAGGAATGCAAGCGTGATGCTCCCCTCAAGTGTGCCAATTGCGTCGAACGCAAAATCCAACAGGTCGCACACTCTACACGAGACGCACGCTGTACCATTCGTCAGCGAGCGATTGCCCTCCAGGAGTCACGAGTGGATTATGAATAGGTCAAAAACAGTTCGAATCCTTCAGCACAACACAAATAAGAGTTGCCCAGTTATGGCTGAGTTGCTGCAAAATGCACTCAAGAAACGCTGCAGTGTCCTCGCCATACAGGAACCGTACATAGGATCCAAAACTCTTGGTCTCGGATCGCAGGCACGAGTGGTGGCTGGAGCAAGAACGGGAGCCAAGGCAGCAGTAGCCTGCATCGACCCGTCCATTGACATGCTCGCACTCACTCACCTGAACAGCCAGCACTTGGCCGCTGTGCTCATCCGAGCCGGTGGCTTTGAGCTGGTTGTAATATCATTTTACAGGCAATTTGGCGCACCAGTTGCCAACAGCCTTGAACCACAGATCTGTTTCTTTATTTCATGACTGTACCTAAACCCTCGACGAGGGTTATATCAGTCATAGAAGTTGCGGTTTCGCTAATATGCAAGAGGCCGGCCCCTGCAGCATCCACCGAACTCAGACCTGTGGAGGTACGGCAGGTATGTGGTCGTTAGCCAGTCTCACCGTAACAGCCTTGAACCACTCGAGCGGGCTCTAGCAGGCCTATCAGGACGACCCTGCGCAGTCTGTGCTGATGCAAACGCCAGATCACCATTGTGGGGATCCCCAACCCTGGATGGGGCGGGCGAGGCGTATATAGAGCTGCTCACCAGGTACAACTTGGTTGTTGCCAACGACCCCATGACTGAGGCGACCTATGATGGCCCGGGAGGAAGGTCGTGTATAGACGTCACAGCCGTGTCCCACACCCTGCTACTCAAATTGAAGGGTTGGCGAGTCGTACCAGGTGCAACGCAGAGCGATCACATGGTTATTGACTTTGCCATTACGGATGATAACATCCTCTGCAAAGACACGCGTGAAAAGCGATTCCGCACAAAAAATGCAGACTGGCCGCAATTCTTTAGGGTACTGGAAGGTGAACTGCGTGCCGCAGACACCGACCTAATAGTGCAAGCATCCACACCTGAAGAGGTGGACAGCAAAGTGGACACATTTACCACAGCACTGCACTCTGCTGGGCTCTCTGTACTTGGCCAACAGAAGCACAGGGCGATCAAAGTCCCATGGTGGACTGAGGAACTTAATCCCCTCAAGCAAAGTGCAAATAGAGCCAGAAGGATGTACCAAAACACTCGTGACCCTGATGCCAGAGCAACACTCCGAACTGCCTTCATCCAAGAGAAGAAGGCCTTCCACCGCGCCATCAAACGAGCCAAACGGCAAGGCTGGCGAAATTTTGTGGAAGCGGAGAGCTCTGAGAACCCCTGGGGCAGACACTACAAGTCCTCCATAGGAAAAGCAAATGTAGAGCAGGTCTTAGCTGCGATGCAAAATGAGTCAGGCTGGGCCTGCAGTATCGAACGTTCACTGGAAACCCTCCTTGAGAAGGCGTTCCCAGATGGCCAACTAGCTCGAGACACTGAAGCCCAGAGGGCAGCAAGGGAGCTGATCATGGACCCTCCGAACGAGCCCGACATCCCATTGTGGACAACAGGCGACCTCGGCAGGGCTCTTGCGACCTTAAAGCCCAACAAATCTCCTGGGCCAGATAAAATAGAAAGCAATATGCTAAGGAAGGCTGAGCGGACAATCTCCAGCGGTCTCCTTAATTTATTTAATGACTGTCTGCAGGTCGGACAGTTCCCCACTCAGTGGAAGTCTGCGCGCGTTGTCACTCTTCGAAAGGGAGGCGACCGCAATCAGTCGGACCCGCGATCATGGAGACCACTCAGCCTTCTTTCCATATTAGGCAAAACACTAGAAATCTTGATGTTGCAGTCCCTCGAAGGAGTCTTTGGCCGCAACCTCACAGGCAGGCAATACGGGTGTACCAAAGGAAGGTCCACGCAGGATGTCATTGTCGAGATTCGGCGTGTTTCCCTGCTGGCACCGGCTAAGTACGTCGTAGCAGTTCTGATTGACATCAGAGGAGCGTTTGACAACCTTTGGTGGCCAGCGCTCCTTAATGAACTCAAAGGTAGGGGAATCCCCCGCAACCTGTACTCGCTCGTCAGAAGTTACCTGACAGACAGAACTGCTACGATCGAAAGTAGGCATGTCTCCGTCCGGAGAAAGATTGAGAAGGGGTGCCCACAGGGCTCGGTCCTAGGACCAGCACTCTGGAATGCCTTCTTCGAAGGTCTTCTCAGGAAACTCATGGAGACTGACTGCGAGCCGTACGCCTATGTGGATGACTTGACTGTGCTGATCTTTGCAGAGTCAGTCCGCCAAATTGAAGAAAAAACCCACCACGTGCTCCGCACTGTCAACCAATGGTGCGAGCACGTCAAGATGCAGGTGGCTGAGGAAAGACCCAGCTAATCCTCTTGAAGGGGAAAGTGAATAATCCACCCACAATACGCTTTGGCGGCCACAGGCTCCTTCTTGAAAAGCACGTCAAGTATTTAGGAGTGAATATAGGTGAGAGGTGGGGTTTCAACCAACACCTCCAGTCCCTTAAAGGCACTACCATTGCAAGGTTTGCCTCACTGCGTGCCATTACTAAGGCCACTTGGGGTGTGTGTTACCACGACACCATCCTCATGTATAAGGCCATCTATTTAGGTGTGATTGGCTACTGCCCTGTTGTCTGGGGTAGCAAACTAACAGTCAATCAAAAGAGAGTATTGGCCCAATCCCAGAGAGCCGCGCTCCTGTGGATCACCAAGGCCTACAAGACTGTATCAACGGAAGCACTCCAGGTGATCACTGGTCAGTTACCAGTTGATTTGGCTGTTGAGTGCATGATTGACAAGTGGAGAGTGAAACGGGAGCTTCCCCGCTTTGGGCTGAACTCCGTGCGGATCTCACCACAGAACAGAAACTTGCCGCCATCGATGAATGGGCTCTAGAGAAATGGCAAGCGAGATGGGAATCCTCGTCAAAGGGACGTGATACGTATGAGTTCTTCCCCAACATCCGTGAACGTCTTTCTAGAAAATGGGTTGAGCCAGACCACTGGACGAGCCAGTTCCTCACGGGACATGGTGACTTCAATGCGCGGCTCCACTTCTTTTCTCTGAAAGACTCTCCATTATGCACGTCTTGTGCCTCCAGTGCGGAGGAAACAAGAAACCATGTGCTGCTCCACTGTAGTTTCTACAACAGTGAGCGACGGTTGTTGAGAGGGCAAACGAACTTAGCAGCTTTGACTGCTACAAAGGAAGCCTATAACCATTTTGCAAAGTTCGCAAAGAAGGTAATGGCTAAGAAACGTGGTTATAGTTGATCAGTCCTTTTGAAACTTGCCACCCAAGTAAACAGTAAGATCAGGTAGGGAACCAGATTAAGAACTACTCCCAGATGGTACGGGATTCCTCAGGTGGTCACCTCCGCGCGGTAACACACGGGCAACAGCTCTCTACGGTGAGACTGGCTAACGACCACATACCTGCCGTACCTCCACAGGTCTGAGTTCGGTGGATGCTGCAGGGGCCGGCCTCTTGCATATTAGCGAAACCGCAACTTCTATGACTGATATAACCCTCGTCGAGGGTTTAGGTACAGTCATGAAATAAAGAAACAGATCTGTGTGTGTGTCACCCTGCAGTCTCACCCTGCAGTCGGGGGTCCAGAATTCCGCTGACGTATTCCCTGCGTGTCGTATGAGCCGACTAAAAGGGACAGCCGGGTGGGCCCAGCTTGAAAGACAACCTCACCTCTATGAGGTCCCCGCAGGATTACATCCAACGAGGCTTAACTGTGGCTGGGCGTCACAGTGTACTCTGTCGCCACACTGTGCTCACCCTGCAGTAGGGGATCCAGAATTCCACTGCCGTACTCCCTGCGTGTTCGTATAAGCCGGACTAAAAGGGACACAACTTACACTTCATTCACATACATGACACACTGGGAACCCCCTACCATTAGCTGGGATCGCAGAACACACCCCCCGCAGGAAGGGGTACAGAATTCTCCTGCCGTATCCTCTGCGTGGTCGTTAAAACCGGCCTTAAAGGGGCTTAAAGCTCACGACACTGACATACACAACATATTCCAGATACTAAATACACTGCAACGGCTTGCGTGGCAGAACACATACACTTGAAACACTCATAATGAGCGACAGACAGTCCTGGAAGTAGCTCGCTAACACCTTTGAGCGATCCCCTACATAGGTGCGGCCTTCGGAATGAGGATGGGGAAAAACCAGGTTTTAGCGTTCCTGGGGCGGCTGATAGCGTGTGTCCCGCTCACCACATCACTAGTGGCCGAGGGCTGACTCTGAGCAGCAGCCGAAAAATCCCTCATGCGTCTTAGTCCCGGTGGGTGGCCGGACTGGCAGCTGCGGCGCATGTGGGGGCCTCCCTTTGACCCTCAACGGACCAGCGAAAGGGGCTAGAATCAATATGCCTGAGGGGAGCTTCCTGGACACTGCCTCGAGCACCTCTCGCTCATACCACTAACACACACACCAAATGAACTCACAAGGATACACTACACCAGTCTGCTTCTTTAATCCCCCCCCCCCATATTAGTAAAAATAAAATGACAAAGTCAACTAAAACTTCAGCAGGTAATAAAAACGCCACCTGCGCCTCTTCCTCGGGCTCGCCAAGCTCGACCCCTCCCTCTTCGGACAATGAGCAATCTACTCGTCGTCCAAACAAACAAGGGCGGAAAGAACCAGGCAAACCGCGTTCATCTCCCCCTTCTCCCCCTAGTAGCCCAGGGAACCCGGCTACTACAAGCACTCGTCATCCCGTTGACCCTAATCTGTCGGACATGGAGCAAATTTGCGCATACGTCCAAATCATCCACGGCCAGCTGGCACGGATGAGGGCCAACGCGACAGGACCTATGCGGGACCTCGTAACTAGTTGCCTCTTCGAAATTTCGAAGCTGGCTATAAAAGCTAATGCCCCCCCAACGACATCGCCCCCTGCCACTCCCCCCTGCGGGAAACTGTGGCAGCTGTCGTGAGGGAAGAGCTGCGTAGGGCAATTGCCCAGCAGCCAGTGCCACCAGCCCCCCAAACTCGAGGAGCAACAACGAGCCAGGGTAGTACCCCAGGCCCCTCATACGCGGCAGTAGCCGCTACTGCGCCTTCCTCCCCCCCTCATGGAGCTGAGGCGGAATGGCAGCCTGCCAGGGCCAGGAAGCGCAGGGGGAAGAATAAAAAGGCCCCAACTAAACAGGCCGAGGGCAGCGCCCCGCCTACGCCTCTGCCCAAAAACAAGGGCAAAGGTAAAAATAAAAACCAAAATAAAAAGCCTCCACCGCTTGCCAAACTTCCCCCTAAAAACCCACGACAAAACGTGGTAGTGGTTAGGCGGACATGTGAGGAAGGAGAGGCTGGTCCCTCCAACCCTGACGCAATGGAAGCGCTTATGCGAGGTGTCCCTGCTACGGACCTCCAAGCACTAAGCGTCCGAGTGCTAGACATCCACACCGCAGTGGGAGGTGGCGCCGTCATTGTGACGGAAACGCCAGAAATGGCCAAGGCGCTCACGAGCCACATTTCCACAAAAAAGGAGTTGAAGCTCCAAGCGTCAGCCCCCCTGGGTCGTTTCCCACGCCTGCTATTGTGCGACGTGCGGACTGACCTTCAAAAAGAGGACTTGGCCCAACAAGTTGTTGAGCACAACCCTGCGTTAGGCTTGCAGCCGCAGGACGTCAGGCCTCTCTTCACCAAAAAGCGTGGCAGACAGAAGAATTGGGTGATAGAGGTATCACCCAGCCTATACAAAAAACTAGAAGGGGCAAGGCACCTCCAAATAGCCTGGCAGCGGTGCGCCATACGAAAGTACCAAGCCCCCACTCAGTGCTACAAATGCCAGCGCTATGGCCACCTGGCAGTGGCCTGTACAAGACCTGTTGTGTGCGCCTGGTGCGCCTTGCCACATCTGAGTAAGGAATGCAAGCGTGATGCTCCCCTCAAGTGTGCCAATTGCGTCGAACGCAAAATCCAACAGGTTGCACACTCCACACGAAACGCACGCTGTACCATTCGTCAGCGAGCAATTGCCCTCCAGGAGTCACGAGTGGATTATGAATAGGTCAAAAACAGTTCGAATCCTTCAGCACAACACCAATAAGAGTTGCCCAGTTATGGCTGAGTTGCTGCAAAATGCACTCAAGAAACGCTGCAGTGTTCTCGCCATACAGGAACCATACATAGGATCCAAAACTCTTGGTCTGGGATCGCAGGCACGAGTGGTGGCTGGAGCAAGAACGGGAGCCAAGGCAGCAGTGGCCTGCATCGACCCGTCCATTGACATGCTCGCACTCACTCACCTGAACAGCCAGCACTTGGCCACTGTGCTCATCCGAGCCGGTGGCTTTGAGCTGGTTGTAATATCATTTTACAGGCAATTTGGCGCACCAGTTGCCAACAGCCTTGAACCACTCGAGCGGGCTCTAGCAGGCCTATCAGGACGACCCTGCATAGTCTGTGCCGATGCAAATGCCAGATCACCATTGTGGGGATCCCCAACCCTGGATGGGGCGGGCGAGGCTTATATAGAGCTGCTCACCAGGTACAACTTGATTGTTGCCAACGACCCCATGACTGAGGCGACCTATGATGGTCCGGGAGGAAGGTCGTGTATAGACGTCACAGCCGTGTCTCACACCCTGCTACTCAAATTGCAGGGTTGGCGAGTCGTACCAGGTGCAACGCAGAGCGATCACATGGTTATTGACTTTGCCATCACGGATGACAACATCCTCCGCGAAGACACGCGTGAAAAGCGATTCCGCACAAAAAATGCTGACTGGCCACAATTCTGTAGGGTACTGGAAGGTGAACTGCATGCCGCAGACACCGACCTAATAGTGCAAGCATCCACACCTGAATAGGTGGACAGCAAAGTGGACACATTTACCACAGCACTGCACTCTGCTGGGCTCTCTGTACTTGGCCAACAGAAGCACAGGGCGATCAAAGTCCCATGGTGGACTGAGGAACTAAATCCCCTCAAGCAAAGTGCAAATAGAGCCAGAAGGATGTACCAAAACACTCGTGACCCTGATGCCAGAGCAACACTCCGAACTGCCTTCATCCAAGAGAAGAAGGCCTTCCACCGCGCCATCAAACGAGCCAAACGGCAAGGCTGGCGAAATTTTGTGGAAGCGGAGAGCTCTGAGAACCCCTGGGGCAGACACTACAAGTCCTCCATAGGAAAAGCAAATGTAGAGCAGGTCTTAGCTTAAACCCTCCTTGAAAAGGCGTTCCCAGATGACCAAGTAGCTCGAGACACTGAAGCCCAGAGGGCAGCAAGGGAGCTGATCATGGACCCTCCGAACGAGCCCGACATCCCACTGTGGACAACAGGCGACCTCGGCAGGGCCCTTGCAACCATAAAGCCCAACAAATCTCCTGGGCCAGATAAAATAGAAAGCAATATGCTAAGGAAGGCTGAGCGGACAATCTCCAGCGGCCTCCTTAATTTATTTAATGACTGTCTGCTGGTCGGACAGTTCCCCACTCAGTGGAAGTCTGCGCGCGTTGCCACTCTTCAAAAGGGAGGCGACCGCAATCAGTCAGACCCGCGATCATGGAGACCACTCAGCCTTCTTTCCATATTAGGCAAAACACTAGAAATCTTGATGTTGCAGTCCCTCGAAGGAGTCTTTGGCCGCAACCTCACAGGCAGGCAATACGGGTGTACCAAAGGAAGGTCCACGCAGGATGTCATTGTCGAGATTCGGCGTGTTTCCCTGCTGGCACCGGCTAAGTACGTCGTAGCAGTTCTGATTGACATCAGAGGAGTGTTTGACAACCTTTGGTGGCCAGCGCTCCTTAATGAGCTCAAAGGTAGGGGAATCCCCCGCAACCTGTACTCGCTCGTCAGAAGTTACCTGACAGACAGAACTGCTACGATCGAAAGCAGGCATGTCTCTGTCCGGAGAAAGATTGAGAAGGGGTGCCCACAGGGCTCGGTCCTAGGACCAGCACTCTGGAATGCCTTCTTCGAAGGTCTTCTCAGGAAACTCATGGAGACTGACTGCGAGCCGTACGCCTATGTGGATGTCTTGACTGTGCTGATCTTTGCAGAGTCAGTCCGCCAAATTGAAGAAAACACCCACCACGTGCTCCGCACTGTCAACCAATGGTGCGAGCACGTCAAGATGCAGGTGGCTGAGGAAAAAACCCAGCTAATCCTCTTGAAGGGGAAAGTGAATAATCCACCCACAATACGCTTTGGCGGCCACAGGCTCCTTCTTGAAAAGCACGTCAAGTATTTAGGAGTGAATATAGGTGAGAGGTGGGGTTTCAACCAACACCTCCAGTCCCTTAAAGGCACTACCATTGCAAGGTTTGCCTCACTGCGTGCCATTACTAAGGCCACTTGGGGCGTGTGTTACCACGACACCATCCTCATGTATAAGGCCATCTATTTAGGTGTGATTGGCTACTGCCCTGTTGTCTGGGGTAGCAAACTAACAGTCAATCAAAAGAGAGTATTGGCCCAATCCCAGAGAGCTGCGCTCCTGTGGATCACCAAGGCCTACAAGACTGTATCAACGGAAGCACTCCAGGTGATCACTGGTCAGTTACCAGTTGATTTGGCTGTTGAGTGCATGATTGACAAGTGGAGAGTGAAACCTTCCCCCGCTTTGGGCTGAACTCCGTGCGGATCTCACCACAGAGCAGAAACTTGCCGCCATCGATGAATGGGCTCTAGAGAAATGGCAAGCGAGATGGGAATCCTCGTCAAAGGGACGTGATACGTATGAGTTCTTCCCCAACATCCGTGAACGTCTTTCTAGAAAATGGGTTGAGCCAGACCACTGGACGAGCCAGTTCCTCACGGGACATGGTGACTTCAATGCGCGGCTCCACTTCTTTTCTCTGAAAGACTCTCCATTATGCACGTCTTGTGCCTCCAGTGCGGAGGAAACAAGAAACCATGTGCTGCTCCACTGTAATTCCTACAACAGTGAGCGACGGTTGTTGGGAGGGCAAACGAACTTAGCAGCTTTGACTGCTACAAAGGAAGCCTATAACCATTTTGCAAAGTTCGCGAAGAAGGTAATGGCTAAGAAACGTGGTTATAGTTGATCAGTCCTTTTGAAACTTGCCACCCAAGTAAACAGTAAGATCAGGTAGGGAACCAGATTAAGAACTACTCCCAGATGGTACGGGATTCCTCAGGTGGTCACCTCCGCGCGGTAACACACGGGCAACAGCTCTCTACGGTGAGACTGGCTAACGACCAAATACCTGCCGTACCTCCACAGGTCTGAGTTCGGTGGATGCTGCAGGGGCCGGCCTCTTGCATATTAGCGAAACCGCAACTTCTATGACTGATATAACCCTCGTCGAGGGTTTAGGT
This sequence comes from Pachypeltis micranthus, assembly GCA_020466155.1. NCBI lineage: Eukaryota > Metazoa > Arthropoda > Insecta > Hemiptera > Miridae > Pachypeltis > Pachypeltis micranthus. Next base: position 53,169,113 of record CM035773.1, read on the forward strand.
ACAGTCATCAAATAAAGAAACAGACCTGTCTGTAGTTCGATTTGCGGGAGAACGGCTCATCCGATTGAGCTGGTTCTTTTTTTGTTTTGTTCGTTATTTTTTGTAGACACCAAAATAAGGTTATGGAAGATTTCGGCCGATGTTAAGGGGGGGGGGGACGAAAATGTATCAAAAACTAGGGTTTTTCGCATTTTTATCGAAAACGGATCTAACGATTTTGATTAAACTTTCAAATTATCTTCTACTGATCAATACCTAACTTTTCTTCTCCATACATATCTCCATGAAAATACGGTGAACGGAGATATAGGCCCATGAAGCAAAAATAGGTTTTTTGCCCTTTTCGGCAAAACGGCTTCAGCGATTTTCACTAAACTCACAGGATGTTTTCAAATAATTAATACCTACATATTGTTCTCAATAAATGTTCCTGTGGTGGTCCATTAAACAGAGATAAAAATCATAATGTGTCAAAAATAACGTTTTTTCTAACATTTCCGTAAATTCCAGGGTAACTTTTTCGCCAGATGTGATAAATCCTAATGGAGTGTCTTTAAGTCACCCATTGCCACATTTCGTTCTCCATAATTATTTCTGTAAATATATGTTGAACGGAGATATAAGCCAAGTTAACTCAGAAAAGGAGATTAGTCGAATATTAATTTATCGGTATTCCAATTTTCTCAAAAACGGCTCTAACGATTTCGATCAAACTTTCGGAGTACTCTCACCTAACTAGTACCTACATTTTGTTCTCCATAAATGTTCCTGTAAAAATGCGTTGAACGAAGATATAGCGCCCACCTATGTAGGTGGTGTTCGAACTTAAATGGGTGGCGGAAAGTCGTGTGTTGCTACGCACCAGATATTTTGATGTACGGTCTGTGACAAAGAGACGGCTTCCCGGAGATGAGCAGTTTGTTGCCGTCTTCACGAACTGCCGTTGGGGTTTCCCGACTTGTAGCTGCAGGGTTGAATGCATTTTTGTGCTTTTTATTGGAATTTTTCATGATACCAGCACAGGCGAGAGGGGTTGGATTCTCCTCGGACGTTTTGATCATTACTGCGTGATCGACCGTAGTTCTGGCTGCGCGGGCTTTGGTTTCTGAGATTCCGTGTAGAAAGTTGAGCAAGTTGTTGAGTGAGTGTTTCGATTGCGTAAATGAGCATTTGGTCAGGAGGATTCGGTTCGGAAGAGGCGGTTCGGACAGAGAGGTTAGGGATTGTTGGCGACACTTCGATGATTTTATCGGCGAGTTCTGAGAGCTTTTCCAACGTCAATTCTGACTGCGTGCTGAGAATAGCTTGGACATTTTGTGGGAGTCGTCTGAGCCGAAGCTGTCGCAAGAGATTGTCTTGGATGACTGCTGTTCCGGCGAGTGTCCGCAAATGGCGTAAAAATTGCGATGGTTTGCGATCGCTAAGCTCCTCCTTACTGATGAGTCGTCTCACCCGCTGCTCTTCGGAAGCCGATAAGCGTTCTATTAGTTCAGCGCGTAAATACGTGTATGGGTATCAGCCGGTGGCGTATTGGTGACGTCTTCAACTTCCACGGCTATGCGAGTTTCTAATTGCGATACAACATAGTGGAATTTTGTTACCTGTTATGTTGGAGATAAAAAATTGAGAATCCGCTTGCGCTAACCACAGGCTTGGTCGATCTGTCCAAAACGGTGGCAATTTGACAGCGACGCGGTGTACTGCTGCTGCGTGGATTGATTCGGGCACGATGTTTTGATAATTGGGTGCAGCTGCTTCGTTGTTGAGTTGTTGGTTTTGCTGCTGCGCCAGTTGATCACTAAATCGCTGGTTATCGTTTCGAAGCTGCTCGAGCTGGGCTAGGAGTTCTGCGTTGAGCTGAGCGCTGCCCCGTAGGAATACCATTTCTCCTCCGAGTGTTGTTAGCTTTCAATTCAATCGTCGGGGTCGCCAATGAGGAGTCTCGATAACGGGAAATAATATTGACTTTTATTCCAGAAGAATATTGACGTGACTAGTTTGGTGGTTGATAAGAGACTGAAAATAATTACACGTACGTATATACAATCACGATGGCAACATAAACAAATTCGGTGTTCGCCACAGTGTCACAATAGGCCCATACGTGGCCGCAGGGACAAAGGGACTTGTACCGTGGTGACACTCCCCTTGAGGATCCTACCAGGGCACGAATGTGGGTGGTTAGAACAGAGGAGGCCTAGGTCTTTTTTGGGCCTTCTCCTCAAACACAAGGCCACTCCCAGGTAACTGGTCACAGCCGTTAGCGTTATTCTGGTGCCAGGTGCTCTTTCAATTTCTCAGTATGGAAGTGCTACAGCCAATTGCAACACAATGACAATGACACGTCTTGGTGGTGGCTAGCTCCAAGTGCATCTCCTGGTACCACCCTGTGATGAGCCACATGGCTCGTTCTACTAGAAGCCATGTATCTCCAGGGTTGTCAGTGCTGACAATTACAGCCAGGTAATCCAGATAGGCAATGGGGATGTGGCCGTTGTCTGAGATGAGCAGGGGGTTTAGAAGGACTGCCCGCAGGAGGGTTGTTAGTACCGCTCCCTGGGACCAGGTCCACTATGATAGAGGATTTTCTCACACTGGCAGCCACACCCCATGGTCATCCAGGAAGCTGGCGACAATTCCGTATAGTGTGAACCGGACCTCCTAAGTCGGGAAATGTTTTTTACATCTGCAAAAAACTTAAAATTTGCAATTCCAAATCTGCAATGTCCATTCGCCGTCTGTAGTCTACCAACGTACAAATTCTTTCAAAAAAAATCCCGTTTGGGATCTAGTTGTGTCAGCCTGCTCAGCAATCCAATCGGACGAAGCCCATGGTTGTTATGGACAAAAAATGGTCCAGAAAATTAACAATATTGGCAGTTTGGTAGCGTGTTCTAGGTAATTTGTTGATGCCGGGTGGAATGAAACGAATTTCAGAGGTGAACAACTGCGTCAAGACCGAACACAGTAATTATAGTGAGCAAAAGTATACTAATTGAAAGAACTCACAGGACAACACAGCGAAAGTAATCGTTTCATTCGTAAACATGTGCACACCCTCCCGCCTCACTCCATCCATTTCCGCCTGGAATATGTGATTTTTGTTGTTCCGTTGTAGTCGGTCATGTTACTGCTTAATCATTCGCAGTATTTGTTAGAAAAATTGCGAAAGAAAATAGCCGAACATATCTGTTCACTTGAGATAAGTACTGAAAATCCTGAAGAGGAGCGAGGCGAGGTTTTCGGACAGCAGCTGACAGTAGCCTCTTGATGCTAAATTTCGCACTTCCAACGTTTGCCAGCTGCTCTTGATGGCTTGCTGGCTAAGATAAGTTATTGTTTCTCTGGTACACGATTCTCTGAATATACGGTTTATCGATGGCGGTAACATAATAAGCCCAAGTAAAGGCGGCGATGAATGATAAATATAGCGCGTGTGCTTTTCTTTTAAAGAGTACTGTGTGTTCAAAATGTAACTTTACTCATTTCTTCGAATTTAGCCATTCTTTAGGAAGTCCTTATTCCCACAGCTATGCAGGGGGCTACCGACAGGTGACACTATGGAGTCATGAAACTAAGGCACCCGATTAACCCAATTATTCGTTCGTCACAAAAAAGTAGAACGCTTGACCGGTGTAGCCACCGGTACCATAGTACCATCACGTAACTCGTCTTGTGGCAGCCGGGGCCAGGAGCTATTTGTACCGCTTCTGCAGATGTTGCCGTAAAGGCCAAGCGACAGATGCGTGCGCGACCTGCCACCTGTGCAGGCAAAGCAGATGGTTCAACAGAACCACTGCACGCGTTTTTTGAGGTCATCGCTTCGACATTGATGATAATGAATGGTTGTGGGGAGGAGGGATAGGGCGACAAAAGACTAAGCTTCTTGCATCGTTCAACATCATTGCGGTGCTAGCTGCTTTGCTTAGAACGACCTGTTGAACGGGTCTTCTCAATTTGGTATTACCAACCTACAGGGCGACTGATTGAGCATTTAGTTATAACGAAGTTAATAAGTGAGTTACCAGGGAAATATAGGACTCGAATTGAATATACGTTTGTTGACATGAACACACCACAAGCGATAACCGCACTACGCTCAAATTCTTTTGTCAGATCGCATATGTCACGTCAAAACCTATGAGACTCAGAAATCATCTCTTCTATTGCCTCACATCAATGTTTTACTTTTTTAATTTTTATTTATACCGTTGTTTAGTTTTTATCAAGGCAGTTTGAAACGTTTTGAACGCGGCCAGAATTGACGTTTATACTTAAACTCTGAACAATGTCCGTGGAGACGGGAGTATACCGGGAATTAAGTAGAACTTTCATATATCCTGTACCCTCCTTGAGGAGCTACCCTGACAGCACACTCTGAAGACGTATTGGCCCAGAAAGCAACCCAGAACTGTGTCAGAGTGTGCGCAGGGCGCCCCTAGTGGCGTTTACAAACATTCACAAAATAGAAAATATCATGAAAGCCCTCTACTCACACAAGGGATACAGCGAGCACAATACTTAAACCATTGGCACCAGGTGTATGTTGTAGTATAATTTACAACTGGTTGGACGTATTATGAAAGTGGGAGTCTCTTGAAGCAGATAAGAAACAGTGTGTGTACTTCCGCTAACAATTTTGTTAGTGGCGTGTGAAACAAAACTGTGACTTGAGCATCTAACTCTTCAATTATTGTTGAAGATGATTCCTATAATGATCATCATCGTTGAACTCATCGATTTCATGAGAATAATTTCATGTCCTCCTGGATACCGTTTGATGCTTGATGATTTCTTATTATGTGCTATTTTTTTCCTCTCTGTGTCGACTTTATCGCCATCGTTGGCGCTCTACAACCTGTGAATCTCTTCATCCAAGACCGATTCTGAGCCATCACTCAACCTATTAACGGAATTATAGAATACAAACACGGTAACTGGAGTTGTCATCCCCCAGACAAGCAGTTCACAAATTAGAAACGTTCAGCACTTGAAAGATTTGATTTAGACTATGAAACACTGCTGTGCTTCAGACAGTGTGTGCAAGTCCATAGCGTTGAAAGCGCCTGAGAGATCATCAACTGTAACGTCCTAGATACTAACAGATCATGTTCCTCACTGGGGTGAATGGTACGCTTTCAGAAAAGATTTAAACAATTGATAGTACACGTCAGTAATCAAAACTGTATTAAAGAAATTGGGTTGTGTCCGCCAGTAGGCAAATACTAAAGTTAACGTACCTGTTAGGTGAGTCCGTCTCCTCTGGCTTGTGAGTTACTGTGGGCTCACACAGCCCACAGTAACTCACAAGCCAGAGGAGACGGACTCACCTAACAGGTACGTTAACTTTAATCAAAACTGTTGTAGCCGCTCAAGAAAAATTTTTATTTTTGGTTCATTTTGCCTATCTCTCCCCCGCCCAAGTACCGCCGTCGTGAATTCGGCGACCTGCCGTATGTACAGGCGCTGTGTCATCGTTCAACGCATTTCTACGGCAACATTTAAGAACAAAATGTATGTGCCAGTTATTTGAGAGCCGTAACTTTGATCGAAATCGGTACAGCTGATCGGTAAGGAAATTGGAAAACTGATGAATTAATATTCGACAAACCTCGTTTTTCGAGCGTTCATGGCTTATGGAACAAAATGAGGGTATAAATTGCTAGAAGACACTTCAATACTGATCAAACATTATTATCCTCACATTTAGACTTTTATCTCTGTTCAACGGACTGCCAGAGGAACATTTATTAAGACCGATATAAACGTATTAACTATTTGAAAACATTTTGTGAGTTTGGTGATAATCATTGAAGCCGTTTTTTAGGCCTATATCTCCGTTCACCGTATTTTCATGGAGAGTTTTTTGGTTTATTATTCATTCTGAATAATAACCCTATGTTTTCGGTCACGAAAAAATTTTTACAACCCCCCCTCAAAATTTGATACTTTACGTTTCATGACATGGAGATTCCAAATTTGCAATGTCCGTCTGCCGTCCCCCGTCCCCCGTCCCCTGTCCCCCGTCCGCCGTCCGGGCCGTTTTGTGCCTTTAACGTGGTCTAAAAAATTCGTTCTTTCGCCCAAAAATCCGATTTGGTATCTAGTTGTGCCCGCCATCTCAGCAATCCGATCGGACGAAGCCCATGGTTGTAATGGGCAAAAAACGGTTAAAAAAATTAACGAAACGCAGTACAACGCGGGAGCTACAGCGTTTCGTCGATTGAGTTCCCTCCCGTCCCGCCCGTCTCGTTAAAAAAGCGAGCGAGCGCGCGGTTTTTTCTGGATACTTTCATTTTTTTTTTTTAATATTACGATTCAGTTCTTTTCGACCTTTTTTTGGGTTTCATTATGATATTTTTCGATGCTGAATCGAACAGGATGGGTCTCGGAGCATTAATGCTAGGTCAAGCTGATTATCCGAATAATAAACCGTTGTGTAATAATTTGCAGGGTTTCATCATTTGAATTCCTCCTGCCCCGCCCCGCCCGTCTCGTTAAAAAAGCAACCGCTCCCAATCGAGGCTCGCTTCCCTCCCAACGCTGCCGCCTCTCCCCTTTCGCCTTTCGCTTCGAGCGCCCCGTTCCAATTTCCCCAACGTTTTGGTTTTAATACGATTCAATTTTTTTAGATTCTTTCGTTTCATTCTCATTTTGGTTTTTTTCATAGATTTTTGGTTCATGGTTTTTTGATATTAGTATTTAGCGTGCGTGTTTGCATATTAAAATTCAGTTTTTGCTAGATACTTGCGTTTTTTGTTTGTTTATTTTAATATTACGATTCAGTTCTTTTCGACCTTTTTTCGGGTTTCATCATGATATTTTTCAATGCTGAATCGAACAGGATGGGTCTCAGAGCATTAATGCTAGGTCAAGCTGATTATCCGAATAATATACCGTTGTGTAATAATTTGCAGGGTTTACAAACTCGTGGAAGATGATTGAAACGTTTAATCAAAACCATTAGAGCCGTTTTCGAGAAGAAACCTTAGTTCTTGGTACATTTTCGTCCGCCACCCCCATCAACAAAACAAGAACCAGCTCAATCGGTTCTGCCATTCTCCTGCACACACACACACGCGCGCGCACCACCCGCTGAAATTGTTTTTTGGTTGAGTAGGCCTGAAAGAAGACGTGAAGATCTTAAGAAAACTCAAACTGTATACTTTCCGCTACACGAACCGTGTCGAAAAAAAGTTGGCTTGGATAATAATTAGTTTTCCAGAGTTATCGGATAAAAACTTCTAGAACTTGTAGTAAATGAAACGGTGGTAGTTTAAATTTAAGTTTAATACCGCGCCAATTTTTGACATTTTATGTCTTTACTTTGCTACATAAACTCGAAAATGTAACGCGGGATATGTAACGGAGAAGCGTCACGAAATTTGTGTTGGGTTGCATGGTAACGTCTGTTACAAAATCTAACGCTTGGTAACATCACCTCAGTGACTAAGTGATGACGTCAATTGCAATTCACGCGGCCATTATATCGAAACCATCAACGAGCACAATCAAACGTAGTTTTTAACAGATTTTTTAAGGAAAAAGACATAAAATGTCCCTCGTGGTTGCGTACTTGTACGAAAGCTGTACCCACCGTTTGTGCTAGTGATTTTAATTTTTATGTAACAACTTAAAAACTACCGGACTTGTAATTTTATAAGTCCTTTCGTTTGCTTTTTCGTTTAATTCATTTCGTAGTGTATTTCATCGAAGAGGAATGCAAACTCATTCGTCAACTTGGCTGAAATAGGGACTGAGTGACTTCCATTATTTTCCTCTTTGAGAAATTTTCCTTCGAAACATAGTTAACTTTGGCTCGGAAGAGTAAAAATGTCCTGACATTGAATTGGGATCCTGATTTCATCATCATCACCTGATCATTTCGGATTCGGGGCGAAGAACCACGGAGGAATTGAAACGAACTGTGAACGAAACGCCGAACGGGCAGGAACAACTGGAGGATTATGGAACGAGGAACGAATCGCAGATTGAAACGGATGAGTGGGCACGGAGAGAAGTGCGCTACTGGAGACCTAATGGAAATAATCCATGCGTTAATGAATCAATGACTCTACTGAAGAACGCATGTACGGGTGGATGAATAAAGTAACGAGGGAAGATACACATTCGAATAGCACCGAGGGCTACTTACATAATTCGATACATAAGCGCAAGAAACAATTCGCGTTCGTCTGTCTCCTATAAAAAAAAGGGTTGTAATTTGATTGTTTTACTTTGAGAAAGGACCACCAGGCAACAACCCTGTTAGCTGCAAGAAATTAAGGACATGGGTGTATTATTCACAATGTTGATCCATCAGTTGAAAGTTGCTAACTACTTTTTAATTTCTTCGACTCTAAAGGTAAGGATAGTGATCGTGTAAGGTTTTCTCCAGATCTTTACGTTTTGAAGCCTAATTTCGGCGCATGGTCCGCGCGTGTGTGTAAGGGGGGGGGGGATGAGGTGTACAAGAGGCCGGGATCATAATGTTGTGAATGCTTGCTGTCGTGCCTGTGGTAACCTGTTTGAGCCACTGAATCATACGGTGCAGAGGTGTCCACATACTCATGAGTTCCGTGTCAAGCGTCATGCCACAGTCTCCAAGCAGGTTGCTGGTGTATTATCATCTAGGCCTGGGAGGTGGAGAGAGGGCGGCACTACTGGGTTGTCTCTGGAGAAGGACTGAGGCCTGACATCGTCGCTGTTGGCCCCGACCAGTCTGCAGTGATCCTGGTTGTCCAGATGCTATCTGGCAGCCGGGATCTTGCGCTAACTTGGCAAGCCAAGAAGCTCAAATACAACAGGATGGATCTTCGTATGGCGGTGTTGGAAGCTCGTGGAGTGGAGGCAGGTAACTTCAGGGTTGCAACATTGACCGCGTCATGTTGTGGCGTGAGATGCAAGAAAAGTACTGAGGAGATGCGTCGGCTGGGTTTGTTAGCAGGCGTTCTCCGTGGCATAATCACCCGTTTTGTAGATTCTAGTAACATTTCAGCGGAATTTATTAGAATAAACTGCGCTACAATCGATTTTCGTCGAAAAGATTGGTAATGTATTGTGCTGCTCTAATCACTTTCCCACGAATGGGAAATGACGCAACTATCACTGAGAGCTGTCCATATAAAAAATGTTATCAAAATCGCTAAAGCGGTTGTTGAGGAAAAAAATATATGAGGCATTGATCATTATGTCACAATCATAACTATAATTAGTTTTGGGCGGATTTTTCTCATGCCCTTATTTTGGTGTCCCATAGTGACCTGCGGCATAGACATCAAGTTTGAGCTGATTTGGTTAAGCCGTTATCTCTCAATCGCGTTCGCATACACAAACTATTTTCCCAAATAGTGTTTTTCGAACTCAGCGGGGTCTAAAACATGAAGATCTGAAGAGAACTCAAAAATGTTTTATTTCTTCGGCTGATTACATAACTTTTCTTTTTACCTCGTAGAGCCAAGAAAAGTAAAAACCTGATTTCGGCGCGTGGTCCGTGTATGTGCGTCTGTATGTGTCCTTACCCTGCAGTCGAGGGTCCAGAATGCCAGAAGTTTGTAAAAACCAGGCTACAGCCAGAATGACAACCGCACCTCAACGAGTCTCCCCAGTTACGGCTAAGCTGCTGCAAAGTACACTAAAAAAACGCTGCAGCGTTCTCGCCATACAAGAACCGTACATATGTTCCAAAACCCTTGGTCGGAGATCGCAGCTATGAGTGGTGGCTGGAGCAAGAACGGGAGCGAAGGTTGCAGTGGCCTGCACTGACCCATTCATAGACGTCCTCACACTCACCCACCTGAACAGCCAGCACTTAGCTGCTGTGCATGACCGAGCTAGCGGCTTTGAGCTGGTTGTAATATCATTTTACAAGCAATTAGGGACACCAGTACACCCTGCATGCTCTGTGACAATGCAACGCCAGATCACCATTCTGGGGATCCTCGACCCAGAATGGGGCGGGTAAGGCGTATATAGGGTTGCTCACCAAATAAAACTTGGTTGTTGCCAACGACCCCATGACTGAGGCGACTGATGATGGGCCGGGAGGAAGGTCGTGCATAGACGTCACAGCCGTGTTGTACCAGGTGCAAGGCATACTGATCACATGGTTATTGACTTTGCCATTGCAGATGACAACATTCTCAGCATAGTCAAGATAAGCGAATCTGCACAAAAAATGTTGACTGGCCACATGACTCTAGGGTACTGGGAGGTGAACTGCATGCTGTGGACTCTGACCTAATAGAGGAAGCTGCCACGCCCAAAGAGGTGGACATACTTATTACAGCACTGCACTCGGCTGGGCTCTCTCTACTTGGGCAACAGAAGTAGAGGGCGATCAATGTCCCTGGTGGACTGACGAAGTTAATCCCCTCAAGGAAAGTGTAAATAGAGCCAGGAGAATGTATCAACACACTCGTGACCCTGATGCCACACTCCTTAATGAGCTTAAAGGGAGGGGAATCCCCCGCAACCTGTACTTGCCACTCAGAAGTTACCTGACAGATCAGAACAGTTACGATCGAATGGCAGCAATTGAGAGCGATTGAGAAGGGGCGCCCACTCATCGATTATGTGAGCTCTCTGTACTGCGTGAGCCTTGCAGGTTGGAGGGGAGATGTCTGGGGAGGTGCCAATAGGGTGTGGCGTTGGCAGGGGGACCCTCTGTCTCATATACTGTTGAATTTTGTGGTTGATTTGGCCCCGGGGAAGCTGCCTCAAGAAGTAGGGTTTGATCTTACCCCAGGTCCACAGACCAGGCGCATTAACCTTCGTGAATGATGTCGTTGTGGCTGGTACTTGAATTCATTCAGGATCAGCTGCAGTGGTGTGACGTGGCGACTCCACCTGCTCCTATGCCCAGTAAATCTTCGGAAGCCAGGATGTTGCTGTAACTAGGCAACCCAACAGAAGCAAATATGCCAGGACATCAAGAAGCTCGTATGGTGGTGACAGAAGCTCGTGGAGTGGTGGTAGGTAACATCAGGGTTGTAGCATTGACTGGTAAGGGGGTGCAAGAAAAGCGCTGAGCAGATGCGAAGGCTGGGTGTGTCAGCAGGGGTTCTCTGAGGTATCACCACCCCATGTTGCTCGGGTCGTATCTAAACTGGTGTTCGTTCTATTGTGGGACATCCTCTTCTCCTTCTTTCCTTCCCGTTCTGATCATTCTATCCCTAGAGCCGGCGTTGGGTAGTTTGGGAAAATAAGGTTATGGGCGACTTCGATCAATGGAAAACGGTGGTGTGCGACGAAAATGTACCAAACGGCTCTAACCATTTTGATTAAACTTTCAAATTCTCTTGTACTAGTCTTCTACCCAACTTTTCTTCTCCATAAATATCTCTATGAAAATTCCGTTTTTCACCAAACTCATAGAATGTTTTCAAATAATCAATACCTATACGTTGTTCTTAGTAAATGTTCCTCTGATAGAACAGAGATAAAAATGAAAATCTGTCGAAAATAATGTTTTTTTAAACATTTTTTAATTTCCCGAGTAACTGCATTTCATCAATCTTATGGAGTGTCTTCTAGTTACTTATACCCAAATTTTGTCCTTCGTAATTATTTCTGTATCCATCTTTTGGGCGGAGATATAAGCCATGAACGCTCGGAAAACGAGATTTGTGGAATATTAATTTATCGGTTGTCCAATTTCCTTAAAAAACAGCTCAAAGTTACGGCTCTCAACTAACTGTTATCTGCATTTTATTCTGTATAAAGGATCCTGTAAAAATTATAAATGCGTTGAACGAAGATATAGCAGGTCGTCGAATTCACGGGAGTTACCAAAAGTTGTGTAGACGCAACAGTTATTTTTTTAACACGATCTTTTTACGTACCTTACCCTTTGGGTTGTGGAAAGTACAAACACCGCTTTAATATGTATAAAGCTCTATCAAGAAATGGCAAAGTGGGTAGAAAAAAACGAAATAGAGGTCTTCCTTTCTACGAACAAAAAGTTGTCGATTTTGACAACATTTTAGAGCACCTTTCTGCCAATGTTGTTCAGGAGATGGATGCCAGGGATCTGTAAAATGGTTTGACTGCCATTCTGACTCGTTCAACCTTTTTTCCTTGTCGGTATCCCGGGGGGGGGGGGGATGTTTCACCAAAGAAGGCAAAGAAGCGTGGAGGGAGTTGGAACAAAAGAGAAAGTGAAATGAACTGTCTACAAAACTAAGCTTGCTGGCGGAGAAATCGCCCTTCTCCACCTCGACCGAACTGTATAAGTTGGAACGGTGACTTGAAGCGTAAGGGAGCATTGATGCTGTGGGGGTGAATTGAAACAAGAAATAAGGACGATATCGTATATTAACAACTATTAATACTCTCACAGCTCTGTGAGAATGTGTTTCATTCTCATCAGATACTGCACCACCTCACTGAAAAATAGCACTGGAGAACACCATAAGTTGGCTTACTTGAATTATCAGTATAGAACCGTGTCAAGCCTCATTTATTACTGCTAAAACACTCAACAATAATAGTAAACGGCAGGCATAGAATGAAAATTAATGCGAACAAAATTTCGGCAATGATTATTGGATATCCTAAGATCCTAAATAAAGTGGACATGGCAGCGGTGCCTAACGTGATGTTGGAAAATTTGCTCTTGGAATATGTCCGATCCACAAAGCTCCTTGGCATCCTCGTTGGAGGCGCATTGTCCTGGGACGAAGAAGTTGCGACCACATGCAGTCGCGCATTCAGGGCAATATACCAGTTACGTCGCTTAGCATCAGATTTACCAAGTCGTGTGCGCCTTCAGCTCGATGTCCTATTACGACTACGCAGCTACAGTCATGTGAGATTTGAACAGTAGCACGTTACACCCCATTACAACCGTTTAGGATGGCTGAAGATTAAAGAACGTAAGCAGCTACATATCGCCTGTCTGGTTTTCAAAATATTGAAACATCGTAGACCGCAGTATCTACACCAATCATTGAGAGAACAGCGTCCTCATCGGACCAATATGTTGGCAAGATCATTCGTAGACCAAGGGACAAAGATGAGCATACAGATCTGTTCCAAAAGTGTGCACCCTCCCCGGCGAGCTGGTGTGGTGAAAGGTGTGTTTGTCATGAGTAGGGCATGTAAATGTAATTTATTTGGTGTGAATGAGATATAAATATAAATAACCTAATGAGTTACGACGAATGTAGGAGGAAGTGTGACTTTGTGTGTTTTGTAGCCAGGGAGAATAAAAGAGAGAGAGAGAGAGAGAGAGAGAGAGAGAGAGAGAGAGAGAGAGAGAGAGAGAGAGAGAGAGACTAATTCTCCCTGGTCAGTAAATAAATAAAGTAATTCATTCCCTCTCTCTCACTCCTTCTCACTCCTTCTCTCTCTCCTAATTTGCTGATACTTCATGTTGAATTTTGTATTCTCACAATTTAAATTCAGACCGCTCATCTGGTCATTATTTAAAGACGCCCTTGTTTTAAAGACGCTCGGCAACTCAGCTGTCATACGTTCTCTCTCGTTCCGTTTGCTGTTTTAAACTATTTCTCCGTTCCGTGTTTCGTTGATATTATTGGCATTAAATTGAATGTATGAATAAAAATACACCTAATTTGCTGATACTTCAGGGAGTAGCAACCCTAAATCTTTCTGGTATGGAGGGCTTGTCAGAGTTGAGGTTGAAGAACTCAGCATTGTAGATGTTCGAACTTCAGTACTTGGCCTGACCAAGGAGTTAATCAATTTCTCCATTTTGAGGGTTGTCACGTTGTCAAAGTCAGAAAGTGAATGCAATTCCACTAGTTGTTACTATTTGTCAATCTCTTGAATAACGAGAGCACTACAAAAGCGACCAAATACGCAACGAACTCTATTGGCATTCCGAGGGCCAGAAGCCACGAAATTGAGAGCTCTTGGCCAGGAGCATTGCAAAAGCTTTAGCCCGTTAGGCAATGGCCTGACCCTTGGTGATCGAAGAGCCCCTTTGTGGAACTTTCCTTTTGTTTCTTGATTTCCGAAAGTGGCGAGGGCGTGGGAGCGGCAGTGAGAAGCTTTGACGGAATTTTCCATTCGTTGCAGTTCTCCTTTCCCTTCGTAGGGCACGTTCGGAAGCCCTCAAGAACACAGGGAACTAAGGATCAACCTTTTCTCGCCCTGTTGAAGTTGACTCAAGACGTTCCCTCATAGTCACGTTGAATTAATTGGATTAAAACAATACTGTCGACCTCCTCCCAACAGGAATAGGACAAACACTTTTTGTTGTTGCACATTTCACGAAAAAGGAGACAACGGTTTTGATTAAACTTGCAACGTATTCCCTACTGACCAATAACTATAATTCATTTTCAGCAAATTAGGTCTCAGAAGTAACGTAGAATATTTAACTTTCTGAATTAACAACTCCAACGATTTCAGTCAAACTCAGAGTACTAAACTAGTAAATGCATGTGTATTGTTCCCCATAAAGATTAGTTTGGCAGTCGTCTGAAAATAATAAGAAACAAAATCCAAATTGGGATAAAAACGCGTTTTTCACGTTTTCAAGTGTGAAAACTGAATTTTGAATTGAAAACCATTCAATGTAGGTGTTTCCTCTTTCGACTCCCGTGACCCTAAACCTATGTTATGGTAAATCCAAACCCATCCCCTCACTAATTTCAGGCATCGGCTCTCCTTCTACACGACCGGAGACCCGGAATTCCGTTCAGCCTACCTCCGTACAAAAGATAACAAGCTAATATATTTCCGAGGGTGAACATGTCCCAAGTTCCTAATCCTCTTAAAGCCGAGAAACGAATCGCGCTTTCCAAAATCCAACGGTACAGTCGATAAACCTCTCAAATTCGAGCCTGACTTTCTTTGACAAGTTCGTTGCCGTTCACCGAGCAGTTCTGAAAGAAAATGTGGGAAAACCCCTCTCTCCCCGAATAAAACTCGGAGATGGATTACGTTGCATGCGCTGGGCTCAGCGCGGAGAAGTGATGACGTAAAAGAGAAACTTCAGGATGAGCTGTAACTTCCACGACCGCATCGGCAACCACGGTAAACTGACAAAGGTTGAACGGCGCGGCGCGTCTAACGACGGAAATTCTCAACTGTGTTCATTTTTAGCGTGTGTCATCTACCTCGTACCAGTTGAAATAAAAAAGCCAAAACCCTTTAGACAAATATAACTGCTATGTGATATTATAAGCTGCGTTCTGTGAATTTGGAACGAAATTGTATGAAATTCAAGGTTGTTTCAGCTACACTTTTGAGTTTAAGATGAATTTAGTGCTGAATTCTACGGTCCACTGAGACAGAATCATGTACTTTTGAGTTTTTCCGATTTTTACGTCACACGGGCTGCTTCCCATCAATTGGATTCTTAAGAATCCGTAAGGCACATGAACACATCTAAACACATGTTAGAAATCCTTCCGTTCAATGACAGATAAGGTCCTTATCCTGCAGTTGATGATTTCCGTTGAACTGGTAGGAAAAATAAATAAAGGCAGCCAAATTTCCCTGTGAGCCAACGGTTCCCTCCGATGGATGGATCAGCATGATATTATTTATCGATCGGGTTGGTAACCCGTTCATCTTGTTCATTGGCCCTTGAGACCGGCCCCTAACGAATGAGAAGGAGCCACGTCACAGGATCCAGTTCCTCGTTCCTGCTCCACCCACCGCTGGGATCGATAGGGCGAGGGCTTTTCAAAAACTGTGCGTACAAATGCCTCGTTTCCGAGGTCAGGGTCGCCCATTGACCCAGTCTCCCATGCGAATTAGTCTCGCCCATAGAAATAACGGTTGAAGGGAATCGGGAGGACTACGCAGCCAAGTGGATGACCGCATTAAAATAATTTCTGTTCGAAGCCTTCACCCAACAGATCGAAACAGAAAAGTGCTTCAATAGTATAGTAGGCGGGAAATGAAAAAAAGGCTGATGGGAGGCACGCAGAATGAATGGCCAGAAATAACGACAGGGGGCCTTTTTCAGAACGAAGTTATGAAGCACTGCACTCGAGTTTTTGTTTTTAAATTTAAATAAGGGAGGTCCTGCAGTAATGAAGGAAGGTCACCACAATTTTTTTGTATGTGAATTGTAATAAAAATCACCTCAGTTGTTGTAGTGATAAACAGATCACTACAAAAGAAAGGTATACTTTCAGAGGAGGACCAACACTATCACCATCTAGAGATTCCCTAGTAGCAGACCCTCAGCCAACCTGAAAATGGAAAGTTGCTGAGGTCATAATGATTCCCAAACCGGCAGTCACAGAACGTAAGGTAGGGTTATCAACAATATCTCTCTTCCCTGTCATGTCAAAACTATTCGAAAAGTTGCTCCTTAACGGCTTAAACCAGTAATAGAGAATAGAAATATGATCCCAATTCATCAATTAGGGTTCCGTCAACGACACTCTACAATAGACCAAGTCCACCGAATCACTGACATGATAGACAAGGCTGTAGAAGGTAAACAAATATGTGCCAGCATTTTCTTGAATGTGGCTCAGGCCTTTGACAAGGTTTGGCAGAAGGGACTTGAGTACAAACTGCTCAATCCAATCCAGTAGTCCCTACTATTAAAATCCTATCTTGAAAATAGGCCTTTCAGAGCGAAATATAAAAACGAATACTCTGGCTTGAGACCCATAAAAGCAAGAATCCTCCAAGGGAGTGTACTAGGGCCAGGGCTCTACTTCCTGTACACACGAGCCAAACCCCAAGAAGAAAATACAACCGTTGCCACATTTGCAGACGACGCTGCCGTCATCTCGCTTGGGGACGAGTTAACTATAGATATATGCTTATAAGGTCTCGGAATGGACCAAGAAGTCGAGGACAAAGCTAAATGAATCGAAATCAGTACACATGAACTTCACTAATCGAATAACCACCCACTTGGATGTTGTACTAAATTCAAACAAAATTCATCGAGCAAATTCAATAAAATACCTGGGCATGACTATTGACTACAAGCGTAACTGGAATAATCACATAGAAAAGAAGAAGAGTGAATTGAAAATTAAGTTCAGAAAGTTGTATTGTTTGATGGAAAGGAATCACAACACACTGCTTATATACACGCAGATTATTCGCCCAATCTGGACCTATGGAATACAACTCTAGGGCTGGGCTAAGAACTATCAAATATTTTGAAAAACAAACGTCGCAGAATAAAATACTGAAAATATAGTAGGTTCCCCATGATACATTCGTAACGATGATATTCATCAAGATTTAAAGACGAAGTCAGTTAACAGAACCATTGTAAAGTACGCAAGGAAGCACGAACAACGCCTCCATACACGTGAGAACCTGGAGATGCTCAACGTTCTGAATAACGAAGGGAAGGTTCGACTCCTCAAGCGAAACAAACCACTGGGCATAGTTGTGCTGTACCAATAGTAGTGTAATAGTGCAATAAAAATCATTGCTTCTTACTGTACTAAATAAATACTGTTAGGTTTAGATGTAAGCTACCTACAATGTGTTCATTATGACAACAAATATAGTTGATAGAATGTTCCTAATTTGTCAGTTGCAATTATAAATCGATTTAAAAAGCAAAAACGCTTTTGGCTTCCTTACGACGGGAACGGGAAAGTTACTTAGTCTGCTGAAAAAATTATTTTCGACAGTCTTCCTCCAAAAGGAAAATTATGTAGTCGACTGAAAAAACTAAATTTCAATTTTCTCCAGATCATCACGTTTTAAAGGCTCCCAAATCCGAAGACATATTAAGAAATTGGTATGTGTGTCCGTGAACGCGATTAAGAGAGAAGAACGGTTGGCCCAAATCAGCACAAATATGATATTCGACCAGCATATCACCTTGAAACGCCGAGAATGAAATATAATTTCCTACGTAACACATGGAACACAATAAAATTAAAGTTGCACTTGCAACCTCAACACGCCCCTTGAAGTGGACTCGAGGTTTAGACCCAGTGCCTTGTGAACACCTTCTGACTGGTCAGCTTCTCACCAGTTTGGACAGTATGTGAGTGGGCATTCTATCAGTTGACATGTAATCAACGTCCACCAACTTGTTGTTTATGTTTATAGCTTCACGGTTCGACGAATCTCAACGTGTTTAGGTTGGTTGTGATGAACCAGATCCATGACATGCTTTAATGCTGCTTGGTTGTCATTCTTGATTGTCAACATTCCCTGTAACGGATTTCCAAGACTTTCTAGCAACCTCCGCAAATAAAGAGCTTCTTTTATGCCCTCGATGAGGCTCAAGTACTCAGCTTCTGTACTGGAAGCGTGTGTTTCCTGGTTTTCCGTGTGATGGCTGCAGCAGCCATTACGAAAGCCATTCCGGTATAAGATCTGCGATCGAATGAGCAATTTCCCCTGTCGGCATCCACAAAACCAACCAAAGGTTGATTTGTTTGCCGATATGTAAACTTCATGTTGACGGTACCTT